>JAGXJF010004719.1:0-600000 GCA_019208055.1 Stipa capillata
GACGGTTCTGGGTATGGAACCGTCTGTACAAATGCTTTTGAGGTACTGTTCAATGTATTTGGGCAGACGGTTTTGTGGATGGAACTGTCTGTACAAATACTTTGAAGGTACTATACCAGAGAATAGCATAGACGGTTCGTGTGTGGATCCGTCTGTACTAATTATTTGTACAGACGGTTCAATACCCGTCTGTATAAAAACTGATTTGTACTGACTGTTTCGTCCAGACGGTTCGAAAAACCGTCCCGCCCGGTGTTTCCGAACCGTCTGGACAAATCGATTCTGTAGTAGTGTACACCATACAAAATGGTGATAGACCATTCATTTCATTACTGAAACCAAACAAATGAGTTAGTGTGGCTAGCATCAGATAACCCACTCATAGTCAGTTACTTGAACCAAACATCTCATAAATATCTAGACTCCAAATCATCTACATAGATGCACATGTGCCGATCTCGCGGGTCCATCAATATAATTTACTTAATAGATATTATTCTTTCTCATGCAAATCCGTATTTCCTCATTGTGATGTTAGTGGAGTTGGTTCCTAGCGGTGGGATCATGCACCGCTTAGCTTTTTGCCACAGTTTTAGTTGTTGAAATTTATGTATAGACCAAAAAAGGAGATAATTTTTTAGATAATAACAAAATCTAGAGAGGTGAGTCTAGAAAATATAAAACAATGAAAATAGACCACGGGGAGTCAAGTTCGACTGACACGTTAAGCCACGGGACAAAGAACAAAATCAGCTCTTTTCTGAGAGAGAGAGAGAGAGAGAGAGAGAGAGAGAGAGCAGGGCGAGATTTATTGGAGGTACGTGGAATAGAGAGCGACGAATAGGAGATGCTGGTAGTGTGGGGGACAAGTGGACGGTGCTGGAGAGAGGAGTGCTAGCCAGTAGCCGTGATTGGGTGAGAGTGCATCGCGCCCCCAAGGCAAGGACCACTGGTGGCAAGACGAGATGGCGACGTTGTGTACTCGCTAGCTAAGCCAGTGCGTCGCAACGAAGCCTCACGAAGCAATGGCACTCAATCCAGAGAGAGAAATATTCTCGTTTCTTTTGTTGCGAAAGGGTCCGTGTTGATGTTGTGGTCGGCATGGCTGTCACGATGTTGAGGCTGAAAGAGACCTGGCAGATCTGAACGGTATGCAATAGGTGTGATACGCGACGCATATATGTCCTGTAGACTTGTACGCATCAGGTATGATACATGTCGACTATACGTACCACTTAAGTTCTCTACTAAAGTACGTACGAACAAGAGCACTGCAAGTTACATACCTACCATTTTGTTTTTTAAGGAAACTAGATATGAGTTTTGACCTTTTGGCTATCGGTAAAATCTTGAGAGGTCAAACTCAATGAAAGATCTAGAGAAATTATTTAATAATTTTATTTATCCAACATATAGCACGTCTACTATATGCTTAGATGTTTCCACCTGCGTTTTCTCTTTCTCTTTTCTTTAGCGAAGGTCAAGTGGTTTTTATTCATCTGTATATTATCTCTACAAGTAAGACTATTACGAAATGTTTGGTCCCTAAAAAAACATTTGATAGGGAGTGTAATGGAATTAAATCTGTAAAACCTAGGAAAAATTTATGATTATGGATGTACTATTTCTTTAGGTTTCAGATGATGAATATTTTACTATAGATGTGTTGTTGGAGTTGAAATTTAGGTCGCATGAGTTCAATGTTCATTTGTTGGAAGTTATATGTCGGATGTTCTGGTATTTTGGTCAGAACTTCCGATGTGCTACTACAGAAAACATTAAACCCCTATCGCTTACGGGTTTACAGTCCGTCAGTAAATAATCGTTAGTGGTAACTTTGTCACCATTGACGGCTTCTGGTACCCGTCAGAGGTGACTAAGTCAACACTAATGGGTTGTCCCTGCCCGTTAATGATGACTGGTCACCACTGACTAATTGAGGTTACTACGCGTCAGTGATGACTTTATAGGGATTAAAAAAAGATCACATTTTAAATAACAAAATATTACACAAATTTCTCACAGCATTCATATCACATAGCTCTAGCACATACATTACATATACACACTTTTAATAAAACATACAGATGAAGCGCAACAAACAAAATCTCACTAAGTTGAAAACAAAACTATACAAGCCTGGTTGAGTCTATTAAGAGAAGATATATAGCCTCAGAATATATCCACAAAGAGAAGTAACATATGTACAGTCAACAAGTTCTTGTAGAATAAGTTATGGATTTATGCCAAATCCATATCATTTTCTACAAGAATTATTTCACTGCACATTATCATGCACATTATGTGATCATTTTCATCATTGGCATAAATTAACCTGCTCTCTCTCCTGACCGCCACTATATGCATGATCAATTGCATGTTAACAATAGAATGGTCCCACACAAAATCAGCAGGTACACGTTATCCCCAACAAGTGTGATTTCTTCACCGTAAGCCCAAAGCCCGCCGTGAAGGCATTGCACTATCAAGGAGAGCGTGTTCCTCCTGATGTTGTGTGGAACCCTTCCATTGTCGATAAGCAAAGAATGTTAAAAGAAGAGAACGAATGGGGCCGACTTCATATGCTACAGATGTGTTGAGAAAGGTCACATTTGATTTGATTTTCCCACCCCAACTAGAGGAATCACTTGCTAACAAGTTTAAGGGTTACAAGAAGAAGAACTTTGGATCCAAGTCTAAGATGCAAGTGGCGGAGAAGAACCTTCACCGGACCCTCACCGCTTTGAAGGTGGTGATGTGAGCACCAAATCGTCTTCTACTTCCTCTTCAAGCAAGGATGACCGGAGTCACCCAAGCATAAGAAGGGCAAGAAGAAGGTGGAGCATGGCTTCACGGGCATATGCTTCATGGCTCGGGATAAAGAGGACAGCGAGGATGATCTTGAAAGCGAGTGAGCTACACCTTTGATGAACTTATTGTCATGCATGACAAGCTTCAAGATATGTTTGATTTGCAAAATGACGCTCTGAAACTTCTGATATCCTTAATCAAGAACTTGCGATCTGTCCAGTTTTGGCTTCTCTGATTTTGATTGCTTTTGTCGGTTGTTTTCCATTGCATTATCTGAAAGTTCATCAATAGCTTTTGTTCTTGTTTTGAGAAGAAAAATTTGAAACCAACATTCAGCCCCCTTCTATCGAAAGCCACTGATCAAAGAAATTGTTTTTGGCAAGTGGCACTTGTTGAGATTGTGTCGAATATGTGTACGAGTAGGTTACAAATTGGACTAGAGAAGGCATAGTATTGTAATAGGGTGCTATGCAAAGTCATAGTAGGATACAGGTAGAGTTGGAATTGGACTCATGTATCCTGGCCTCCTATATAAGGAGGGGGCACCACACAATGTAACCAAGCAACACAATGTAACTTGAAAGAGAGTTAATAGATGGGGAGGAGCGCCCGCAGTCGGCTCCGGGGATGTAGGCTTCGGGTGAACCTCGTCAACAAACATCGGTGTCATTTTCTTCTTGCATGCAACATCGGTAGATCCTACGCGGCGTGACCTTGGTATTGCGACTAGTGGAACCAATTGGCCACGGTATTAGTCATGGAAGTTAGCGATGGCTCGACGCTATGGAGGCTAATTTCGCAACAAGTGGTATCAGAGCACGAGGTTCGGATTGGGTCAAGCAGCAGTGCAGAAGATCTCGATGGGGACTGAGGAAGCTCGTCGACGTGTATGGGCACGGTCGACGAGGGCAGCAACATACTGTCCTGCGCGTGCATCTCCAAGGTGCCAAGCAATGCATGGTATGTGGGGGCCGGACATGGCACAAGGTGGAGCACGGCGATCAGTGATCCAAGCAGGCAGCCCAGACAGCTTGGTCGGGATTGGACGCTTTGCGCAGGCGGCCCAGGGCAGTCTAGTCAAGATGGAGACGACGCTTCAAGGACTCCACAATCTATCGATAGATCGGTGGTTTTGGAGCATCGACATCGAGCAACGGTGTGATCACAGTGCGTGGCGACATAGGGCAATCGGCGGTCAGACCTCCTGAGGGGCGATCAGACCCGTCGTTGGTGGACCAGCCACAAGCGATGGTTGTAGGCGTGCGGTGATCGCACATGTGGTCAGACTAGCCAGGAGGGCCGGTCAGATTGGACGAAGACGTGATGGGCTCAGACTTGGGCCAAAGTCTGAGTCGATGCAACAGGCACGGCGTGACTTCAGGCGAGGCCGGTCAACCAGCAGCCAGGGCCGTCAGACCGGCAGACAAGCAGAGGCGGTTTTTCAGCGGGGGTAGCATGCCAAGGAGGACCGAGCCCTCTGGTGCATGACAGCGTGCAGGATTGAGCCCAGGACACGGCGGTGTCGGACAGGGCTCGACAGCTACAGTGGAGACGACTTTCGACCAGGGCAAGCCAATACCAGCTTGTAGAGGGGTCGTGGTGGTCGTGGATCTCTGGTGCACGGTGATGCGTAGGCATGAGCCAAAGTAGAGTTGTTGAGGTTGTGTTGAATATGTGTACGAGTAGGTTATAAGTTGGACTAGAGAAGGCATGGTATTGTAATAGGGTGCTACGGGGAGTCACAGTAGGATACGGGTAGAGTTGGAATTGGATTCATATATCTTGGCCTCCTATATAAGGAGGGAGACACCACACAATGACAATGTAACCAAGCCAACACAATGTAACTTGAAGAGTGTTAATAGATGGGGAGGAGCACCCTCAGTCAGCTTCTGGGGATGTAGCTTCAGCTAAACCTCGTCAACAAACATCGGTGTCATCTTCTCTTGCATGCAACCTCGGTAGATCCTACGCTACGTGACCTCGGTATTGTGACTAGTGGAACCAAGCGGCCACTCGCAACAGCACTACTATAGATATGTTGATTACCGATGGTTCGAAAACACCAATGCAGACGGTTTACTGAACCGCCTGTATGCAAGGGTCTGCGATGAACCCTTGTCATCACAAGCGGCTATGGTACCGCCTATGATAAGACAATATCACAAAAGATTTTAATAAAACCATATGTGATATCTCTATTATATTAGGCGATTCTAGATAAGACTGTTTGTGATATCCCGCCTATTACAGGTGGTTAAACAAAATAGAAATTGCAGATATATCACATTCATTCACAAGAAATTGATACATATCACATTCATTCACAAAAACTGATACATGCCACGTTCATTCACGGAAAATATATACATATAACATATTGGTTCACAAGTGAACTCCTCATCCATTTCATCAACCTATTAATTTTAAAGTTGTCATTTCTTAACTAAGGTGAACTCGCATTTTCCCAAGTTATAGCGTGGAATTGACCATATTCATTGGGGACCTCTCTACAAGAAAAGTGGAGAGTTCTCAAATTTTGTCGAGATGGGATGTTTCCAATGCCATCTCTGGGTGTCCTATATTGTCGATTAGAATATATATTGAAGTCATGTATTATGAAATGAAGATAAATATGGAAATAATTATAGCAATACTGTCAACCGTTCAAATCATGTTTATGAAAATTAATGACCATGATTTCCATGTGGCAGAAAATGTATAAGCACAAATTATTGTTCCTCCTTGTTGTTGGTGGCACTAAAATATAGAATTTGGTTACTAGTTCAGATCGTCATTAGTATAATTTATGATATATAATTATTGTGTATTGAAAGGTACCTTATGCCCTGATCATATATTAGCGGCTTGCTGCAACCTTTTTATCTCACTCGCCGTACCTCTTCCACACACTACTAAATTCAAATAGTTTGCCTTAGGCATTACAGTGCAAAAGGAGGGAACAGTAGATTTATGTATGTTTGAAATATGCTTACTTGTTGAAAAATCTTCCAAGTAGTTCAACATTGAAGTTCAATTGTAATAAGAATCCAGTACATGATCTTGGATGGTGTGCTATAATGACACGAGAATCCAATGCTCACTACAGATAGTTATGTCGCCATCGTTAATGAATTTATGTTACTTTGAGGGATAAGTTTATGACGTAGCTTGTGCGACACTTAAGTATGGTTGTACGGAAGAAGTATGAAATCATTATATTATTGAGCAAGCAACAAGTTAGTCATCCATGTGGAGACCAAATATGGGTCAATGAACCCTCCCATTACTTGTTTCCTTCTGCATTGTTCAATCATTAGTCTACACATACAAAAAGCTAAGAGTTACATATATGTGGAATTAGTTTGTATAACTTGAATGTCGACAGTGATTGTAGACACTTACAGTGTGTAGAATGTGATGAAGGATACTTCTAGGGACGAAGATTGTAAAGTTCCCACAAGTAATTGATAGTTGTCAAAATTGTTGTGGAAATGGTCCCTAGTGAACTCAACCTTGATTGTCGGATTCATTGTCTCGATGACTTCTTGACTTCTTTGAGGTAGTACTCGTGCAACTCGCGGCTATATTTTTTGTAGTATTTTGAGCCTCTCTGTGATTTGACCCATGGCTCTCTTTCAACATATTTATCGGCCAATATGCCAAGGGAAACTCTTCCTCAATGTAAAGGTGTGGTTCCTTGGGCTCCTTTGGCTTTGACTTGGCACCTTGCTTACTTTTAGTGGCCGGCTTCAACACCTTCATGGGAGATGAATGGGTCTTAGTTGCAACATTAGGCTCTAGAGCGCGACTAGGTCTAGCTCTCGTGATTCAACCTGGTAGATACATGGAGGGTGCCGGTCCTCCAAGACTAGGTCCCTGTTGGGCCACTGGATGAATGTCCCTTCTGCTTGCCCTAATCTACTGATCTCGTGATCCATCCATTTGTGCCCCTCGTCCTTTGCGATAAGTCCTAGTAGAGAATAAATTTGAACTCTTTCCACACTTTGTTAGCTACTTTGATCACACCTCTTTCGATGCGGCCTTAAGTTTTGCTGTGATGACGAATCCAATATGGATATCACCACTAGAACTTGCATAGGTATTGATCAACCTTCTTCAATATTCTAAGGTTAGGGCAGCCATGTCCGTGCAACAATCCCGCATGTAATTCTCTATTTGACAACATTGACTTTTGGCTTGATCTATGCCCTAGACCCACTGATGTCCATTATGGGAAATTGGCTCTTCAACCCTTGGAGTGTGTATAGATTTTTTGGTGCTTTTGGATGTGTTTAGAATCATTTCCCGAAGCCGACGGTGAAGGCGCAGGATGAGGGAATGACATCTTCTAAAAGAACTAATGCTATCATTAAGCTAATACAACTAATAAGCCAAATAACTTTTCTTATCTGTTTATAGTTAATAAAAGAACTAATGCTCTCATTTATAAGTAAACCACCCAAATTTCATAAGAACTACCTAATTTCAGCCACAATTGACAAGCAATTACCCAAATTTTACATTGTTCTTTCACAGTGCATTCTATTTCATCAATAGTAGCATTTGAATCTAATTTCATCCTTCTATTTTGACAATGATCATAATCATTCGAATATCTCCATAATCTAATTTCATAAATAGTAACACTAGCATTTGAAGCATAATAAAAACAACAGATTAAAAAATAGAGAGGGAGATGGGGCTCAGCTTCAACGGCTTGAAGAGGTGGGAGATGGCGTCAAGGAGGAGGCGTCGAGGGTGAGGAGGGTGTGGCGGCCGGCATCGAGAGAGACAGGGCGTGGTGGCCGCTATTGAGGAGGACAAATAGGACGCGGCTTCGGTTGAGGGCGGCAGAGGAGGAGCATGGTGGCCGGTGTCGAGGACAAAGAGAGCGTGGTGTCCGGCATTTAGGAGGGCTGGTAGCCGATGTCGAGGGCAAGGAGGGCATGAGTAGTCATCGACGAGGAGGAGCACATAGTTTTCAGTCGAGGGTGGCAGCAGCAGTGACGTGGATGCGGAGCTGAAAGCCATGATGGCGGGGAGGCAGGTAGCGTTGGCGCTTGGGGAAGGGCTCAGCCAGCCTGACGGCGTCGTTAAGGGGCTTGGGGGATGACAGCGTGCTAGGGCTTGGCCAGGACTTAGCAGTTTTTTGGATTGAACCCGAATGGAAAACCCAAGAAACTTTATATAGTGGGGGTCATCGTAGGCCGTTCCAACTTGGGGGATGGAGGCGCGCTAGGGCTCGGCCAGGGCTTAGCAGTTTTTTGGATTGAACCCCGAAGGGAAAACCCAAGAACTTTATATAGTGGGGGGTCATCGCAGGCCATTCCAACTTAGAACCGCCTGCGATGTGATTTTCTAGAATGGTTATTTAAAAATGGAAATGCAAGAAACTTTGAATGAAGCTATTTATATTGAATGTTTTTATTTTGATTTCGTAACTTTGAATTATTTCACTATACATTGGATGTTTTTTCTTCTAGATTCATAATTTGAATGATTTCACTATAAATTTAATGGCTTCTTTTTAATTCATAACTTTAATTATAACTATCCAATAATGCATTAAGAAATCCATATAAATGCATATTAAACATGACATTATGAAATCATAACTATCCAATAATGCATTAAGAAATCCATATAAATGCATATTAAATATGACATTATGAAATCATATAAATAAATATTATACACCGCATTATAAAATCCACATAATTTCATACTGAACATGCTTCTACTTTGCTACAAATGTAAGTCATTCATGATGATCGTCGCGTATGTAGCTAGCTTCGTCCTAACTTGGTTCTTCCTCGATCATCATGCCATCTCTGGAAGAAGGCATCATCAACTCCAACAATGCTATTTTTTGAGTCTCTAACTATGTGCCATCTATTATTTGAACAGTCGGTTGCATAGAAGACCAACTTTCGGTAGCACGAGAGATTGACCCAATAGCAATGAAACAACAGAATCTTAAAATTTACGTGTCCATAGTACGAGCTCTTCCTCCTAGCGGTATGTTGAGCATCTATGCGGACACTGCTATTCTAGTTTGTGCACTTCTGATCCTGATCTTTTGTATAAAATGTACAGCCATTTATGTCCATTCCTTGCCATGTCACAACTATACATATGATGCTTCCTCCAACCATGTGTGCATAGGGTCACCTAACCATAGCCCACGAGGTTGCTCATATAACCATCTATTGAACCGACGATTGTGCTTTTCGTCACCCAAACATCCGTCACTTTTGGATATCCTTCCATAGCTTGGTTTTGTGTCTGTTGATATATAGGGCCACTACAGCCATGTGCGGCAATACCGTGAAATGAGCTTGATCAATAAGCTTCCGTTCAGGATTGATATCTTTCTTGTTGATGCTCCCAATAACCCCAAGCCTCCCCTCATGGTGAGATTCAAGAAAACTTACCATGCAGGAACTGGCACAACTCTGTTCTCTCAGCTCTGATAGAGTATAACAAGCAAGTTCATAGAACGTCCGTCTGATTTGAGTCTCTTTCGGGTGTAACTACTTTGTGATTCCCATATCCAGTAAGTCAAGCCATGTTTTGAGGCCATCATTTGTTTTGCCCTTGATATTCAATAACAAAACTATCACGCTATCACATACATTCTTCTCTACGTGTATGATGTCGATGCAATGATGAACTCATAAGTGCTTCCAATAAGGTAAGTTTCAAAATATTGACCTCTTCTTTCACATGACCTTCTCATGTGTAGCCTTCATTTTTTTCTTCTCTTCCAACTTTGATATCCTTAACCATATCATATACATCTGTATTGCTAAATTGCTTGGGAGGTATAATGTCATGGTTTCCTCTATCGAATTCTTCTTCATTTGACGGTACAGGTGATCCCTCTGAACGAACCTACGGTGACGCATGTACACGGTATCATCCGAAGTATTCGTACATGCCTTTTCCCATTTCATACTCTTCGTCAAAAGGTTAGCAAGGGCAGGACAATCAGTTATGGTGTAGAACAACAAGCTGCACATATTGAAGTTCTCTCGCTTGTGGGCATCAGATACATCTTCCCCTGAGTCCGCAGTTTTACGAGACAGTATGTCAATGGCTCCAGGAAAACATATATATTGTTCCCAGGTTGCACAAATATTGCTATATAATGCACTTATGCTTCATGCACAGCCAAACAGAAAGGTCATAGACATAAAGATTCACATGCCAAGTGCTATGATGGCTGCTCACATTGTTGATAGGACTCATTTCATTAGTGCCCTATTCAAACCTTATGTTTCTTAGTTCCCTACCGAACTATTTGAATTTCCCATCGATATTTCTCCAATAGGTGGAATCAACAGGATGTCTAAGCTTTTCATCATTCTTACGCTCCTCACTATGCCAACACAACAATTTTGCATCCTTTGGGTTCACAAATTAACACTTCAAACGTAGAATTATAACTAGATACCACATGACCTTAGCTAGAGTCCCTTTCGTCACCTTGTTCCCCTAATCTTTATCGGCTTGATTACACTTGTATCGGGATGACTTGCATAGTGAACATTTACAGAGGTTTGCATACTCTTTATGGAAGAGAATACAGTCCTTCAGACAAGCATGTATTAGCTATATTTCTATTTCCAAGGGACAAAAAACATTCTTGACTTTATAGGCACTTGTGCGCAACTCGTTCCCCCTCCCCCAAAATCCACTAAGAGACCTAACAATGCCGTGAAACTCTAGTCTGACCACGCATTACTTGCCTTCAGTTTCAATAGTTCAAGCGCTGATGACAACTTTGTGTACTTATTCTTGCATCCCTCGAACAAAGATTTCTCCCACACCCCCATCAAGACTTTGAATTTCTCATACTCCCGCGTATTATGGTTCCCTTGTGCAGGGTACAAGATCTCATCCAGATGGTCACGAGTCAAATGACATATATTCGTCTGAATCAAAATAAATAATGAAAGCTCGAGGTCTATCGACTAGGGGGTGAATAGGAGATTATCAAATTTTACTCATGGTGGGCAGACTTTTCGGAGGGGTAGAGCGCCGACTCCTAGCACTTGCTGAAGAGCCCGCACGGTCCCCTGAGACTTTGGCCTGCTGAAAGGTTGTTTCTTCTAGCAGGACACGGAGTCGCCGGAGTTCGTCGTGTCCCGGGGTACCCTCGAGGATATCAATGGCGTGGGCCGCCATCGTGGCTACGACGATGTTGTGACTGGGAAGCGGGAATATTGAGACCCGTCCCTTTCACGCATGCGGAACTCGTTATGGACTTGACGTCCTCGAGCCCTCATGTCATCATTGCGCAGTTGTTCATCACATTGTCGAGCGAGCCTGGTTTGCTGCTCAATCAACTCCTCCTCCTTGGCGAGGAGACGGAGTCGAGTGGCTTCAACCTCAGTCGGCATTTGCTCCACGATGGGGACTGATCAGCCATTGCCATTTTCCAGCGAATCGGGGTTGGCCATGAAGACTTCCCGGGACGGGTAGTGACTGTCGAAACTCTCGTACTCGTCCGAGTTATACTCGAGGACGGGGAGGAGAGAGTCGATGGCACCCACCAGTCGGGATCTCTGTTCGATGGGTGTGAACCCGTACGCGGACAGCAGACCCGGTTTCGATGTAACCTCGTCCCTGGGGAGAGGGGCTGAAGGCGCGGATTCAGGGGTGAGTCCGCGCCGAGAAGCTGATGGAGTCTCTGCTGATCGACGTGCTAGCGAGTAGCAGAGGTGAAGTTCGCTGACCTTGTCGGCGATGAAGCTCAACTTTCCGAATTGGAAAAGCTGTCCAGGGTCCGGAGTAGCGTTCATGAAGGTGAATCTCATGACACGTCCCGGGACGAAAACGTCGTTGTTGCTGATGAAACCCATCCAGATTCGTGTAGATGGATCTATGCGCACCTCCCCTACCTGGCGTGCCAACTGTCGGAGTATTATTCCGGCAATACTGAATATGGGGCGGCGTGAGCACAGCAAATCCGGATGGGTGCACACGGGAGACAGGATTTAGACAGGTTCAGGCCCTCGCGGAGAGGTAATACCCTACGTCCTGTGTTTGGTGGCTAGTATAGCTTGAATCCCGAGTGCTGCAAGCCTCGGAGAATTGATCTCGAGGTGGCTTGAGCTATCAAACATTGGAGATTGTCTATGACTAAAAGCTTACCGATCGGAGGTCCCCTACCAGGCCTTATATAGGCGACCGGGATAGGGTTACAAGAGTCCAGATCGGTTAACAGATTGGTTTCCTAATTAGTTACAATAGATTCCGGGTATGCCGGGCAGATATTAGTCCATGTCTTGTACTCCACGTTGATGAGGCGCCCCCGTGTAGAAGTCGGACTCCAAGTAGTCGGCCCGGCCCGCCCTACGGCCAGTGGGCCGGATTCGTCCTTCTTGACGATACCCGGGTGCCATGTCATCATCACTTGGGGTGTGACCTCGGATGAGCCGGTTGCGGACTCCATCTGGACGGAAGGCTGATGTAGTTGTTGCAGGAAAACGCCGGGTGGCACCTTTTCTCGAGTGGAGCCGATCCGGGCCAGCGAGTCGGCTGCTTCGTTGTCGGCCCGGCAAACATGATGAAGTTCGAGACCTTCAAAATGGCCTTCGAGCTGTCGTACGGTAGCGCAATACGCCACCATGGTGGGGTCCTTGGCATCCCACGTCTTCATCACCTGCTGCACCACCAGATCCGAATCGCCGTGACATAAGAGTCGGCGGATACCGAGTGAGACGGCTATGCGCAAGCCATGCAACAGCGCCTCGTACTCCACGACGTTGTTAGATGCCGCGAAATGGATCTGCAACATGTAGTGGAGTTTGTCACCCTTGGGAGAGATGAGGACGACTCCAGCCCCCGTGCCCGCAAGCATCTTCGACCCGTCGAAGTACATGATCCAGTGCTCCGAGCACACTTCGGGCGGGAGGGACTGGGTTTCTGTCCATTCGACAATGAAATCGGCAAGAGCTTGGGACTTTATAGCCTTGTGAGGCTCGTAGTTGATGTCGTGAGCCATGAGCTCAATTGCCCACTTAGCGACTCGGCCCGTGGCATCCCTGTTGCCAATGATGTCTGAAAAAGGAGCATGGCTAACCACGGTAATCGAGTGGGCTTGGAAATAGTGCATCAGCTTCCGTGCTGCCATGAATACGCCGTAGACGAGCTTCTGGTAGTGCGGGTAGCGCTGCTTCGACTCAGAAAGGACCTCGCTGACATAGTAGATGGGTCGCTGCACTTTCTGCACCCAGTTTTCTTCTGCTCGCTCTACCACCAGAACCACGCTAACCACTTGATTGGTGGCTGAAAGGGCTCCCCTTCCATCGGTGCAGTGAGGACCGGAGGCGTAGACAGCAGTCGCTTGAGGCCGTCGAAGGCCTGTTGAGCTTCGCTGGTCCATTCGAAGGAGTCGGATTTTTTCAGGAGTCGGTAGAAGGGCAGAGCCTTCTCGCCGAGTCGGGAGATAAACCGACTTAGTGCAGCCACGCATCCGGTCAGTCGCTTAACAACCTTCAGATCCTTCGGTTTGCCCATCTTGAGGATGGCCTCAATCTTGTCCGGGTTCGCCTCGATTCCTCGTTCAGAAACGATGAACCCAAGTAGCTTGCCTGAAGGAACTCCAAGTAGCTTCGCCGGGTTGAGCTTCATATCAAATCTTCTGAGATTGGCGAAGGTTTCGGCCAAGTCGGTCAAAAGATCCGCGCTCTTTTTTTCTTCATACGATGTCGTCAACGTAGGCTTGGACATTTCTGCCTATCTGGCTGTGCAAACACTTCTGCATACATCGCTGATATGTGGCTCCAGTGTTTTTCAAATATAGCAGTAAGCCCCAAACGGGGTAATGAAAGAAGTCTTTATTTGATCTGATTCTTTCATCTTAATCTGGTGGTAGCCTGAATAGGCATCCAGAAAACATAAACACTCACACCCTACCGTGGAGTCGACTACCTGATCGATATGAGGTAGTGCGAACGGGTCCTTGGGGCAAGTTTTGTTCAGTGAAGTGTAATCTACACACATTCGCCAAGTCTTGTTCTTCTTAAGAACCAGGACGGGGTTTGCTAACCAGTCCGGATGAAGAACTTCCTTGATGAACCCAGCCACGAGGAATCAGGCTATCTCTTCTCCAATGGCTTTGTGCCTGTCCTCGGCGAAACGGCGGAGGGATTGCTTGACTGGCTTCGCATCTTTGGAGACGTTGAGGGAGTGCTCGGTGAACTTCCTTGGAACTCCGGGCATGTCAGCTGGCTTCCATGTGAAGATGTTCCAATTCTCACGAAGGAAGTCGACGAGCGCGCTTTCCTATTTGGCCTCCAGGTCGGACCCGATCTGCACCGTCTTAGACGGATCGTCGGGGTGGACCTGGACTTTCTTTGTGTCCTTGGCCGACTAGAAAGTGGACTCGGAAGCAGACTTCTTGCTAGGCGGAGCCTGTTCAAGGTCGGCATTCTTCTTGATGGCCTCCAGCTCTTCCGCCACGATCAGGGACTCGGCGATGTCCGCGCTAGCGATATCGCACTCGGTGGAGCGTTCGAAGTCGCCAGCGATGGTGATGACCCCCTTAGGACCCGACATCTTCAGCTTGAGATAGACGTAGCACGGCCTAGCCATGAATTTGGCATAGGCCGAGCGTCCGAAGATGGCATGGTAAGTGCTTCGGAAGTCGACGACTTCGAAGGTCAAGGTCTCCACCCAGAAGTTGTCAGGACTACCGAAAACAACCTCCAGGGAGACCTGCCCCAAGGGTTTGGCACATTTCCCAGGCACTATCCCATGGAAGGTAGTGCTGCTGGGACAAAGTTGGGACTCTGAGATCTGCATCTTTTCAGGGTCTCCATGAAGATGATGTTGATGCTGCTTCCACTGTCCATAAGGTCAGAGCGGTCAAAACCGACTGGCATCTCCGACCAGTCCAGCCACTGTGGAACTACCGGGACTGTCGCGTTTACCTCGCGGTATCGCAGCTTTCGATTCCTTTTGGACTCGAATCCCTGGAAGATCATGAGGACGCCCCTCTACGGGGGATACTGTGGCGTGCTACCACCCGGAGGGCCACCCTCGTCACCAGCATCAGGAGCGGGTTGTTTCTCTTCCCGGAGATGCTTTAAGAAGCTGCACTCCCTGGTCGAGTGACCCGCCTGGTACTCGGCAGTGCTGTGAAAAGAGCAGGGTTTGTCGAGGATCTCCTCGAAGGCGAGCCTCGGCGCCTTGCGTTGCTGCCAAGGACGCTCCTTCTTTCGACCGCCATCGCCACGCTGGGGGGCCGCGTTCAGCGGCCGTGACCAAGTCGGCGCCACTAACTCCATCCCTGTTGCTAGCTTTTCGCTTCTGGGGGTGGTTGTCGCCACGCTTCGGACCCAAGTCGGCGTGGTCTTTGCGGCTTGAGGACTCGGCTTTTGACTTGCCCTTGTCCTCATACTGAATTACCTCCTCACCAGTCGCATACTTGCTGGCGACTTCCATGAGTCGGCCCATTGTCTGAATATTAGACCTGGCCAACTTATGCTTTAGGAGCTCATACTTGACTCCCTGAGAGAAGGCCTGAATGGCCTGCGTCTCAGAGACGTCCTCGATGGAGTTGCGTAGCCGGGTCCAGCGCTAAATATAGTCGCGGACCGACTCCCCTTTCTCCTGGACGCAGAGCCAAAGGTCCTGCGTGTTCCCAGGCCGCTTGTAGGTGCCCTCGAAGTTTTTGACGAAGGCCTCTTGGAGGTCCTTCCAATCGTAGATGCTGTCTTCGGGCAAGCTGTTAAGCCATGCCCGCGCGGAGCCTTCAAGCATCAAAGGAAGGCTGCGGAGGGCAACACGTTCGTTGCCTCCACCAATGTTGCAAGCGACGAGATAGTCGGCAAGCCAAGTCTCCGGCTTAGCAGTGCCATCGTACTTGTCGATGCCACTGGCGATCTGTAACCGATCCGGGAATGGCTCGGAACGAATCCGCGTACTAAAGCATAGCGGACCGGTGGAGGCCGAGCCGCCCAGCTGGTTTACCTCATCACCATGACGCTCAGCCCGCATCCTGGCCGCCCGACATCCCTCGATGTCGTCCCGAGCGTCACGGACATTGTTTGCCCAGGGCTCGGGGAGAGTCAGCTCGACGACGCTCCGCCTGGAGTCGGTTGATCTCCTGGCGGGCATCAGGGGCACCGGTTTGTGGAGCGGCTCGGCTACGTCGAGCCCACGGTGATGGGGTGACTCGGTGCCACTGAGGGCCGGCTCCGCGCGGACCTGGAGGCCAGCCGGTCGCTTACCGAAGTATCCTCATTCTATTGTTCCACCGCCGTCTTCATCAGGGTGACGACTCGGTGGTAGGTTTCTGCCGCAGGACCATCTACCGGTGGCGGAAGCGAATCAGCCAGCGTGGCAGCTGCAATGAGGTTCTGCGCCAGGGTTCGATAGACCGGGACGCCATCCCGCTCTCGAGCCAAAAGAGAATTATGGACGTCACGACCCCTCCGAGCGGCTGATGACACGGCGCGGTGTGGGTGCTGGTGGGACCCGCGAGCCGGGGATCCACCATATTCGTGTTACGCGCCTCGAGAGCTGCTTTCTCTTGGTCAACACGATCCCGCTCCGCCAGGATGGCCTGACGAGAAGCTTCGATGGCCCTTTCCACCTCCGACTAGCCAGTAATGGGCGTGCGTAAGAGCTTGTCCATCGCTCCGGCCGTCGCGCCTGACGTGCCTGCCGTACCAGCTGTACCGGGTGCGACCATGTACACTTCGGCCGTGGAGGTACGGCTGTGCGAACTCTTGTACCCGTCGGATGCAGAATCTAGGACGGGCAGAAGTGAGTTGGAGCCAATCATGCCGACAAGCTGGGAAGACTCCTCGCCATCACGTGAGGTCCCCAAGGTGTGTTTGGGTGCCAGCTCTGCCGTCGGGCAAGGAACCGGATCCTGAAGGTGAAGCCGGCGGAAATCATCGGCCAAGAAACGCAAGCTCCCGAAGGAGAGCATCGCGCCTCTTGGAAATGCGGTGGAGGTAAGGTGTTGTACCGAGTGGTCAAACACGAGCCTGCCGTCGATGACAGGAGAAGATCCCGCCTGGATCGCAACTCCAGCCTGTGCCTCCCCTACCTAGCGCGCCAACTGTCGCGGGGATTTCGTGGCAATATACATTTCTAGTAGGATTTGGGGGGCGCAAGAGGATGATCTAGGAGCGGGTTCTCACGAGAGATTTACCCAGGTTCAGGCCCTCTATGGAAGAGATAATACCCAACTCCTGCTGGATTGTTTAGCAAGCCTCGTGCGAGGAAAGCTTTGAGTACAATGGATGGCGTGATCCTTCCCAGAAGAAGAAGAAAATCCTCCCCTGCGCGGGGTCCTGGCCTTGCCTTATATAGACCCGGCAAGGCCTGGAGTTACAACTACCGAGTCGTGGTAATGGCACTCTTAATTGGTGCCTTAACTCTACTTAACTACCGGGTTAACGTCTGTCTTCAAGCCTTGGTAACGTCCGGTCTTAATTGGCACCCGACAGTTACTTCTGAGTGGATCTCGCAGGCCGCGTCTATCCGGGTGGGCCTCTTGTAGCAGCTTTCGGCCATTCTGAACTTTGTTGGGCCGATTCTCTGTCTTGGGCCTATCCCCTGTGGATCCCATCATCAATCATATTAAAGACTAGAAAATCACCACTAATCTTCTAGGTCCAAGCCTTTCTTCATCTTTAACTTTTTAGGGGTCGACATCCGCTGGTTAAACCAATTACTTGGGGACTATACACCTGAATACACTCAGTAAACCATTAGTCCCTTAATCGTTTGCCATTAATCATCAAAACCTACTAGGGGCACTAGATGCACTTTTCAATCTCCCCCTTTTTGGTGATTGATGACAACCCGATTAAAGCTTCAAATTGGAAAAAAAGTTTTGTGTTTTGAGTTCCATGATGTAGAGATGGCTCCCCCTAAATATGTGCACTATTTGAATATTGCTTTGAATGCAAGTGCACATGTTGAGGAATTTTGAGGAGCTCCCCCTACATCTTGGAACCCGTGGGAAGTGCATTGTATAAGAATAAGCATTAATAGCACAATGCACAAGAAGTGATCTTTGGAGATATAGACATGCATATGATAAACAATTAACCAGAGCATATCTAAGTATCTAAGAAAATGTATCAAACTCATAAGATCACCAAATAGAGTTTACAAACCAATATCAAGAATTATCAAATAAGAAGCAAGGTTTGTAACTCTTCTATCCTAGAAAGGTTTTCTTCACGCTCCCCCTTTCTTCCTTCTTCATCTTCCCTTTTTAACTTCACTTTGTTTCTCTCCCCTTTGGCATCAATGAACCAAAAAGGGCTTAGGGAGATGGAGGAGCACCAGATGCTGAGGCATGGGGGAGGCTTGAGGAGCTGGAGCTGAGGCTTGGGCTGGGAGCTTGAGATGGTGAGGTAGCAGTGGCTTCAGGCTGGACAGTGGAAATGGAGGCACTTGGAGTGACTCTATAATGCACTGAAGAGAGTGAGTGAGCACACCAGGATAAGTTTCTTTGATACCCTGTGCTGCCAATTCTTCTTCAGAATAGTGTTTCTTCAGAAGTACCCAAGATCTCCTTAGGCTTCCCTGTCAGCTGTTTTGGGACACCATGGCCATGTTGTATAGAGCATTGAGATCATGCCTGACCAGCTTTTGTCTTTTCCTCATTTGATGCAATTCCTGAAGAATTTGATCAATCTTGGAGGTTCTTCAGGCTTTCTGCACTTCAGGTGATCTAGGTTGGCTTTCAGAGTGATAGAATTGAGGATCATCACTAGCCATCGGCTCTCTTTCTTCCTGCCTGAGGTCAGAGGGCTGGGGAGGTGGGGAAGGAACAGCAGCTTGCTTGCTTTGCCCTTGACTTGAGCTGCTTTCTTCACTAGATCTTCATATTGAGAGGTGTGAACTTTTGTGTGAGTGGAGTCACAGTGGAAAGCAATATCAGTTTTGTTGAGGAGGAACTTCATCAAGTAAGGAGCATATGGCAGCTGCTTGATGTGATCTGCTATGACCTCTGACATAAAGTGTCCAAAGAAATCTGCAGGTTGAAGGGGACATGAGTCATGATCTCAGAAGAAGGTTCCTCTCTATGATGATTTCTCTTGATGCTTTCTTGGGAGCAAGAGTCTTCCTCAGAATCTTGAGGACAGTCTTGGCAGCATAAGATAGTTCAGCTGTCTTGCCAAGCACATATTCTCTGTCTTCAGGATACAATGGTTCAACCCTTCCTTAGGCAGAATATCTTCATCATGAATTTTGACATCTTCAGAGTTGATGTCCATGCCAAGCCCTTGTCCTGGCCACAAGTTCTTCAAATGTAGCTTCATATTTTGAATGCCCTGTCATCCATTCTAGCTTCCAGGTAGTGGAGTGGATTCTCACTTCCTGAGATGTATAGAGTTTGGCATAAAATTGAAGAATGATCTCTTCATTCCAATCCTGCCTAAAGTGATGAATTCTTCAATTCCCACTTGTCTTAGGGCATCTAGGACAGGTGCAAAGCATCTGTGCTTCTCAAGGTATGCTAGGTCAACATACTGATGTTTGAAGATTCTGTTCTTTTGAAGAGTGTTGTTGATAGAAATCTTGTTGAGTCCTAGCCCAGAACCTTGGGTCTAGATGCATCTCTGGGCATATTCATAGGGATTGAAGATCCCATCTAATTCTCTCTAATTCTTCATTGGTCATCTTATTGTATTCAACAACTAGGTTGAGGCCTTCTGCCTTGATTAGGGATCCTCTGAGTTGGGGCAAGTACCACTAAGGTGGCATTGTCTTCAATATTCTGTTGCTCCCTCAGTCTCTAGATCCTCTTCATCCTCATGAACTCTGACTTTCTTCAGAGCTGATCTTGTCCGTTGACTGGGCCTTGTAGGCAACTTGTCAGCCTTTTTCTTCTTCTCAGCTAGGAGCAGTTTGCCTTGGAGTCACAAACTTGCTTCCTATTTCCTTCTCTCATATTGAGGGATTGGGTCTTGAGCTTCAGAAGAGTCAGTAGCTTCAGCAGTAGCAGCAGCTGCTGCTTGTTCTTCAATAACCTCTTCAGGCTGAGCTTGTTGCTCTTCAGCGTTGTACTGCTGCTCTTCAGCGGCAAACCCTCTACGAGCTCAGGGGCTTGATGCTCTTGTCAGCTGAACTCCTTTCTTCAGGCTGTAGCTTCTTGTTCTGCAGCTCTTCTTCAGCTAGCTCTTGTGTTCGCTGACAGTGTTCTTCAATGTCTCTGGTGGTAGGTCTCAAAGTGGAGCTGTGTTGCTTCAGGAACTCTGGAGCTCTCTACAGTTTGCTCTTCTTGAGCTTCAGCTTGTGGCTCATTCTGTGCTGCGGGTTCTTCAACCTGAGCAGCTGGACTTCTGGAGCTGGTGCCCTCCAGACTTATTGTGGGTGAAGAGGGCCTCACTGGAGAGCTAGGGAGCTCTTGGATGTGAAGAAGTTCACGTTCCCTGATCACAGATCCTGGGAAGCTGAGGATTTGCTTTTCCTAAGATCAGCAGCCTTCTTATCTGCTTTCTTCTTTCTGACACTCTGCAAGTGACTGCAGCTCTGGCCAACTCTTTGCCTATTTCTTCTTCAGTTAGCTTGCTCTGCTATGAGAGCTTTAAACCTTGCAAAGCTCTCTTTGCTCTTTCCTCTTGCAGCTTTGAGTTTCTTCAGTTCAGCTTCTCTTCTTTCTTTTTCTTTCTGAAAAGCTTCTAGCTTGGCTCTGACTTCTTCTAGCTATCTGCATAGATCTCTAGTCTCTCTTGGACTAGGGCTTCCTTTCTGGCCATTTCTTCAGGGAGTAATGACAGCCACTGTGCCAGCTTGAGCTTGTTTGGCAGCTCTCTCTTTGGCTTCTAGCTCTTTGCAATTTTCTATGCTTTGAGCTGCTTCCCATTCTTCCTCTGCCTTTTTGCATCTAGAGTGCAGTCCTTAGCCTATTGGGATGTTCTTTCGATATCTGAATCTGAAGGAGCTGCTTGGGGGGCAGTTGGCTTGAGGAATGAAGACTTTTGAGGAGTGAGTAGTTCTGCTCTCTCTCACTTTGGCAACAGCTTTCCTCACTTTTGAGGTCTAGGAGATTGCTCCTTTTGAGAATGGATTGGGAGGCTCTAGCTACCCCTTCCTCTTCTTCCTTCTACAAGACTTGCAGCAGTTGGTCCTTTTGGATCTAGCAGTGGCCTTCTTGGCAGCCTTTTCTTCAAAGATTCTTTTCCAGTAGTCAGTCACATATTTTCCTTCTTTATCCTGTTTTCCCAATATCTTATGATCTTCTGATGCCTGTGTTTTCTTTCCATTGCTGTCTCTCGGGAGGAGTACTCATTTTTAACTCCTTAGGCACTTCATAGGCCATGTTCTGCAATTTTCTTCGCCTGAGGTTGTGGATGACCCAGCTTGAGTCTTTGACCTCTTTGGAGAAGGAGGAGAAACTTCTCTAGAACTGCTAGTGGCCCTGTCAGGATCACTGTTGCTGATCTGAATGTCATAGCTCTGCTCAGCATTGGAATCACTTTGATCTGAACTCATATTGACTCCTGTGAAGCATATGGGATACGAATAGAGAAGATAAGATCACAAATGCACTCAGTAGACACAATTTTTTGAAGAAAAATGAGTTTTTAGCTGAAGAATTGGTGGTTTCTTCAAAGTCGTATGACCGGTTTCACTTCCGGAAGTGCCGGGCTTGTGCTTCAGCATTGCAGAGCACAAATTCGAACTACCGTTTGAAATCGATAATGCCGAGATTCTTCAAGCAAAAACCCTAATCGATAGGCGCAGAATGGGGAAATCTAAAAATGGCGCTAAAATCTAAGAAATTTTTGATTTGACAGGTGAGAAGATTTTCAGATTGAAAATGTACCCGGGGATTGAACTCGCGCGACCGAGGGATTTGAAGAGAAGGTCGCGGATTCCACAGCCGTGCCCTAACTCGGCGCGGCGGTGCTGCTACGCGGCGGCGGACGTGAAGAAGTCCGGCGGCGGCGGAGAGTCCGAGCGTCGAAATCGGTGTTTCCGGCGGTCGGATGAAGAACAGCGGCGGCGCTGAGGTTTTTAGGGTTTTCTGTGGGAAGTTCAAGCGACGCGGAGGAGAATCTTGGTCTATTTATAGCCAGGGGTTCTCGGAAAGACCGGAGATGCGGTTCGCGAAGAAACCGGATCTGCCGTTGAGAGTCCTCAAACTCGGTGATGCCGAAGAAAATCTCGGTAGCACCGGAATTGAGTACTGGAGGACGACTCAAAACTCTTCACAGATTTCAGAGTCACAACAGAGATAGATTCTCGGTTATGCCGGGATTGAAAAACCGGAATGACCGAAGAATTGTTTCTTCAAGAGGAGAACTGACTCTAGGGTTTCATCTCGGAAGCACCGGAAGAAAAATCGGTGATGCCGAGAATAGTTTCAACAGTGCACTTGTGAAGATAAGCATGAAGACTTAGATAAGTTTAGATGGATCTGAGGTTAGGGTCCATTATCATCCACTTAGAGAAATACCAGCTGAAGAAAATAAGCTATAAGTTGGATGATGATCAGGACTAAAATCAAAGATAGATAAGATCCATATCAAATGTGGTGGTTTGAAGCCACCATGTATGAATGTATTGATTTAGAACCACATATCAATTTGTGAAGAGGGTTCTATGAATCATATTCATCAATAAGCACAAATGTGTTTCTTTTCTCACATTCTTGGATGTATATGTTCATTGAGAGAACTATACTTACCCTTAATGTGTTCACATCTAAGCATCAACATCAAGTTATGATATGAACATGTAAGCATGGTTTCAAGTCACGTTTCGAGAATCTAAGATATTTAGCTCACTCCGCAACTCGCAAAACCTATGCTCATCTAAGGGTTTTGTGAAGATATCCGCTAATTGTTTATCCGTCCTCACATGGCTAATCACAATATCACCCTTTGCAACATGATCCCTAATGAAGTGGTGACGGATATCTATGTGTTTTGTGCGGGAATGTTGTACTGGGTTATTGACTATCTTGATTGCACTTTCGTTATCACACAAAAGAGGCACTTCTTTTATCATAATCCCATAATCCTTCAAGGTTTGCCTCATCCACAACAATTGAGCGCAACAAGAACCTGCGGATATGTATTCGGCTTCGGTGGTGGATAGGGAAACAGAGTTTTGCTTTTTGAAAGACCAACTAACTAACGATCTACCAAGGAATTGGCATGTTCCGGAGGTGGACTTCCTATCAACCTTGTTTCCTGCATAATCCGAGTCCGAATATCCACAAGATTGAAACTAGCCCCTTTGGGATACCACAGCCCTAAGTTGGGAGTATGAACTAGATATCGAAGAATTCTCTTTATGGCCGTGAGGTGGCACTCCTTAGGAGCTGCTTGAAACCGTGCACACATGCAAACACTTAACATGATGTCGGGCCTAGATGCACAAAGATAAAGCAAGGAACCAATCATAGAACGGTATACCTTTTGATCAACGGATTTACCGTCTTCATTTAGGTCGAGGTGGCCGTTCGTTTGCATTGGAGTATGGATTCCTTTTGCTTTCTCCATGTCGAACTTCTTGAGCATGTCCCTTATGTACTTCTCTTGGGAGATGAAGATTCTATTTTGAGTTGCTTCACTTGAAGACCTAGGAAGAACTTCAACTCTCCCATCATGGACATCTCAAATTTCTCGGCCATCATTTCCCTGAACTCTTTGCTGAAATTGTGGTTAGTTGATCCGAAGATAATATCGTCCACATATATTTGGCATACAAAGAGTTCACCATCCATTATTTTGGTGAAAAGAGTACAGTCAATTTTTCCAGTTTTGAATCCTTTAGCGAGTAAAAACTTCTTAAGACACTCATACCATGCTCTAGGAGCTTGTTTGAGTCCATATAGTGCCTTATGAAGTTTATATACACTGTTTGGAAATTTTGGGTCATCAAAACCGGATGGTTGTTCAACATATACTAATTCTTCAATTTCACCATTTAGAAATACACTTTTAACATCCATTTGATATAGCAAGATATTATGATGATTTGCATATGCTAACAAGATTCTAATAGCTTCTAATCTAGTTACGGGTGCATAAGTCTCACCGAAATTCAAACCTTCCACTTGCGTGTAGCCTTGGGCGACGAGACGTACTTTGTTGCGCACCACTTGACCATCTTCATCTTACTTGTTCCGATACACCCTATTTTGTTCCTATGACGTTGTGCTCCTTGGGGTTCGGTCTATCAACTAATGTCCACACTTTGTTGCGTTCGAAGTTATTCAATTCTTCTTGCATCGCAATCACCCAATCTTCATCATCCATGGCTTCGTCGATCCTAGTTGGTTCCAAAGAGGAAACAAACGAGTAGTGCTCACAAAAATTTGAAAGCCTAGCACGTGAGCGAGTTTGTGGACCTTTGGATATGTCACTTATGATTTTGTCGACGGGATGACTGTCTTGTATTTGCTTGACAAGTCTTGGGTGATGTGGACCACTCTGAGCTTGAAGTCTTGTTTGTGCTTCATCTTCAGCATTAGCTTCAATGTCATCACTTCCCTCTTGAGGTTCTTGACTTGAGGAGGGTGGTATGACTTCTAGAGATGAAGTGCTTTCTTTGACTTCAATAGGCTTCACTTCCCCAATAGCCATATTCTTCAATGCTTCAGTGGGGACAAGTTCATCTACAGCACTTGGCAGTTGCTCTACTTGAGAGCCATTAGTTTCATCGAATTGCACATCCACCGTTTCTTCAACTTTTCGTGTGAAGTTGTTGAAGACACGGTAAGTGTGCGAACTCGAGCCATAACCGAGAAAGAAACCCTCGTGTGATTTTGGAGCAAATTTAGATGTGCGGTGCTTATCCAGAATATAGCATTTAGATCCAAATACACGAAAGTATGCAACGTTTGGTTTGTTACCGGTTAGTAGCTCATATGACGTCTTCTTCATGAACTTGTGAAGATAAAGACGATTGATGGCGTGGCATGCGGTGTTGATGGCATCCGCCCAAAAACGACTTGGCGTGTTGTATTCTTCAAGCATTGTACACGCCATCTCGATTAGGGTTCTATTCTTCCTTTCAACAACACCGTTTTGTTGAGGCGTGTAGGCGGCGGAGAACTCATGATTGATACCTTCTTCATCAAGAAAGTCATCGACATTGATGTTCTTGAACTCCGTCCCGTTGTCGCTTCGCACCTTCTTGATCTTCAGTTCGAATTCATTTTGTGCTTTTCTTGCAAATCTTTTAAATCATTCTTGGGTCCTAGCTTTATCCTCAAGAAAGTATACACATGTAAATCTAGTAAAGTCATCTACAATGACAAGACCGTAAGCGTTACCTCCAAAGCTCTTGTAGGTATTTGGACCAAATAAGTCCATGTGAAGTAGCTCGAGAGGACTTGTTGTTGTCATGACGGTCTTGGTGGGATGCTTCGACTTTACTTGCTTCCCGGCTTGGCATGCACTACAAAGGCGATCCTTTTCAAATGACACATTTAGTAATTCCAAGGATATGCTTACCTTTGACCAATTTGTCTAAGTTCCTCATTCCTACGTGTCGCAGTCTTCGATGCCATAGCCATCCTTCTGAAGACTTTGCAATTAAGCATGTGGTTACTTGAGGACCTTTAGAAAAGTTAACAAGATATAGATTGCCTTTTCTTACCCCTTTGAAGATCAGGGATTGATCATCACTTTTGAATACTTGGCAATCAATTTTAGTAAATAGTACATCAAGATGAAGTCGGTTAATTGAGCAATGGACATTAAATTGAATCCAAGGGACTTGACAAGCATAACATTAGCAATAGACTTGTCCTTGGATATGGCAACTTTACCTAGTCTCATTACCTTTCCTTTACCGTTATCTCCAAATGTAATGCTTCGTGTAGGTGAAGCATTTGGCGTGAATTCATCAAACATGCTTTCGTCTCCGGTCATGTGATCGGTGCATCCACTATCAAGCATCCCATTCTCGTCCTCCGGAGGCGTAGCTCTACAAAATAATTTAGTTTCTTTTAGGTACCCATATCCTTTTGGGTCCATATTTGTTAGCGGTTGAGACACTGTTAGATGTATCAAATACATTGGGTATAAGGCTAGCGATGTGGTCTTTGCGTACCCAAATGGTTTTGCAAGGGGCCACATCTCTACTCTTGTGCCCAACGTATTTGGCATACACTTTACCCTTTTGGGTTTTAGCTAATCTATAGTTGGCGTCATAGTTAGCATGCATGGATGCATAATCTTTACGAGCATAGCCATTATAATGAGTAAGTTCGATATTCTTCCCTCTTCCAAGGACCCACTTGGTCTTGAGATATTACTCGGGATCTCCATTTGGTTCCATCGGAGTTGTAGCTTGGGATGAAGCCCAACCCTTCTTTCTTCGAGTTCAACGATTGCTTGCTAAGAAGCTCTCTCAGAGATTCACTTCCTTTGCAGCATTTGAAGAAACCGAACTCGAGAAGGTTCTTCATCCTAGCATTCTCATTCATAATTGCTATGGTCTCCATAGATGGAGTGTTAGGAGAACAAGAGACCAAAGTAGTCATTTGAAGATGAAGCATTTGAATGCATGTTGCCAGATGATGTAGATGGAGGCATCGCATTTGATGATGCAATACATTTTAAGCATGGAGGATTAAAACCTTCTTGATTCTCTCTAATTTGCTTGGCGATAAGAGAATCGTTTTCGAATCTAAGTTCATCATGAGCCACTTTTAAAGACTCAAGATCTTACTTTTTGTTGAAGAACTCAACACCAAGCTTCTCATGATTCTCAACAAGTGATTCATGAGCCTTAGCAAGATCAAGGTGTTTTGACTTGAGTTTATTCAACTCACGTGTCAATTCTTTGTTTTTCTCCATCTCATCAACAAGCAAACTTTCTTGATCTTCAAGGATGATTTCTTGTTCCATAAGAGTTTTAGCAAGAGTTCTATAGCTAGGTTTTATGTTGTCTAGCTCATCACTCATGAGGTCATCATCACTATCATCATAGTTAGAAGATTTTGAAGTTACCTTGGACCCTTTAGCCATAAGGCATGTGGGAGACTCGTTGTTGCTTGGCATGTCAAAGATTGACCGTGCCTTTGTTGGTGTAGACCATGCGAGTCCTGCCATTCCTCCTTCGGAGTCCGAGGAAGAAGCTTCAGAGCTTGAAGAATCACTTGCGTTTGAATCCCACTCGTTGCCAAGGTAGGCTTTTGCCTTGTACTTGTTCTTCTTGTAGTGGTTGGCCTTGGAGTGATGCTCCTTCTTGTGAGACTTCTCCTTCTTTTCATCCTTGTCTCATTTATGACCTTTCTCTTTTCTCTTGTCCTTCTTGTGGAGAGGGCAATTGGCAATGTAGTAGCCGGGCTCCCCACACTTATAGCAATTTCTCTTCTTGGGGTCTCTTGAGGAGGAGCTCCCTTTTCTTCTCAAGTCATATTTCTTGAATCTTCCACCCTTTTGAAACTTGTTGAATCTTCTGACCAAAAGAGCCAAGTCCTTCCCAAAAGAGTCCCTAACATCAGCTTCATCACTGGATTCTTCAAGTTCTTCATCTGATGAGGTCTCTGCCTTCTTGGCCTTCAAAGCAATGCTTCTTCGAGGGCCTGACCTTGTAGAGTGCAGCTCTTTCTTTTCTTCAATGATCATCTCATAAGCATTGAGTCTTCCAAGAGCTTGAGATGGATCAATGATTTGAAGTCAGCTCTTTCTTGAATGAGGATGCACAAGGTGTCATATTTTTCATCAAGAGACATAAGAAGCTTTTGACGATGACAATGTCGGTGATGTCTGTGGCACCAAGTCCTCGAAGCTCATTTGTGATGGTTGTTAGTCCTGACTAGATGCTTCGGACTGATTCTTGATTTGAACCCCTGAACCGGTTGAATTGGCTTCGAAAAATATCGGTTCTGGAGTCCTTGACTGACTCAATTCTTTCATACACTTCTTCAAGCGTGTCCCAGATCTTCTTCACGCTTCTGAGTGTGCTGATTCTTCCAAACTCATCATCGTTGAGCGCACCGAAGAGAATGTCACAAGCTTGAGCATTCAGCTGCTTGTTCTTCTTGTCATTCTCAGTCAGCTGATCTTCATTGACGACAACTACTCCTTGTTCAATGACTCTCCAGATTTCGAAGTCAATTGCTTCAAGATGCATCCTCATCTTGTGCTTCCATCCTGCATAGTTAGTACCATCGAAGATAGGCCTATGCGAAGAACTCCTATAATTCCCGGAAGTCGACATACATTTCTCCTTGATGGTTAAACCAAATCAGTAGCAAAGAGGAGACCTTGCTCTAATACCAATTGAAAGATCGAGGTTTATCGACTAGAGGAGGGGATGAATAGAAGATTATCAAATTTTACTCAAATTAGTTGTTTAGCATGCAAGAGTGAGGCAGATTAAGAATGAAGCAACAAATGGCAAACTAGATCTAGCTCAAATTGAAGAATAACAATAAAGTAAAGAGCTAGAAATGAAGACACAAGATTTAACCCGAAGTTCAAGTTGTTGGTAACAACTTTACGTCTTCGTTTGGAGAGGCTGAGCACTTAGCTCCGAAGACACACAGTCTTCACCTTCTTCTCCTTGAGCCAAGTCCACTTAGTACTTGCTCAATCACTCGTGGTGGATCTTGAGGTGATCCCTGAACCTTCACAAACTGTTGGAGGCAAATCCACAAGTTGTAGCTCTTCAACGACGCCTAACCGGCTAGGAGATGCCAAATCTCCAAGAATAACAAGTTAGAACTCTAGGCTCGAAGAAGCTCTTGCTTGGGTGCTCAAATAGATCTCAGATCTCTCAAGGCTTTCCTCTCTCAAAGTAGATCTCAAGGAGTCAAGAGGAAAGGGGAACACAGGTGTGAAAGAATTTCTTTTGCGCTAAGTGTCCTCCCGAGCCCGCAGAGGGTCGGGAGCTATTTATAGCCACAGCTCAGAAAAGAGTCGTTGGGCACAAAGATTCTTCTTCGGCACAACCGGAATACAAAACCGGAAGCACCGGGTTTCAAACCAACGGTCAGATCTGAGGAATTCAGATACACAGCGAAAGTCTTCAACACAAAGTCAGTAGTTCCGAAAGGAACACGGTCATACCAGGATTGAAGAATATACTCCGCAGAGTTACTTCCAGAAGCAATTCCCGGTAGTGCCGACTTCGAAGATGGTTGAACCGAGTTTTGAAGAGTTGACACGTTCTTCTTCCACAGAGAAGAAACTCGGTCAAACCGGAAACCAGCTCGGTAACACAGCTTTTTCAAATAGACCTAAGTCCGGAATAGATTCTCGGCATCACCGGAAACGGAACCGGTATGACCGAAGACATCACACACAGAGGACTTAATCTAGGGCAACAGAAGACCTAACTCCAGAAGGGATTCTTGGTACAACCGGAAGCAAAACCGGAGTAACCGAAGACAAACCATATGAGACTTAGTCTGAGACAACATAAGACCTAAGTCCTGAAGCGATTCTCAGTGCAACCGGAAATGAAACCGGAAGAACTGAGGACAAAACGAGTAGGACTTAGTCTAGGATATCAGAAGCATATCCCGGAAGCACCGGTCTTCAAAAACGGACATACCGGTTTCCGAAATATGAAACTAGGGCAAACCCTAAGCGGCAGGGTTCCCTAACTCTCCGACACAGAGGCCATTCTCGGCAGCACCGGGTTGAAGACCGGTCATGCCACAATTGAAGCTCTTCGAGACTTGAGACGACTCAGTCTTCAAACTTCGCAACAGAGGCCAATCTCGGTACAAGCGATTCTTTAAACCGGTATTACCGAGAATCACTGTCTGTGTCTTAGAAAGAGATTTCAAAGAAGTCTTCTGAGATTTGATTGAGCACACATGAAGATTCTTCTTCTAACTTAGATATCTCACCCCTCTTAAAAGGCGGCTTGTCCTATAGACTCAAATGATCTTTTGATCATATTAAAGACTAGAAAAACACCACTAATCTTCTAGGTTCAAGCCTTCCTTCATCTTTAACTTTTTAGGGGTCGACATCCGCTGGTTAAACCAACTACTTGGGGACTATACACCTGAATACACTTAGTAAACCATTAGTCTCTTAATCGTTTGTCATTAATCATCAAAACCTATTAGGGGGCACTAGATGCACTTTCAGTGGGCCAATGCTCTGACTAGTGTCTAGGTCGAGGAGCAACCCTTCAGCTATACCGAGTTTGAGGCTTACCTATAGTGGTACTTGCCATGCACGCGCATCCACTTTATTCATGAAAGCAAGCCTCCACAACACGTGGATGGACAGACGACAAACATGTTGCCGATCCATGCAGTAGAAATGCATGACTTAACGGTTAGTGAAGCGAAGTAATTAATTTTCATGTCTTTACTTGCACGTAACTTGGTAGCCAACTAGTGCTTCTCAATTTTCAAGGACAATGTGCGATAGAGGCAAGCATGGAGGCCACTTCTTGGCTTGGCCGACATCCGGTTGGCACCAAAGACTACTCTAACGTGTCAAGGATTATAGAGTTTACTAAGAAGATCATGGACGTATTCAGGTGCACGTGTAGGGATGACATCATCACCAAGATTGGTGCAGGCCGAGAAGTACATAATCACCATGTCCAACACAGTCGAGGCACCTGCAGCCTCCCGCTCCACAACCGCTGATGCACACGGAGGAGGATGGTTCCACGTGTAATGAGCCTGCTAGATAAAAACATTTCATTTCTTACGAAAAAAGAATACTATTAAAATGCTAATTAATTCCACCAACATACAGGTCTCGTCATTCCTCAGCTACTTGGTACCCCGAGTATCAATGACTACCTCGTGGATAGTCTGGACGCTCACGACTTCACCTTTGGCGAAGAGGTGGGCGAGATGGTGCCACTGTTACCCCATACAGGAGACACAGGAGACTCCAGCACCGGAAGACGAAGAACTGATAGGATCCCTACGCAGGGGTCACAAAGCGGCAAGCGCACCACTAAGGTTTTCACAATCATTGGTCAAGAAGAGACCACGACGATGATAGGCAGTTCAGCTTCCACCTGAGGACTACCGTGTTATGCTTTGTTTTACTTCATATTATTATATGGGTGTTTGCTATTGTATGAAATAAGGGATTTTGTTTTCTTCTATTCACTTGTAGATAGTAGTAACATAGATAGAACTAGGCAAATGACTTACAATTCTAGTTATATAAACATAGGGTACAAATCCATATTATACTGCAACGTTCATAATTTTGAAAACTAACACAACTTGGATAGAAATAACATAGGTACATTCAGCAACATCGTCACTTCAAATATGACTACATGAAGTCATTTTCGCTATCACTTACAAAGATCTCAAGGTTGGGGACCTTGAAATAAACCATCTTTGAAAAGTCTTCATCACTCGAGTCACTTGGCACCTTCATCGATGAACTAGTTGCGCCTTTATCTTTTGATGATCCAACATCTTTCTTCGATGTGCCGCCCCGTTTTGACAAAGAGGGAAGTCCACAAACCCTCTTTTCATCTTCTTCAAATGTTGTTTTCACTAAGTATCTCTTAAAGGCCCAACAATCTCCCCATACGAGGTCCATCCATCCAAAGTAAAAAGCCTTATTGTTGAGCAACCCTTCATCTTCAGGATGTGCCTACACATAGAGAATGTCATCTAAGAAATAGACGAAACATGAAAATGCTCAACAACTTATTACAAAGGGATTGTGAGCACAATAACCCTTATATGCTTAGCGTACTGAAATTCTGGAGTTGTCGTTCCTATAGAATAATCATCTTTATGTAGCCTTGCCCAGGGGAGTTTTCTAAGCTCCCTCAATCTCTCCCACGTCTTGTGCAGCTCTCGAATGAGCTTGAGATCTGCTTGTAGGTCAGTGTAGGGAAACCATATTTCAGTAACATCTCTGCAATCACACACATATGAACTTTCTCCTAGGTCTATGAACAAAGAAGTTTACATTGGTTCTTCCGCTGCAACTAGCCCTATGAACTTCATTGTGCATTTGCACGGTCCAAACAGGATCAGAACATCTAGCGATTTGCACGAAAAAAGAATATGTGAAACAATGCATCTTATAGACCAGAATGTTTCTATTATGCTAACATATATATAAGACAAGTGTTGTAGAACTTACTCCTATCACCATCCATTCGTGGACTTCTTTCCTCTCCAACTCTCTAGTTCAGAAACTCAAATAATTTTTGGAAAGAACAAAGAGAGGAGTTGTGAGATACTGGACAGAAGGAACACCCAATTTATAGGGAACTGGTGCTATCGTCATTTGGGGTGGGATTGATCCTTATCACCATCCGAGGTGGTGATTCTAACTTATCGGCCAATCACTAACACAAATGGTGATTTCATCGTGAATCGTCGGTGCTCCTGATAATAGTAGGCCAATCGCTACACCAACTGGTGGTTGAATCTATTTTTGTAAAAGAAATTTGGTAATATTTTTGCAATTTCTGTAAAAAAATATTTCAAAAAAATTCGTGAGTTCTAGTGCTTTGCATGGTAGTGTTCCTTCCTGCGTATTGGAGCTGTTCTCGTGAGATTGTACAAACTTTACGCCTTGACATGACTATACGGCGACGTACGTACGGTACTCTTAGCGAGCGACGAATTCCAAGACTAGCATGCACTTCTCTCACGTGGTCTCACGCGTTTTCTCCTTCCGCGCGCTTCCCAGTGCCCACACGTGGCCGACTGGTCGAGCACGAGAGCGGCATTGCCGAGCGCACACAAGCCCTGTGCTGCGACCAATTGCAAAGCTCGCAGCCTCGCATCACTGCTCGCCGCTCAGCCACACCGCCACTGCCGCTCGTCCGACTCGTCCTGTGCATCACCAGCTCGCTCAAGCAAGGGACTCCTCCGCCGCATCCCGGAGACATGGCGGACGCGACGGGAGCACCAAACCTACTGGAACAAGCTCTGGCCATCCACGACGCCGCCGTCGCCGATTCGCCAAATTTGGCGTCTACAGCCTCGCTGGCGCCGGATGGGGGGCGTGTGGAGGGCTGAATCGTCATTTGATCTGGTCATGCGAGCGACGCATCGAGGCCGTCTTGGCGACACGCCTCCATCATCGTCCCCTCCGGCCACGCCGCGGCTATGCGGCGGCTCCATCGTCTTTAACCGAGGTCGTTGAATTCGTCCTTCGGCGACTTCCCGCGATTCGTCGCGCGTTGGCATCGGCGTCCGCATCTGTCGGTGCTCTTGCGGCTAGTCGACCCACCGTCGTCGTTTCCTGTGACGGCCATGGAGCAGCCGGCTTGCGAAGCCACCGATGGCGGCGAACTGATGCGCAACGTGCCTGAAGGTAGGGATGACAGGGTTCCGGTACCGGTGCGAGGGCACCTTCTGCGGCCTCCACCGCTACTCAGACATAACACGACGGTGAGTACGACTACAAGAGCGCTAGGTGGGATAAGATGGCAGAATCCCATGTGGTTGTGAAGAAGATCGCTCGGATCCGAGGATTTTACTTCTTCTCGGCATCAGCGAGCAAGGCAACCATCCATCAAGGACGAACCGAACAGTTGGTCACGGTCCCCAAGGATATGATGCTAGTTTGTGAGTGGCAGCTTCCGTTGTTTGTGAGCGAATGTAGTTTTGACTAGTTTACACACATTTTCCCCTGCATCTCTCGGTGTGTGTGTTTTTTACGCACATTCTTTTACATCAGATTTTGCAGGAGTCACATTGGCACCTCTCTATTCCATCTCCATCTCACAGGAGAGAAATATCACTCTAGAGGTAAGGAAACAAACATGACAGACTGGACAGTTACTACAACATCATCCGAAATCCATATACACGAACACCAGCTTGTGCTGTAATAATAGGACCATTGACCGAAACAGATAGTTGAAATGCATATCTTGCTTACAAGCACAAACAATGCATAGTCCATTTTGAGGTACATTTGGTGATTTGGATGCATGGTGTTAACAGATTGAGGGGTCAAATTAAATTGTCTTGAAGTCAAACTCTGACAATAGTTAAAGGTTGAGAATTAGATGAGGGGTTGAAAATTGTTTTTACTTATAATTTTGATCCCCTCTAGCTACTATATACCAGATACCAAGGCATTAACTGCAAATCTGCCCGCGGAAAAAAAAGACAAAAATGGCATCCGGCCAAGTTCCAATACCGGAATTGGCCCCTACGGCGAGAGAAATGGCGGAAGTGTCCGCGACGCACTCGGCGTCTGGCAGACGCGCGGCATCGCAGAGACACTTCCGCTATTCCTCGCCGCAGGGGGCAAATTCCATCATTGGAACTCGGCCGGGGGCCATTTTTGCCATTTCCCCTCTGTCTGCTGGGTTAACCGTGAGTAGATTGCACGTCGACGACAGTAGCAACCACATCTCAGTAATAAAGATAAGCACATCACAACTCAATAACAAAGGTTACGTGCGTCAAAACATAAGCCTATGCAACATTAGCTAGTTCCACAAAAACAAGTTCCAATTGCTAGGGGTCGGTCAACAACAATAAAAATGGAGTCAACTTAAAACAGTCGTGGACCACGGTACCCCCGCAAAACTAGGCAAACATACATAATCCTGCATCAAAACAGCTCGTGAGATCACATCCTATCCTCTCTCCTGCGTGGGGCGCAGGTTATGATCTCGTCAACCCTGAGGATCATTTCAGCGGCCTCGGTGGCAGACAGAAGGATGGCTTGCTTCACCTTGAACGCCTCGCATATCCCCCGCTGTTGCATGTCTCCGACCTGCAGACCACAATATTAGTTTCACAGTCGTACAAGTTCAACAGAAACTTGGTATCTCGATCAACTTACGCTGCCTGTGATGACATCAATTCCAGCAGTGCTATTCTCCTTGTGGTGCTCAGCTCGGAGCTGGGAGATGAGCTCAGCACTATCCAGACCAGCATTGTCAGCTATGATTGTTGGTATGGCTTGCAGGGCACGTGAAAAAGCATCAATAGCATGAGATTTCTTCCCAGGGGTCTTCCTTGCAAGTTCATCCACTTCTTTGGCCATCACCATCTCAGGCCATCCACCCCCAAATACGACGCGGGTGTCATTTACTGTCTGGGAAAGCACACATAAGGCATCATGCAAGGACCTCTCAGCCTCATCAAGCACATGCTCACTGTAGACAACACAAACACATTCGTTCAGTGTGTGGGTCATAAAATGCCTAAATATTACAAAATTATCCTACATCATAAGGAGTTACATGAATAAGACATACCTTGCTCCTCTCAGGACAATGGTGCAAGCTTGCCCCATCGCAACCCCGGAGAAATGAATCAACCTGTCCTCCCCAATCATAATCTCTTCAATGACCTTGCAGTGCCCAAGCTTAACGGACTCTGGGTTGTCAAAAGTTGATGCAATCTCACCACCAGTGACAAGAGCTAGCCGTTCAATGCCCTCAAAGTCAGCATGCTCAACTGCAAGTATGCCAGCATCAGCAAAAAGTTCTTCAGGGAAGTTATAGATTAATTGCCTGTTGACGAAGCAGTTGATTCCATGAGCAATGATTTTTTGAACTTTCTCTCTCATTTTCTGCTTTTCAGCAGCTTCAATATCTGCAACCTTAGCCATTGAATCCACCCGGACACGTGCCCCATAAATCTTGACTTTATCTGTGTCCATAGCAGTGTTCGCAACCAAAATGTTGGCGTTCTCAATTCGCTTGGGCTGCCCAATGCCAATCTTCTTGTCAAGAATGAACCTACAAAACAGAAATCAGAATGTTAAACGGACAGCAGTATTAGGACCATGGTTGTCAGTTGGGAACTGGTACACAGGTGCTTCCACATACACTGAGTATTCACACAGGAGCGTGCACTGTTAATTGGTGAACTACTTAAAAGACACTAATAGCTGATTACAGGCTAATAGCTTCAAAGTCATCAAAAGTTGGGATGAAAAGGAACAAAGTTTCCCACGATATAGTTTTGAAAGAACATACCCTTCGTCCAAAAAGGAATCCTTAAGAGATCCTCCAGGTTTCTTCAGAATTTGGATTGATTCCAAGTTGGTGCTACCCTGCCACAGAGACCAGTGTAGTCCATATCAATCAATACTATAACAACAAGACTGAATAGAATTCAAACATCCCACAAATAGAAACAATAGTTGAATAACAAGATATATGTGATCACCAACTTCCACCAAAACCATTTCAATACCTTAAGCCTTAGGACAGCATCAACTGCAAGTTCAGCAAAGTACTCCTTGTCCTGGGAGAGAATTTTTGAACTGAGGGTAGTCATAGCAATGTTCATCAGATCTGATCTAAACTTATCTGCAGCGCCAATGGATGTTTATTGTCAAATAAATGTTCCTGGTAGCATACTCTTCAGATAAAACATAAAGCATAAGAAGTGTAATCCAACTTATACATTAAGACTGAAAATTACTCTCAACCAACACAACTAAATCTCAATGGCGCCAGATCATATGTGCTAGTACTCCAGGAAGTGAGGTTTAGAGGATAAAAAGAGAAATGAATCTCCCTGACAAGAATGAATTAATTCAAACTTAGATTTAAATTTTGTTAAATATCATTAATTACTAACAGAATGATAATCTTAACATACTGAGATAGTTTAAATATAGTTATATAACCATATGTAAGAAAGTAACTAAGTAAGTCACCTGTATCTTCTTTGTTGTCCATGGTCCTCTCTAGCAAAGCATTTCTAGCACACTCAGCAGCCATTCTAAAACCTAATGGTTCATGAAGAAATGAAGATTAGAGATGTTCAAATGTAGCCAAAAGATTAGTTACAGCTTTGCAAACAGTGTTCCAGATTGTGTATCATCTCAGTATAAACAGGCAAACCAAATGACATTAGAAATGAAAACACAAACAGGCAAAAGGAACGGAAAACAAAGGCAGGGCAAATTAGAGTTGTTCATTACCAACATGGCATCAATGCACAGTGCACTGCCTTAATAAGTTCTTTTCTAGGTGCAGTCTTGAAAAATTCGAAAGTTGCCTAAAGTGAGCAAGCTGTTTTTCAATCAAGTATTTAAGCATGGATAATTCAAAAAAAGTATTTAAGCATGCACAGCCCGTTTTCAGACTTCACATCTCTGATTGATCTGCACGATTTGTTATTGTATCATTACTCAACCAAGACTAACTAGAGTTGTTCATTACCAACATGGCATCAATGCACAAGTGCACTGCCTTAATAAGTTTTTTTCTAGGTGCAGTCTTGAAAAATTCGAAAGTTGCCTAAACTGAGCAAGCTGTTTTTCAATCAAGTATTTAAGCATGGATAATTCAAAAAAAATATTTAAGCATGCACAGCCCGTTTTCAGACTTCACATCTCTGATTGATCTGCACGATTTGTTATTGTATCATTACTCAACCAAGACTAACTTAGATGTACTAAAATGGTAAATAAGAGTTGCCTGATTTTCAAATGTTAGGGAGGACATATTGAAAATTTTGTGTTTAAAGATGATATTACCCTAAGGCATATTACATCTAACGAGGATTACCTGCAATAATAGTCATGGGATGAATCTTCATGTTAACCAACTTTTCAGCCTCCCTCAAAAGTTCTCCAGCCAAAACAACAACAGAAGTCGTTCCATCACCAACTTCATCATCTTGCACTTTCGAGATGTCTAACACTCATTAAGGACTAAACTTACTTTCAATTAGAGAGAACATTAATAGAACAAACAAATCAAATGAGGTCAAGAGAAGCTATAAGTATATATTGCCAGATCTAGAAAAGTCATCACCTTAGCATAAAAATCATCAAGTAACAGATTCAAATCAAAGGATACCAACAAGGACCTTTGCAGCAGGGTTGTCAATATGAAGAGACTTCAAAATGGTAGCCCCATCATTTGTAACAGTAACGCTCCGCCCTCTGCCAGTTGATTGCAGGATCTTGTCCTGAACATAAATAAGATCACATGTAAATTTTTTGGAAAATACTCTACCATTCAAATGACTACAAACTTTTATCCAAAGTGCAAAATTCCTATCTGAACACATCAGCAAAATCATGTACTTCAAACACTTAAGGACATACCATTCCTTTTGGTCCCAGTGTAGTCTTGACTAAGTCCGCGATTGCCATGGCACCAACGAAAGATGCCTGTGAGGAGATGAAATTGAAGGACATGATATATACAAGAAAACTATATAACAAAGGTCAAACTCAAAATGGTACCCTTTAGGGCCTAGATTGGTTAGGATTATTTAGTTCAAACAACGATTCCCCGAAGCAATTTATAACTTTTGCAGTCGAAAGGAGTGCATCGTGGATCAGTGCACTGAAATCATTTGTTGCAAAATATTCTCACACCACACTAAGAAGACTGCATCTCATACCCTGATCACAAGATATTCAAACTAATCGCACACTGACACGTTTGAAAAGCAATTTGCAACAACAGCAAAGCATCAGCAGGCCGGAGCAACCAACAGATCCTATTAAGCCCCACCACTACGCGCAGCGAACTCTCAGGTTCCTGATCTGGCACTTCTTTTCAGATCATCAGGGAGGGAAAAACCTCCCCTGCTCCATTTCATTCAGAAACGAAACCACAGCGAATCAGAGTTTCAGCCGGGCCGGCCAGCCTGCAGAGCAAGAACGCGAGAGCATGCGGGCTGAGGTGAGCTAGGGAAGTCGTCCTCCACGGCGCATGGGAGGGACTCGTCGACACGACCTTCGGCGGGCGGCAACGAGGGCGAGAAGGAGACGGAGGTCTGTTGCTGAGACGGACGTCCCTCTCCTCCATGGCACGCGCGATGTCGCGCTCTGCGACGGCATCGCGACGAGGAGGCTAACGACAGACACCGTTGGCAGCCATCGGACGAACCAACCGACCAAAACCAACAAAGAAATGGAGCAGATCAGAGAGGATGGTCTCACCATCCGGGCGCGCTCGCCCTTCTCCTGGATGGCGTCATCCTTGAGCACCCTCTCCATCCACCGAAACCAGAGATACGGTGAGGAGGCGACGGCGGCGGCGGCGGCGGCGGCAGCGGCGGGGAGCAAGTTGGAGCAAGTTAGGTTAGGGCGTGGGGGCTGGCTGCGGGAATGGGACTGGGGAGAAGAGGTGGGAATACGGGGGCGGTAAGGGGAGCAGGGCGGCCCATGACCTGGCCCTTGTGGCACTTTCGGGAAACGGTCCAAAGCCCAGGTCTTCTCCTCAACTGGCCCTCAAATTTCATGGGTTGGCTATTGTTTTCAAACAGCACTACTGTTGGGGCAGGCCACTAGGCCCTCAAATTCACATTCAAGTTCAAGTTCGTAATTACGTATTGTATTTAAATTCAAAAATTAGCTTTCGAGTAATTTCTACTTTATAATCGTCGCACCGTGACAGCTTGAACTAGATATAAATTTTATAGTTCATTGAACTAGATTTAAGCATTAAAATTTAAGTTTAAACTCCATTTAACGTTTGGATCCCATTCTAATGGGTTGGCCCTACTTGTCAGCTTGATGTGGCAATGAGTTGGCTTCTATTTGATAATATGAATACCATGTGAGATACAGCTTCTGATAAGACATGTCTAATCACTACTATGAAAACAGCCATCTTAAACGCCCTATCATAGACGGTTTATCAAACTATAAAAATAATTTAATTATTCAATACACACTGAAAAATCACAGAGTCACAAGTGATTGCACAATGTTGTTACCATGCATGCATATAGAACAATAGGTATGTGAGTATGTTAACACTTGAGTGAAATGCTGTAAATTATAAAAATGGTTTGCTTTTACACTCCACCGGAAGAAATTTTTACATGTATATGTTTTTGTTCTATGTACAATACGGTAGAGCAATTCTGTAAATAAAGTGAGAGCAAATTCTTCCTTAACTAGCCTGTTCACTACTGGAAAGAAGCATACTCAGCTTACATGAGAACATCATATATGTATATCATGTAAAATATTAATACGCGCTTGAAATTGGTTACTGTGAGAATGTAATGCAAAACTGTACGTTAGAACATTAGTATATATTTTGGTATATATGTCCAATTTTGCTAGTCTAGTACAAATGACCAAGAGGGAGACGGAGGTTAGTTCAGTCTTAAGTCATATCAAGTACAGATCAGTGATGTAACTTAATTCTAGTATAACCAGCCTTACATTACCATCCAGGCTTAATTTTTTCTGAAAGAAAAAACAACGGAGACCCTTGTCGGACGCAATTTTCCGTATATATTTACAATGCGTTAGACTAACTTAAATTCTATAACTGATGTGTCTTATTTTTTTAAAAAAAACTGAGTATTATTTTTTATTTTTTGCGAGGAACTGAGTGTCTTATTTCTCCATTTGTTAGGTGTACATGTGTATAACATGGCAATTATGGCAGCTGGGCAGGGCCCCATGTGTGGGCCATGTATGTAGTAGTTAGGTTACTTATTTAGAGACAAAACAATGTACAGAGAAAATGAAAGACTAGATGTATGATAGCCTCCCACTATCATATGTTGGGATGATCGATCCCGACAGGTTGCAACATAAAACACCAATGGTCAAAATTATATTTGAAATTTCAGACGATTGATGTTGTGAAAAACTTTCACTGCCATCTTTCGGACGCACTTTTTCTGTGGAGATGATCTTTCGGACGCAATGATGTCACATGAAGAGGAGTTCGATGAAAAAAGAATCAGAATAGCAACTGTTTTGGTGTCGAGAAACACACATTTCGGCCTTGAATTCAATGGGCCGACCCAGTAAACTTGCATGGGCCACGAACTGGACACCACAGGCTACGGCTCCCCTCAGCCAGTCCCCGGACATTGCCAAGGCCGCCACCAACTTCCCGATCCAGAAGTTCCTGCAGGTGCGGAGCATCGTGGCACCGAGCACCTACATCTCCGTGGCGACGCTGGTGCTGCACCTTGCGTTGGGGTGGCTGGTGGTGTTCAGGCTCGGCATGGGCCTCCTGGGCGCGTCGCTTGTGCTCAGCCTGACCTAATGGGTCATCTATCGTCGCCACGCAGTTCGTGGATATCGTAACCAGTGAGCGGTGCCGCCGGCCGGATGTGGACCGGGCTCGCCTGGCAAGCTTTCTCCGGTCTGCCGGAGTTTATCAGTCTCTCGAAGGCGTCGGCGGTGATATGCTCATCCTCATCGCCGGCCTCCTCGACAACCCCCAGCTCGCCTCGACTCCCTAACAGTAGTACACAATACCCCTCGAGTCGTGGTACTTCCAGCTGATGTCTCGATTGTCATGCAACGGATTCGGATCTTCTTTTTCTCTTTAATTTCTTGGATCGCTTGCTAGATGGGTGATAATGATCTCCATTGGGTTCAATGCTGCAGCAAGGTGCATGTACATGTTTCTCTCTAGCTAACGATTTGTGCCGTGCGTGGCACATGTGTCCGCTAAGCTGGCTCACTCCTCGGTTCCACACTTCCATTTCGTCTTTATTTCTTCCTTTAGCTAGCGTGCGAGTCGGAAACGAATATACGAGGAAAACAAGGATTCAAATTGAAAAACTGTGTCTTTTGGAATTGTTTCACAAATGCACAAAAATTGATCCTCACCCAACATCCTGCCAGAATGTAAGTATGTCTTTATATGCTTCAGCCGCTGTTAGCGAGCCACACGAGGAGTGACCAGAAGTACTTGGTGACGGCGCCCTTCTGCCACCAGAGCCGCTTCCATCTCAACCAGTTATAGTACGATCTCTCACGTGGATCGACCATGCTTTGCCTTCCTTTATCTCGATAGCCTCAATGATGTTGACAATATTTGTCAATATGATTAGAGTGCACACATTTTGAAATTTGTTATGGAAGAGGTCGCTAAGTTCCAGAAGAAGCAAACAACTGGGTTGGTAAAAGTAAACATTGGTGATTCATCGATCTACTTGTTGTATGCCTACTTCACTTATAAATTTCATTTTTTCCCACTTTTTGTTATTGTATTTCACTGAAGCTCATGTTGGGTTGGAACATTTGTTTTAATTGTAGATTATATATATGGATCACTTGGATTTCCCTTCGTCAATCTTATCCGATCATCGTTTTGACTACTCCCTGCCAAGGGCATCTCATGTGAAAGACGAATATTTTGATTTTGTCATAAAAAGGATAGTTTGAAGCCACATTCTTATGGTGCCCGCTCCGTAAGTTCATGCATATCTCAATTTTGTACATCTGTTCCAGTTGATGGCCCCCAATGTTGTATATACAATTAATTTTCTTTTGTAGTTCCGAACATTTTACATGACTCCATACTTTGATCGTTCTTTTACCGATGACATCAGAGACAAACAACCATCAATGGTTGACAAGCACAGTCGCCCTTTGAGCTCGGAAGCTTCTTGGTAAACTTTTGTTTAATTCATTAAGCGTTTCAGTTTTCATGGACAAATTTATAGTGTTCCCTATCATGAATGTTTCCATGGGTACATTAGTATGTTTCCATAGTAGATTAGCATTGTTCCCATTACTATCTGCCGCAAACATCGTTTCGATGAATGGTATAATAAATGTTTCATGCTTACGGTTTTGATGTTTTCATACCAATCTCCGTATGTTACCACCACTCCAAGATTCCATACCTATCCTGTGGTTCATGTCTTCATGCTGTTTTTTTAATTCATTCTTTATGGTTCTAATGTTTCCATAGGACCCTATATATGTTTCCACCAATCCAATATTGCATATTTCTAGCAAGCCATTTACTCATGGAAGGTTTGTTTCATGCACAGATATCAGTTGTTTTCATTGTAACTTTGAATGTTTCATTCATTCCCTTGTCTTTTTCAACAGATTCCAGGTTACCTGCTGCATCTTATAGAAAAGCACAATGCCCTTTGGGATGCAGACTTAGAAAGGAACCATGAAGTAATGAGAACCATGCATGCAAAAACGCATGGAAGAGTTGTTACGGAGGTTGTAGCTGCTTCCAAACTTCATGATGTCTGTGGGGAAGCACCTCACAACACTGATGTACCATGTGAAACAGGAGTCGCTAGCCCCTCTCCGGAAGTGGCTGTGGGTGGGGATAGTGAACCACAAAATGTTGAGGATGCTGGTTCCAACGGTAAAAATGATGATGATTTCTGGGAGAATGTTTCCAAGGTAGCCGAAGAGATAGAACTAGCACGTGCCAAAGAAGATGGAAATACACCCATTAGCAAAAAACAAGTCTGCTCAAGAACCAACACAGCCTCCTCTCCCTGATGTTCAAACCAAGGCAACACGAAGCCACACTATTTTGGAGCCTGCTGAATTAAGTACCTTAAACAACCCCAAATGTTATTTTGATGTTTATTAGTTCCCTCACATGTTTTACTCCATTCATGTTTAAGACATGCTGTGAGTGAACACTCTCACTTGACAAAAAGAATAGGAAAAAAGGGCATTCATTGGTACCGATGATGATGTCATGACTAAGAAGGTTAAGATTAATAAAAATATTGATGATATGTACAAGACATGTGTCAACCCTCCCAAGAAGGGTGAAGAATAGTGAGCATTTTCCTTCACCTTAATTGTTTCATACTCACAGAACCACATATTGTATTTATACCCAGAACACTGATTATCTTTTTTTTGTTTCATTCAACATTGCATTGATTTTGAATGTTTGATCTTCCATGTTTGCTTTATAAGTCACATTTCATTGACTTTAAACATTACCATATATCAAATGAAAACTTCTGGACTTAGTAAATCCTCGTTCCAAGATCACCAGTGAGGTTATGGAGCTTTACATTCGGCACTTCAACCTTATATCTAACAAAACAATATCAAACCAGTCGATGTGCACGAAATTCACCTTTTCTCAAGCTATTACAGTGATGTTGATGTTAACTACTTTGCATAAAAATTATTCATTGTTGCAATAACTATTGTGTGTTTGTAGTCAAAACTCATGCTGGATGATTCAAAATTCGATCCAAACACATGCAAGGCAGAATTCCTGCGAGTTTATGAAGAATTCAAGCTTGAAAAGTTGATCTAGTTTGTCCTATTCCACCATTCAATCTACATTGCAGTCTTATCTCCAATTTCTTTGCATTACTACAACTGACATCTTCGTCACCGCAGCTGTACTTCGCAATTGTTCAAGGTGACCATTGAATCCTTTGTTGCATCAATCTACTCTATAAGATATCCAACAGCTTTAAAATCGAACAGCTTTAAATCGTTGAAAAAATACAACTCAAATGACATATATGAGGCAGCCGACATTGTGGTTTGTACTCTTGTTTCAAGTATATCTTCTACGTATATCATTAATAACTACTCAAAGATTCCACATTCTATTTACTCCATACTACTTGATTTTGTTTCACGACAAAACACATTTTGTTTTCAATGTAATAGAGTAACAAAACTTCCTATAGAATTTCATGACAAACTTCTCTTCTTGTTTTCTAACCTTACCAATGGCAGGTCTTGAAATTCTTTCAACTTGCACGTGCTACGAACACATTCACAAGGTACAAAAAAGAGGAATTCACATATGACTATCCACAAGATTGCCCACAGCAATGGACCATGTTAGTACTCACATGTGCAATCTTGAACACATGTTCTACAAATATTACCTAATTAAGAAGCAACAAAAGTTGATCTTTTTTGTCATCTGCACTTTAATAGTTATGATTGCGGGCTCTTCAATATGCTTTTCATGGAAAAATGGGATGGCAAGACCCTGAAGAAATTTGACGCGGTATAGTCTCATATCCTATCTCAATATGTCTACAATTGCTGATCAAATGTAAGAAAACATTATTTTCTTGCAAGAACTATCACAGACTTCTACAAGCTCGTCACTGAGGGGGCTCATCAGGTCCCCATTGAACATTCAAGATTCTTCATGGGTTCTCACATGGAATAAATGATACATTATTCGATAGAACCATGTAATATGCCCATACCGTCTTAAACATGTACTCATACCATCAACAGACACAACCTTGTTGTATTGTGCACTATGCTACTATTATATGTGTCCTTACTACCAAATACATGTTGGTACTATTTTATGACATGTATGGATTGTTTCTATGTCATGAGTGGAATAACAACATCTTCCATTTCTTGTTTGTGCCCATGATCAATCAAAGAGTCTGTTTCATACGTATCACATATTTTTTTGCAGGCAATATGTTCCAGATTTTACTTGCGTTTCATAGTATTTCATCCATATCGTGTCTCATTTGTAGTTAAAATTTGTTGCTCCATCGGCAGAGAATTGTTTTCATCACATTCTTATGAACATTATTAAATGCCAGTGGAAGCATATTCTTATTGCTCATGAAACACCTCACCCTCGTGTTCCGATAAGTGTTAATTTGTGTGTGACCTCCATGCCATTTTGTTTCATAGGAATCACACATTTGTTTCGCAGCCAATATATTCGTGCTTCTTCTTGCCTTTAACAATGTTTCATCCCTTTTTTGTCTCATCTATAGTTCAATTGGTTTCTCCCTCGATAGATATTTGTTTTCATCACATTCGAATGAAACATTTTAAAAATGCTCGTGGTAGCATAATCATTTTGCTCATGCAAACACCTTACCCATGTGCTGCGTTGTGTTTTAATTTTTGTATCTACCTCCGGGCCATTTGTTTCCTCGGTCTTTCCATATACTTCAACTCATTTTAACAGAAGCATTCGAGGTTCATTCTATTTTCACCTTACATCCTAGTCTATTTCATGTCATACATAAATTTGTTGCCAAAACTTCTCTCCATGATTTTGTTCAGAGTTTTAAATTGTCTTATTTTCATAACCAGTATGATTCTGCTACCACTATATTAAAAAAGGAAAAATGTATCATCACCTCTGCGTCTCATCATTGTTTGAACTTGTTGATCATTCATTATTTATTTGTTCCACTCAATCACTAACAAACGAAAGACTTCTATCAATGACAAGCAAAACAAACCAAATTATGAATCCAACTGCACAGTTCCACACAATGACAAGCAAAACCAACCAAACTGCGGCTCCAACTCCTTCAAACATAACTTAACGTAACACAATAGTTCTATCAAAATGTTCGAACAAAACGAATACATATCTGCATCCCATCCTCACAGTGTGAGATCCGTTTCATGCCTAACTCTTTCAGCTTCGTTAGCTTCTCTCTTATTCTGAAGCACTAACTATGGGCATGTCTTTCTGTTGTGTGTGTCCTCTCTGCAAACGAACAACAATTCTTTGCCTTGTTGCTATGTCTTTTGCTATTCATTGCACAATTTCCACTCCTGGCATCTTCCTCTTTTTTTCTCTAGTGGACAACCCTTTGTAGCACTCCTTGGTGAGTTACGTACAATGCTCGGAACTTCAACATAGGTTTTTTTGTCCACACCACCACCATTTATTCTAGCTTTAGCAACTAGGCTACATAAGTGTTCAATCCTTCCATAAACAAGCTTGTATATACCTTTAGAAAAGCAATATGCTAGGTGTGTCATTTTCCTGCATAATGCATTAAATCTAAGAGTATTAGTTTCAAGAACTCCAAGCAAGCATGTTTGCCACTGTTGCTTCTATGTAGCGCAGTTGTTGCCTTTGCAGACCACCACTTAAGCAAATATTTTTCTAGTATTTCTTGCACATTTAGTTGCACCATGTCGCGGGGATTTCGTGGCAATATACATTTCTAGTAGGATTTGGGGAGCGCAGGTGGAAGATCTAAGCGGGTTCACAGAAGAGATTTTACCCAGGTTTAGTCCCTCCAATGGCGGAGGTAATACCCTACTCCTGCTGATTGTATTGCTGATCTTGTGCGAGAAAGGTTACAGAAAGATGGAGGATGCTCTTGTCTAGAGGTAGAAGACAATGCGTGAAAAGTCTAGCCCTTTGCATGGGGCCCTAGCCTTGCCTTATATAGGCTTTACATATGCCGACTCGGCCAGTCGGCCGAGCTACAGTAACTGTGTACTTTAATTTGCGTCTTTACTCTGTGTAACTCTCCGAGTAACGCCAGCCTTCACGCCAGCGAAACGCTTGCCTTGATGAGGTTTTAACGCCGGTCTTGATGACACCCGGACGTTGCTTCCGTGTGGGCTTCGCTTGGGCCTTCATCCGAGTGGGCCTCCGTGGGACTCCCCGAGCCTGTTGGGCCGATTCCCTATACTGGGCCTACCCGGAGGGGTTCCCCCCCGTTAGTAGCCCCTGAGTGCCTCAAGGTCTCGATACGGATGCCGGCTGGTGAGCAAGCTGCGTATTCTCGAGTTGCCGGTGGAGAGACCTTGATGGACTCCCGAAATACCTGAAAAAAGGTTAAGTTTGTGCTAAGTGTGGGGAGTTTCGGTGATACCCGCGCTTTCCTGCTGGGAAAGTCGGCTAGTGGCCTTCCGGGAGGCGTATCATAAATTCCGAGTGAACCCGAAATAGCGTCTGGGCTTGTCCGAGTGGATCGTCGCCAACTTGTGCCTGCAGGGGGGACGCCTTCGATCTTCAGCTTCGAAACCGAGTCCTCGAACTCCGGCACTGGGTTCCGAACCAGAACCATTTTGCACCGCTGTGGCGTCAGGTTCGTCCTTGTGCCGCTGTGGACGCCGGGTTCGTCCTTAGCTTGGGTGTTGCCGAGTGACCTGCGAAACCCTGTTGGGTTGGTCATCGATACCCCTTTGTGCAGATCTGATCTGCTTTCGAGTGGTGCAGTTGGTATGTCTGGAAATTGTTTGGTGGAGTCGGCACAGCTTGTGACGTGACTCAGTGAGCCGAGCCGACTTCAAGCTGACTCGGCGTCTGAGTGTGATTTGACCCGATCGAGCCGAACCTGGTCGAAGCCAGCTTGTGGTCACACAGAGCCGTCTTGACTGCACACGACGTCGTTTCAGCATTTAATGCGCGCAGTCGGTTGGACAGAGTGCCTGCGGCGCTGCAGCACGATGATTTCGCCTCGAGTCCCGCACGAGGTGTGCGTGAGACATCCGCCACTGCTGCGGCGACTTCACGGGGCGTCCGAAATGACGGTTTTCTATGATTGCACCTCGAATCACACGTGCGGCGCGCGGGATGGCTGCTGACGTAATGCTCGCCGGCCGGAACGCCTGGGACGCCGGGTCATGGCGAAAAATGTGCCTCGAACCCCAAGGGATCGCGCGCACGGGACGACGGTTGCCGTGGCGGTTTGCTGCCACGTGTGGCACACGTCCGTCGGCGATTCGCCTCCCTTTTCTATAAAAACGGGCGCGGGGCCGAAATAGTTCCCATCTGCTTTCGTCTTCCTCTCGCGCTGAAACCCCTTCGCCTCCAGAGCCCCGCCGTCGCGCACTCTCTCTTTCCTTCCCGAGAAAGCGCTCGATCCGCCTTCTGACCATGTCGCGCGTCGCCAAGGGAAAGAAAATCGACACCGGCTCCTCCTCCGCCGCCGCACTCCCTGATGACTGGAAGAAAGGCGACTGGGTCCCGTCGGTGGTGACCGACGACATCCTCGCCGGCCTCTCCACCGAGGGAATGCTGCCTCCACGTGCGACCAGCAATTGGAGGGCGCCTTACCAGGAGCCGGGTCCTGCTCCGCACGACCACGAGTGGGTGCTGCTCATCCAGTTCATCGAGCGGGGATTATCGCTGCCGTCCCACGACTTCGTGCGAGGGCTTCTTCATTTCTACGGCCTTCAACTCCACCACCTCAGCCCCAATGGCATTCTGCACATCGCGTGTTTCATTACGCTGTGCGAATATTTTTTGGGAACCCGGCCTCACTGGGGGCTGTGGAAGAAGACGTTCGTGGTGAAGGCGCAGCCGGTCAAGGCTGGCGGACGCCTTTCCATCTGCGGGGGAGCTGACATCCAAGTGAAGTCCGGCGCTAAGTACTTCAAGCTGTAGTTCCCTGACACCGTGCGGAAGTAGCAAGACGGGTGGTTTTACTGCCCGGACGAGCGCACTCCGACTGCACAGGAGGGATTGCCGAAGTACGTCGCAGGTCCACCGGTGTGGCAGAAACGCTGGGTGCCAAACCTTCCAGCGCGGAGATGCCGGAGATCGATGCGGCTCACGAGGAGGAGCTCTGCAGAGCTCACGGATCGCACTTTTATGGAGCTCCTCAGGAACTTAACTAAGGAGCGATCCGGACTCACCAGGGCGCCACACGTGGTGCCCTACTCTACCGCCAACCCCCCGCCAACTGTAAGTGTTTCATCTTCCGAGTCGGGTCCTTTGTGTTGTCATTTCTTCATCTCTTCTGAAACCGAGCCTTTGTTGCTCCAGACTCTTCTTAACTTGGACTCCATGCCACCACTTCCCGAGCAAAGTCCGGCTCCGGAGGTGTTGGATGACGTGGAAGTCGACGAAGAAACCCCCGAGGGCGGGGATCCGGAGCAAGGGCGAGTTCCGGTCGACTCGGGGGACAAGTCACAGGAAGAGGCCCCCTTAACCTTCAAACGGAGGCGCACAGACGACGCCTCCGGCTTCGAGGCCCGCGAGCTTAGGTGGAGTCGACTCAGGCGGAGTTGGCCTCTAAGCGAGCGTGGACCGAACCCTCCAGCCCCGCGGTGCAAGCCGCCGCTCCTGCCGCCAAGCCGACTGCGCCCCAGTCGGCACCCACCAGTTCCTCCGGGGGTCCGTCCGCCCCGGGGAAACCGAAGAGAAAAATGGTCCCCACGACCACCAGGTACGCTTCTTTTGTTTTCTTTCACTTTTCAACTGAAGTAGAAGATGCTAAAGTCAGTTTGCGTTTTTGTTTTTTGCAGAGTCCAAAGGAAGCTCTCAGACAAAGGAGATTCCCAGCCCGGCGCCCCGACTCCAATACTGCCATCGGGGTCGGCTCCCCCGACTCCAATTTCAACTGCGCCCCGCGCGCAGTTGTCCACCGTGTCCGAGGAGGCACTGGAGTCGGTGAGGGAGCGGGGCCAGCCGTGTCCCCGACTGCAGCTACCTCCAACATGCCTCCGCCTACCGCGCCCGTAGCGGAGACAGGCACCGGGCCAGTCGTGGTGCCGGCTGATGACCCGCATCCTCCGCCGATCCCTGCCGCTGCGGCGTCAACAGAGCCGATGACCACGACTGGTGCCGACTCCGCGGAGCCGGCGGACAGGGCCCAAGGCCAGCCCATCACCGAGTCTTCACCGGTGGCGGAGCGAAGCCTAATGTTGGCTCCCGCGCCCGCGCCCGAAGAGACGGCACCCGACTCGTCGAGCAGCCTTGTGCCCGCGCTGCTGCTGCCGAGCTACAACACGGAGGACCTGGCTACGGTGCAAAGGGCCACTGACCGCATCGCTGCCCTGAGCTCTAAGCTTAGGGAGTTTGCTGACGCGGCCAAGACCTTGGCGGACTCAGCCGAGGTTTTGGAATCTTCTGTCGGGGTAAGTCTTCACATTCGATCTTTGCTTGATTTTTAACACTGGGAGCACGATCAGTGCACCCAGTGGGTGTAGCCCCCGAGTCTCGAGCCGACTGGTTGAGTCGGTTGGAGACTTATTAACTCGGGTCATGCTGACTCGAAACTTCTCCTTGTCCAGGCTGCGGTCCGACTTGGCGGAAGCAGCCAAACCCTCGCGGAGTGGAACGCCTTCCTTGAGAAGGCGTTGGCTGAAGAAAGGGCCAAAAAGTCGGCAGCTCGAGGAGAAGCTCGCCGCCGTTGGGAATAAGTATCCGAGTCTTCAGCTATTTTTCCTTATGGTTTTGTTGGTTTTGACCTTCTTGAGTCGGCAGACGTCGAAGCCGAAAATGCCCCACTTCGGGAGGATCTGAAGGGCGTGATCCCGATGGTTAGGGTAAGAGAGATGCTCGATGCCAAAGTGGCCGAGTTTGATAACGAGTTGAAGGAAGCTCGCGAAAACATGAAGACCGCTGCCCTGCTGCAGACGGAGCATCAGCAGCTGGTGGCACAATATGACGGAATGAAGGCCGCGAACCGCGAGCTCCAGGGGCAGGTCGACGGGCTCCTCACGAACTTGACCGACTTGCGCAACCAGCATTCAGCTGCCGTCGTTGAGTGGGAGAAGCATGAGGGAGAGCTCATGGGGCATCTTAAAAAGGCCAATGAGACTCTACTCGGTAAGTCTCCACGTCCTCTGTCAATTTTAGGCATTTTCCTACTTCCTTGCCATAACCCGCACCCAGATGCTTGCCCAGAGCTGGAGGAGGAGGCAAGGCGTGCGGCGCTTCGACTCCAAGCACTGCAGCACCCGGCTGAATCAGCGCTCGAGGCCCTCTGGACACCCGAGTTGATGTCCAGTTGTATCATCACTGTGGAGGACCGACTCCTCCAAGTGAAGAGCCTCGTTCAACGCATGAAGTCGGCTCCGCAGAGCCTTTGCGCCAAGCTCTGGCCCAACAATGAAGTGGGCTCTAGCATCTTCGCCCTCGTCGACAAGTTTTCACAAGGCTCGGCGGAGGTGGAGAAGTGGAAGGAGTCGGCGGCCCGTTTGGGAGCCGGTATGGTGCTGGCGATGGTGCCAGTGCACCACCCTGATGCGGACATCGATGGGATTTCCGCTGGTGCCCCACTCGACGCAGAAAGCGAGTCGGTCGACCCGTTGAAGCTGCTCCCCCAAGTTCGCCGCACCGCGAGCCGGATTGTCGAGTTCACCGACCTGGAGGAGCGCATAGAAGCGACTCCAGAAGAATAGAATTATTATGTAATATCTCTCGGTATGCCGAGTAAGAAAGTTGTAAAAACTGTGTTTTATTTTGAACTAAAATTCTTTCAATTTATTTTGCACAAGTTATTTGGTTCGTCCGAATTTGTCTTTGCGCCAAGTCGAATCTTTTCATGTGCAGGCCGACCTTTAGCTTTTGCTCTTGCCAACCGGATAGCCGGGTTGCGACTGTTGTTCAGGACGAAGAGTGGGCCTTAAGTACCGTACACGTTTACTTAGACGCTCGTGTAGAAACAAAGTTAGGAGATCCGAAATAACTTGTACCGAGTGATAAATCACCCAGTGGGTTGAGGTAGCCCCCGGGGTTGCCCGGGACTTAAGCCACTCGGTTTTTAAACGTAGACCCCCGGGGAGTACCCAAGGGAACATAGTTAAACATGAAAAGAGACAAAAAGAGTCCAACATAAAAGTGAAGAAACAAAGTGCTTCCCGTGTATCGCTTGAGGGAAACAAATGTTTATTTATGATTAAATAATGAACTGCTGGAAGTACAAAGTTTAAGTGAAAAAGGGACGCAGCTGAGTAATGTTCCAAGTCCTTTCAGTGACTGCGCCGGTTGCTGGGTCCTCCAGTCGGTAGGCGCCATTGTGTGGCACCTAGTTGATGATGAACAGGCCCTCCCAAGGTAGAGATAACTTGTGCATGCCCGCTTTATCTTAGATGAGTCAGAGGACCAAATCTCCTTTGTTAAAGACTCGGCCCCGAACTTGGCGACTATGATAGCAGCACAAGTTCTGTTGATAGATGGCCGAGCGTGAAAGAGCAAGTTCCCGCGCTTCCTCCAGAAGATCAAGATCATCCTGTCTTGCTGACTCGGTATCCTCTTCCATGTATGCTGTGACTCGCGGGGAGTCGTGAAGGATGTCACTCGGCAGGACAGCTTCGACTCTGTAAACTATGAAGAAAGGCATGTAGCCAGTCGACCTATTTGGGGTAGTCCTTAAACTCCAGAGGACAGACGGAAGCTCGTCAATCCAGCAGCCGGCGGCCCGTTGTAACGGGACTAACAGCCGGGGCTTGATGCCTTGAAGAATGAGTGCATTGGAGCGCTCGACTTGGTCGTTGGACTGCGGATGGGCCACGGAGGCGAAGTCAATTCGGATTCCATGATCTCGGTAAAACTAGTGGAATACTTCAGCAGTGAAGTTCTTGCCATTGTCGGTGATGATGCTGTGAGGGATACCGAATCGGAAGATGACTCCCTCCATGAAGTTGACGGCAGTCAGACCATCAAGCTTCATGATAGGCTTGGTCTCAATCCACTTAGTGAATTTGTCCACCGCCACAAGGAGGTGAGTGAAACCCCCTCGTGCTGTCTTGAGTGGTCCCACCATGTCGAGCCCCCACACGGCAAAGGGCCACGTGATGGGGATGGTCTTGAGCGCGGTAGCCGGCATGTGTGATTGGCGGGCGTGCCTCTGACATCCTTCGCAGGTTCGAACGAGTTCTTCTGCATCGGCATGGGCAGTGAGCCAGAAGAAACCGTGGCGGAAAGCTTTAGCGACCAATGCCCGTGACGAAGCGTGGTGGCCACAAAGTCCCGAGTGGATTTCCTCGAGCATCATTCGGTCTTCCTCCAGCGAGATGCAACGCTGGAAGATTCCCGTGGTGCTGCGCTTGTAGAGCTCACCATTAATGATGGTGTAAACTCGAGCGCGGCACACAATACGGAGCGCTTCAGTCGGATCCTCGGAAAGCTCCTTACGTAGAAGGTAAGCAAGGAACGGCTGAGTCCAGAGTGGTATAACCGCCAGGACGTCTTCCTGGGCTTGGTGAGCCAGCCCAGGGTCTTGTGACCCGACTTCAGATGACTCGGTTGCTGACTCTAGTTTAACGGACAGTTGGAAAAGTTGCTGAAGGAACACTCCAGGTGGCACCTTTTCACGAGTGGAGCCAATCCTAGCAAGGGAGTCAGTCGCCTCGTTGTCAGCTCGGCGAACATGATAAAGTTCGAGGCCTTTGAAATGTCCTTCTAGCCGACGCACGGTAGCACAGTGTGCCGCCATGGTGGGGTCCTTGGTGTCCCATGTCTTCATCGCTTGCTGCACCACCAGATCCGAGTCGCCGTGGCAAAGGAGTCGACGAATGCCGAGTGAGACTGTGATGCGCAAGCCATGCAGCAATGCCTCGTATTCCGCTACATTGTTGGAGGCGGCGAAGTGGATCTATAGCACATAATTTAGCTTGTCGCCTTTGGGGGAGATGAGGACGACTCTAGCCCCTGTTCTCGTGAGCATCTTCGAGCCATCGAAGTACATGACCCAGTGCTCCGAGTGCACTTGAGTTGGAAGGGACTGACTTTCAGTCCACTCGACGATGAAGTTCGCGAGAGCCTGAGACTTGATAGCCTTGCAGGGCTCGTAGCTAATGTCATGAGGCATGAGCTCAATTGTCCACTTTGCAACTCGGCCCGTGGCATCCCTATTGTTGATGATGTCAGACAAAGGGGCATGGCTGACCACGGTAACCGAGTGGGCTTGAAAGTAGTGAACCAGCTTCCGTGTTACCAAGAACACGCCATAGACGAGTTTCTGGTAGTGCGGGTAGCGCTGCTTCGACTCGGAGAGGATCTCGTTGACATAATAGACGAGTCGCTGCACCTTCTGTACTCGGCCTTCTTCTGCACGTTCCACCACTAAGACAATGCTGACCACGTGGTTCGTGGCCGCGATGTAGAGCAGCATGGGCTCTCCTTCCATTGGTGTAGCGAGAATTGGAGGCGTTGACAGAAGGCGCTTGAGATCGTCGAAGGCTTTCTGAGCCTCGCTGGTCCACTCGAAGGAGTCGGATTTCTTGAGGAGTCGGTAAAAAGGCAAAGCCTTCTCACCGAGTCGGGCAATGAACCGACTTAGTGCGGCTACACACCCAGTTAGGCGCTGGACAGCCTTCAAATCCTTTGGTTTGCCCATCTTGATGATGGCATCAAGCTTGTCCGAGTTCGCCTCGATTTCTCGTCCGGAAACGATGAAGCCGAGCAGCTTGCTGGAAGGAACTCCGAAGACGCACTTCTCCGGATTGAGCTTCATGTCGAACATCCTGAGATTGGCGAAGGTTTCGGCCAAGTCAGTCAAGAGATCCGCACTCTTTTTTGTCTTCACCACAGTGTCATCAACGTAAGCTTGGACATTCTTGCCTATCTGGTCATGCAAACACTTCTGCATACAACGCTAATATGTTGCGCCAGTATTTTTCAAACCAAAGGGCATGGTGATATAACAAAAAGCCCCAAACGGGGTAATAAAAGAAGTCTTTATTTGATCTGATTCTTTCATCTTAATCTGGTGATAGCCTGAATAGGCATCCAGAAAATATAAACGTTCGCAACCGGCCGTGGAGTCGACGACTTGATCAACGCGAGGCAACGCGAACGGGTCCTTGGGGCATGCCTTGTTCAGGGGCGTGTAATCCACGCACATGCGCCAAGTTTTGTTCTTCTTAAGAATCAGGACTGGGTTTGCCAACCAGTCCGGGCGAAGAACTTCCTTGATGAACCCGGCTGCGAGGAGTCGGGTGATCTCTTCTCCAATAGCTTTACGCTGGTCTTCAGCAAAGCGGTGGAGAGATTGCTTGACCGGCTTCACGTCTTTGGCGACGTCGAGGGAGTGCTCGGGAGACTTCCTTGGAACACCTGGCATGTCAGCTGGCTTCCATGCGAAGATGCTCCAATTCTCACGAAGGAAGTCGACGAGCGCGCCTTCCTATTTAGCCTCAAGGTCAGTCTCGATCTGGACTGTCTTGGACGGATCCTCAGAGTGGACCTAGACACGTTTAGTGTCCTTGGCCGATTGGAAGGTGGACTCGGTTTGCCGCCTTCTTGCTGGGTGGAGCTTGATCAAGGTCAACAGACCTTTGGATGCCTTCCAGCTCCTGAACCGCAATCATGGATTCAGCTATATCTGCACTGGCGATGTCGCACTCGTTGGAGCGCTCGAAGTCGCCAGTGATGGTGATACCCCCTTCGGACCCGGCATCTTCAGCTTGAGGTATGTATAGCATGGCCTAGCCATAAACTTGGCATAGGCCGGGTGGCCGAAGATCGCGTGGTAGGCGCTCTTGAAGTTGACTACCTCGAAGGTCAAGGTCTCGACCCGGAAGTTGTTCGGTTCACCGAACACAACTTCCAGGGAGACCTGGCCCAATGCTTGGCGCACTTCCCAGGAACTATCCCGTGGAAGGTGGTGCTGCTGGGACGGAGCTGGGACTCCGGGATCTGCATCTGCTTCAAAGTATCCATGAAGATGATGTTGATGTTGAAGCCACCATCCATAAGGACCTTGCGAAGTTTAAATCCGCCGACTTGCGGATCTACCACCAGAGGGTGTTTGCCCGGGTGTGGGACACGATCCGGGTGGTCGAGTCGGCTGAATCCGACTGGCACCTCGGACCAGTCTAGCCACTGGGGAACTGCCGGTACACCGTCGCGCTCACCTCGCAGCACTGCAGCTTCCGACCCCTTTTGGAGTCGGATCCCTGGAAGATCATAAGTACACCCCTTTGCGGGGGATACTGCGCGGAGCCGCCACCCGCAGCAGAGCCTCCTTCTCCGCCGGTGTCGGGCTCGGGTTGCTTTTCTTCCCGAAGGCGCTTCAGGAAGCTGCACTCCCTGGTCGAGTGCCCCGCCTGGTAGTCGGCAGTGCTGTGGAAGGAGCAAGGCTTATCGAGGATCTCCTCAAAGGTGAGCCTTGGCGCCTTGCGTTGCTGCCAAGGACGCTCTTTCTTCCGGCCACCCTCGCTGCGCTGGACACCGTGCTCAGCGGCCGCGACTAGGTCAGCTCCGCTGACCCCATCCCCGTCACCAGCTTTTCGCTTCTAGGGGCGATTGTCGACGCGTTTCCGACCTGAGTCGGTGGGAACTTTACGGCTTGAGGACTCGGCTTTTGACTTCCCCTTGTCCTCATACCGCATGGCTTCCTCGCCAGTCGCGTATTTGCTGGCGACTTCCATTAGCCGGCCCATGGTCTGTATATTAGACCTGGCCAACTTGTGCTTCAGGAGTTCATACTTGACTCCTTGGGAGAAGGCCTGGATGGCCTGTGTTTCGGATACATCCTCAATGGAGGTTCGTAGCCAAGTCCAACGCTGGATATAGTCGTGGACCGACTCTCCTTTTTCCTGGACGCAGAGCCACAGGTCCTGCGCATTTCCTAGTCGCTTATAGGTGCCTTCGAAGTTTTGACGAAGGCCTCCTGGAGATCCTCCAGTCGTAGATGCTATCTTCGGGCAGGCTGTTAAGCCATGCCCGAGCCGACCCTTCAAGCATCAGGGGAAGCTTCAGAGGGCGACACGCTCGTTGCCCCCTCCAATGTTGCATGCGACTAAGTAGTCGGCAAGCCAAGTTTCCGGCTTGGCAGTGCCGTCATACTTGTCAACGCCACTGGTGATCCGGAACCGGTCCGGAAACGACTCGGATCGAATCCGCCTGCTAAAGCATAGCGGACCGGTGGAGGCCGAGCCACCCGGCTGGTTAACCTCGTCACCGCGACGCTCAGCCCGTATCCTGGCCGCCCATCATCCCTCGCTGTCGTCACTCTGCCTGGAGTCGGTTGATCTCCTGGCGGGCATCAGGACGCTGATTCGTGGAGCGACTCGGCTGCGACGAGCCCACGGTGATGGGGCGACTCGGAGCCGCTGAAGGCCAGCTCCGCGTGGATCCCGAGGCCAGTCGGTCGCTTACCAAAGCAGCCTCATTATGCTGTTCCACCGCTGTCTTCATCAGGGTGACGACTCGGCGGTAAGTCTCTGCCGCAGGACCGTCCACCGGGGGCGGGAGCGAGTCGGCCAATGCGGCAGCCGCGATGAGTTCTGGGCCGGTGTTTGGTAAACAGGGACACCGTCTTGCTCTCGCCCAAAGAGAAGGGCACGGATGACTCGGCTCCTCCGGGCGGTTGAGGAAGCACACCGGTTCGAACATCGGCGTGAACCGTGAGGCTCGTCATGTTGGCGCTCTCGTGCCTCAAGAGCTGCTCTTTTCAGATCAAGACGCTCCCCGCTCGGCCAGGATGGCCCGCCGAGATGCCTCCAAGGCCTTCTCCGCCTCAGATTGCCCATCAATGAGCGTGAGTAGGTGCTCGTCCATCGCCTCGCCCTGCCGCTGTGGCTGCCGTGCCTGCGTTGTTCGTGGCGCCGGGCGCGACCACGTACACCTCGGCCGAGGCGGTTCGGCTATGCAAACTCTCGTCCCTATCGGATTCCGAATCTAGGACGGGGAGGAGGGATTCAGAGCCGACCATGCCGACGAGCTGTGAATGCTTCATGCCATTGCTTGGGGCGGATGGAGATCCCAGCAGGTATCCGGGTTCCAGTTCCACCGTGGAACGGGGAAGCGGATCCTAGAGGTTTAGCTGGCCGAAGGTGTCGGCCACAAAGCGGAGGCTTCCGAAGAGAAACTCCGTGCCTTTGGGGTGCACGGCGAACGGCGCGTCGCCAGCCACCAGCTTGCCGTCGGAAGCTGGAGAGGATCCCGCTTGGATCATAGCTCTAACACGCGCATCCCCTATCTGGCGCGCCAACTGTCGCAGGGATTTCGCGGCAATATACATTTCTAGTAGGATTTGGGGAGCGCAGGTGGAAGATCTAAGCGGGTTCACACAAGAGATTTTACCCAGATTTAGGGCCCTCCAATGGCGGAGGTAATACCCTACTCCTGCTGATTGTATTGCTGATCTTGTGCGAGAAAGGTTACAGAAAGATGAAGGATGCTCTTGTCTAAAGGTAGAAGACAATGCGTGAAAGTCTAGCCCTTTGCATGGGGCCCTAGCCTTGCCTTATATAGGCTTTACATATGCCGACTCGGCCAGTCGACCGAGCTACAGTAACTGCGTATTTTAATTTGCGCCTTTACTCTGTGTAACTCTCCGAGTAACGCCAGCCTTCACGTCAGCGAAACACTTGCCTTGATGAGGTTGTAACGCCAGTCTTGATGACAACCAGACGTTGCTTCTGTGTGGGCTTCGCTTGGGCCTTCATTTGAGTGGGCCTCCATGGAACTCCCCGAGCCCGTTGGGCCAACTCCCTGTACTGGGCCTACCCGGAGGGGTTGCCCCGTCACCGATCATTCAGCCTCCAGAAAAGACAGCAACCAATGGAGCAAATCAAAGATGGTCCAACGGATCATTCTTATACTTAACTAATGACCCAGTGAGCTGGTACATTTACTCCACTATAATGATGTTCATATGGCCCCCAATAATTGAACTCTGAAAAGAATATCTTCCTGTCGTAACGTACACAAAGAACAACAATGGCAAATCCAATTGATATATACGGACCACTATTTCCTTTATGAAACAAATATACAAGGAAAACGAGGAATCAATTGAAAAAGGGCGTCTATTGGAATTATTTCGCAAATGCACAAGAATGATCCTCATCCAACATCCTGCCAGAATGTAGGTATGTATTTGTTTATGCTTCAGCCGCTGTTGGCGAGCCACACGAGGAGTGACCGGAAGTACTTGGTGTGACGGCGCCCTTCTGCCACCGGAGTCGCTTCCACCGGCTGCCAAGTAGAACAGGGTGTAGCCCCAGGATGTGCTCCGGCATGAAGTCGTGCCTCGTCAGGATCCCACCACCGGTGACCTCTGCAATTTGATCACACAAGAGGATGATTCACCATCAATGACACAAATCGGTGCTACAAATTCATCTATAACGTCCGAAATTAGCAGTAACGTATCCCCAATTTCCGTGCGTTAACAACTTAGCACGTAATTCTGTGAAGTGAGGAAGTGCACTTACATCGCATGCCTTGGGCACGACGAGGAGGTGGCGCAGGCCGACCTCTCGGAAGAGCACGAGAGCCTTGGCCAGTGACATGGTCTCGACGACGGTGTACGGCGACGTGTTGGTGAACGGATGCAGGTCAACGTACATCTCCATCTCCTCCGGCGACAGCTCCACGTCGTCAATGGTGTCCTGCTTGCCGGAACCGCGCTTGTCGAAGTCCTGTGCCTCGAACCTCCCCGCGATGTACTCCTTGGGGAACCGCTCCTGCGTCGGCAGGAACTCCCTCTTCTTGAGGAGCACCAGCAGATGCGCCCTGAGCACCAGCCCGTACAGCACCGGCGCCGTCGAGAAGGGCGGCTCGTCAATCACCGGGAACGCGTGGTGCCCGGTGGTCCTGAGGATGTGCAGGATGTGCCCGACCTTCTCCACGCCGTTGAAGCTTCGCAGCGGGCCGGCCACCACGTCGCCGACGGTGAGCTGCCGCATGTACGGCTCGGCGTGGCCGTCGAGGTGCGGCAGCCCTTTCAGTTGCAGGATGAGGTCGTAGATGCTGGAGTTGAAGGAGTCGGCGAAGGTCTTGGAGATGAGCAGCACCAGCATGACCAGCGGCAGCAGGAGCAGGTTGTTGGTGAGCTCGAGGATGATCACACAGACGGACACCGTCATCCGGAGCGTGCCGCCGAGGAACGACGCCGAGCCGAGGATGGCGACGAGGCCGTGGTCGAGGCCGGAGTGGCTCCCGAGCAGCATCGCGACGAGGCGGCCGTAGGTGGCGCCGGTGAGGATGATGGGGACGAAGAGCCCCGACGGCGCGACGACGCCGTAGCTGAGCACGCCGAGCGCGTAGGAGGCGACGAAGAAGGCGAGCATGGAACCCCGGTGGTAGACGTCGTTGGTGCCGGTGGTGTAGAGGTTGCGGATGGCGTCGTCGTTGGTGTTGAGGAAGAGGCTGGCCAGGTCGTTGTAGTGGCCCGGCGGGCAGTGGAACCGCCGGAACCGGTTCAGGGAATGGCAGGTGCCGTTGTGCGGCGACGACAGTGGCCCGGCCGCGGGGCAGGGTCGGCATGGCGCGAACCACGGAAGGCCGAACAGGCAACACGACGTGAGGATGGACACGGCCGCCGCCAGCACCAGCTTGTGCGCACGGCCTCTCCTGTACAAATATGAACATTACCATAGAGTTAGCTTTATAAAAATTTCAGATAATCTAGAATTAGCAATACCGTAATATCTGTGTGTTTTGTGATAGAATATATAGAATGGAAGAGAACCATGGATCCGATTGAAACATACTCGTTGATCATGTTGTAGACGCGCAGGACGTTCTTCATGAGGAAGTTGTAGAGGCCGCCGAGCACGGCGCCGATGAAGCCGATGAGGATGACGGTGGGGATGTCCTTGAGATGGTACGTCATGAGGTCGTCCAATTTGGTGCTCACGTCGTACATGATCAGCCCCCCCTTGCTGAACATCCCGCACTTCCCTGTCCCGCACAAGTCGATGAACAGCCGCAGCACCACCGCCACCACCGCCGTCGTGAAGAACGACCGCCAGAGCAGCGCGCTCCGCCACCTTATTTCAGAGCACACAATGTTTTACTTTCATTTTTTTTTACCCCAAAAGTTTTAATTCGAAGTGTTGGAAGAGAGGTATGCTAGTTTACCATGAGGAGAGAGATTCCAGAGCGAACAGGACGCCGCCGACGGGTGCGCGGAACGCGGCGGTGACCCCCGCGCCGGCACCGATGGTCACGAGGTCGCGGCGGTCGCGGTCGTTCTTGAAGTAGCGTAGCCAGAGGCAGGTCAGCCGTACTTGCGTGAGCCGCCCTGGCCGAAGATGGCAGCAATGCACGCGCCCGTGTGAACCATGGGTCCGGCCTTGCCGACGTGCAGCGAGGATGACACGGCGGCTATGTTGCCAATGATCTGCACATGCAGTTCGGATTTCAATTTTCACTACAGCATGAACCATTATGCTATGCAAGTTAGAGTGTCTAATATCCCGTTTCGCAATCCTGGTGATGTTATAACAGTCAGAGCGACTTAGCTAGCTATTTTCTACAAATCTACTTTATATGTTTTTCATATACCAATCTATATATATTCATGAAAGACAGTTGTGCTGAAAATTTCTACTTGAGGTGGAAAATCCACTTAGTTTTATAAACTTGAAATTTATCTACGAATGCTCCAAACTTGTTACATCCTTTGAAACTATCATGATAATTTCATGTCTTATTTAATCGCCATCAGCACTTAACCTAAATAAAAATATATCTGAGAACTGACATGTTGCTCGTCTCCACAGCAGTCCTATCCCCCCCTTCACCCCCTCCCTCCCTCCCCCCCGGGCATCCCTCGCCTTCGTCGTCCACCACGGATCGAACATCGAGGTTTGGCACTCTTCGCATCTCACCAACGTGAGATTTCTCTTGCAATGGTAGATGATGTATCAGTCGCAAGCGAGACGCTCGTGATGACTTCGTCAATCTTTTAGTTCCGTGAGTCTAATCTCTGGTATGCATTACATGCTTGTGTGTGTGCATGTATACATGTTGTGGGGTGTTCTTAGAAAAAGCGAATTAAAATATCAATCTACTGAGAATTGTGTCAAACTTAGTTGAATTTTCACTCTGGCACCAACACCTCCATCTTTATCTTCGGCGAGTCAGACAGAGGAAACCACAATGGCAAGTTCGGAAAGAAGGAAAGGCAGTAGACATTGGGTGGAGGGGCTCACCCGCAAAGCTCAAAGTGAGATCGAGTTGGAGGCGGCAGAGGGTGAAGAATGAAAAGCTAGAGTTTGGATTGGGTTGGAGCTTATATGTAAGGTGATCGGAGCGATGATAACCATGAGATTTGAATATTGTGTGATAAAAAACATTAACTTAATTTATCTTTTGAATTTGTTGAATTCATCTATCATGTCCGGAATCTTTTGTAAATGAAAACTGTAAGTTTTGTGAAGCTAATTAATGTAGGTAATTTCAAGTTATAAATGTGGATGACATGTTACTGTAATGTTGAGGTATCCGATGTAATTCTGTCTAAAATTGGTGAATTGGCTCACGCTTCCAAACTATGAGAAGAATATGAGTGGATGAGATATCACTAGAGAGGGGTGCCGTGACAAAAACCAGTGGTGGCATCATTGGGTTTGCCCTCCTCCACTGTGCATGTGTAGGAGACGAGAGGTGAGCAAGAAATAGCTTGGGTGAGGAGGGAGGATTACACTTAGGGGTTTTGTTCAAGTGGCATGGAGGGTATAATTTTCCTCCAATTTAGGGGTAGATTCGAAACAACGATGGATTTAGGTGGGAAGACCCTTAAATAGCTCATCAAATTGTACTAGACCCAACTCCATTTCACTTCAACTCTAGTATCTCAAAAATTTGGAGCTAGGATGGCTCCACATGCTCGAGTAGGATTTGGGGCTCGAACCCTTCCAAATAGGGTCCATATCATCTCAAGTCAATGCAGTGACTTCTCATTATAGATCATTAAAATTGATTGAGTATTTAGAGGATGACACAACAACTGGAGTATTACTAATGTCATGGTTTCATAGAACAATGACATGATTTTGTTTCCCATCCATAGGAACTCATTTTCTCATGGCTGAGCAAGGAAGGGAAGTGCAGAGGAAGAAGGAGAAGAAGTCAGGAGTAACAGTGTCAGAAAAGGTAGATTTATTTACTTATTGGACAAATGATCAAATGGCATCCAATTGGGCATATGAACAAAGGCCATTCAACGTGAGGGTATATGATGTATGGCTGTTTTTCCCAAAGCAAACATATCTTGTGGGCAATAGTGTTGTAATAAAATAAGCAAACAAGCCATTGTTATTTTCTTCTTTTGTGTCCACAGGTGGAGTTAAAGATCCCATGAGAGGAAATGTATCGAAATTTCTAGATTGTCTGGACATTTCAATTCAAACCCAAGAGTTCGTGTTCCATCATAGTGATCATCTCAACCGAGGATGGATATGTATACCATAGAGTCACCTCGTATTTTTTGTGGAACGGCCCATAGGTTTGGTATGATTCGATAGTTTATTTATCATCTAGTTCCTCGAACCAAATGCATCATGTTCTCTTGCATTTCACTTTCAGTGAGATAAAGATCTAGAGATTCCAGCTGCAATGATTGATCTATTTTGTACTCCACCACCCCCAATAAGACGAGAGAGAAACGGATGACTGATGTCATGGATCCTAATACTGTAGTACTTTATTTTTGAAAAAAATAGACCTCAATTATTCAAGTTGACCGTGTCCACAAAATAACTAATTAATTTCTGTGAGAACGTGTCCTCCAATCATAACATAGACAACAGTAAATCCTCAGTGGAACCTATACGGCGGTTATTCTGCTGGTATTGCGATTGGAGGAATTAATTTTTATTTTATTTATCAGTAGATAAATCAGGTGCACAACTGGCGATCGTGAGTGGATCATGTGCTCGGCCGTGGAGATATTGATGCTGAGCTGGATTAGGATGTGGACTCACCTTGACAGCGAGAGTCCTCAGCGAGAAGATGTTGGGCGCGTCCACGCCGTTGAGATAGGCTTTCACCTCCGGGATCCCAGACCCGCCGGCCGCCGGCGAGACGCACGCCGTGATCGCCGACGCGAACAGCAGCAGGGCCAGGTTGGATCCAGCGACACCAAGAAGGCTGTCCAGTAGCTGCTCAAGAAGAATCAGAGCGAGAAAGGTTAAAGCACAAAAACTTTTTTTGGACGAGAGATCGGACATGAACCTGAATGGAATATTTGGGATTCGGACACACTAGAGACAAACATAAAGAATATTCGTCGCGCTCAGCAAAAGCAAGATCCATTAGTATTTTTATAGACAAGATGGCTAGGAGCAATGAGCAGCACCTGCTGGACTCCATGAGGGAGGACACTGCGGCGTGCTTGAACCCGGCGACATTCTCGACGGCGAGGTTGATGACGAACCCGACGATGCCGGTGACTATCCCGATGGCGAAGCAGAAGGTCCATTTGAGGACCACGTACCGGACCTGGTCGGCTTTGGCTCTCGTCCTCCAGTTCTGGTCGAAGAGGTCGTTCTCTATTATCCTGGAGCACAGATCGAAGCCCAAATGAGAATCACTTAGCGTTAGCATATATCAAGAACATATTACGATAGATGGAAATGACAATTGGAGCAGAAAGACAACTTGACATGGGAGTTTCAGCAAGAAGCTTGGTAGGTACATGAAAATGCCAAGTGGGGCAAAGAAGATTGGGACCAAAACATGAGCACGCGACAGCATGAACAAGAAAAAAAGAACAAGATAAACTCTTGAGAAGACAACTAGGACAAGGAAGGGATACAGACTTGACATCGCAATCCATGGAATTGGCAAGATTTTTGACATGACAACAGGGGCAAGAAACAAGATAGGATCTTGAGAAGACAATTGGATCAAGCTATCCAAACTAGATGCAGGACAGGTTCTTGGCCAAGGCAATTGAATCAGCAGAGGGAATGGCAGGATCTTGAGATAACAACACGAGCAGGAAGCAAGACACGCTAGCTCCAAAGTGACAAGGCAGTTGGATCAAGACAGGTAGCATATTGACATGGAAGTACGAGGAGGTAGCAAAGATCGGGAGAGGAGATAGAAACAGGAGGATCTTGATCAGTTCTGGAGAGGAATGGAAGCTGGGGCTGCTGGCTTACTCGTAATCGAGGCTCTCGATGGGGCATGGGTTGGAGCCGACCATGGCCACCTGGGAAATGTTGTTGGTGGCGCTGCGGTGGAGCAGGGCCCGCGTGAGGGGCGGACGCTGCTCGTCGTCCTCCATGAGATGGTCGTCCCGTGGAGCCGTGGACGCCATGGAGGGAGGGACGAGGGAGCTTGGAGAGGAGGGAGACGGGAGCAGAGGAGGTGGTTTATTTGGGAACGAAGAGGGAGGACGGAGGGTGATGGGAGGAGTTGGTGAGCTTGGTCTATAGACCTATGTAGAATATTGGAATATTACTTGCCAATATCCACATCAATAAACTATAGTAGTATTTCTTGGTAAGCAGAAAAAAATTAGCTGGGGATTTTGCAGGAGATTTTCCATAGTACCAGCAAGTGTGCCATTGACACTGACTGATTGTATTTTGACAACTGATGGCTTTGCCAGTGGTACGTTGGCAATTTTTTCCGTTTTGCAGCTCAAGCTCTGCCGGGTCATTTTGGATAAACTCTTTCATTTTAGTTGCAAAAACCTAATTTAATTAACAAACAATAAATCTAACCAAAACCTATGACTCAACACAATGCAGAGTTCGTAATTGATGTCTTAATGAATTACATTGCACATCCTCTGTGCCTAAACAAGTAATGACGTAGAAAATATTATAAGACCAACTTCTTACCAAGAATTACTTACATTTTGTAGTAGTAATATTAAATTTTTAGATGAACTTCACACGAATCTATTACATTTTATAGCAAGATGGTTGCATTTTACTTTTCAATATCATAACATGTATCGTACATGTTTACTTACTAGTATAAGAAAGAAACACCGATTTTCTAGCGCCATCTACATAGAACTAGGATCAGCGGCTATATAGATGGTCCTAATTATAGCTTGTCGCCAACCTAGCTCCAGCCGTATGGCTTGCACTGCTAGTGTCCCATAGGTGGCTCATCATCAAGCTCTCTCACAAGCCCCCTTACACATAGCAAAGAGATAAAATTGTGAATACTTTGATAGATTGATGAGACACTCCCTAGTTCCTTGAATTGAGATTTCTGTAATCTTTTATTTTTTATCTGATTTTTATGACTATTTAATTGTGTATTTTTAAATGACAAGAGAATCAACTTAAGAACGAGACTGTGTCTAACTCAACCAGAAAGAAGAAGGAGAGAAAGCTATGTGAACCGATCATTTTGCCGCGGCTTATCTTTCTCAAGCCTGTCCATAAAGCCGGTCTAAAAACTACTGTATAGGTGAATGGCTTGGCCCATAGGTTTGTCGAAGTTAGGCTAACGTTGCTTATTCATAAAAGCCCAAAGACCCATATGGAGACCAGGGTAGCACCTATTTTAGTGTATGAACCGGGTCTACCAATCCCAGACCGATAGAGACAGTCCCTGATAGGAGGGCCATGTGATGGTCAATTAATTCTCTGCTCATAATTGCTGTTCGTGCTTGCTTGGAGCAGTAATTACATGTGATAAAATTTCCCGTTGCCTCTCACGAATGAAGCACGTAGGAGTACACGATAGGTGGAGGTGGTTGTAAAAAAAATGAGTGGCACTTAAATCTACTCCATTTCTCCAAAACAGATCAATGTTGTTGTAGGAGTACAACCATACACCCATAACAAGAGGGAAAAAAATCTACAGCTTCTAATACCATCTGATGTTATACTATAAGTTGTATAGATATCTCTCCAATGGTACTACCAATAAGTATTTAATACAAAATTCATGAGAAAAGTTGCCTACCTAAAACGTCATTACTGGAAAAACTTCGATTTTCGATCTAAGTGAGTTGGTGAGAAGTAATCGATCGATGATAGGAATTGGTGTTTGTCTATGTTTCTCTCATACAATAATTGTAATAGTGTGGATGACTCCTGGTTCACTCTTCGTATTAAAATAAAGGATATTTAGTAATGAAGAAGCTAGATTATCCAAACTGAAAGCCCAGTTTCATTAATTTAACTTCCGCGCCACACACATAACGAATCATAGAAAGAGAGAAAATTCTACGGCGTATTTTCGCACATGATTTTTTATTAGCTTTTCGAAACCAAAAATGGATTCTATTTTTGGGAGACGTACTTTGAGAGGCTATTGTTACTTGCACCAATCTAGTTAATCTTGATTGACATTGAGCACCCGCCTCCCGTGGGGCACACTAGGGACCCAAACCTTAGTCGCCGCCGCCCCCTTCCTTCTCTCCATCCCCACGCCGCCGTCGCTGCTATTGGGCTGTGGCGGCGGTGGGGCTCCTCTCCGCTCGTACATGGATGCGGTGGTCTCCAGGGGGTGGGGGTGGGGGGAGGGCTCTCCCCTTTCCAGGATGGGTTTGCGTACGCGAGGCCAGGAGAATGTGAAGATCAACCTCGGTAACCAGCGTGCTGAAGTTGCAGCTTCAATTTGGTATTCATGCCTAGAACCTGCAGCTATTGTGCTTAGCTGGCCAACCAGACCGATTAGATCAGGGCAACCACCATCTAGTTGACTGGTCCGGATTTGCTTCTCGCCGTCAATGGCGGATGATGACTGTTTAGAGGCGGCTGCACGGGTGGTAGCCTTTAATACTAGTTGGGATGGTCGGTTGGACCGGTTGCGCATGTATTGCGGTGGTACCGGGGCCAATCTAGTCGACAAGTTGGTGCAGATTGGTGTTGTCATGGTAGTGACCGTGGCAGTTCAACAACTGCGGTAGGTGGTGGTGGCGATGGCTATTCAGGCTACACCGCATTAGGCATTTTGTGTGGCTGCCGGCTCTTTCTTGTTGCACGGTGGCGGTCTGGCTCGACACATGTTCTTTAGCGGACACGGGTCTCCTCCCAAGTGATACATAAAAAATGCATCATATTTTTTGAGTTTACTGATGTCTTTTTCGTAGTATTTTTATTATTTATTTTAATTAATTTTCTGCATTACTTAATAAATTGGCAGACTGTCGGATTTCTCTCTTATTTTGTGTACGCAAGAAAAACACTATAAAAATAAAAAAAACCCGACGTATTCAAGAATTTTATAGAGGGAGATTGCTTCGTACCAAAGGACGGAGGCAGCGAGGCCACAACCTGGCCATGTGACAAGCTGCTGCATCATGTGGGGCTGCCCGCAAAGTGCCATGTGGGCCAAGGGGACTCGCTGCCACCGCAATTTCGTAGACATATTCATTTTGACTTTGGGAACCCTTTCATGAAGGCTTTTCTATTTATATAGAAGGCTCCATGTCGCAAACAAAGAGGAGAAACCAAGAAACAAAAGACGAAGAACAAAGGAGGGAGACTGCCACTAGGCACCCGTAGTTTTCTATCACCACCCATAGATTACGTCTCTTTATACTTCATCTCCGACACCATGACCTTCACGATTGATTTGTACCTTGGTATTCTTCAAGTTATGGAATCAACCTACAACTTATTTTTGATGTTTTGTATGATGTGTAAGTAGTCTCATCGAGGCTACAAGATGCATAGTAGTAGCTATGTAGCGTTCTTAATATTTTTGTGGTGGTCATCCATCTTCGGCGCCATAAATATGTTATCCCAATTATAGTCCATTTGCGGTGTAATCAATCATTTCCTTGTGATTAATCTATTGCATGTTATGTCTTTAATAATTATATTTGATTGTGTGTCTCAATATGGCCAAGCAAGGCACCTGATGATGCATTTGTTGGCAAGTATGGGGGATGAGGTAGAGCAGTCAACTGTGTGGTCCTCTTTTGTATTTTGTTAGAAAATTATTACTATTATTTCAGCTCATGTCTTGATGTACGCCTCAAATTGGTGATCAGACAAAGTGTAGTAAATTGCTATTAATTATTAGTAATAGTAGCCTTTCATTTATTCCTTGCAAATTTGTAGTCGGTACTTTTATGTTGCATAATCTCTATTATTTGCTTGAGAATAGCTACTAGTGAACCTACATACCTAATACCTCATTTTTTACCATTAGAACACCTCTCCTATCACTTTTAGTATTTATTTATCATTTGTTTTTATTTATTTTAAAAGTAGTTTTAGTTTCCTCATTCAAGTAATTATTTATTTTAATTATATATTGCATCCTAGAGGTACACAACTATTTGAGAAAGGTAGCTGTGCATCTCAACCTTCACTTTTAATTATTTTTAGCGTGATCCCAGATTTGGGACCAAGTGTTATCAATTAACGCTTCTCCGTAGGCTTGACTCTTTCTTATCAAAAACTATAATTGATCTTGCGCACTTGTAGGCCATCACCAGGCACAACCTCTCTCCAAAGAGTCGTTGTTTGTGGCGGCACTCATAGAGGTGAGACCCTTTCTTAAGCAAAGCCATCGTGCATGGCCGCAACCGAGTCGATCAGCCATTTTCATGGTAAGACGGATCAATGGAGACAGCATGTCACTGGGACTTCATGGCTGTCCCAATGATAATCGGCCGAGGGATGTGGTGGCATAGAATGATGATCTAGCCTCTTTGGCTAGGTCTGGTGATTGTACGTACTCTCCAAGGTGAAGCCCCAAGTCTGGCCTTCACCGATTGGACTCGACGACGACGTTCTATGGTGTTCCTTTCTTGAAAGCGTCATTGTGGAGCACTGCTATTTGATTCTTGGCTGAAAACCCTAGATTTGACCTTGATTGGTTGAACATGACAACGCTGGTGTGGGTCGTATCCCTCGTTGGAGGCCTCGTTTTGAAGACTGGGGGCCCTCTTGCTTCTCGTTGCTACTAATACATTGAAGACATATCATATTATGCTGAGCTTTGTGATGTATTTTTGTTATATTTCCATTATATATTTCAATTATTTTTCTAGATTATTTAATAAATTGCCAGGCTAGCTATTTTTACTTTTATTTTGTATGCATAGGAAAAAAAGGCAAAAATAAAAAAATCAACTGCATTTAAGAATGTTTCGAAGGGGGAAGACTTCATGTGAAAAGAGACGATCACAATATGAAGCCCTAGGCGGGGCGGCTCCATCTACCACCCCATGAGGCTGCCTGGGCCCGTAGGACCTCGGCCGCCACCACCCCTTCATGAGTAGATCTATTTCACCTTTGAATAGACCCTTGTGGAGTTTCGCCTTCACATGTAGAAGCCTTTTTGTTGAAATAGAGAGAGCAATGTTGGGGATAGAGATCACGGGGGCCACCGGTGACCATAATTTCAATTTCCACCATTGATTGTCTGCAAATGCACATGATCAATTATAGTTTTTTTGATGAGAAAGAGTGTTGAACCCACAGGGAGGCGTTGAAAATTATTTTTGTTCTAGAAATAATTGAAAGACTAATATTATTAGCAATACATAGAAATAATACTACCCTTTGTCCAACCACCAACAAGCCGTATATTAAGGCATGAGCCAGAGCAATAATAATAATTTTTCTAACGAAAGATGAATGAGGACCACACGGTTGGCTGCTTTACCCCATCCTCTGTGCTTACAAGCAAACTCATTGCTAAGTGCCTTGCTTGGTCAACTCAAGACACATAATCAAATACAACTATTAAAAAATATAGCATGCAATAGATTAACCCCAAGTAAATAATCCATTACCACAAAGATGGATGCTAATCTGATAACATATTGATGATGCCAAAGATGGATGGCCATCATAATAATCATGAGAATGCTACATAGTTACTACGATGCACCCTGTAGCCTCGATGGAACAACTCACACATCATGTAACAAAACAAGAACGAATAGTAGATTGATTCCATAAGTTGAGAGAATACCAAGATACAAACCAATACAAAGGTCCTGATGTTGAAGATGAAGTACAAGGGAGCCTAATCGATGGGTGGTAATGGTGGAGGTGGAAAACTATGGGTGATGGTGATGGTATTTCTCTATTTCTCCTTGCATCCTCCTCATTCTCTCTCTCTTCATGTTCGCGATATGGAACATTCTGTATAAATAGACAAGCCTTCTAGGGGGACTCCAAGGGACGAAACGGATCTACCTGTGAAAGGGCGGTGGCGGCCGAGCACCAGGACGACCATGCCGCACCCTAGGACAGCCCTAGGTGCAACGACCACCTGCCGCGTCACTTGGTGGTGGCCCCGCTGGCTGTCTCCTTTGGCACGAAGTATTCCCCCTCCAGAAAATTCCCAAAAATGCAAGATTTTCTGATTTTGACGATAATTTTTCCTACGTGCACAAAAATAGAGAAAATTCGGCAGATCTATAGTTTATTAAATAATGCAAAATATCAATCAATATACATAACGAAAATAATATGAAAAGCACCATTAAAATCACAAAACATGATACATTTTTTACATAACAACCATCACCACAATCATCTTCACCCCATAGATCATCACCCAAGCAAGCCTCGATAGAATAGAATTTCCTTGTATGTCATCTACTTCATCGGAACCTTCGGGATTGGTTATTTCATTAGTACTCTCTGTATGGAATCTATCTATCCTTTGCTTTTGATGAATTCCATGGTATGAATAGTCCATCGAGGCTACGAGGTGTCTAATAGTAGCTATGTAGCATGCCCTATTTATGTGTGATGGTCATCCATCTTGGGTACCATTAAATTGTTATTATCATTACTATCTATCTTCCATGCTATGTCTTTAATAGTTTTATTTGATTATGTGTTGAGAATTGACCATGCATGACACTTAGTGATGCATTTATTGGTAGACATGGGGGTGGGGTAGAGCAACCAACCATGTGGTCATCTTTCATATTTCGATAGCGAATTTATTAGTATTGTTCTGACCCATGCCTTAATGCACCCCTCAGATTGGTGGTTGAAAAATACATAGATTTATTCCTACTTGCTGCTAATAATACAAGCCTCTCATTTTAAAGGATCAAGATGTCGCCCTCGAGGGGAGGGGTGAATAGGCGACTTAACAATTTTAATCAAATTCTAACAATTCTTGCAATTTATGCTGAATTAAGATTAGTTAGAGCAAGAGTGAAATAAACACAATGATATGAGAGTAATTACATAAGCAAGATCAATATAAAGCAATATAAGTACGACTTGCAAAACTAAATGCGGAAAGTAATGACCAAACAGAGACACGCGATTTATTACCAAAGTTCAGATTCTTGGGGTACCCTACATCTCTGTTTGGTGAGCTCGACCTTATCCCTCGAGGGCGCTCTTGTGCCTCCTCGACTTCTTGTGGGTGATTATTTTCTCGTGGAGGCGAATGCCGGTCTTGACAAACTTCTTGAGGCTCACCACAAAGATGAGAGCTCTCAAGGACTCCTAACCATTTAGGAGACCCCAATATCAAAGAGAAATGAGCTTGATGAGCACTCAGAGATGAACTCAATGCTTTGCTTGGATTGAATCTCAAATCGCTCAAATCTTTCTCTACCTCACGAGGATTCTCTTTTGGTGCTTGGAGGAGTGGAGAAATGCTCTTTGGAAGTGAGGAAATGAAGTGGCAAAGAGTTCCCTTTGCTTGGAGCAAGGGGGCTTATGTAGAGGCTCTCTCAAAAACTAGTTGTTTGAGAGAATCTGCCAAAATCCGGACCGTCTGAATTTGGGCTAGACCCTCCAGATTTTCAAATCCAACGGCTACTAGCTGAGGTGGCAGAGGGAATCTCTCTAATTAGCTGGAGAAGATTGCACCCGAATTGTCCGGATTGCACCCAAACTCTCCGGGTGGCTGGACACTCCGGGCCATGGTCCGGGCAGTCTAGTAGCAATCCGGACTATCACCCGGCCTGTCCGGGCCTGGGGTTCGAGCAATCCAATACTGATCCGGACCCTCACCTAGACTGTCCAGGCTGAGGTCCGAATCTCCTCTGGACTAGCCGGATCCCCCAGTCGGATTGTCCAGGCTGAGGTCCAGATCCTCTCTGGAATGCCTGAACCTCAATCCGGATTGTTTGGGCTTGGGTCCGGATTTCACCAGGAATCTGAGACTTAGGGTTTTTCACGGCTTTTGGCGATCAACGGATTTTGCTTGGCATTGACCCTTCTCAAGACATGTTCATCAAGCCTCTCTTAATAGCACGGTGTACCTATACTCAAGGTGACTTGCGCCACTAAAAATATGAAATCTATATCTCTTGAGATTTCTCCATCTTCTTTTCTTCTTTTTATTTTGAGGGGTCGTCGATGCTTCTCCTTTGTACTTTCTTAGGACTAAACCTTTTCATACACTCATTGATGATCAGTGGTCCCTTAATCGTTTGTCATTAACCACCAAAACAACACTTAGGGGCCTAGATGCACTTTGAATCTCCCCCTTTTTGGTGATTGATGAGAACGCGATTAGCAATTTAGATAAATAAATTTGAATAATGATTTTTGAATTCTTGGATATATGGATAGCTCCCCCTAGGTGTATGCACATAGAAAATGTTGGGGGAAGGGTCCCGCGCTACCCCGAACTGACGGGCTTCTCCTTGACGACGTCGAGGTCCCCCTCGTCGTGTCGACACGTTGTGCCTAACATCATCGCGTTCTGCTGGCATCGCCGGCAATGTTGAGGTCGCGCTCTGTCCCGGCGGACGTCGGGGCTGCGCCCGTCCCGGCAGACATCAGGGCTGCGTTTCGTCCCGGCGCCGAGGACAACACATCATCATGATAGCAAGTATTAGGATATTAGAGTATTTGAATATTCCATAAATATTCTTGTAAAAAGACTAGAATGCCCCCGAGGGTGTGTGGTCGTCCGAAGGGCATAATTGTAATCTTACCTTTTCTACTCCTGAACCCTATAAATACCCCCCATGGGGGGTAGAGAGGAGGGATCGATTTTCCCTCACATAAACTGTAACTCCTGAAATCAATACGAGAGTTTTCACTTCGCCCCAACACGAGAGTTTCCATTTATCCCCGGCACGAGTGTTTTACATTCCGTGTCATCGGTCGTCCCCCCGCACGCCTCACCTCGACGGACATCACAAATTGCTCGTACTCCACCGGTACTCCCAGAGGTCAGCGTAACCAATTGGGGGTGCCTAAAGTATACTGCCTAGTCCTGTAGCTACGACAGTTGGCGCCATCTGTGGGAATCTGGCAAGAAGTTGTGTCATCTGAGACGCCATAGAGAGGAGGCTCGGGGACGACACCGACGATCGTAACACGCGTGTGTTGGTCTTCAACACCACACGCGTGCTCCTTCGCAAAGTAAGAAGGCATGCCTCCCAGGGCGAAGCCAAAGAAGGGGACCAAGCGAAAGGTCGCAAGTATCGCCGACCTGGTTCCGAGCACCCCGGCTCGTGCCCCTAGGTCGCTGTGAGGACGACAACACACATAGCCACCCCTACGACGAACAACGACATCGCCCCTGCCATCAATGCCTAGGCCACCAGTCCAGACACCTCAGGGGCCCTCGCTCACGCTGAGCGAGAGATGGAGGCATTAAGGCAGCAGGTAGCGGCCGCAGCCCAGCAGGCGAAGCAGCTCCGGGTCCAGCTTGAAGTAGCCCAAGTCAAGGCCTTCCGCGTGACGGCATTAGCCTGAGAAACTGTGGAGCTCTGGGCATAGCTTGCGGCTACCCAAGGTGGGGCTGACACTGTTCGTCGGCCGCAAGAAGAAGTCATAGCGGAGGCACGGGAGAACGTCCAGCGCAATCACCGAGCAGTCGACGAGCTCCTCCAAGACTTGGCAAATGTGCAAGCACGCGCCGAACCCCTCCGTGAAGAGATTGGACGAAATCAACAAACAGCGTATGCGATCCTCTGTGATGCCGGGGCCGGCACCAGCGACCAAGGGGTGCAAGACCCAGGTCGACGCCCGGGCAAGGAACACGTATACCCAGCTGTCCCACCTGACGTTGACATCCCAGCTCTGGCTGCCGCACCTGCTGCTCGCCCGCTACGGCCGGAGGTCGTCAACCTTGCAGACGTGCTCAGCCCGCTCAGCTCGGGGCTTGCGGCTAACCCGTGGCCAAGCAAGTTTCACCCAGCGGATCTCCCCAAGTACAACGGTGAGACAGACCCCACTGAGTACACCCGTATGTACGAAGCTGCCATATCAGCTGCCGGAGGAGGTGAAGCAGTGATGGTGAAAAGTTTGTTGCTTGTACTCACCGGATTAGCTCGCACATGGTACCTCTCATTGCCTCCCAGCTCGGTGTACTCGTGGGAGCACCTTCGCGAGCAGATGCATAGTCAGATCCTGCCATAGGGAAGTATAAACAAACAAGTCACCTCTTCGGATCTGAACATCCTCAAGCAAGCCCCGGGTGAGTCCATCCGGGCGTTCCGTAAATGCTTCTCCAACCTCCAATGTCAAGTCTGTGACATCACCGACCAAAGCGTGTGTGACACCGCGCGTCGTGCAATACGTGATGAGGACCTGGCAGCCAAGCTCGACAGGAAGCAGCCGAGAATGATTAGGGAGCTCTATGACATCATGGACACATACTCCCGGGCCGAGGAAGGGAGAGAGCAGAGAAGAGCCGAAGCCTTGGCCTCAGCCGCACAGTTCGCGCCTGACGCGGAGAATCATGGCAAGTGTTGTCCACGCCAACGAGGAGTACACCACGTGGGGGAGCGCGAGGCTCCCGCCTCGCAAACACACTACCAAAGCCAAGGCCAGTGGCAAGACGGTCGGCAGAACCAAGCACGCAGTGAAGAACGAGACCACCCACTCCTGGATCACCAAGATTGGAGGCACAATGACCACCACGGCCGCGAGAGCAACAGCCAGGCTAGGCACGGTAACCGTAGAAGTGGCATAGGCAGCAGGCCACAAGGCAAGTTCTGTGAAGTACACCGAGTAAGCACTCACTCTACGGAGGAGTGCGAGGTCATCATCGCGGCCCGGCAGCGCCGACAACCATGGCGCCCCGGCAACAGGGGCATTGATGAGCCGGCCGGTCGAGCTCGGGAGCAAGGGGTTCCTGCCTTACTTCTACCGCCGCCACCATCACTACCATCACGTGGCGGAGCACCAGTGCAAGCCATAGGCCCTCAACGAATCATCCACTCCATCACCGGAGGCAACGCTCACACCTACTCATCCAAGCGGCAACGCCGGGCCTACGCCCATTAATTCAACCACATCGGTTCCTTTCTGCCCACTGAACTACCCGCGTGGGTCGACGCCACCATGACCTTCGGCCTGGCGAACGCCACCGGAATCACTTTTCCTCACCATGATGCTCTTTAACAGCTGCGAGGTGCGCCGCGTCTTCATTGATGGAGGTAGCTCGGTGGACATCCTCTTCGCGTCTATACTCGCCAAGATGGGAATCCCCCACGTATGCCTCACCCCCGCGGGGGTACCGCTCTTGGGCTTTGGGGGCGAGCCAATCCCAGCCCTCGGCAAGATTGAGCTTCCGGTGGAATTTGGGGCTGGCGATTGCATCCGTAGGGAGAGCATTGTCTTCGACGTTGTCGACATCCCCTACCAATACAACGTCATCCTTGGCTGAGTCACACTGAACAAATTTGGCACGGTTCCGCACCACGCCTTTCTCTGCATGAAAATCCCAGCCTCCTCAGGGGTCATCACGGTGTGGGGCAACCAAGACTTGTCCCGTAAGATCAACAATGACATCCAAGCGGCCGTCCAGTATGTCCATACCGCCCAGTCGGAAGGTGACAAGGCTACGCAAGGGGCTCCCGACCCGCCAACATCAGGGTGGTGGGTGCCAAAACCTAAACCTGACGGCGAGATGCGTGCCATGCCACTTTCAGAGAGTGATTTGACCAAGACAGTGCTCATCGGGGTCAACCTCGACCCAATCAATGAGGAGGCCATCCTCAGCACGTTGCAGACCAATAGAGACATGTTCGCTTGGGAGCACGAGGACCTCCCCGGTGTCTCCCGGGGGATCATCGAGCACAAATTGCTTGTCAACTCCGACGTGCGTCCTGTTAAGCAGAAGCTGCGAAAGATGTCGGTGGAGCGTCAGATCGCAGCCCAGAAGCAGGCGGACAAGCTCCACAAGGCAGGAGTAATCCGCGAGGTCATGCACCCCGAATGGCTTGCCAATCCTGTCCTAGTCGAGAAGGCTAACGGCAAGTGGCGCATGTGCGTGGACTGCACCAACCTCAACCACGCATGCCCGAAGGACAACTTCCCGTTGCCACGGATCGATCAACTCATCGATGCTACCTCCGGGTGCAAACTTATGAGCTTCCTCGATGCCTACTCGGGGTACCACCAGGTGTGGATGGCGCGGGAAGATGAGGAGAAGACCAGCTTCATCACGCCTTCCGGGACATTTTGTTATGTCCGGATGGCGTTTGGGTTGAAGAATGCCGGAGCTATTTTCTCCAGGCTCGTGCACAAGGCCCTCTCCAGTTAAGTTGCGTGCAACATCGGGGCCTATGTCGATGACATCGTCATCAAAAGTATGATAGCCGCCGCCCACACGGCAGACTTACAGGAGACGTTTGACAACCTCTGTCAAGCCGGCATGAAACTCAATCCGGAGAAATGTGTGTTCGGTGTTCAAGCAGAGAAGCTGCTCGGCTTCCTCATGTCGAGAAGGGGAATCGAGGCTAACCCTTCAAAAATCAAAGCCATCCTCGACATGCGCCCGCCTGAGAACGTCAAGGAGATACAAAAGCTCACCGGACGCCTCGTGGCGCTCAAGAGGTTTGTCTCCGGATTTGCCGAGAAGGGTCTCCCTTTCCTCAAAGCTCTGCGAGGGTCCACCAACTTTGAGTGGAAGGTGGACAGCCAAACAGCCCAGGATGACCTGAAGAGGTACCTCACCTCGCCATCGCTGTTGCAAAGCCTTGCCCAAGGGGAGAGCTTGTTGTTGTATCTGGTAGCTACCCCGGGTGCGGTGAGCGCCGTCTTGGCCAAAGAAGAAAACACAATCCAGCACCTAGTATACTATGTTTCAGAAGCACTTCAAGGTGCCAGGGCGCGGTATACCTAGCTAGAAAAGCTCACATACAAGTTGCTGATGGCATCCCGCAAACTGCGGCACTACTTCCTTGCTCACTCTATTCGAGTGCCATCCTCCTTCCCCCTCGGAGAGATGCTCCGCAACAAAGAGGCCTCCGGACACATCGGGAAGTGGGTGGCCAAGCTCGCCCCATTTTTCATCGACTTTCTCCCCCAGACGGTAATCAAGTCGCACGTGCTGGCAGACTTTGTGGCAGAATGGGTCCCATCGGAACATCCCGTCACCCAAGACCATGCTGACTTGCTGTGGACGATATACGTGGATGGCTTCTAGTGCTCCGATGGTACCGGCACAGGGGCTATCCTAGAATCGCCCGAGGGGTCACGCACCTTGTATTCCGCGCGTCTCGAGTTTAAGACCACTAATAATATTACCGAGTATGAAGCATTGTTGCTCGGCCTGCGCAAGGCACGAGCCTTGGGGGCGCAGAGGGTGATGGTCAAGAGCGACTCCCAGCTCATAGTAGGGCATGTTGACAAAAGTTATCAAGCCAAGGATCCCGAGATGATCAGGTACCTCGCCCTTGCGCGGGCTGCCGAGAAACACTTCATCGGCATCACCATGCGCAGCATCCCGCGCTCGGAGAATGCCGACGCCGACGGTCTAGCGTGTGCTGCAAGCACGCGAGCTGAGGTCCTGTCGGGCGTCTTTTATGAGGTCATCACGGTGCCAACAACAAAGGACCTCCCTGAGGTGCACCACATTGAAGAGCAAGACTGGAGGACGCCAATCCTCCACTACCTCACAGAGCCCGACGGCCCCGTTGAGGAACGGAGACTAAAGAGCCGGGCCAGGGGCTTCATCATTTACCAAGAAGCCCTTTACAAGCGTGGGGTGTGCGTGCCGTACCTTCGGTGCGTCTCCAAGGAAGAAGGAGCCGATCTCGTGCGAGAAATCCACTAGGGGCTGTGCGGCTCCCACCTCACGTCGTGCACCCTAGTGTCCAAGGCCTTTCACCAAGGCTTCTATTGGCCAACTGCTCTTCGTGATGCACAAAGCCTCATCAAGACATGCCCGCATGCCAGTGGATGGGTCGAGGAACAAATCTCCCAGCCCATGACTTGCAACCTATTCTCCCCTCGTGGCCACTCACGCATTGGGGGGTCGACCTCGTCGGCCCATTCAAGGTTAAAAGTCATGGCCGCAAATTCGTGGTCGTTGCGGTCGATTACTTCTCCAAGTGGATCAAGGCCAAACCGTTGGCCAGCATAATGTTGCTCCCTATTCAAAAGTTTGTTTGGAAGAACCTCATCTGCCGCCTCGGGTTGCCACGCGAGCTGACCGTCGACAATGGTACTCAGTTCGACACAACCCTGTTTTGTAAATTCTACATCGGTCTGGGCATTAACCTGTGCTTTGCATCAGTCGCAAATCCCAAGGCAAACGGCGCGGTAGAACGTGCTAATGGCATCGTGCTCTTCGGCCTTCGTACACGTCTCTTCGACATACCCAAAGGCGGCTGGGCAGATGAGCTCTCCAACGTGCTGTGGTCCACGTGTTCGGCGGCAAGCCGTGCGACTGGTTTCAACCCCTTCAAGCACCTATTTGGGGAGGAAGCAGTGACCCCCGAAAAAGTCAAGCTGGGGTCACTCCGCACTACCTCACCGCTGGACAATGAAGCCCGTCAAGCATTGCTGGATGGCCTTGACTCCGTATGGCAAGAAGCCACATTCAACATCGAATGATATCAAGCCTCAATGGTGAAGGCTTACAACAAGACCGTTCGCCGGCGGCTTATCCAAGTGGGTGACCTTGTGCTTAAGAAGAAGGCCAACCCTAAGACTGATGGCAAGCTAAGCTCAAAGTGGAAGGGACCATACGAAGTTATCTACATCACGCGCCCATCGTCATTCCGTTTGGAAACCCTCGACGGAACAGAGTTGAAGCATAGCTGGAACGCCGACAACCTCCACAAGTACTACGCGTAGCTTACGTACAGAAGCATCGTCACAGGACGCCAAGTCGGCCCGACATTTTTTTTGTAGCCCTCATATATTGCATTTCTAGTTTTATTAGCAAGCTGCTGCGCCGGTTAGTACCATCTTTTGTAAAGGGTTTCGCCCTAGGCTGCTGCGACTGCCTCTGTCACAACTATGTAACGGGCCCGCGAGCCGCAATGTTGTCCGCATAAACGAAAAATAGCAGCCGGCCCGTGGCCAGCCCAACGAGGATGATAACGATTATCCCTCCATCGTGAGGAGGCATGGTTACGCTCCACCGTGGTGTAGAACACGCTTCGATGCGGGATAGAGAGTCCCCTCACCGCCACGTAAGCAACGTCTCCGTCGCCGTGTCAGGACAACTTTATCTCCCCCGTGACGTAGAGCACGCTCCACCGCGGCGTAGAGAATCCGCTCACCGCCACATGGGCAACGTCTCCATCGCCGTGTCGGGATAACATTGGCTCCACCGTGGTGTAGAACATGCTCTAGTGCGGGGTAGAGAGTTCCCTCACCGCCACGTGAGCAACGTCTCTGTCGCCGTGTCCGGACAACTTTGTGTGGCGTACCCGGTTTTTAAGCCGGATACTTCCCTGTGATTCCTGTACTGGTCCCATGATCAGTAGCCAGTACACACAGACTTGGTAGCATAGTCATATAATACCGAATTCTTTTATTACACAATAGCCATTATGGCTTTAGTTTGTACAAACGGGCCTATTGGCCAAATAGAAACAACAGCGGAAATAGAAAGTGCGATAGATAGCCCATCAATATGCCTACCCAATAGGCAACTGACTGGGGAAAACGCCCTAGCCCTCGTAGTCATTGTCTTCGTCGTCAGAGATGAACTCTTCTTCATCTGGCCATATCAACAAGCCAGGTGAGTACATTGAATATACTCGCAAGCTATTCCCACAGGAAAAATATACAGCAATATAGCATGCAGTGTATATGTCAAAAAAACAACTCTAAGATACGATTTGAAGGTCGTCATCATCACCATCCTTTGCGGGTATCACCTCCTCCGGGTCTTCTTCTTCCTCAGAGTCCAGAACAGCTGCTAGACCATTTCCCATACCATGGACCGGTGTGGGACTAGGTAGTCCGAACGTAGCTTGAGAGGTACTTGCCCCTGAGGTGAATGGGCTAATGTAAGCTCCGGGGTTTCCACAGTGTCTCTTTGGCGGGGGTGGCTGTTCATTTTCACCCACGACAAGAATGTCGCGAGACTCCGGAGGTGCATTGCCGGTGTTGGCAGCCCTCTACTGGCGAGTAGTAGCCAACTTCAATAGTCCTCGCACGCGTTGCAGTTCATCGCGTACCATATCCAGCTCGACGAGGACGTAGTGGAGGTAGGAATCCTGTGCCTCCACATAACGCGCCAAGTTTACCACTGCTGGGTCATCTTCACCTTCGGGCGGGGTATACCAATGGACATCCACTCGGAGCGGGTGTTGCGGGAAATATCTGGTAGCCCTAAAGGCGGCCAGCTCAGGGATCTCGTGGCGGAGGTGCCCTAACGCCTTGTAGGCGGCTGAGTGGGTGGTCAGGATTGGAGACCGGGTTCGGTCCCCCATAAAGTTGTAGGCGCGTTGGTGTTCTTGACTTGTTCCAAAAATAAACACTCTTGCCCATTATTCAGTTACTGTCTCTGTCGTCTTTTCTTGAAAAATGTGATATTCCGGTATAGCCATCCCTCCACATCTTTCAATAGCTTCCCGAAGGAGTTTGGGAAATCTGGGGGCGGTGGCTGCACAAGTCTCTCCATACTTCTCGACCGTTGCCATTTGCGAAACTTTTGAAATCAAGACTAGGGTGAGTTTAGATGTTCAGAAGTTTTTGACGGGGTAAGATGAATACTAGAGAGGATGAGAATACCAGACTCATACCTAGTAACTTGCTTTATTTTTAGACAATAATTTATATTCCTAGGTTTATCTAACGGCCAGGCTGACTAGGGTTTTCCTACAGTCAGTATGGCTTTGATACCAAGCTGTGGCGTACCTGGTTTTTAAGCTGGATACTTCCCTGTATTTCCTGTACTGGTCCCATGATCAGTAGCTAGTACGCACAGACTTGATAGCATAGTCATACAATACCGAATTCTTTTATTACACAATAGCCATTATGGCTTTAGTTTGTACAAATGGGCCTATTGGCCGAATAGAAACAGTAGCGGAAATAGAAAGTGTGATAGATAGCCAATCAATATGCCTACCCAACAGGCAACTAACTGGGGAAAAGCCCTAGCCCTCGTAGTCACTGTCTTCGTCGTCAGAGATGAACTCTTCTTCATCTGGCCATATCAATAAGCCAGGTGAGTACATTGAATGTACTCGCAAGCTATTCCCACAGGAAAAATATACAGCAATATACAGTGTATATGTCAAAGGAACAGCTCTACCCTAAGTTGCTTGTTGTGCGGAAAAGTAAGTTTTCAATTTAAATACGAGAATGATAAATTACAAAGTAGTTTTGTAAATCAGGGCAATTCAAAGTAACAAAACTTCACATGAGGTAGACCCGGCTACCTCCTTTTATCACTTGTGATAGCTCAGTCCATACTACCCCGGGCAGTATGACTAACCTCATCATTTCATTGCTCAACTTGTACTATCCTGGATAGTACAGCTGGCCTCCTCAACTCAGTGCTCAGCCCGTGTCCCGGATAGCTTGGCTAGCCTCCATTTATCTCAATGCTCATCCCGTACTATCCCGGACAGTATGGCTAGCCTCCTTCTCCTGTAATTCCTTGCTACCAGCCGTGTAGCGTAAATTGCACCCTGTGGACACATCATGCCCATGTCCTTAATCCCTTTCCCAAGCTTTCGCAAACAAAACTTAGTCTAACCAGTGTGTGGCCTTGCCAGTTCATGTCCATGACCGAGGACGCGGCTATTCGAATAGTTTTTAACACTTTGCAGAGGTTGTACGGCTTTACCCACAAGATGTAAGTCCCCCTTGTTGCCGAGCGCTAGCGGATACACTTCACGAGGTGTATCGGCAGGGCTGTTACAACGAGGCCTTCGCCCGCTTCCATACTAGAGCTGGACCCGCTAGGTGGTTGACCCAACTTTCACGTCCTAGACCCCGAAAATGGGACTCCCCACCTTTGTGTCAAGTCAACACCCAAACGCCCAGTGGTGGGGGATCTCTAGGACTTTAACCACCTAGTCACATACTTCCTACTTCCCATGGGTCCAAACCCTAATACTTGCCGGGGTACCAAGCCAAGTCCTTCCCATAAAGGACATGTGGACGTACGGTGAGGAACTAGTTTAGCGGCACTTAGGCTCGGTCCTTAACCGATTCAAGCAAGGCTTCATTTTTGACTCAATGTTCGTCCTGGACAACCATGCCACCATCAGATACTCTACAGCCCCAGGCTGCCCTTACCATTCTCACCCGAATCAAAATCATCTCCAGTTTTATTTGGGTTTTGACAAGCATTTCTTTCAAATGCCACCTCGGATAACACATGCTATCTGAGGGTTTTATTTCCCATGTCCCAAAGGAGTTCATGATGTCTGAACAAAAATTTAGTTTTTGACTACAGCAGGTCTAAGCACGGCTAATGCCTATAATCTTAATATTTTTGTTGGTCGCAGAACAACCAACTAATATACCTAGGGTTACAATGAATCGGATATTCAGACCTAAGTCTTATGCATCTATAGGGTATATCTAGGTCTACATAAAATACCGTTGATATCCACATAGCATGCAAGTTTCGCAAATAAAATAATTGAATTTCACACATATGGGATTCAACATGATCAAAGTGGGAATGCTTGCCTGGTAGTTCTGGTTCTTTTTCCTGACGTGGGGGTGACTCCGGGCCTTCTTCGCGCACGTACCTCACTCCGTCAACTATACGTCGGAAAACGGCGAGTAAGAAGCAAACAGAGCAACTTCAATAAATCCAAACAACAAGCATGATCAAAAGGGGTGGTGTTATTAAGGTGAGGTGCTAAAGGTCCTGGTCGGGTTAGGGTTAGGGTTTTGAAAGGTAGATGACCGTCCCACCCCTAGAAGATGGGTATATGCGTTTATGTCACATAAAATGACGGTGTTTCAGGTCATAGCGAATTCCTACCATTAAGGTTGTACTTCCTAAATCACTTGCCCTATTGGTTTATTTGGCACTGTAAGTACTTGGGTGTATTGGTAGAGTGGACGAATTACGTTGGCTGCCCTAGAACAACACATATAATGTATATATTGCTTTAGGAGAAAAAGGAAAGAAAAACTCTAATTCTAACTCCTACTGTTTGTGCTTCGAAATGTTCCCAAAATTCAAAACTCCTTAAAAGGAAATTTTTGGTCTTATTTCCAGGTTCCAGAACCGAAATGAAATTTGTGAAAACCGGTCCGGGACCCTGCGAACCGGTCGTATCAAGTTTTAAACTGGCCTGGAAATAAACTAACTGGTTTTCAGAGAGTAAATACGCTTTACGCAGACTAGTTTTACGCTTTCCTTTACCGGACGGACCTTAGGTTTTCAATATTGCCGAGACGGGAAGTACTACGGGCATGATCGATTGGAGTTAAATGGGGCCGAGCGGTCACGAGCTTGCGCGTCGGTGGGTTAGTCTTCTTACTGGTCTTACCTGTGTCGTTACTTCGGTGGTTGGGCTGGTCCGAGCTCCCGACAGCAACGACGCCGGCGGTTAGGGCGGTTGGTCTCCGGCGAGAACTGAGGAGTGGGGTTAGGGGTCTGGCTCAACAGAAGGTGGTGATTTTGTTGGTGTGGCTCGGCTAGCTCTTAGAGTTCGACTTGCCCGGTCCTTGGCCAAATCAGAGGCGGTGGCTTCTAGCTCCTAGGCTCAGAGCAGAGCAGCCGTGCTAGAGAGGGTCGATGGCCGAGCTCGGAGGGAGATAGAAAGGAGGCCTGGGGCAGCGATAGGGAGGCTTGAGCCAAGGAAGGCTGTGCTGTGGCTTGGAGGCAAGACGAAGCTCGGGGCTGCCTTTTATAGCCCGGCGGCAAGGTGAGCTGGCCATGGCTACTGCTCCCCCGACGATGGGACGAGACCGGAGCTGCTCAAAATGGCGCTATGGCCACAGGGGGTGGCCGGACAGCCGTGGCGTGCGATGATTGCTTGGGCGGTGCCCCGACGGCGAGCGGCGCGGGTAAATCGGCGGGCGGCGCGCTGATGCCAGCGGCCGGCATGGGAGTCGAACAGTGGACACGCTCTGGAGTGGCATGGTGATGCCACAGGACAGCCAGGTGGGAACGGCCACGCGTGGCCATGTCATTGAGTCTCTAGGACACGTGCTCAAGCAAATAGGGAAGTTGGGCATGTACCTTATGTTGTACCATTTCTTTAATGCCAATGCTTGACACAGGTTGGAGTTTAACTGGGAAGGATGGGACGTGACGATGCCAAGGTGATTTATGAGGTCAGGTACAATAGGGAGGCAGTGCAGAGGCTGCACAGAATTTTGGGGCCCCTCCCAATAAAGCATGTGCATGATTTCATGCGATGGACTAATTCATGCAAAGGTGTTCGGTGTGGACCATTTCGGATTTTTGAACATGATGTACCCATGTTTTCATATATTTGGACTCCTAGGAAAGTAAGGATCATTGTGGAATTTTGTTAGAATTTCTGGAATTTTATTTCTAGGTGTTGTAGTTCAATGCTCCTTTTTGCCCTAGGGTTTATTATTTTCATATTCAGATATTTTTAAACTGGGCATGTCCATTTTATTTTATATTTGTGTTGAAGATATTATTAGGGTGTTCCACAAATTTTCTCAGAATTTTTGGTTACTGGGTCTGTGTATGCTGGGAATGCCCTAACCACATGCGGTATTATGTCGTTATGCAAGTTTGGAAAAATTAGGATGTGACACTTTGTCTCCCCCGTGGAGTAGAGCACACTCCACCGCGGTGTAGAGAATCCCCTCACCACCACGTGAGCAACGTCTCCATCGCCTTGTCGGGATAACATTGGCTCCACCGTGGTGTAGAACACGCTCCGACGCGGGGTAGAGAGTCCTCTCACCGCCACGTGAGCAACGTCTCCGTCGCCGTGTTGGGATAACTTTATCTCCCCCGTGGCGTAGAGCACACTCCACCGCGGTGTAGAGAATCTCCTCACCGCCACGTGATCAACGTCTCCGTCACCCTGTCGGGATAACATTGGTTCCACCATCGTGTAGAACACGCTCCGACCTCACCGTCACGTGAGCAACGTCTTCGTCGCCGTGTCGGGACAACTTTATCTCCCCCGTGGCGTAGAGCACGCTCCACCGTGGCTTAGAGAATCCCCTCACCGCCACGTGAGCAACATCTCCATCACCGTGTCGGGATAACATTGGCTCCACCGTGGTGTAGAACACGCTCCGACACGGAGTAGAGAGTCCCCTCACCATCACGTGAGCAACGTCTCCGTCGCCGTGTCGGGACAACTTTATCTCCCCCGTGGCGTAGAGCACACTCCACCGCGGCGTAGAGAATTCCCTCGCCGCCACGTGAGCAACGTCTCCGTCGCCGTGTTGGGATAACATTGGCTCCACCATGGTGTAGAACATGCTCTGACACGGGATAGAGAATCCTCTCACCGCCACGCGAGTTTTGGGCCACGCCCTCAGAACGATATGACTGCCCTCGACAAACGTCTTGGATACTAGTTTTTGTGGTTGGGGGGTAGATACTCGTCACAACAAATTTGTGTACAATGTACACTCAACACGCGAATAACAACATAAAAAATTCACACAAGTCGCTATACATCTCTCCTGACAAACGACGCAATCTCCTCGCTTGTCAAAAAACATATGTTGTCATCACGCCGTTCGGCCTTTGTCAAACTACCAAACGAGCAATGCTTGTACGACACTCGTACTAGGGGCTGGGTGCCGTACCGCCTAAGCACGACCTTTCGCCTCGAAGCAACAACCTGTAAACAATGCAAAAAAGAAGAAATGATCACCAGAGGCAAAGCACAACTGCACCAATTATCTGACTTTCCATTAACCAATAGGGTTACATGAGGGCTACAAAAGAAAGCTTCGACCTCATTAAACCTACCAAAAGAAGCTCCCAAAATGCCTAAAGCGCTAGGGGCTCACGTCGACGCCGCGACGGCCTAGCCCGTGAGCTAGGACAAGCTAAAAGTATCATCTAAAGCTATGACATGGAAGTAAACCTAGAAGCAAAATAAGACATCCTAGCGCGCCAACATAAGTAAAAGGCCCAAGAACAAGTAACAAGTCACACACCTGAAAAGGCGGGTCGGATCCACCAGAAGGTCTGTCAAACGCAGTAGCAGAAGACCCTCCGTCGAGACAGGCCCTCCGTATCCCACGAAGGTACTTCTCGCCGTGCTTCTTCCACACACCCGAAAGGAACGCCTCTACATCAAACCTCAAGGGAGCCTAGGCCCACTAGATGTAAACCCGGCTCAGTATCTCATAGCCCTCTGTCCGAAATCTACCCATAGGGTCGCAGTCAGCCAAGCAAAGGCAAGAGAGAGACAGCTCAAGGGAGGCCCGAGCACAGTCCTGCCCGTGGTCTGGCACTGCCTCGCGCACGGTAGTGCAAACCGCCGCCATCCACTGGAGCTAGCCCGCAACCTTGTCCTCGTCAGCACTAGTGTGAAGGTCGAGCTCAACGTCGAGCACCCCTTCGAGCTCACGAGCAGCGGCACACGTCGCGTCCGCCAGGGTGGCTAGCTCCCCCCGCTGAATCTGGGCGGCATGGAGAGTAGCGCGAAGCTGGGAGATCACCTCCTCGTGCTGACTCAACCTCTCCTTGGCCGAGATGGCCTCCGCCTAGGCCTCCGAAACCTTTTTCTTCTCCTGTGAGATCACCTCCTCGCGCTGACTCAACCTCTCCTTGGCCGAGGCGGCCTCCGCCTGGGCCTCTGAAACCTTTTTCATCTCCTCACGGAAGCGAGCCCGCTGGGACTCAGCCAAATCGTCGTGTACCTCCCACGCTTGCTCAGCTGCAAAGTAAGCCTGCGAGGAGGAAACATAGTAAAGGCACAACCGCGAGAATCACGTCATAAAAACCTCATATATGTAAAACACTAACCGTACCTTGAGCATGGCGGACTTAGAGGCAGCGCGGATCTATCAAGTTCGGCCATGGAAAGCTGCGCGGCGATGTCCCGGTAAAAGCCCGCCTTAGCCTCAGGGCCAACGAAGTGAGTCGGAAGCAACCGACCAGCAACTGAGAAAGGGTGCGGCCCACCGACCTTACCCTCCTCAGCACAGTCGTCAGCAAAGGTCACTGAGGTCGGCGCTGGGTGGCCCCCGGGAGACAACGGGTGAAAGGACCGAAGGTGCCGACTAGAGGGGGGTGAATAGGAGGTTAATTGAAATTACTTCTTTTAGCTTAGATTGTCAAGTTAAGACTTAGCTAATTGCAAGGATAAGCTAGCTGTGTGACAGGTGAACAGCTCAGGCAAAACATGATGTGTAAATTAACACGTAGCTGTCACACAGGTGGCTAACACAGGTAAGCTAAACACTTAGAAACAGATGACCAGACTAAACAGCTGTGTAACAGGTAGCTGACACAGGCAAGAGATATGATCTATAGCAACTATGACACAGCTATGCTAACATAGATAAAAGGTGATCTATCACAGATGAATAGAATATAACTAAGAACACACAAGCATGCAGATATAGCAAGTAAATGAAAGAAACACAGTGAGTACTCAGAGAGACAAGATGTTTGAAATAGCATCTAGGCCCCAAGTTGGTTTTGATGGTTAATGGCAACTCAAACTGGAATCTAACGTTTACATTGAGTGTAGGCAGGTTAGCAGGTTCCAGGAAGAAGGGTCATCAGAGAAAGGATGACCACCAAAAAGAGTACAAGGGTGGTTTCCAGGACTAAGGAATGGCTGTGCTAGGCAGCTGTGCCATAGCTGTGAAGAAGCCGGTACTCTGCAAGGAGTTGCAAGCAAGGTGATGATGGCTTGATGCGTCAAGGGCCGTGACTGCAGTTGGTGGGCAGGTAAAGCCTAGATTTGCTAGTTTCTTTGAGTCCATACGAAAAACCCGTACTATCAAGAGGGATGATGCAGTAATGATATGTGGAGGTTCAAATTGCTCAATGCTCAGGATGTTGAACAGTGGCCCTGTGTCAACAGTTTTGCACAAGTGTGAAACTGGTTTTGTGTTTGTACTCTGTAGTGATGGCAGTAGAAAACCCTAGGGGTTAGAGTCACCGGTGTGACACAGCTGTGTCACAGGTGGTCTAGCGCTTTGTGACTCAGCTACATCTCTGTACCGGGGAGAGCTTGTAAACGCTAAGGAACCGGCGCTGCGATGGCTTGTCTGCTGAGTCGGAGGGCTGTCGGAGGTTCTCTCCTTATTAGGTTTCAGAGAGTGTTGTGCGCTGAGGGCATGTCATGTGCCAGGACTGGGCTGAGTAGTGCTGCTACGTCAGTTAAGAGTTCACCTGTGTCAGCCTCCGGTGACACAGGTGTCGGTCTGCCCGAGCCGGTTATAGGTTGGGCGTAGTGTGTAGCTGTGTCACCGGTGCCTGCCACCGGTTGTTCACTTAATCCTACGTGGCAACAGTGTAACGGTCAGGTTCCTGCGAACCCTATATATAGGGGACCAGGGGAGGTCTTCAAGAAACCAACCTTTGCCAATCCAGTGAATCATATTCAACAGTTGCAAAGCCTCTTCTCTCCGAACAAAAGCCAAAGTTTCCTAAGTGTCAGTTCGGAAGAGTTAGAGTTCTTGAGCAAAGAGCATTGGTTCCTCCAAGAGTTGTTGCTGCTGAATCTATTACTCTTGGAGTGTCTACTCCTAGACGGGTGTAGGAGTCGCTGGTATCACCCAAGCTTCTGTGGGCTGAACCAGACGTTTGTGAAGGTGAATCGAAGTCTACCTGCTGCAAGCAAAAGGACTTCCACAAGCAAAGGAAGAGGCCTGAACATCAGGTACTCGGAGAACAAGCACGATTAGGTGCTGGTGATCTCTTCGGAGTAGCCTCTCCAACGGAGACGTACCACTCTGTGAAGAGCTGGGAACTTTGGTGAAAAACACTATCTCCTTGAATACTTTCCTGTATTGTCTTTAGCTTCCTGCTTGTTGCTTGTTTGTGAGATCTTAGACTTATTATGTTCATCTGTTATAGATCTCCTTTCTACCTGTGTTTCATTAGCTGTGTCTCAGTTGCTATATATCTTATCTCATACCTGAGTCAGTTACCTGTTACACAGGCACATTGATTGCTCATCATTTACTAAGTCCTTAGAACACATGTGTTAGGCACTTGTGTGACAGCTGCATGCTAATTTACACATCATCTATTGCCTGTGTCACTCACCTGTCACACAGCTAGCTAACCCTGGTTCCTGTTTAAGGCTTAACCTGTTCAATCAAGTTAAAAAGAAGTAATTTTTGTTAACCTCCTATTCACCCCCCTCTAGTCAGCACCTTCGGTCCTTTCAATTAGTATCAGAGCAGGTTGCTCTTTGATTTGGCTTAACAATCAGAGTAAAGGATGTCGAGCTATGAGGGTAAAATACCTGTTTTCAACGGAACTAATTATGCCTTCTGGAAAAGAAAGATGCAAATGCATCTTATCTCAATTGATCCAGATGTGTGGGAAGTTGTTTGTACAGGCTACAGGTTGGCAGACCCAGCTGCTTTTAGCATAAACAAGAAGAGAAACATTCAGAACAATGCTAAGCCTGCTACTGCTATATTTATAGGTTTGCAAGAGTATGACTTCAACAGGGCCAGCACCATGGAATCTGCTAAGGATATCTGGGACACCTTGGAGCAGATCCATGAAGGCAGTGACACTCTAAAGAAGTCAAAGAGGAGACTTCTGGAATCAAAGCTAGAGAGGTTTGAGCTCGAGCATGGTGAAGATATCAATTCTCTTTTTTCAAGACTCACCATTATCACAAACCAGTTGAAGGCCCTAGGCTCCAACCGAGTGGAAGATGAAGATGTGATCAAGAAGTTCTTGTCAGTGCTTCCAAAAGCCTACAGAACACTTGTTCTCATGCTGAAGGAAAAAATAGGTTTGAGAAAATGAAGCCCACAGAAGTGTTAGGAAGGATCCTAACACATGAGATGGAGCTTAAGCAAGAAGGCAAGCAAAGCTCCACTCCAGCTATCAAGAAAAATATTGCCTTGAAGACTACTGCTCCAACATCATAGATTGAGAGTGATAGCAGTGAAGAACTTGATGAGGAGATGACCAGCGGAGAAAAGAGTGAACTCATCCTCCTCACAAGGAACTTCAGGAAGTTTTACAAGAAGAAGAAGCAGCTTGGATCAGGTGACAGATTCAGAGGGAAGAAGCTGTCAAAAGATAACAAGTGCTTCGAGTGTGGCAAGAAATGCCACTTTGCTGCTGATTGTCCAACCAAGAGAAAGGACAGCAGCCAGTACAGAAAGAAGAAGGACTTCCATGGGAAGAAGAAGACCTTCAACAGCAAGCATCTAATCTACTCCAAAAACAAAGCCACTGCCAGAGCTTATGTTGGACAGGCTTGGGTATCTGAGGATTTGGGCTCAGAAGAAGAGTCAGAGGATGAAGATCAAGTTGCTAGGATCGCTATCAGTGTGGCTGATATACCCTGCTGTGACACAGCCAGGTCACACAGCTCCGAGTTCAGTGCTGAAGCTAATCAATTGCCATCCACTTCTGCCCCTTTGTGCTTCATGGCCAAAGGTTCAAAGGTACTTACTGAGGATGACTTTCCTGATTATGCTGAACTAATGGGCATTCTTGAAAGAACAGATAAAGCCTATGGCAAGGAGAGGAAGGAAAACATCTCTTTAAGAGATAAACTCAGAGAACTGAGTGAATCATATGATGATGTTAGAGATGACAGAGAAAACCTCAGGCTAGACCAGGAAAACCTGGAGATAGCTCATGAGAAGCTCAAGGTAGCTCATGAGCTTCTGATTAAGGAGCATGAGGAGCTCAAGGCAAAGCATTCTATGTGCACTGATATTTCTTCTATATCTACTGATGCATCTTTGCCTACTCATGCTGCTATTGAATCATGCTTAAACTGTGCTAGTCGCATAAATATTGTAACTTCCACAGGTTGTGCAGTTGATGACTTAAAAAAGGCTTCAACCTCTATTATTACTAACTCTATGGATGCAGATGAGCACAGCAAGCTCAAGGAAGAGCTGGAAGAGCTTAAAAGGCTCATAAGAAAAGGCCTATGCACTGCCAATATTGGCATGCAAAATTATCAGCTCATCAGAGCTGAAATGCTCAGAAAGAATGATGGCCAAAAAGGCCTGGGTTACAATCATTTTGCTAATAAGGATAAACACTTGCTGTCACTAATTTTAATCTTGCAGAAAAATTTGTGAGATAGGCAGGAACAGATGACAACAAACCTGTTGGTCAAATACAGAGAGATAGGAAGATGGTAAACATCCCATCCAATCCATCCTATGTCTTGCAGAAGGACAGAAAAGAGAAGATTGTGGCTAAGTATATAGGTCGCAGGCACTTGATAAAGTGGTTGCCGGCCATCTGGGTTCCAAAGGTGACAGTCACCTGTGCCACTGGTGTCTTACACAGCTGTGTACCCACCAGTGTCACCGGTAACACACGCAGCCAACTAATCTCTCTGTCTAAGGTTGTAGGTGATAGTAAGCCTAAGAGGATTCATGTCATATCATCTATTGTTCAGGCTATCAACTATAGAAATAAATCTTCTAACTCATTAACTGTTATTTCTGCATATAGTAAAACTGCTAAGGGAACCAAACAAGTTTGGGTCCCTAAACCCCATAACTAATCTTGCAGGATACTGCCTCCAGTGGAACTGACTGGGTTGTGGACAGTGGATGTACACAACATATGACAGGAGGCAGAGAGGAGTTTGTAGAGATCACACATGAAAATCTTCCAAGTAAACATGTGATCTATGCAGATAACTCCAAGGGAAAGGTAAATGGCATTGGTAAAGTTGCCATATCTGAACATCACTCTTTATCCAATGTAATGCTTGTAGATCAGATAAGCTATAGTCTTATGTCTGTGTCACAGCTGTGTGACACAGGTATGAAAGTCACGTTCTATCATGATGAGGCTATAGCTTCCAAACTATCTGATGATTCTCAAGTGTTCAAAGGATGCAGGTCTAGAAAACTATACACAGTAAACTTCAATGAACAGCCTGTTGCAGCTCCATGGTGTCTAATGGCCAAGACCAGTGTTGGCTGGCTGTGGCACAGGCGGCTAGGACATGCTGGGATGAAGCTTCTCAACAAACTGAGCAAACATGACTATGTCATTGGCTTAGAAAAGGTGAAGTTTGAGAAGGACAAGCCCTGTAGATCATGTCAAGCCGGCAAACAAGTTGGAGCTGCCCATCGTCCCAAGAATGTCATGACCACCACCGAACCTTTTGAGCTCATACAAACTGACCTGTTTGGTCCTACTACATATGAGAGCTTGGGAGGTAACAAGTATGGATTTGTCATTGTAGATGATTTTTCTCGATATATTTGGGTGTTCTTTTTGAAGAAGACACAGATTTATAAGAAGTTCAAGCATCTCATTGTAAGAGTATAAAATAAATAGAAGGTAAACCTTGTCAAGGTCAGGAGTGACAACGGGACTGAGTTCAAGAACTCCAAGGTGGAAGCATTTCTGGACAAGCATGGAATCAAGCATGAACTATCAAGTCCATATTCTCCACAGCAAAATAGAGTAGTGGAAAGGAAGAACAGAACCCTGATAGAGATGGCAAGGACACTGCTAGATGAGTACAAGACTTCACCAAGATTTTGGGCTGAAGCTATCAACACTGCCTGCTACTCCATCAATAGGATATATCTACATCCACTACTCAAGAAGACTCCTTACGAGCTGCTCACCAACACCAAGCCAAATGTCTCATACTTTAGATATTCGGTTGTAAGTGCTACATTTTTAGGAAGGGCAAACGCCTCACTAAGTTTGAAGCTAAATCTGATGTTGGTATATTCCTTGGTTATTCCACTAACTCCCATGCCTATAGAGTTTTTAACACCTCCACAAAGGTTGTTGAAGAATCTATAGATGTGGACTTTGATGAGTCTTATGGCTCCCAAGGAGAGCAAGTTGCTAATGATGTAGGAAGTAAGGACATTCAAAAGAAGTCTACTGGTGAGATCAGACCCACCATCAAGGAGAATCTGCCTCACCAAAAGATCAAGAACCACTCTCTCCATCACTGGATGAAGACACTGGAGATGAAGACATCGAGCTCGAGTACAATTCAGCCAATGATCTCCTGGATGCAGAGTACCTATCTCAGCCAGCTGTGTCGCAGGAAGAACCAGCTGTGTCACAGGCAACACCATCAGCTGTGACACCGGCGGTTGACCCCGAATCCCTTGTGATCAGCAGGCTGCCGAAGGATCACCCTGTAGACCAAATTATCTGTGCCATTAATAGGGGAGTGACTACTCGTTCTCGAATAGCTAATTTCTGTGAACATTACTCTTTTGTTTCTAGTGTTGAACCGAGGAACATTAAGGAAGCTCTCATGGATGCTGATTGGATAAATGCTATGCATGAAGAGCTGAATCAATTTGAAAGAAATCAAGTATGGTCCCTGGTGGAAAGACCCAATGATCATAATGTGATTGGAACAAAATGGGTCTTCTGGAACAAACAAGATACAAATGGACAAGTGGTGAGGAACAAAGCCAGACTTGTGGCTCAAGGGTTTACACAAGTGGAGGGTCTGGACTTTGGAGAAACATTTGCTCCAGTTGCAAGACTTAAAGCCATCAGGATTCTTCTTGCTTATGCTGTTCATCACAATATCAAGCTTTATCAAATGGATGTAAAATCAGCCTTCCTGAATGGTAAACTCTCTGAACTTGTTTATGTTGAACAGCCACCTGGTTTTGAAGATGATAAGAAACCACACCATGTCTATAAACTACACAAAGCACTCTATGGCTTAAAACAAGCACCTAGAGCATGGTATGACACATTGAAAGAATTTCTGATCAAGAATGGATTTAAAATGGGCTTAGTAGACACAACTCTATTCACTAAAAAAATGGAAAGGATTTATTTGTGTGCCAAATATATGTCGATGACATAATATTTGGCAGTACTAACCGCTCCATGAGTGATGAGTTTAGCCAGATGATGACCAAAAGGTTTGAGATGTCTTTGGATGGAGAACTCAAGTATTTCCTAGGACTTCAGATCAAACAATTCAAGGAAGGTACATTCGTTTCACAAGAAAAGTTCACCAAGGACATCATCACCAAGTTTGGCATGAAGGATGCAAAGCCTATTCACACTCCCATGCAAACTAATGGTCATCTGGACTTAAACATCGAAGGTAAGTCTGCTGATCAGAAAGAATTTAGATCTATGATAGGATCCTTGCTTTATTTGTGTGCATCTAGACCAGATATAATGTTGAGTGTATGCATGTGTGCAAGATTCCAAGCTAATCCTAAGGACTGTCACAGAGTGGCAGAAAGAACAATATTGAGATATTTGATTCAAACCTCAGGCTTTGGTCTTTGGTATCCTAAAGGTGTAAATTTTGAGCTAGTCGGCTATTCTGATAGTGACTATGCAGGGTGTAAGGTTGACCAAAAAGCACCTCAGGTACTTGTCAATTTTAGGGCATTCCTTAGTGTCCTGGTCATCTAAAAAACAAAACTCAGTAGCCCTTTCCACTGCAGAAGCTGAGTATATAGCTGCTGGTAGTTGTTGTGCTCAGTTATTATGGATGAGGCAGACCTTGAAAGATTTCAGCATATCTTTTAATCAAGTACCCCTCTTCTGTGATAATGAAAGTGCAATTAAGTTAGCCAATAACCCAGTACACCACCAAAGATCCAAACACATTGAAGTGAGGCACCACTTCCTGAAAGATCATGTTGAGAAGGGAGATATACAGCTGTGCCATGTAAGGATTGAAAAATAATTAGCTGATATTTTCACCAAGCCCTTAGATGAGACTAGGTTCTGTGCTCTGAGGAGTGAATTGAATATCATTGATGTCTCTAATTTTCAATAAAAAGGATTGGCTTGGTGTCTAGCTCATATGTTCTGCCATTTATATGCCTTACATGCTCATCTGTGTTGATCACCTGTGTCACAAGTGTATGTGTTTCATGCATAGAGTAGAGACCTTCTTTTTCAGCTGTGTGTGCACATTATCGTGTACCTATTTTTAAAATCGACTCATGTCAGTTTTGGTTTTGCTTGATTGATTTTCTGGCAAACTGACATTGGGAAGATTACATAAGGATTTCCTGATAGTGCCCATATGCTTGCTCTCTTATCAAATTCTTACTGTCTTGGTGTTCTATGGATGAAATACTTGTCACCTGAGCTATCCATCTGTGTCTCAGGTGAATGCTTTTGATTTCCATAGGTCCTAGGGTATTTTGTCTACTCACCTGTGTCACAGGTCCTTCTGTCAGCTGTGACACAGCCACCTTATACCCCTTCGGCCTATATAAGGCGTCGATACGCTTTCCATAGAACCCACGTTCTACGTTAAAACCCCAAACTTCTGCCTTGCGCCAAAACTCCAAGTTCTCGATGAAATCGACGTTTCCGCCCCTTGAAATCTTTCGAAGCATCAGAAAAAGCTTTTTGAAGAGCTCAGCATAAATTCATCCGCGCATTATCAATCTTTGCTCAAAGTAAGCTTCCTCCAGCCCTACTTTGCGCTTGTTCTTTCTTAGGGCTTATGATTTTGCTCTAAAGCCTAATCCATTAGTGCATTGTTAGATGTTAGGGTTGGTTTAGCTCCTGATAATCTTTCAGAACCTATCTTGCTCAAAATTAACCACCGAAAACCAGTAAAACTCTAGATTCCTAAAATCTGCCGTCCGTCTCTGCACGTAGCTGTGTCACCGCTAGGGTCTCACCTGTCACACAGGCAAGTCTATTCAATAGGCTGAGACCTCAGTTTGTTACCAAGTCTCCACCTGTGTCTCCCATTCTCACACAGGTGTCTCACACAGCTACTATCTTTTGCATCTCAGGAACACCTCTTACCTATATTCTGTCTTATCTATCTTGTTTCTACAGATGTCTTCAGATTGTGATAGAGCTGACAGTGGGGTCAAGTGGTCTGATCCAGAGCAGTCTAGCTTTGAAATCAATATTTCAGATTCAGACCAAGAAAGAGAAAGGCTGAGACAGAAAGCAGAGGTTGCTGAGAAAAGAAAGGCAAGCCAAAGGGCTTACAGGCAGAGGAAAATAGTTGCAAAAAAATCAGCTTGTCAAAGCCTTCCATTGCAAATGTGGTGCTACCAAGAGGCACACTCACCATCAGAGAACCTGTTCCAGAATCCCAAATATCTCAAGAAGATCTTGAGAATGATAAGCTGATTCTGGAGGAGTTGGATAGGCTGGCAGCTTAGATGAGAGAAACAACTGATGAAACAGTAAAGAAGCAGCTATCCACCATATACACAGCCAAAAGCTTTGAGCTTTCAGAGATGTCAAGGCCTGTATCTATGGCAATTCCAGAACCATCAAAAGCAGATAAGGCTATCTTGAGGGAAATTGCAGATTTGCACAAGCAGATGCGATCAGGCAAATCTTATTCAGAAGAAGCAGTGTTGAGAAAGAAGATTCTTGAGAAGCAGGATCAACTTTCAACAAAATGCTTGGCAGAAGGGTCACACAAACCTCTGGAACTTCAGCATACTAATGCTAGAGATAGGCATCTCATCCTTGAAATCAGTGAGTTAATCAAGAAGGCTAACACTCTGCCAAGAGGCCTTGAGAAGTCTTCCATTCAAGCTGAATCAAACTCAAGCGAGGTCTGTTGTCTCCTGAATTCAAATCTCAAAGAGCAGCTCCTCCTGTTGCCAGTTCAGGATCAAGGGTTCCTCCCATAGCTGCAGATGATCTTCTTATATTGGAGATACATGATATTCTAGGAAGGCTCAAGGACATGCCAAATGGTCATGAGAAAATTGCTCTGAGAGCTGAGCTCAAGCTTAAAAAGGCTATGCTTCCAAAGGTTTTCAAGCCTACATCACCTCCTGCTACTGCACCTGCTCAAGCTCCAAAGAGAAAACGATTAGAAACTATTGTGATCAGTGATGAACCTCAAGCCAAGAGGCAGCTAGAGGCAGATGTTGAAATTATTTCAAAGACAACTCAGAGCTCCAAGCCATCCCTAAAAGTTTAATTTGAAGAACAGACGTCTGCCGTTAAAGAGCTTAAGAAGGAGATGCCACCACCTGTGTCACAGGTCACCAGCCCAGCCAAGTCAGATCTTCAGACTTATCAAAGGAGGAGTAGAAGGACTCAAAGCTCTACAAGTGTAGAATCCCTCTCCTCGCTGGACGTTCAAAAGCAGATGTCTCCTTCACAATTCTTGGTGTCGGAGGCAGAAGAACAAGTGGTCAAAGAGGCCCAAGAGCCCTCATCTTCCAAGTCTGCATCAGCAAAGTCTTCTGAAGCTGCCAAACCTTCAAGTCCACAGCTGCCTCAGCCAGCTGTGTCACAGGCACAAGAAGTTCAAGCTCCAGAATAGCACCGGTCTCCATCACCTGTGCCACCGCCAGTTGACCCAGCTCCTTCAGTTCAAGCACCTGTGTCCTCACCTGTGGCATAGACAAGTAAGTCAGCTGAGCAAGAAAAAAGCTCCGAGAGCTCATCAGATGATGGTAAAGGAGTGTCTATAACTCCACCAAGGCCAAGAGAAGCTAGAGCCGACTCTGATGAAGATTACCAAGCAGAAAGTTCATTTCCTAGTGCTGAAACAGTCGCAGTAGAAGAGGAAGAAGAGGCTGAACAAGCAGACAGCTCTCCCAGTCTCTCAGTTGGAGAAGAAGACCTAGAAACTAAGTATTACTATATATTCTCCCATGCTTTGAGGACTGAGGCAAACCAAATGCAGTTCATCTCCCGAGCTGTGGCCAAGAAGCTTCCCAAAAGTGATCCCAAGAAATCAAGAAGCAAAGTTGCCTCCATGAGCACAAGTGCTTTCATAAGAATGAGGTCAGCTTGCCCATATTTTCGTGAAGACAAGGAATATCAGGATGCATCTTGCTCAGACCCCAGATTTCACACTGATCTTCAAAGGGGTGTCTACCATGAAATTCTTGCTCCAAGGGATTTGTTGATTGCAAGGCCATCGATTGGTCTGCCCTGACTAACACCAGACTGCAGAGTCTTCAATCTCTCATCCAAGCCTCAGGTCTGGAGTTCATATGCAATCTTCAACAAGATTATGACCCAGAGGTCATTAAGGAATTTTATGCCACAGTCTGGATAGAACAAGAGAATCAAGATGTCATGTTATGAAAGACAAGAGGCCAGCTACTTTTCATCACAGCTCCAGAGTTCAGCAGTCTGTTTCATGCACCATTGGAGCCTGGGATGCCAAATCTGTTCAAGCTTGAGCCTGTTTCCAATACTGACAGAAGAAGATTCTATCCAAGAAATTTTAAATTCCCTGCAAATGCCCCATCAGGTCACGTGTACTTCAAGGGCATTACAATCACAGCCAAGCATCTGGTCAAAATTCTCAATGTCACTCTTCAGCCCGTGGGAGGCAATACAGATGCTGTTTACAACTCAGTTTGGCAAGTACTGGTGCACATAGCTAAGAATGTACATTTTGATGTGGCCAGATACATTTTCCATGAGATTGATGCTGTCCAAAAGGACAAGAAAGTCAAGCTCAGATATGGATCCTACATTATATTTATGATCCTTCAGAGAACAGGTCTTCCAGAATCAACCTTCGACATCTCAGTGAAGACCATCAAGACCCAGCTCAGGCCTTAGGTTGATGATCATCCTGATGAGGTTGCTGTTCCAGCCCTATTTGGAGATTCTCCAAAACCCGCTGTGTCAACTCCCGGTGACACCGCTGCTCCCACAGCTCCTCAAGCACCTGCTCCCCAAGTGCCTGTGCCTCAGGTTCAAGTGCCTACCGGTGTCACCGCTAATACTCCTGCAGCTGAGCCAGCTGAGTTAGTATCTGTGACACAGGTAGCTGAAGATGGCACCCTCTCGTCCTCTCTTCTGTCTCAAGCAGTAGCCAGAGCCTATCAAAACAAAGTGATGCCAACTCAGTTTGCAGCTCTGCGCCGAGAGAACCTTCAACTTAGAACAGAAGTCAACAGTCTGCACTCCAAAGTCGATCTGCTGCAGGCTTAGCTATTAGAGGTTCTCCAGCTGTTGAAGACCAAGCTCTGAATGTTTCTTCTCCTCAACTTTTCTTTTTGGTGTTTTAGTGTCAAAGGGGGAGAGTTGTGTGTAAGGGGGAGAGCTTAAAGAGATAGGGGGAGAGTATTTTGGATACAGGGGGAGAGAAAATTATATTTTCTGGTGTAATCAAGACTTGTTTTATTTCTGATTCCTCAGTCTTGATTACAATTAACTAATCTTTTGATCTGATTTAGCAAGTTACTACTAAGTCTTCTATTTTGCTCTGATGAAGTAATATTTCAGTAATGCTCTGATAAAGTAGTTTATGCTAAATTTTGTTGCTCTGATGCACATGTCTTCTTAATGTTGTTGCTATGATGCATATATCTTCTTGAATGAAGCTCTGTATCTACTTATGCTCTGATTCATACAATCATGTTAAGAATTGTGCTCTGATACATATGTCTACTGGCTCATGCTCTGATACACATGCCTATTGGCACTCTTATACACATGACAAGTGATGTATACTCTGATACACATATCCGTTATGAATCTATGCTATTTATGCTCTAATACATATGACCATTGTGAATCTATATTCTGATATTCTCACATGCTTTGACTCATACTCATATACTCTGGTCGTTACAAATGCATCAGAAGTAACATATATCAGTTCAGTTCAATCATGCTTTATAATCTATTCAATTCTTTGAACTGATGAAAGTGTAAATTGTAAGAATATACTGCCCATATCCAAAATTAAAATTTGTGCACTAGCCTGATAGAAGCAAATCTATTATGCACAGCCTCAGGGGGAGTATTCTCTAACAACCTGCACATGTATCTTCTATTCAAATCGTTATGCGAATTTGTTAAATGGGTTGCCACTAACCACCAAAAAGGGGGAGATTGAAAGAGCATCTAGGCCCCAAGTTGGTTTTGATGGTTAATTGCAACTCAAACTGGAATCTAACGTTTACATTGAGTGTAGGCAGGTTAGCAGGTTCCAGGAAGAAGGGTCATCAGGCAAAGGATGACCACCAAAAAGAGTACAAGAGTGGTTTCCAGGACTAAGGAATGGCTGTGCTAGGCAGCTATGCCACAGCTGTGAAGAAGCCGGTGCTGTGCAAGGAGTTGCAAGCAAGGTGATGGTGGCTTGATGCGTCAAGGGCCGTGACTGCAGTTGGTGGGCAGGTAAAACCTAGATTTGCCAGTTTCTTTGAGTCCATAGGAAAAACCCGTACTATCAAGAGGGATGATGCAGTAATGATCTGTGGAGGTTCAAATTGCTCAATGCTCAGGATGTTGGACAGTGGCACTAATGCTTTGAGGTTAGTGGCCCTGTGTCAACAGTTTTGCACAAGTGTGAAACTGGTTTTGTGCTTGCACTCTGTAGTGCTGGCAGTAGAAAACCCTAGGGGTTAGAGTCACCGGTGTGACACAGCTGTGTCACAGGTGGTCTAGCGCTCTGTGACTCAGGTACATCTCTGTACCAGGGGAGAGCTTGTAAACGCTAAGGAACCTGCGCTGTGATGGCTTGTCTGCTGAGTCGGAGGGCTGTCGGAGGTTCTCTCCTTATTAGGTTTCAGAGAGTGTTGTGCGCTGAGGGCATGTCATGTGCCAGGACCGGGTTGAGTAGTGCTGCTACGTCAGTTAAGGGTTCACCTGTGTCAGCCTCCGGTGACACAGGTGTCGGTCTGCCCGAGCCGGTTATAGGTTGGGCGTAGTGTGTAGTTGTGTCACCGGTGCCTACCACCGGTGGTTCACTTAATCCTACGTGGCAACAGTGTAACGGTCGGGTTCCTGCGAACCCTATATATAGGGGACCAGGGGAGGTCTTCAAGAAACCAACCTTTGCCAATCCAGTGAATCATATTCAACCGTTGCAAAGCCTTTTCTCTCCGAACAAAAGCCAAAGTTTCCTAAGTGTCAGTTCGGGAGAGTTAGAGTTCTTGAGCAAAGAGCATTGGTTCCTCCAAGAGTTGTTGCTGCTGAATCTATTACTCTTGGAGTGTCTACTCCTAGACGGGTGTAGGAGTCGCTGGTATCACCCAAGCTTGTGTGGGCTAAACCAGACGTTTGTGAAGGTGAATCGAAGTCTACCTGCTGCAAGCAAAAGGACTTCCACAAGCAAAGGAAGAGGGGCCTGAACATCAGATACTCGAAGAATAAGCACGATTAGGTGCTGGCGATCTCTTCAAAGTAGCCTCTCCAATGGAGACGTACCACTCTGTGAAGAGCTGAGAACTTCGGTGAAAAACACTGTCTCCTTGAGTACTTTCCTGTATTGTCTTTAGCTTCCTGCTTGTTGCTTGTTTGTGAGATCTTAGACTTATTCTGTTCATCTGTTATAGATCTCCTTTATACCTGTGTTTCATTAGCTGTGTCTCAGTTGCTATATATCTTATCTCACACCTGAGTCAGTTACCTATTACACAGGCACATTGATTGCTCATCATTTACTAAGTCCTTAGAACACCTGTGTTATGCACCTGTGTGACAGCTGCATGCTAATTTACACATCATCTGTTGCCTGTGTCACTCACCTGTCACACAGCTAGCTAACACAGGTTCCTGCTTAAGGCTTAACCTGTTCAATCAAGTTAAAAAGAAGTAATTTTTGTTAGCCTCCTATTCACCCCCCTCTAGTCGGCACCTTCGGTCCTTTCAGTGTTTTTCACCAAAGTTTCCTACTCTTTTCAGAGAGGTACGTCTCCGTTGGAGAGGCTACTCCGAAGAGCTCACCAGTACTAAATTGTGCTTGTTCTCCGAGTACCTGAGTGATCAGGCCTCTTGCTTTGCTTGTGGAGGTCCTTTAGCCTTGCAGCAGGTAGACTTCAGATCACCTTCACAAACTACTGGTTCAGTCCACACAAGTTTGGGTGATACTAGCAACTCCTACACCCGTCTAGGAGTAGACACTCCAAGAGTAACAGAATCAGCAGTAACGACTCTTGGAGGAACCAATGCTCTTTGCTCAAGGACTCTCTAACTCTCTTAGGAAGTTTGGCTTTTGTTCCGAGGGTGAGAGGCTTGCAATGGTCGGATGTGATTGACTGGATTGAGCAAGATTGGTTGAGGCCGAAGACCTCCCCTGGTCCTCTACCTGACCATTACACTGTTGCCACGTAGGATTGAGTGAGTCACCAGTGACACAGCCAATCACAACACCCAACTATAACCGGCTCAGGCAGATCGACACCTGTGTCATCGGAGACACACACAGGTGAACCCTTAACTGACGTAGCCTAACTACTCAGCCCGATCTTGTCACATCACATGCCCTCAGCGCACAACTAACTCTAATCCCTAATAAGGAGAGAACCTCCGACAGCCTTCTGACTCAGCAGACAAACCATCGCAGTGCAGTTCCCTTAGCATTTATAAGCTCCCCCTGGTACAGAGATGTACCTGAGTCATAGAGTGCTAGACCACCTGTGACACAGCTGCGTCACACCGGTGACTCTAACCTCTAGGGTTTTCTACTGCTAGCACTGCAGAATGCTAATGCAAGGCAATCACACTTGTGCAAATTGTTGACACAGGGCCACTGACCTCAAAGCATCAGTGCCACTGTCCAACACCCTGAGCATTGAACAAAAGAACCTCCACAAAACATTACTACTTCATCCCTCTTGATAGTACGGATGTTTCCTATGGACTCAAAGAAACTAGCAAATCTAGGCTTTACTTGCCACCAACTGTATTTACGGCCCTTGACGCATCAAGCCACCATCACCTTGCTTGCAACTCCTTGCACAGCACCGGCTTCCTCACAGTTGTGACACAGCTGCCTAGCACAGCCATTCCCTTGTCCTGGAAACCACCTTTATACTTTTTGGGTGGTCATCTTTTCCTTGATGACCCTTCTTCCTGGAAACTCTTAAACCTGCTTACACTCATTGTAAACATTAGATTCCAGTTTGAGTTGCCATTAACCATCAAAACCAATTAGGGGCCTAGATGATCTTTCAACCCTAAGCGAGCGGAGTAATGCCCAGCAAACAGTACTCCTCCACCAAGTCGCGCACGCTCAGCTTGCGAGCCATGCGTCGAAACATGGTCACACCCTCGTCTTCTTGCCCGCCGAGACGAGCTTACCCAAACAACGGTGCAGCCACCCCTCTCAGTCGCTGCAAGGAGGGATCACGGTAGTAAAACCACACCCTCTACCAGTCCCTCCAAACCTTCTTCAGAGGGAATGCAGGGTAGTCCCCAACGCTGCACCCGCGGCGCCGGCCGAAGCTGACCGTCTCGTAGACCGAAAGAAGCCCCCGGTGCTCCCAAAACTGCAGCGTCGCCTCTGTTGGCACGTATCCAAGCAAAGAACGTAGGTGAGCTCACCATCCCCATGCTTCGGACCGCCCACTCGAAAGCAGCAATCAGGACGAAAGCCAAAGGGTGGAGGTCTGACAGCGTCACTCAAAAAAACTGCAGTACCCCCCGGAAGAGGTCAGACAACGGGAGGCACAATCCGGCATTGAACTGGGTGGCAAAGACGACGATCCGCCCCTGGCCAGGCGAGCCCCTCATGTTAGAGCGACCGGGGGTCTCCGGGCCCGTAACGTGGCCAGGATCAGGAATCTTGCCCGCCTCAGCCAGCCGTCGAAAGAGCCTCGCATCCGCAGAAGAGCGGCCGAGGTAGCCGGTGTGCGTCACCAGGGCCGTCGTCTTGCCCTTCTCCTCGATCACATTCTTCTCTGACCCTGCGCCCGGCATTCCGTGCTTCAGCCCAGCACGGTGGGAAAAAGGCCCCTTCCTCGACGACATCGATCCTGACAATCAGCACAAGCAGGTGGTTAACAGTTTATCAAATAACATCAGCAAAACAAAAGATAGGGGAGTACAGCACAAAAAGGTGTAAGAAGACTGACGCCTCGTCTCTTGATCAAAACCACGGCTATCATCGAAGTGGTCGCGGCATCGTGGCGGCACGCCCAACGTAGCTCCAAGGCCCGCTCGCCCCGAGTTCGAGGGGTGTTCGGGGGAGCTAATGAAGACAACATGCCTAGCGTGGCGCCTCAAACCTACCGAGTCGGCGGACCTCGTCGACGCAGTCGCAACGTCGCGACGGCATGCCCAACGCGGCTCCAAGAGCTCGCCCGTCTCGAGTTCAGGGGAGCTAGTGGAGATGACACGCTCGGTGTGACGCCTCGAACCTACCAAGTCTACAGACCTCGTCGAAGCGGTCGCGGCGTCACGGTGGCACGTCCGATGCGGCTCCAAGAGCCTGCCCGCCCCGAGTTCAGGGGTGTTCGGGGGAGCTAGTGGAGACGACGCGCCCGGCGTGACGCCTCGAACCTACCAAGTCTGCGGACCTCGTCGACGCTGTCCCAACGTCACGGTGGCATGCCCGACGTGGCTCCAAGAGCCCGCCCGTCCCGAGTTCGGGGGGTGTTCGGGGGAGCTAGTGGAGACGACACGCCCGGCGTGACGCCTCGAACCTACCAAGTCTGCGGACCTTGTCGACGCGGTCGCAGCGTCGCGGTGGCACGCCCAACACGGCTCCAAGAGCCCGCCCGCCCCGAGTTCGGGAGTGTTCGAGGGAGCTAGTGGAGACGACGCGCCCGACGTGACGCCTCGAACCTACCAAGTCTGTGGACCTCGTCGACGCGGTTGCAGAGTTGCGGCGGCAGGCCCAACGTGGCTCCAAGAGCCTGCCCGCCCTGAGTTCGGGGGTGTTCGGGGGAACCGGTGGAAACGATGCGTCCGGCGTGACGCCTCGAACCTACCAAGTCGGCAGACCTCGTCGAAGCCGTCGCGGCGTCGCGGTGACACACCCGACGCAGCTCCAAGAGCCCGCCCGCCCCGAGTTCAGGGGTGTTCAAGGGAGTCGGTGGAAACAACGCGTCCGGCGAGGCTCTGCGGACATGCCCGCAACCACTTAAAGAACCGATCTCTACACACTTGAATGCATCACGACCTAACGAAAAAGAATAGCAATGCCATTTTTCATGCGAAGGATATATGGCGTTGGTCTATACGACCTAATCACGTGGCGATCAATGTTTAAAATTGTGGTGGCTAATCTCTCTACTCGTTTGCCGGCACTACACAAACAGTGCTCATATGCGGAACCTACGACTGGCGTACCTATACCTCATTTACGCATGTAGCAGTTTTACATAACAAAAATAACAGTTCACGATACAATCCGAGTTGGGCACCCACATACATCCCACACATCACACACAGGCCACATATCTCAAAGTGTGGTTCAGGGGGATGTGGCAACAAGCCGAAGCATTACCCTTGGAGTGCGGTGCTCAGCAGGGACCGTGCGAGGGACGTGCAACCCGGCGGAAGCCTTCGGCAGATCAACAGCGACAGCAAACGGGTAGCCGGTGCTAGGACCGGCAGCGACATCAACGATGGTGGCTCGACGCTTGGGCCGGCAACGCTCTGAATACAACAGAATAACAAATGAAGTAATGAGATATCACTACTTTTGGAGAAACTCACTTACACAATAAAAAAAGTAACAACATGGAAAATCATGCGAATGAAAAGTAACATACCACGCTATCAATTGAAACACCAAGAACTCTAGTATTTACGTAGTCACGAACAAACGAGTAACATGTTCATAAGGACCTCACAGATGCCGCTACCCAAAAATTCAGCATATGCATAGATATTTAACACAAAGCACACAACATGGACCACTTGATTTAGCAAAGATATGGGGCTGCTGTCTTAAAAGGAGTGGCATCTGTGTAGCAGGTTAAAATGCCTTAATCTGCGATGGCATATGTATTTTATGCATGTATTCAAACTCTTGAATGTAAGTGCTAATCCAACATTTGCTCACAAGTGCTACAAGTGCACTTAACAGGCGCACGACAATACCCATCACCCGAATTTGTGTGACATCAACCCCAAAGGTTAATCTATGAACACCATGAAAAAATCCACCTATCTAATGTAGCAGCAAGATAAATTAAACATCAAACATTTTGTCGCATCAGGTTTACGGTCATTTAGTTCAAGAACAATTGATAGCCGTCAAATACCTTGGAGAACAAGACTAACAAAAAACAGCTTCAGTGCACGTGGTGTTGTCCTTCTAGTTGCCTCCAATTTGTCTGGCACTCTCTGCATCATAAAATGACGCAATTAGGTGTAAGCAAGGCGTATATGTCCCACCAGCGCTAGCATCAGAAAACAAAGGTATCACCGGCATGCGTTATTGGTAAGGCAGCGGCCGGCAGGGGCAGCGCTTGGAGGAGGCGACCGTCGCTGTTGGTGGCGGGGGAGTGCCTGGCGGCGGTGCGGCGCAAGCAGGGAAGGCAGCGGTGGTAGCATGGTGCACCGGCTTAGCTCGGAGCACCGGCGGCAGCGGCGCCGGCTAAGCCTGGAGCGCCGGTGATGGCTTGAAGCGGCGCGGAGGTGGCTCAGCGTGGGGAAGGTCCGAAGGCGAGGGAGCACGGCTCCGGCCGAGGGCGAGGAGGCCTGGCTCGGGCCGCCGGCATGGAGACCCAGCTCCGGCAGCAGGCGCGGCTCCAGCTCCGGCCACGGGCATATAGGCCCAGCTCGGGCCACCAGCGTGGAGGCCCAGCTCCAGCGGCGGGCCGGCGGAGTTGCGGGGCTGACGCGAGCGGGGGCTGCGGCCGCGGGCCAGAGCGGCCAGTCCGGGGGAAGATCAGCGCGGGGGCGGCCTAGATCGGGAAGGCCCGGCAACGGGGGCGGCCCGGACCAGAGGCTCGAAACAGGGCCGCGCGCGGTGGTGGCTTGGGCCGGTGGAGCTGCGGGGCCGACACGGGGGAGGCCAGGCAACAGGGGTGGCCCGGACCGGAGGCTCGGAGCGGGCCCATGCTCGGCAGTGGCGCGGGCTAAGGGAGCGGCAGGCGGGGAGAAAGGCGCGGGCATGAGGGGCGTTGGGGGTGAGAGGCGTCGGTGGTGGGGGATATTTTATCCCCCCACCCCCAACCAACCCGAGCGCAAATGGGCCGGCCCGTTAGGGTTGTGAAGCCAATCGGGTGAAGGAAGAAAAGGAAAAAGGAAAAGGGAGAAGAGAAGGAAGAAAAGGAGGAAAGAAGAAAAGGAAGAAAAGGGAGAAGGAAAGGAAGAAAAGAAAAAAAGAAGAGAAAAAGAAAAAGGAAGAAGGAAGAAGAAAAAGAAAAGAAAGAAGAAAGAGAAGAAAAGAAGAAAAAGAAAAGAGGGGAAAAAGAAAGAAGAGAAAAGAAAAAAAAGAAAAAGAAGAAGAAGGGAGGGAGAAGTCGTCAGCCCGACCTGCGCGCCAACCCCTCGAAATTGGTGCGCCAGCTCGGACGGACGTCACTCGACCGCCCAAACCGACAAGGGGCTACTGTTGGGGGAAGGGTGCCCGCGCTACCCCGAACTTACGGGCTTCTCCTTGACGACGTCGAGGTCCCCTTTGTCGTGTCGACACGTTGTGCCTAATGTCATCGCGTTCTGCTTGCATCGCCGGCAATGTTGAGACCGTGCTCTGTCCCGGCGAATGTCGGGGCTGCGCCTCGTCCCAGCAGATAGCAGGGCTACGTTTCGGCCCGGCACAGAGGACAACACATCGTCATGGTAGCAAGTATTAGGATATTAGAGTATTTGAATATTCAATAAAGATTCTTGTAAAAAGACCAGAATGCCCCCGAGGGTGTGTGGTCGTCCAAAGGGCATAATTGTAATCTCACCCTTTCTACTCCTGAACCCTATAAATACCCCCATGGGGGTAGAGAGGAGGGATTGATTTTCCCTCACATAAACTGTAACTCCTGAAATCAATACGAGAGTTTTCACTTCGCCCTGACACGAGAGTTTCCATTTATCCCCGGCACGAGTGTTTTACATTCCGTCTCGCCGGTCGTCCTCCCGCGCGCCTCACCTCGACGGACATCACAAATTGCTCGTACTCCACCGGTACTCCCAGAGGTCAACGTAACCGATCGGGATGCCTAAAGTATACTGCCTAGTCCCGTAGCTACGACAGAAAATTTGAGAGGAATATAATGTGCATGTATTTTGAGAAAATGTGAGAGCTCCCCCTATATCCGAAATATTGTGGTTTTTAGCAAAGGCATATTGATATAAGATATGAAATTGAGCTTTGCATGGAATTTCTATGAATTTTCCTTGTACGTGGCATATAAATAAAAGACATGACATAAGGCATTACCAAAGGTAATAAAATTTCATGACACTAAACATGGTTCAACAACCACATGCATGTCTTAGGAATATTAAAAAGTTCAACCACGACCACGGGCTCACATACTAGCAGATGACAACAAACACATAGAAGTTTTACAAGACAATACAAGAATCAAAATAAGAACGAGGCTTGTAAACTTAAAATTAACCCTTATTCTCCCTCGGCATCCTAATAGAACTACCTCTTCCCCTTTGGCATCAAGACACAAAAAGGGGAAAAGAAGAGATGCTAACGACCCAACTAGGAGAAGGCTCCATCATCATCGTCTTCATCATCTTCATCGGTGTTGGCGTCTGGAATGGAAGATGAGGACTCGGGGTGAGCAAAAGGATCTGGGGTCTCCTCCACATCACTAGGCACAAGCTCAGAACCCTCAAGAGATCGTCTCACTGCCCACTTTCTACTGAAGTTCCTTGAGGCGAATGGTGTTCTTCATGGAACGGCGATTGATCTTCTCAATCTTTACGGTGTTACTCTTGCAAATGGTGGAGATGGACTTAAGAGCTGCCATGATGCCTCTCTGAGATCTAGAGGAGGATGGCTCATATGAAGGATCTCTGGTTGCCCTATTCCTCAAATCCCTAGTGGTGACTCCAGCAACTGACTTCTCTATGACTGGCTTGTACAAAGTGTGAGGCGTCTCATAAGGAGGCTAAAGACCGGTGACAGCTTCAATGAAGACTTGAATGTAGGGAGCAAGAGAAAGTGACTGCTGATCTACCATGGCCAATCTGATCTCATTATAAATGAAGTCCATCACATCAATAGGATTCTCATCCTTGGCATGAGCAAGCAAACTGATGGAGTAGCCCTGGATGAAGGAGAGATCCCCGACCTTGGGAGTGAGAGTCTGAGGTCCACGACTATTTGAGAAAGGTAGATGTGCATCTCAACCGTAGCTTTTTAATATTTTTAGTATGATTTCAGATATAGTGAGATTAATCACCGCCTCCCCGTGGGTTTGACTCTTTTCAATTGAAAGAGCTACAATTGATTATATGCACCTGTCGGTCAAAAAGCATTCCTTTTTCTCGAACGCTAAAAGGAGTGTCAGCTATGCAGTTGTTGTTCATGTGTGGACGATCTCCTGGTAGCCTTCGATATAGTGGTTGCTTTGGCATTGCCTAGGCAGGATAATGTGTTCAACATCTTGTCTTTACGTGACCTTTTCTTTCCTTCTTTGTCGGGATTCTCGGTCTTCTTTGCATCTTGCAACCTTTTTACTCCATATATTCCTGAATACATGTCATTCTAGCATTCAAGTTATGTTCCTCAATTCATGTTATTCTACCATCTCGCGATAAATTTAAAAAAATTGCCACTTTGCATACCCCTCCCTTTGGTTACTTCCAATGCCATTTATTCCTATAGAGTACTCCATAACATCCAAGAGTAATATGTGGGCTAATAAAGATGGGTCATATTTTATTTTCTATATGATTATTGGTTAAGGTGCAAATTTCTACAACATCATGTATTTAGGGAGGGTGGAGGGCTCACCTCCTTATATCTGTATTTTGACCAAATCGTATGTATCGTTGCTTCCCATTATTCTTGTTTCTTTGGTTCTTTTCTCTTTTCTATAGTCTTCTCTAGGGAGCCTATGGATATTTTTTTCCACTTCATCCACCACCAGCTACTCGGACATGCTCTCAGTAGCTCAAGCCACCAGCGATGGAGGAGGAGGTGGCTAAGAAGCCAGATCTAGGGTTTTGGGGTTTTTCTTTTATTTAGTTTTTGAGTTCAAATATGGTGTGTCATGAGTTATATGTTTGGGTGATTGAGTTTGATGATTCCAATTTTGTGAGTTAGAATTTGGATCCATTGGAGGTTCAAGGTGGTAAATTTAGTTGAAAGTTTGTCACTACAGAGTGTAAGTTAGATTCGATTTAGTTGTAAGTTCGTATTAACCAATTGTAAGTACGATTTGATGTAGTTGGAATTTGCAGTTTATGGAGTTAAAAATTGTGTAAGTTGAATTGTGATGGTAAAAATTAGTAAGTTGAATTTTCTTTTGCTCTTCGTCCTCGTCTCTATCACCAGCAGTGCCACCACTGCTTGCTGCCAATGGGATTGTCCTCGGGTCTTGGGGAGGGCAGAGGCAGCAGAAGACCGCACTGGTGTGTACTTGGATGTGGGGTTCCAACAGCTCATGCCCCGACACATGTTGCCTATTTTCGTAGTATATTCATGAGGGTACTCTCAATAATGTGACATCAGCTTTATCTATAGTTGTCATATATATGACTAAAGTTAAGGTGGAGGGGGAATTAAAGAAAAGAGAGGAGAAAGATACAGCTTTGGCATGAACTCCAACAATTTATAGGGTAAGGAAGAGAGAGATGTGAGAGGAGAAATACACTTTTTATTCATTGTTAAGCTCATCCTATAAATAAAACCATGGTGAGGCTTCTATCATGTTTAGTTCCTAGATGACAAGAGGATATAGATATAACAAAATACAGAAACTACTGGGAGTGCACTGAATTAGTAGTTCCTAGTATTAATATGAGTGGATAGTGTAAATCAAGTACTAATATGAGTGGATAGTGTAAATCAAGGGGCTAAATCCTGTGAAGCACGTATGCGACATTGATTTGTGTGTACAAGTTGATTCTGGTTTGGCCAATTAGACGCGCATAGTATATTTTCAATAGATGGTGTCTAGTTTCCTACGTTGCACCGCTAAGTCATGTTGGAGCTGCAAACGAGTTATAATGTTGTGTTGAGCTCATCCATATTCTTGGATCATATAAATGTTAGTCACGCACAATATATTCAACCAACCATCCAAATTATTTAATCATATATAAGAGAGATGAACCAAATAAGTCATCAGAAGCACCTGATGTGGCGATCTTCAAAATTGGTTGTCAGATATCAATGAAATCCATTGACTTGACCTAACCCGATGCATCGATCTCCTATCAAGTTTTCTACATTACGTCGAACTTATCAACTGCGAAAATAACTTGAGCCACAATGCGCGAAATATGACTGTTAGGAAAAGGTTCATTCTGGTCACTCAACTATTAATCAAATTTAGTTTTGGTCCATAAACATTCAAATCGGACAGATCTGGTTTCTCACCTACCAAGAACGGTTTGAGTGATGACACAGTGGTGGTTTTGCACACATCAGAGGCCAATCAATACATAAAAATTAGCAAAAAGAAAAATTTAGAAAAATGATAAAATGATAAAAATGAACACAATGGTTTTCAAAGAAATTTGAAAATTTAGGAAAAATGGTTTTTTGAGTAAAAGATGAAAAACTATTTAAAGATAGGAAATTTTGAAAAAAAATATAACTATTCCATCAAAGTTACTAGAAAATAATCTTGAGATTAAAATAGAAAAATTCAAAAATTGAGAAAAAAACTAGAAGTATTCTAAAAAAACTATGGCATTCCAAAAAATACACAAATATTTTGTAAAAACCCGTCTCTTATAATCGTATAATTAGAGCTCTCGAAGTTCTAACCAAGAATAGGGTTGGAGTTTTGCATCGCATGTCATTTTGTAGGTCGAGTAAAACCTTGTGTGAACTCAAAATCTTGAATCCTTTACACACCTGACCTAAAAACTAACCTCAATAAGGTAAATAAGTTAATGATAATTAAGTGTTTTTCCAAACCTATTCCTAAGTTCAGTACTGCCCTAAGGAAATCCCCTCTAAGTTGATGAATTTGGAATTAGCTTAGGTCACCAAAATTTTGGGATATTACTTCATGGTCAAAATAAATCAAAAGAAACATCTGTTGCATGAGCAAAGATTGTTCCGGCTAAACAATGTAAAACCTCATGACTACACTATAAATATATTCCTGAACTCCTTTACATATTCTCAAAGTTCTGGGAATCAATCTTGGGTATAGCTATATTCAAAATCAATTTTAATCTTATCCATAATCCATCAATAGGAAAACCCTAAAACCATGTTTAACTTATTTCAATTTTGACTGCACAAAGGTTTTACAAGCACTGTATTTCCCAGACACTATGGTGAAGCCTTTAAAATACTGATTAGAGTTCTCTAAATTTGAATCCAAATTGGAGAGTTAAAAACAGAAAAGAATGAATAAAAGTCAACCTCCAACAGGTGTTCCCAGGCCGAATTCCGGCGCCGCTCTTGTCTCTCTCTGGGCCGAAGCCCATTTGCTCTCCCCGCCTGCCTCTGGCCGCACCTGAGACCAGTACCACTCCAGTGCCCCTCCTCTTGCCGTTGCCACCACGGACCCGCTGGCAGGTGCCCCTTCCTCCACGCGTCGTCTCTTCTCTGCCAAGCGCACCACCGGAGCTCCTCCTCAAACATCTCGGCGTCTCCTCCCCTCGGTAGCTTCTCCATACCCGGAACCTCTTCTACTCTCACCGAGCCCTCCACTAACTCTGCCGCGTCTCGGTTGAGCTCACGGCCGAGCAAGCAGCTAGCCCCGCCTGACATTGTTGCCCCGCCGAGAAGCGCACCGTTGGCATCGCCTCCGTGCCCGTGTCCGGCGTGGCCTTTTCCTCCATCCAACGTGCGCCCGAGCTCCCTAGATCCACAAGGAACTCATTTTTCTTCCTCACTTGCGTAGGGACACCTCGGAACGAGCTCTCCACTGTGGTCTTCTTCAAGTTCGACGAGCCTTCTCTCCTTCCACGAACGGTGAGACCCATCCTCACATTTTCTTGGCTTAAGCGACTCAGCCCAGCCCTACTACTACACGGCCGGAGTTAATCGGATTTCTTCGCAGCAAAACCCCTAAATTTCTCATCATCCCAGCCGCCGGTCATCTCCCCACTGCCACTAAATTCGTTGCCTGCGGTGAGCAACAAGGTCTTCTAATGTCCCCTTTGTTTTCCTCAGATTTCTTTTACCTCCCTCATCACCTCGCCTCTCTGGATTTGCCCCAGGCCTCCTCCTCCTCATCGCCGTGCTCCGCCTACCCGCCACCGCCGCCGCCAGCCTCGCCCCCGTCTCCTTCCCTCACTGCTGAACACCAAAACGGGTTACTGGTGAGCTCCTCATTAATTCCATGCCCTCCATCCTTCTCCTCTTCCCCTATAGAACTTCCCCAGGTGCTCATCGCCACCACCGGCCGTCGTCGCTCGAGACACCAGCAACCAAAGCACAACACGTATATTTGAACCCGGGACCCTTAGATCAGTGCTGATGACAGCCAGGTCCCATCGGTTAGGCAAAAGGAAATTACAAGAAAGGGGTGGGGAGAATGCGAGGGAACCGGGGCCCACTTGTCATTGGCTGTAGCTAGCTGAGGTTGGGTGAGAAAAAGTTTTAGATTAATTCAAAAATTAGGAATTGGCAGAAATGGCAAATTTTGGCAACAACTTCAAAAATCCATATCTTTTGCATATGAACTCCAAATCCAGTGATTCTTATTTTGTTAATTTTCTTTTACTCTGTAGGACATTATGGCATACTTAATGCTCATGTTACATTGCTCCAAAATTTTGAAATTCCCATACTACCCTTTTAGCTCAAAAATTGAAATATGAATTTTTGGAAATATCTGACAACTTAAAAAGGGATATATGTGGTACCTAAATGTAACTCAAAACTAATGTTGCACATTGATTTCACCATGTTCACCCATATACCCTTTCCATATATATCCAAACCCTAATTTTGACATGCGACTTCGGAAATGCATAACTTAAGCCCTAGAACTCCGATTTCCACGAAACCAGTTGCGTTAGTTTCATATAGAGATTTTCTATATATTAGAATGTATATTATTCATTTTTGAATCTCCACATTTGCTGGTTTTGATTAAAGTCCTTTCATTTGCCTTATTTCGGTATTCTGGGTTTCAAATCTGTTAGAATCGAGCACCGAGGAGTATAACGAAGCTGATTATTATTGTGATCCGGATCAACCCCAGCAAGGCAAGTTCACAAAAATACTCACTAAGATTCCCTTAAATTTATTTCATGCCTTGCTATTGGTTAGGGTTAATTGTTAGCTTGTATTGTAGCAATGATTGCAATGTGATAGTGATGGCGAATCACTAGTATTGTTAGGTTCGAATGTGTTGCAAGATCAGCGAGGATCTTTTAATCGGACTAATGCAATATGAAACCCCTAATGGTGAGATGCGAGTGCCGGGGTACTGTCACCTACAGATGGATCGACCAGGTGGATTTAACCCGATTAGATACCGGTGTCGTAGGGCTTTACCTGTCACCCACGGTGGAAGACTTACCGCAATGGTCGGGTAGTCGAGGTCGGCCAACCTTGAACTAACGGCATTCCAGAAGTGCTTCCCTTGGTCAAACCTTGATTGGTTCGCTCAGAACAGATGATATGGCTCGTGGTGAGTCGTCTTTAAATCACCCCAAGCTTGTTTGACTTGATGTGATTATTGGATATAAAATTCTTGGTTGAATTGATTTATATTCAGATCTGAGGATAAACTTGTTCATGTGATATTCGTTGATATTGTCTTATCAATATTGTCCATGTTGTTGTTTATCATGCCATGGTGATACACATGTTAGCAATTGATTCCTGATTAATAGCTTTGCTGAAATTTACATGGGATGAGTATATGAATGTGGCTTGCAAGTACGAAAGTACTTACGGAATTCAATTCTGAACTTGTTGCAGGTGATCCTAGTATCGGTGAGTTCTACGATAGTGAGAATGTTGATGCCGATGTTTAGTTCTAGTGGTTTTCCTCTATGGTCGAATTGTGGTGGTTTTGTATTATCAGATGGAGATGGCATGGGCTGCCCTCTCATGTTTTCCGTTTTGTTTGGTTGCTGTTTTTGAAGTTGAACAACTTGTAATCGACCTTCGAGTCGACACTTGTGTGGTTGATAACTCTCTCTTTTAGAGTTTGAACTGCGATATGAAGTTGTTATCTGTGATCGATCCATATACAGTGCGTGTATGTTTGAAGTATATGGAATCGATCGTAAAGAAATGACGCCTTCTCTTAGTGTTCACTTCGTGAAGTGCTTTCGGTTGAGTGACCTGCTAGCTGAGATGCAGTGCCGGCTAGGCAGGGTGTGGACTATCGTACCGGGCTCTCGGGCGACCCACTATTCTTCGGACTAGGTTAGGGTGAGGGTACGATGGTCGGGCTCTTCCGGAACTACTTTGCTTAGTGACTCAAGAGAAACGTCATTTTTTTACCAGATCAGGGAATTGTATGTGGTGTTGGGAAGTTTAATCGCTTCCGGCCGACTTGACCAATGGTGAAGGCATACGACGTCTGGTAAGCGTATGATGCGTTGGTCAGGTGTCAGACCACTCCACCTCGGTGTTCACGGCGCAGGTACCGTGCCACCAGGCCGACTGGTTTCTCGGTCCTTGGCGATTATCCGTTCCCCTCATCATATGTAATTCTAGGATCCGTGACATATTTATTGACAGTTTATGGAAAATCACCATATTTTATGATTTCTCAGGAATATTCCTGATTTAAAAAAATCATAATATTTAATATTTTTCCATTTCTTGAAATTTTCGTTTCCAATAATTCTGCTTCGTTTTTTTGAATTTTTTTATTTTTAAAAATATACTTCTAGAATTTTAAAAATAAATTCCTAAATTTTTAGTCATTTTTTAATTGTATAAAAAAATTCTAATTTCTTAGTTGACTAGGCTGCCACGGGTATGAAATCACCACCACATCATTTATCAAACCACTTTCGGTGGGTAAGGACCAAAGTTGTTTGATTTTAATATTAAGAGTTGAGTTTGTCTGGTTTTAGAGTTTATGAACCAAAACTAGATTTGGCTAATAATTGAGGGACTAAAGGTAGAGCTTTGCTTATTTTTATGATTGCTCCAAATTATATCCCCAAAGTTTGGATTTCTATTGAAAAAGTCATCTTTGAGCATATCCACGATCCAAGCATAAATTAGTAGACAGTAAAGCCGCGCGCCCCCGGAGCCCTCCCGGTGCCTTTGCGCGCCATCTCCGTCCTATACGGGGCGGACGGCCTGGATTCACTGGCGCGCGCGCCTCGCCCGCCCCGCTCCTCGCGCGCGCTCGCGTGGCTGGCCCCCTCGTGCGGCCCGTTGTCGGTGGCCTCCCCTTCGGGCGCAGCGCGCCTTGCCCGCCCTGCTCCTTGCACGCGCTCGCGTGGCCGGCCCCCTCGTGGGGCCCGTTGTCGGCGGCCTCCCCTTCGGGCGCAAAATCGGGGCCTCCGCGTGCCATCTCCGTCCTATAGACCGCGGACGGTCCGGATGTTGCGCCTCCATGTCGTGGGTGTGCGCCAGGGTGGCTTTCGTCGTGGGGCCTGCCGCTGGCGCCCTCTCCTTCGGGCGCGGGGTGCGTGCCCGCTCGTTGGGTGGCCCTTTCCTCTCTCTGTCGGTGGTCTCTCTCTTCCTCTTTCTTGCTGCCTCCGTCCGCCGCGCGGGGCGCCTGCTCTGGTCAGCTCATCGCCGGTGGTTCTTGCAGGTCGCAGGCAGGCTCAGTTGCGGCGGCTCTTCCGTGGCCTGGGTGCCGACGCCGCGCCCGCGTCCGGTGTTGCTTTTGGTTCTGCAAGCTCGATTGCGGCGGCTGTTGCGTGGCCTGGGTGCCGAGGCCGCGCCCGCGTTCGGTGCTGCAATGGTTGATGGTTCTCCTGTTTATCATTTTACGTTTTGCTCTTATTATTATTGTGGTTTGTGCTGTTTCTGCCTTGTTATCTGGCTCTTGTGCTGTTCTTAATGGCATCCATTTCCTTCCCTTTTCGGTCGTTTGGGCCTCACGGTGTGCTTTTCCCTGTTAACGCGATTCCTGCTCCTCTTCTGTCCTCTTCGTGCTGGATTTTGATGCGGTTCTGTCTGGACGCCTGCTGGTCTTCGTCGTCCGTGTGTAGAATTTTTTCTTGCGTGCGGGCTGTGCTAGTTCTTCTTGCTGTTTGCTGGGTTCCGCTGCTTCCATGTTTGGTGATGCCGAGTTCTCCGTCAGTGCTTTTGTTCAAGGTTGCTTATTAGTTACTAATTTTATTAGTTGCTAATTATCGTCTAGCCTCCGGTGTTGCCTTCCTGTTTGTGTGCTGCTTACGGATCTGGCTGCTTCTTTGGTCCTTTGCATGCACGGCTTTTACTAACTAGCAAATATATTCAGTTGTTGCGGTCGTCAAATTGGGTCTCTTACGTGCATTTTTCGTGTTGCGGCTCGTTATTACGGTTGCTAATGGGATTCACGCCTGCGTGCCTACGCTCTAATGCTCTGTTTTGTTGTCAATGTCGATGGTACCAGAGAGTTTGCTGTTCGCGATGCTCCTTCCTTGGGAAGCCTCGGGCTTGCTTGTTTCATAAGGTACGTTCCAGGATGCCGCGTGTCCTTCTCGTTTTCTGCGTAGGGGTCTGGTTGCCCTTTGGAACTGGTCACGGTGCTCTGCCTGCCGTCGACCCGCGTGCTTGCACCGTTCCTGGTCTGCTCCTGTTGGACGCGATGTATCTCGATGCAGCTAATGCCTTTGTGCCTGTTCACTTCCCGTTGCGCTCACCATTTTCTTTCTCTATCTCGCTGTTCCTGTTGAGCACGCTGGATTTCGATGTGAACCTTATATGTACTAATCATTAGTGGCTCTTGGTTTTCCTCACGTCTACTCATATAAAATAACCTGTGTGAGGCCTACGCTGGTTCTTCTTCTTCCTTGTCTTCGCTGCCTCGTTTTCGGCTTTGGTCATTCCGCCTCTTGCTCGGCCATGGCTGCTTGTTAGGTGTGTCCTTCTCGTTTTCTGCGTAGGGGTCTGGTTGCCCTTTGGAATGCTTTGCTGGTCGCGGTGCTCTGCCCACCGTCGACCCGCGTGCTTGCGCCGTTCCTGGTCTGCTCCTGTTGGACGCGATGTATCTCGATGCAGCTAATGCCTTTGTGCCTGTTCACTTCCCGTTGCGCTCACCGTTTTCTTTCTCTGTCTCGTTGTTCCTGTTGAGCACGCTGGATTTCGATGTGAACCTTATATGTACTAATCATTAGTGGCTCTTGGTTTTCCTCGCGTCTACTAATATAAAATAACCTGTGTGAGGCCTGCGCTGGTTCTTCTTCTTCCTTGTCTTCGCTGCCTCGTTTTCGGCTTTGGTCATTCCGCCTCTTGCTCGGCCATGGCTGCTTGTTAGGTGGGGGCCTCCGGCTGCTTGTTCTGCCCAAAATAGGGTTATATATATATTCTATTCTTTCTGTTTCTTTGTTCAGCTCGTTCTTTTTTCCCCGGCAGGATTATATTGCTTTGCTTGTGCTCCATTGTTGCCTCCCCGCTCGTGCTGTGCTGGCTAGGTTGGGATACTCGGTACGTTGATTCATGCGCTCCTTATTGCTTTTCGTACATGGCGGTGTACCTTACCTGCTTGTGTTGGTTTCGTTGCAGGTCCGGTTCTGTGCTTTCGGCTGTTTGTTTCATCTCCGTGTCCCACGTTCCTCACGGTATACGCGCTCTTTGGTCTTTTTTATATTTGCATGTAATGTGCATATATACGTCGTTTCTTGCATTTGTTCTGTTGCTTTAACGATCGTTATTACCGATCTTTTTTCCGCTGCTATTAATGCTCCTGCGTACGTCAAAAACAGGCTGCTCCCGTCCGGCTTGCGTCTTCCTGGTTCGTTTGGTTGTCGTGGACAATGCATGGAGCTAAGGTTTCCGCCTAATCCTCTTTTGTCTACTTTGTTTGTGCCTATTGCGTTTCTTATTATTGTTGTGTTATATATCCCCTGTTGTTGGATGCTTTGCTGTTGCATCTACCGCGGCTAGGTTATTGATATGTAAAGATGCCGAAGCGCTCTCGTTTAGCTGTTGCGAGGGATGCCTCCTCTTCTGCGAGCCCGGGACCGCCCATCAGTCGTGCCGATTTTGTTTCCCAGCCAAAACGCGCAAGGGCTGATACAGCGCCCCTTCCGTCTATTGGTCTATTTAGAATCATGCCTCAGGCACCGAAAAGGCCCAGTATGTCCTGTGTGTCGGCTTCGTTTCGTGTTGCTTAATTGTTGATCTCGTCGTCGTGCTGCATCTCCCTGGTTCATCTGGATTGCCATCTTTGTTGATTAGGAGATGATTTTTCCCCTTGCTCACGGTGCAGCATAGTAAGCAGAATAGGAACGCTTGTGTAAAGCATAGAAAGATGAAAGAATTGGTGCGTAGGGGTGTGCCTTCTAATGGCCATGGTGAAGCGCGCTTACCGTTCCCGCCTGAATATGTGGATGCCCTGAAAGGTGTTTTGTGTTCTTGCCTGTTGCTGCTTTGCTCCCGGTTTCTATAAACGCAGCACTAATTGTTTCCTATTTTTCTATGTGCATGGTTGCTTGCATTTTCGTGCAGCGACTTATCCCCAGCGATCTCACCTTGGGGGTCCATGTTATCGTTGCCAGCATTGTGGTGCTGCCTTCTGGTACGATGAATGGGTACAGCGAGAATCAAGTTGGACAAAATGATGTATAGTTTACAATGCCTGTTGTCGGGGTGGTAGTGTCTCTATTGCTCCATTTTTGTCTTCTCCACCAACCCTCGCACGTCTGATGCAATTTAATGGTGCCCACTGCAGCCGTGAATTTATGAAGCACATAAGACAATATAACTGCCTCTTCAATTTTACATCCCTTGGAGCTAACATAGATGCCGCTATAAACGATGGTGGTGGTCCACACGTTTTCCGCATTAACGGCCAGGTGCACCATAAAATCGGTACACTGCTTCCTGCTCATGGTGAAAAGCCTAAATTCGCACAGCTATACATTTACGAAACTGAACATGAAATTGACCATAGGATACGGGCCTTGGATGATGATGCTGATCTGGATGGCAATTTAGATCGCTCCGTGATTACGCAGCTCTTAGCTATGCTTGACGATGTGAATCCACTTGTGAAGCAATTTCGCATTGCTAGAGATCGTTTGAAGGAATGTCCTCACCAGCGGCTTGCCATCAGGATACTGGCCCCTAAAGAGCATGGTGACGTGCAATACAATTTGCCGACCTCTGATGATCTTGCAATGCTCATTGTAGGTAATTTCTTGGTTGATGCTTATAAACACGACATCATAGTGCACGATAGAAACCACAGCCTGCATTTTGTGTCCAATCTACATCCAGCTCTTATGCCGTTGCAGTATCCTTTGCTGTTTCCATTTGGTGATCGTGGTTTCTAGTTAGGTATCGAATACACCGATGCCCATTTACTTTCAGAAAAAGCCAGCAAAACATTGACCATGCTTGATTACTACTCATATTGCTGCCATTATAGGGCCAATCAGTATAACCCATCCACTTGTTGTGGTAGACTCACATCACAGCTCCAGGTTGATTGCTATGCGTGCCTCGAAGAGAATCGTCTTTGGTTTATTCTTAGGAAACAAGATGAACTGCGGTCTGATCAGTTCCAGAACATAACTGATGCAGTGGGTCAAGGGTGCATAGATGGTGACAAAATAGGTAGAAAAACCGTGCTGCCAGCGTCATATACTGGTGGTAAAAGATACTATACACAGCACTACCACGATGCCATGGCCATTTACCGTGTTAATGGTGGCCCTAATACATTTAGTACCTTCACATACAATCCTAAATGGCCAGAGATTGTCGATGCACTCCGTTACGAACCAGGGCAGCTTCCCTCTGATAGAGCCGACATTGTGACCAGGGTATACAACATGAAGCAAGAAGAGATTGTCCGTGATATTAAATCTGGGGCAGTCTTTGGTGCTGTGTCCGCAGGTTGTGTTCTCTTATAGCACTGTCCATTCCTGTATCCTGTTTCCTTGCCTTTATCCTTACCTGCCCCTTCTCTTGCAGTACTGCACAGCATTGAGTTCCAGAAAAGAGGCCTTCCACATGCCCACATCTTGACATGGTTAAAGGATAGCAACAAAACAATGCTATTATCTCATATTGATTCCCTCATAAGTGCCGAGATACCTGATCCATATACTGACCCTTTAGGATATGCATTGGTTGAAGAGTTCATGATGCATGGTCCATGTGGTGATCTAAACAAAAATGTCCTTGTATGAAAAAAGGTGTTTGCTCAAAATACTACCCTAGACCCTTTCGAGATGAGACCTCCCTTGATGATCAGGGTTTCCCACTGTATAGGCATCGTGATGATGGGCGTGTTATGTATAAGAACGGTGTGAGGCTCGATAACAGATCCGTTGTGCCATATAACATGTTCCTATTAAAAAAGTATCAAGCTCATATTAATGTGGAATGGTGCAACAAAAATAAAATTGTCAAGTACCTGTTTAAGTATGTCCATAAAGGGAAAGATAGATCGCGTGTCTGTTTTGAAGATGCACACAGCAAATCTGGTCATAGCGACGTGCATTCAAAAGCGGAAATTGATGAAGTCCAGGATTATTTGGATTGTAGGCATTTAGTGCCTCATGAGGCATTGTGGCGGCTATTTGCCTTCCCGTTGCATTGTAAGATGCCATCTGTAGAATGCCTAGACGTGCACTTACCAGCGATGAATACGGTGACTTTTAGATCAAGCACCAATTTACATACCATTGTGTCCAACGCTGAGAGCTTCCAAAAGACCATGCTCACTGAATGGTTTGTTGCAAATGAAAAATTCCCACATGCTCGTGCCTTGACGTATTGTGAATTCCCGATTGAGTGGACCTGGTAGGCTGATACCAAATGTTGGAAACATAGAGGATATCATGATAGAATAGCTCGCATTTACTATGTGCATCCATCCGCTGGTGAACGTTTCTACCTTAGAATGTTGCTTATGATCGTTAGAGGGGCGTGCAGCTTCGACGATTTATGTACGTACGACGGTGTTATTTATAGTACGTTCAAGGAGGCTTGTGAGGCACGTGGCCTGTTGGGCAATGATGGTGAGTGGTACACTGCATTTGAGGAGGCTTCGTTGTGGGCTACTTCATATCAGCTTAGGCATCTTTTTGTGACAATTATCTTGTTTTGTAGTGTGAATGATGAGCGAGCTTTTTATGATAGATTCTCGAGCTACTTGTCGGATGACATTCAGCACAGATACCGTTCATTGGTCAATGATCCTGGTTTTGTTCTTCCAGCTATGCAATTGCAGGATCTGCTTATAGATGAATTGAGTGAGCTATTTTCCCGTAATGGTTCCTCGATTGCCCATTTTAACTTGCCACAGCAACGTGCTACGTCCGGGAGCTCCAGTGCAAACAGGTTTATTTGCCATGAGTTATCTTACGACCTAGGTGATCTTTTCGATAGTGCTACTATGCTATCTTCTCAGCTGAACCCAGATCAGAAAACGGCCTATGACCAGGTCGTTACGTGTGTCATGACTGGGCAGCCTGGGTTTTTTTTCCTTTCGGGTCATGGTGGTACTAGTAAGACCTTCGTATGGAATGCTATAATATCGCAATTATGATCACATAGAAAAATTGTCCGTGCTGTTGCATCTTCTGGTGTTGCATCTCTTTTACTGCCTGACGGTAGAACTGCACATTCACGCTTCAAAATTCCAATCGATATTGATGAAACCAGCTTGTGTGATATAAAAAGGGGAACAATGCTTGCTGATCTTATTGTAGAATGTGTTCTCATAGTCTGGGATGAAGCTCCTATGACACATAGACATTGCTTTGAAACATTGGATAGAACCCTGCGCGATATCTTAACGCCTGTAAATCCTGCTGTGCATGCCCTCCCGTTTGGTGGAAAACCAGTTGTGTTGGGTGGTGATTTTAGACAGATTCTGCCTGTGATCGAAGGTGGCACACCGGCCCATGTGATTGCTGCAACTATAACGAACTCGCCATTATGGCGGTCTGTACGTGTCCTTAAACTACGTATCAATATGCGACTGTCAAATCCAGCTCTATCACCTATTAGGAAGAAAGAACTCCGCGAGTTTAGTAAATGGGTCTTAAGTGTTGGTGATGGCAAAGTGGATGATGCAACTGAAGGCACCGATGAGATTGGCGCTATAATTACCATACCATCTGATTTATTACTCTGCCCAGCCGGTGACAAGATAATTGCCATTATCAATTCTATCTATGTTGATCTCTCTAGCAACTATACTAATCCAGTTTATTTGCAGAACCGAGCAATAGTATGCCCTAACAATGATACGGTTGATGAGATAAATATACGTGTGCTAGCCATGATACCAGGAAAGATGGTCGAACACTTAAGCTGTGATTCAATTTCTAAAATGAATGACAAATTAGGTGATTTTGATGATCTCTACCCTACTGAGTTTCTCAATTCCATCGTTGTTAGCAACTTCCCGCACCATAGACTTGCTCTTAAAGTCGGTTCTCCTATCATGTTACTTAGGAATATAGATCAAAGTATTGGACTATGCAATGGTACTAGACTGATCATAACTAAGTTGGCGCATCGAGTGGTCCAAGCCACTATAATCAGTGGTTCAAATGTTGGCGATACTGTGTACATTCCAAGAATCACACTAACATGTAAGAACCCAAGGTGGCCATTTGTTCTGGAAAGGCGATAGTACCCTCTCAGACTTTGTTATGCTATGACTATAAATAAAAGCCAGGGCCAGACCCTTGATCATGTCGGTGTGTATCTGCGCCGACCCGTTTTCACACACGGGCAACTATATGTTGCAATTTCAAGGGTGACATCACGTTCTGGTCTTAAGATTCTGATCGATAACGACGATGGGTCGTGCGGTCACAGCACACGTAATGTTGTGTACCATGAGGTCCTTTCACTTGTACGAAAATTAGCTCGAAAAGTATATTGTGTTTACTGCTATCTGTAGTTATATATGCTAGGTTTGTAGGTGAGGTTTCTACGTCCGATAGCAATTTACATCTGCCCTCTGTTTTGGCTCTGCACGGTTCATACAGGAGGCTAATTATTTGCAATGTTCTGTAGGTTCAGCTACTTTCACTCTCTGATGTTGATCCAACGAAGAAGCGCGGCACCATCTGCGTACGTGTGTCACGCATGTGGGAGTACTATACCAGGGAGCGTAGGCTTGCTCATGTTGACCTTGTGCTCATTGATGAAATGGTAGTGGCTTTCGTTCACTGCTATACGGCTCTACCTTACTGCCATGCTCATGTTTTTTCCCATTTACCGATCTCTGGTTAGGGCAACAAAATGTATGCTGAGATAGGCGCGACTCATGCACCTAAGCTGATGGAAATCATCAAAGAAGGCCATGTCTACCTGATCCGAGATTTCCTTGTCCAGTCAGCAAAGAATATGTACAAAGTTGTTGACGGCGTATTCATGATCAAGTTAACCAACTGGACAAAGATCGAAGAAACCAGCGCAGTTGCAGATTCATTCCCTCGTTATGCTTACTCACTAACGCCGTTTCAAGAGTTGTCTAGCCTCATTGGCAAGAAAGACAAATCCACCGGCAAGTACACTGAGCCTTGTTGTTTCCCATCTTATCATTTAGATCTGATCGGTGGCTTGCTGCGTGGACTTATTATTGCACTCATATCTCTTTCTGCAGATGCTATTGGCATTATAACTGCTATTTCAGACCTGCTACATGTTCAGCTACCAGGCCAGCATTCTGTTTCTTTGAAGAGAAACTTACAGCTTATGGATATTGAGTATGCTTAATCATTTGCTGCACTTTTCCTGCCTTGCAAATACTATGCTGTTAATTACCTTCGGTACCATTCTGTTTTTTTCCCCTTTGATTTTAGCATTTTTAGCTAAGCTACTCCTGTTCCATAATGCTTCCCAGTGGAAAGATTGTTGATGTGGCCCTCTGGGGGGACCATGCATCTAGCTTTCCTGCTGAGCAGACATACAAGACCGGTCAGTCAAAGCTCCTTGTCATCCTGCTCGTCGGGACCTTGGTGAAGGACTATAGAGGTACGTCTTATCTATGATCACTTCCTTTTGCCAGAATAAATAGCGATTCCATTAGGTCCATCCTTCATGTTTCCACCATCTATATGATAAATACAGGCCATGACACGATAAGTTGCGGGGAGGCCGCTAAGTACTACATCAATCCTGATATTCCTGAGACGCGTGCTTATTATGACAGGTTTACATGCCATCATGTTCTTGTCTTCTGCTGAATTGTCATGAATGCTAACTAACCAATTGTGTCCCTGATGTTTTCCCGTACATACAGGTTTGGACAACAAATACCTGGTGTGCAGTGGATGGCAGCGGATGATGATCGCTACCAAAAAATTTACAAGCAATCTGAACCTGAAGAGGTTGATATCAAGACAGTGTTATCACGCGATCCGTATGACCTGCTTGTACGTTCCACCTGATCATATACATGCCCATTTACTACTATCCAATGTTGCCCTTATTTCCTTCTATGTCTATCCATCTACCACTGTCAGCTGAGTTCTGCTCCTCCTATCTTGCATCCATTTGTCGACTTCTGTGCAGGGAAAGAACATGGTTTCTACCATTACAATAGTGAAACTCCTGCCAAATTCATGGTGGTTCCTTGCTTGTTCTAAGTGCCATAAGACTGCGTATTCAGCAGCTACAGAGTTTGCTTGCAGTGATCCAAAGTGCCTTTGCGTGGTGGCTGCACCAAGGTAAGTGCACCTGCAGAGCAAGTAATAATAACATGGTGCACGTTCTCTACCTTCATTATCCAAGTTAATCGTTCGCTCTTCTGTTTTGGCGAATGTAGGTACAGAATATCATTGATTGGCAATGATGGCACGGGAGAGGCTCAGTTTGTGTTCTTCGCCGGAGTAGCTGAGCAGATTATTGGCAAAAGCATTGATGCTGTCCAGCGTGCTTCAGCACGTAAACCGGGCACGATCCCTGCTGAGATAGCATCGCTTGTTTCACGGAGATTCACTGTCAATTTCAGTGTCGCCGAAAGAAGCTTGGAGTTTGGCGAGCTCACATTTCAGGTCAATAGAGTGATTGTCATGCATCCACATTGCACGATCTCTGAATTTGGAACAATTGCTTCTGGTTCCACGTAGTCAGACAATGCAATCCTCTCCCCTCCAGCCTCTCGCCTTGTTCCATTGCAGATGGAGGTACATATCCTTTGCAAAATGATGCAGTTGGCATCTTCATGCTAGCAATGTTATGCCTATTACTTGCTCGTTTTCCCTCTGTGCCCTTCTTTTTGCTCCTCTCTTAACGTTCGATGCCCTTCCTCTGTTGTCACTTTCTATTCTTTTTCTGCCTATGCACAAATTAGCATTCATATATGCAAGGGCCTGGTTGGTAGCTTCGTGTTTTGGTCTAACCATTTTCTCTGTAGGTTGCATCTGGTTTCGCTGCTTCTTCTGTCACAGAAGAGGCCACCAAGGTTGCACTTACTTTTCCTACTTTATTTATCCAAGATTCCATAATGTGCAGCCTGCATTGGTTTTCCTTGCACAGAGGTAGCCCTGCACCTATTGATCCTTATTTGTTTTGCCTGCGTGTAGTTGCATTTTGACAGCGTCATAGATCCTTCTCATGATGATCATGCAGCCGAAAAATCACCTGTTCCATCCAGTGCATCGTCGCCTCCACCGGTAAAGATCGTATACAGATCTGTACGCTTCCCTATTTCTTGCTCATTTCTTGCACCTGGGTTGATGCTCTTACATCTGAGCAGTCTGCAGCAACTCCCCCTGATGTTGTGGAACAGGCCGCCATCTCTAAACCTAACGCCTCTTCCGTCGCTGGAAAACGTGCCGACAAAAGGTCACATATGCTGCTATACACCGCGATAGTGATTTTCATCGCACATTGTTTGCTATATTTATCGCCATACAGATGTATCATGAAAGTGATGTTTGATTAGCAGAATACTGGGCGACATTAAAAACACCTCCGTGGCAAGGAAGTTATTTAAAGGAGGTATTAATGAATCCTGTCAAACATGCCACTGTCATGTTCGATTGTTCATTGCAGCATAAACTTGCATTCTCATATTGCTTGCTTACACTGTTTGCATCCTGTTCTGCAGACTCATGATGCAATTGTGCTTCGGTGGACGAATATCCAATGGGCGTGTTTACCGAGAACGAACTGTCCAGTGTTTCTCTTGATATTTTGCAATCCTACCTCCAGTCTTCCTGCAATGCAGTCCCTTCCGAACCATCCTTAGTGTGTCTCATCTTGTTAGTTGCTTCTCCAATCTACCTCTTTTGGTATATGTTATCAGCCAACTGGCACTGGTACCGTTCCATGCTCACCTTGTTGTTGCTCTAACTTGCCTGTAATATGCAATGTGCGCAAATGTTGCTACAATGTTATCAGCTTATTACCATCGTGCTATCAAAGCTCCTAGCAGATCATCCTTGCTTGTCCGTTTCACCTACAATTTCTGCCGAGGTTGCACGCTCGCCCAGTCCCACAGGCTTCTTACCTGTCACAGTTACTTATCACGAGCCTTCGCTTGTTAACACCTACTAATTTGTTGCCTCCAACAGTCCTAGCGCATCGTTGGTTATGCATTTCGTTTGCTCTTTGCTGCCAGCTAGCACGTGCCGCTTAATTCTGGTAGCCACATACAACTCGCATATATAGGAGCAAAGTATAGGCCATTATAACAAAATACCATACCGAGCTAGACAAAAAACGTATCACCAACAGTAACCAACTACAGAAACACTTAAATACACAAATGCATCAAACAGACCAAAACCACACGGGCCACGAAAAATGAACTCACGCAGTCCGCATTTTATTATTTACTTGCCACGCGTTTCGACTTCTGGTGCTCCAACAGCTTACACATCAGCTCAGGAAGTGCGTCGGGCACTGCATTCAATTCAATGATGGCTCTTTTCGGCCTGCTCCTTCCTCAAACTAGCTGCTTCTGCACAACATGTATCTTGCCTCTTCGTTTTCTTCGTCTTCCTTTCCGGTTCTTCCATGGAACAGAATAAAGGCCGATATACTTTCCCTGATGATCCATTACAAGTACTATGGACCGCCCGCTCAGTATAGCTAGATTGCCTTGTTCTTGCTAGCTGTTTCTTGACATATACAAGTGCCATTTCCGATCTCTGCTCATGGCCCCTTCTTTATACCAAATTGTTTTTGCTGTAGGACATGCCTGTCCATGATGTCCAGCATATCACTGCTGCTTCTCCTGAACTCGATTATACCCAGGAGCCTTCAGTCTGCTCACAATCTGCCAAACAGCTGCCTCTTCAGCACTGCGATACAGATCCATCAAGCAGACAATCAACCTGGCGCAGGCTCGTTTTCTCTGATAGTACTGCTATGGACATCAAGCCTCATCTAGTGCAAGTTCCTGGAGTAAATTTCCTGCTCACTAACAGCTTTGCCTTGTTTCCTATGCTTTCTGTGTATGGTTTAAACATGAGCTGCACCCATGTTGCCGCACTCCCAGTGTTTGAACCTCTCTTACCACTATGGCCCTCTCTTATACCATGGATTGCTTGCTATAAACTATGCACCTCAATCTTTCTCTGTAATAGCTTCGATCCTTGTTATTGTTATTTATTTGTATGATCCATCACCTACCGTGGTATGATGCGATTTGCGTATTTGTAGGTAGCACGAAAAGCTTATATTTCTAGACAGGTACTTCTTGATCAAATTGTTTCATCACTGGCCCTCACTGTCCGTTCAAATGGAATTTTTAATGAGGCTCATCCCTATCTTAGAGCATGGATAGAAATAGATATACCGCCAGGTGCAAATCAGCCAATGGTTCAGACTAGAACATTCTATGGCGACCTTACAAAAAGCACATATAGTGCAATGGAGAGTGCAGCTCAGGCAATCATAATATATTTGATCAAGCAAAGAGAGACTGAAGTTGATGACGCTAACTATGGCGAGCTTGTTTCACTCAAGAAAATGCATCACGCAGCAAAATGTTTTCAGGATATTTATAGAGCGGATGAACAAGTCAAACTGGCTTATGTTACTTCGCTCAAGGAAACCAGCCAAACTTTGCTATCCAAGATTCGCCAAATCTGCATCGACCATGCCGGCATTCTTCCAGTTCAGGTATCTACCTCGCCTGAATCGACAACAGCAAGGGAAGATTCTGCTATCCGTTACATTGGACATATACCGCCAAGAACACCGCACGAAAATCTAGCAATGGATTTGGCCGATTTGGCCTCGGTGAACATTGTTGGTGGCCTCCTTATGCCTACGACACAGGTTTTCATTCTTCTTTAACCATAGTCCTCAATACATTATTGCATCCTCCGACTTATACAATATATTCTTATCTTCCATTTCAGGTGGCCAAATAGTCATGCACGCAGCTACCGCTTTGATCATGCTATTAGCTTTCAATGGATGCTATTTTGTATGGAGCTACTTCGTGGTTGCATAAACCTACTCTTAGGCTGCTAGCTATATGGTTCATTCTCAGTGAGCTATACTTACTATATTAGCTTTGTGCATCTGCGTGCTATGCTGCAGTGAAGATTGCTCAAGTTTCTGGGTTGCATGCTGAAAATGATATACTCATCTTCCTACAACCTGTCTTTTGCTGTTCCCAGTATATTGCAAGACCGTGTGCTGTTTTTTTTTCAACAACACTCTATATTGTCTATCTGATATTCAGTACATCTTCCCTAAAGACTCAAATATGCAGCCTAGCCATTTTATGAACAATGTTACTCTGCTAGCAAATGAAATGTTAACTGCTTTACATGCAACGCCAATGACTGCACATCCTGCAGCACACCATAAGACTCTAATCCGAACCCCAATTGTTAAGTGCCCCGTGCTGCCTGATCTTTTTAATGAAAGCTCATTTCAATGCACTATCCCATTGTTTCTATCTTGACGCGTTTATAGAAAAGTTCCGCAATCAAAACCATGGCAAACCCAGACAAGATCAATCTACACAAAACTTACAGATTCTTTTTAGCATCCGGCTATGCTCCGTGTCATCAGCCACACAAATGCGCTATTCATCATACACTGAACATATTTTGCTGCACTAGCACGCACCATTTCAGTAACATGGCAATGTTCTGCTTTCTCCTGGACAATGCACGCCAGGCACTAAACTTTGGATCAAAATCGATCCGGCCAAACCATTTATACATTGCCAGTAAAAAGTGCTGCTTTAATTGCATTCCTGCCATACAGATTCTGTTTCAGCGTATTATTGCACCTGTTAAAACTCAGCATAGAGCAAACTAGCTGTTACGTTAATAGGTTGTTCTACCTCATTGCATGCATAGCAGCTACATTGTGCAACAAACTACCGAATTACGCACATTAATTAACCATTTACATACATAGCCTCAACATTTGACAGTCAACCCAGCTACATTGTGCAACAAACTACCGAATTACGAACATTAATTAACCATTTACATACATAACCTCAACACTTGACAGTCAACAAATAACAGGTACCACTAAAGCAGGAACACATATAACACATTTCAAAATATGCCATGTGTAGAGACATAGCAGATATATCCTACAATCAGTTGTTCCATCCTTCACTTTCCCTGCATGACAGCCTCCTACAAAGCAGAAATATACTACAGTCCCTTGCTTCATCCTTCACTTTTCCTTCTTCACTTTCCCTCCGTCATTGCCTCGTTTAAGTTTCCAGTGCTCTTGTAGATTTTTTCTTCTGACCACTCGACCATCCGCCACAATGCCATTGCAGTGTCTGTTTGGAAGCTCCCTGCATCAAATGTGGGAAGAGTGGCCAAGGCAGTACCACAGAGATCTTCACATGCTTCCTGCACAGTTTCCATCACATCTAATAACTGATCCCACCCTTTTCGAAGCTTGTAGATTGTTCGCGCTTGTTTTTGCTGCATACAGATAGCAGCCTGCACATGCTCTTGAAGTACTTCTTTCTCCTGCTCAGCTGTTGCACGCCCTATGAAATTCACATCATCAACCTCAAATATGTATGTCTTCTTCAGGACTCCTAAAAGAGCAGTAGCAGCAGCCTCTTCAGCAGCTGGTACTGTCCAGGCTAGACACCCCATTGCTCACTCCAGCTTCCCAGATGTATTAACTTCTGTGGTACTGATGATGGTACTGACAACAGAATGATACTTACCATCCTCATACCAATATTCATAGCACGGCTCAGTGCCACCAAGACTCCTAACTGCCTCTGCAAGAATTACTTTACGAGGAATCCGAATAATATGCGGATTATCTGCGCATCAAAACAGGTTCATTGCACGATCAAAAAAGTATACATTTATGTGCAGTTTAACAAAGCCAAAAACGAAACAGGCAATTTCCCCTTTGATGCTTCGTGCAAATTGTAATCGAACATAATCAACTATTTCGTGCCGTCTATAGCTGTTGATCATTTCTGCACATAAACATCACACCATGTAGTACCAATCACCCTCCTCGAATTCTTACTACAAAACTACTATCCTCTGTTTTCTAACTGCCTAACGATTCCATCTACCATGTCAACAATTAGCATACAATCAATGTTAGTGCACATAACTATACCACTTGCCTAAACTATTTACTAAATAAACACGTTAAAGAACTCTATAGACACCCGCAAACCTGTTAAAGATGGCTCCATACAGTAACATTATCTATAGCTAAATTTTGTTCTTCTATTAATGCACATGACACCTTGCTTCAACTTCTGGCTCCCTCTATTTGCTTCCAACGCTAACAAGATTATGCAACCAATGCAGCAATCTCTCCAGTTGATTTTCTATGCGCAGCATATCTAGACACTTAACTCTGCCCAATTACATACATTTTTTGCCCTTCCTACATGTACAGCTTGTCCTTCATCTTTGCTATACAAACTATGCTACCCTTTTCCTCCTTTCCCAGATCGATTCATCAATCTATAGCCCCCAGGTGCTCTTTACAGTTTATCATCAAATGCAAAATGCTAAGCAATAAAACATTGCCTCTTATTAGATTCTGATACTGCTAAAGACATTACCTCTCGCAAAAGTAGCCATTCACCTGATTCTTTTTCCCCTTCTATCACAGGCAGCCAACAATCTTTCTTCGTAGATACCAGTACTATCAACCACCTGTAGCTCAAAGCATAGGTACATAACCAATCGGGTCAATCCATATTCTACCGTTCAACTTGCAATCCTTATGCCTACAACACAAGATAATTTCCGCCTAATCGCATAGAGACAGCGCATTCAGCGCATGTGTGAACAAATCAGGGCAAAATCAATACACCACCCAAGCTGTGCACAAATGCTATATGCAACCGAAAAAGCTAACCAAACTAGCATACTATAAAAAGCATAGTACTGAGCTCGTTAAAATCAAAACACACAGCTGCAATCCGCCGTAGCAATAGAGCCTTCTGATCTAAAAGAAAAAGGAAAGTAGCCAAAAAAGCACCCAGCCAACAGTCGATTCTTTACCTCCACAGATTGAAAAACAAAGAAAACAAGATCCAACAACACCTGCTCCTCTGCATAAGCAGACCACCAAAGCTGCAACCTTTTAATGGAGCAAGCAAAGAAACGAAAAAGGAACTTGCCTGAGCAAGCTTCCAGCTGCAAGAATGAAGCAAAAGAGGAATCGTCCACAGTAGCGACCGCCTGGACCTGTTACAGCCGGTGAAACAATAAAAAATAGGCCCATTAGTAAACTTATATCTGTCCACGTGGCCCCCAAAAAATCTTCCAGCTGGTCCCTTCACGTTCCAGACCATCACCGCATCCTACCCTTTTCAGTACCCACTTCCTCGGCGGCGTTCCCTCTTCCTTTCGACGTTCTCTAGAAATCCAGCGGTCTCCCGGCCGCTGCAACCACCAAGGCACTATGCCCTCTCCGATCCAAGGTACGGACCGCGCAAGCATTTCTACATACTACTCCCCATTGCACTTTATTTCTTGATATATCTGGGGCCTCAGCAAATAAACTTGACCTAGATCCCCAGGTACTACACGCATAGCAGGCACCTGCATATAATGTGCTCAGACAGAGTCACAAAATACAGCCACGATTTGTCTACCTACTTTTAGATGCAAAACTGCAATACTCCCATCACATTTAGTATAGACATTTTGCTCATTTTGTATAGATGTATATAGCACCATGATAATCAACGCACAAATGCAGCGAATTTGATAATCCAATTTGCAATGGACATATATTACCATCCACAGATTGCAGCAAAATAAGCAAACCGATAAGAATCATATACTTGCATCTTCTAACCACCAGTACTACCCTAAATCTTATATTACCTATCCTCTGTTTCATTAATGGAAATCTGCATACGTATTGTAATTTTAGAAATACCCAACCAATTGTCAAAGGAATGTTCATGTTAGAAACAAAGTACGACCAATGTCTTCTCATATAAATTACACCAGCAATTATCTCACATTTTTGTCACGTAATACAAAAAGATTTACATTGCAACCAAGTTGCAGCAATACATTTTCTCTTATCTTGGCAACCTACAACAGTTAACTTATTCTGCAGAACATCAGTTATGCTATCGTTCTAATGGTTCTATAAATAGCACAATGCACATGTGAAATTGTTCTTTTTACCTAATTCAAATTTGCATACCCTATTCTTTGATACTATGCTCATTACCAAATTATGTACTTTTCCTCTTCTATTCCATTCACACAAAAACTTTCTTCCCTCCCAACCAAATCCATTCTGCTAGATTAATTATTATCTTCTATGGTATACATTTCTGTTGGAATTCATGTTTTCTTGCAGATACTTATTCTAGCACTACACATGCACTTACACTGCATTTTTGACACAGCTATGTCATACAAAACTCCAATTCCGCAAACATCAGAACTATCCATTTAGATGCTGCACAGCATGATATCATATAACTAGATTCAATCCATGTTCTGATATTCAGATATAACATAACAAATCTCGCATCGATCTTTTCAGCAACTAGTGACTCAAGCAGTGACATTATCATGTACATCTCTCGTTCTGCTAATACGCATAATGGTGAAAAATCAATCCAACCCACTGATATCATCTACATTAGTGATGATGACGGTATATCACATATATTGCTCTAAATCTACATTTCTATTTCTCTATATATAGCACCTTACATATAAGTCTTATACCGTTCCTCCATATGTATCGTTACTTTTCAGATAACATAGACAGCCACATGCCTTCTTCTCCAACCAGGAGCATGAACATACCAAAGACAGTTGTCAAACAAGGTAACATTGTCATGCAATTGCAACCAAACATGAACTATTTAACTACATACTCTGTTCCATTTCATATAAGCCCATATAGCTCAAACCAATCTCATTGTCTATGACATACTACTAAACATATAGTCTTATATCTCTTTGTCATACCAACGCTACTCTTGTAGAAAAGCCCAACAACTGCACAGGCTCTTCTCCAACTAAAAAAAAAGCCGTCAGAAAGATCTACGAAACAAGGTAATAGGATGATACAATTTCCCTTTCTTACCTGTTTATATACTCTATTCAATTTCATATAATCTCACATATTCCAGTAGCTTTTGGTTTACTACAATAGCCTACATACATAAACATACAATCGTATCTTGCACAGATTACAAGAATGCCAAGAATTCACATGCTTTGCTGCCTTCCCGTCACATCAAAAAAACACAGCCATTGAACAAGCTAATGAAACAAGGTAATAACACAATACTATTTCTTACATTATGTGAACTTCTGTTTTTCTGCCAATACTTGCTCTGCCTCATGCAGCATCCTACCATTGCCACTCCCTCAAAGGCTACAGCAAATTATGCGTGTTCGCAAATGATGTACAGCTGACAAATGACAACATAAAGTATCTAAGGCACATGGTTAATGCTAAACAACCTCAAATACCATACTATGTATGTCAAATGAAGAAAGCGTTAATTGGTCCGAACAGAAGAATGGTAAACTCTATACTTCTCACATTGCAGTCTACAAAAATACATTATATGTACCACTCTGACTACAGTATTACTATCCTATATGCAGTACTTCTCGGTGCAGTTCACAACCACATATCTCAAGCAATTTCTAGATGAACCAATCAACTGCTTGCGTACCAAACCTGCTGCCAGTAACACCGAACATCAGCTCCATCTAATCATGGGACGAGACAAGCGAGCCACCATAACAACTAATTGGCCTTTGTTTATCCAAAGTGCCCAACTAAAAATAGGAGATGTATGTGTTTTCGCATACAATCATAGCAAGAAACATCTATCGCTCACTGTGCATCGTCTTTGACGCAGTTAAGTGCATCAGATTTGCTACATTTCATACTCTCCATTGCAAATCAACTACCATTCATAGTTACAATGACATGCACTACATTGCTCATGCAGGAACTTACTAGCCCCAGGCTTGTTGACCTCTTTGAGCAACCATATCAGCAGCTACATTCTTCTTTTGCAGCCATCTTGCCACATGCTTCTGACTTAGGTTGTCAAAATTAGTATCATAGCCATCTATGCCTAGAACATAACCATATATCTATGCCTATATGTATGCACCAACTTTACATTTGGTATCTAATCTATCTATATGTATGCACCAACTTTACATTTGGTATCTAATCTATCTATTTTTATCTTATTGCTCTATATTACTATAAATGATTATTCTTATCCATTGCTTTCTTACGTTACGCATCCCATACCCTAATAGAATCATTATCTTTACCTAATCTGCCCGGCATGTCCATGATCAAGATATCTAATTTGCTTCAGCAATAAAAATTTGAGTTTTATATGACTAAAATGATTTGTGCAAGGGTCTTTACAGCATCATTGTTAGTCTATTTATGAATCATTTATCATTCTATAATACAATGTCTCAAGCATTTTATTACTTACTAAAAAACCACCATTTAATTCTTAGTAATTTGACCATGGGCGCAGCAACGCGCGCCTTCCCGATCTAGTTAAGTAATATTAGTCCACCACCTATGTGCAGAAGGGGTTCTCAGAGAGTCTTTTGGCGCTAAGACCGAGGTCTATAAATTTCAAATAAAAGGGTCCTAGCTAAAAACACAAGAACTAGGTCTTTGTTAGAGACCAGTTCGTAGAGGCAAAAGTATACACTGAGCCCACCTGTCAGGTGGTAATAAGGAGAATGGGAGGAACAAAGTTTTTATGTAGGTTACATAAAAAGAGAGAACTAGGTTTATATATTATAGTAATTTTTATAAGCTAAATCTCCTCTACTATATGACATCTTAGACTCATTAAGAGGGTCTACATATTGTCGACATGTTATGAACCAGATGGAGTATAATGACCGTAAACCCTCAGAATAAAGAGGGACCCTCCTATAGCCACGATGCAGAGTATAATGCACTTGAAGCACGAATGGACCATTAATTGGTCCAGAAGCCAATCATCCTCTTTCTTTTATTGAGCAAGTTGAACGGATTTCCATTATACAAAGTACACGTCTAATTCGTGTTGATATGGTCGTTCTGTCAAAAGATATTTGGGGTCGTAGAGTTTCTCTTGGGTGTTGTTAAGGGGCGACATCACGCAGTAGTGAAGAGACCAGGTTCTTCTCTTCAGACTTCACTTAGAACTGGTTGTATTCATTTTAAAAGACAAACAATGTCTCAATCAAGTTAAGTTGTATCTGGAAGTCTCTTTTTCTGGGAAGGATGTGGCTCCTCAGTTAAAAAGCAACACCGGGATTACAATCCTTCAGTAGTACAGAAGGACAACAAACCATGTTGCACAGCTTTTCTCACGACAGCTATTACGTGATGTGAGCCACACTATTGGCCAACGCTCTGATCGTGGAGATTCCAAAGTTGGCAAACTCGTGGAGCTTCACCTTGCTATCTCGGATGTTCAGCCATGCGTAGGTTCTTTATTTGATCTAAAGTGAACTTCGTCGGCATGGTTAGCTACCTTAAAAACGGAGAAAAGATGTGAAAGAAGTGGAATTCGTCGGAACTCTTAACGAGGAATCACATGATTTTCTAAGTGTACCTGCTATAGGGTATGGTCGACCAAGACAGAATTTGCCTCTATATAATACAAGAGTTATCTCTATGTCTCTTGAGTGAACGAATTTTAGAAATGCATGGCCATGCTACTCGCGATTAAAGGGTTAGCCGTGGTTAGGATCCCGAGTCACGTGATCGAGAAAGAGTGGTCGAGCTAACTAAACAAGAATGTCACGTGTTTGCCTTGTGGTTTGACCGATATTGTAAGGCAAAGGAAAATGCATCTAAGCAGTATTGAGGTTTGTTCGATGTGATATTTACGTGAACTCAGGAGTCAGCATGTCCTATTAGGGACCGCTACTGACTAGTGCTTAAGTAGGAGTACTCGTGCTACGTCTAAATGTACATGAACTAATAGCGTTGTATGCTTAAAGGGCTGAATCCAATTTGATGAAACTTCAAGTTTCTAGTGGGTCTCTAATGTAGATACCCATTTTGGGACGTCTATGTAAGGAAGGGGTCGGTGACATTAGGGTCACCAAAATTCAAGAGTCCAAAAACTCTAGCCGTCACTCCTACCTCACCCAAAACCGTGTTGCCTGGCGTTAGCACACTTGGCACATGGTGTTCTTTTCATGTACGTGTGGATATCTCGGTGCACTGTGTTCTTTTCACATATCGTGGATACCATGAAGGTATTGTTATGAGATTGTAATGCTAAGATGATTTACTATTTTTTAGACGAATAGTGAGAAGTTAGTACGACTATGATTACGTGAGCATGCTATATCAACTATGCTTCTGTTATTCTGTGCACGTAGTGGTAGTTCGATGAATCTAAAACTATGTCCTATCCGTTTCTCGATAATCATCACAATGGAAGAGTCAATGGATGGTAGCATCACGGATGGAAAGGAGGAGACAAGGGGAGAAGAAATGGAAAGCATCAGAGGGGCTAGGGACAAGACAGACGGGTGACCTTACATTTGCTTCAACATGCAATATGTATGGCCCTATTGATGGGCTGAATATTACCTATATGTACGCATACTAGAAATACCTGAAGATGCACAATTTCAGGCCTCTATTCATGCCGGGCCGTAGGCCGTGGCCCTACCCTCGTTGCCCCTCCCTAACCCCGCTTTAGCTGCCTCGCTCATTGGCACTGTTCTAGCAAAGGCGAAGACAATCCGCCCTAGCCACCAGCTAGCAGGACCACCATTTCCCGATTTTATTGTCGGTGTTTTCGCTGATTCTCCTCGCCTCTGACAACCGATCTGACGCCTGGAGGCGAGAGGAACACCAAGTCAACACTTAACGTGTAAACTAGGTTCATATTATGTTAGATTTGCGTCATATATAATAAGGATCTCTCAGATCTATCATCATTTTGGTGTGGCCAACACTGGAGAGCTAGTGGTGTTTTTATCTTGTGGATCGACGATTGCCGATCTGGCGGATTGTCGTCCGAGTGCTTTGGCCTAACTGCCGGTGCTGGCGCCAAATGTGGTGTCGAGTTTATTTTGGTCTTTGGTTCCCTCAATTCGTCATGTTGTGCTCTTGGTCTTCTTCCCTGACGGTCTGGTGATAAAGCAGTGGTTTGGCATTATGTCTTGCAAGGGGTGTGTCTCCAGCTACTGTGTATTCAATGGTCTTAGGTTCTCACGTGTTGGGGTGGACGGTTCAGGCAACTCTTCAAAACTTTTGTGGTTAGTCTAGTTTGTGTTGGTTTGGTCTTCTACTGTTTCTTCACTGGAGTCTTAGAAGAACACCGAGATGTGAAGAACAAAATTGGAGACGGACTCCAAAGGATCTTGATGTAACTTTTGTTTTTATCAAAAAGTTTTGTTGTTCGTGTTTGTTTTAGTTTATGTTTAATTGATGAAGTCAATTGGTTGAAAACAAAAGCTGCCTTGCTCAGGGGAGGAAGCAATAGTGGTACCAAGAAAAAAAGTTAACTAGATATACATTAGGTTGTTCAATGTTAAGGTTTGACCAATAATTAATTCGATAATATATGGGTTATGTGATATAAATTTGATACTATTGAGTTCATATTTGGAAGTGCTTCTTGATTGTGATTCTATAACTATTAATAAAATATTGTAGAAAAAATTTGTAGTCAAATCTTGAATTTAAATAGTCAAAATATGCACTTTATATCAAGACGAGAGAGAGTAGTCAAATAAGCTAAGGTTGGACTAAAGTCTGGGCCTAATGCATGTGGCTGGAATGGCTAAGGAATCGTGGTGAGCTACGATATGTCAAGAAATTGATAGATTCGAGGGCTTAAAGAATCTTGGCGAGCTTTTCATTAGGTTTGTTGAAATAAAGAAACATAATTATAAGTTGGTATATTTTCTACTCAAATTAGTATTGTTCCTACTGATGGTAACGACAGGTATTGAAAGAGTATTTCTGGCAATGAATCTCTAAAAGAACAAGTTGAGAAAGTAAAGCAAGATATTTTTTTGAGGTGAGCAATGATGATATAATCAAGTGTCCGTTTTCAAAGATCGAAATCGCGTCGTGTGGTACAATAATTTTTGTTAGTTATTTTGTATATTGTTTGTTCATGTGAGACCATTTTGAACTGATTTGTCAAGTATTTGCTTATTACGCACTCACTTCTGTTGGAATTATAAATTTATTTATGTGTTCCAGGTCTTTAAAGTGCTCACTATCATTGGCAAATGCTGACTCCACCAGTGGCCTTGCTCGTGGCCATGTTGTAGGATGCATGAGCTCTAACACTGGTTGGGGTCGACTGGTCGACGACAGCAAGAGCATTGGCGAGTGCACGAACCTGTTTCAATTCTTCTAACTGCTACTCTCTTCATCTATAAATATAAGGTGTATATATTTTTTTAAATTTATCTTTGACTAATAATTTATTTAATAATATATGGATTACAAATCAATACCATTGGATATTACTTTTTAATATGAATCCAATGATATCAATTTTGTATCATGTAACTCACATATTAATGGATAAATTTTTGGTCAAAGAAGCGTGGACACCTTACATTTATAAATAGAGGAAGTACTACTTATGATTGTTAGATTGACACTAAAATTGATGCGGCGTTATGTGCAGGAGGAGAAAGTTTTTTATCTACAGTATCGACCAGGAACATGCATATGTGCATGTGAATTGCAGTATAAGTGATATGTTCTTCTTTTTTTCTATTTCATTTGATATTTGGCTACCATGTAGATCCCAATCTATCTATCTGAGGAAAACTGAGTCATTGCACCTGAGCCTAGCTTTCTAGAAAGAAAATTCCACACTACAGTAGTGTTTGAAATGTACAGATGTACTTTTTTCATTTTGTTCCCTGTTATCTATAAGTTGACTTTAGGTGAGTTCCATCTTTACGCATCGAGTAGAAGAAGTGAAGAAAAGTTACATGATAAAAAAATATGTAAAATCTAAAAAAATATTTAAAAATCAGAATAAGATTAGTCGTGAATATGAACTTGCTGCTCTAAGGCGTACCCAAAACTAGATTATTTGCTGGCTAAGTAGCTATCGGGAGGACCTCGACGATTTGAAGCTGATTGTATCTTTTTTCTAAAAAATAATTTGACGACTCTTCGCAACCATTTGGATAGGTTTCGGAAGCAGGTGGACCGCCTGATACGTTCTCCACAGCCATACACCACCATCGAGCTCCAATTGGCACAATCTCGCCGACGCCGAGAACCAGCCGACGCGCTCACTGACATCTGTCCCTTACGCGGCGTGCCCCTCCGTAGTAGCGAGCGACACGAATCATCTATTTCCCTTCCCCTCCAAGCAAAGAACCAACTAGAATATCAAACACAAATCTCCACACCCCGCCACCTGCCCCGCCACGCCGTTCTGTCCATCTGATCCAACTGACACGTGGGCCCCACCGTGACCGACACACGCAAAGCACATCAAATGGGAACAAACAATTAAGAGAATAGTCGAGAAAACCCAAACAAGGCGAAAGGAAGGCCACCACACCACTCGGCTCGGCTCGCCTCGCCTCCCTTCCCGCACCTTCTCCGCATCAAGCAATCAATCTCCGCACGCACACGCGCGCGCGCGCCCACGCCCGCAGCACGACCTCTCGCGAGGAGGAGGAGGAGGAGGAGCAGGAGGGTGCGGCGCCCCATGGCGTTCCTGTTCGGCGCCTTGGTGGGGCTGGTGCTCGGCATCGCCGTCGTCATGGCGTTCGCGCGCCTCGAGAACTCCCGCGCCGAGCAACGCCGCGAGCTGGTACGTGCCCCCACGAACCGACGGTTCGGCCACCACCCCGTTTCCAATTTCGTCCTGTCGCGCGTGATTTGGATGATCCGACCCGATTTGATGGGCCGCTGGGTGGGTGGGTGATGCGTCTTCCGGGTCCGTAGACCGTGGAGGCGGTCGAAATTCGCCAATTAGGAGCTTTTAGATTTAGGCTTTAGAGCGCTATTGATTCTGGAGTAGAGTGAGTTGTGGATTGAAAAATGAGTAGGCGTTGGTGTTGAGTAATGTGGATTGTGGAGGCCTGTGCGTTTATATGGACCGTAATTGCTTGGCTTTAATCCTAATCTAGTTTGCCAGTCCCAATTGGGATGCTTTTTATGGAATTTGAGGAGACATGGGGGAATCGGCTGCTCCGTGTGATTCTGGCCATGATAGGTTGTAAGATGTCGATTGGTCTCGCAGCACTCTGTGACTCTGATATTACTTGTGCATTTGCTGTGTTGCAAACCGGAGGCGCATCATGATCTACCGAGGCACAATCAATCACAGCAAGACATATAAGAATTTGTTAAAGAGGTTCAGCGGACACGTCTACATTCTCTGGAGCCCTTCTGCGGGTACTCTGTCCCACACATTTTATTGGAATATGTTAACCATTGATAACTCTGGGTACCCGCGGTCTAACTGCGTACCGTGTTGACCGAAGTCGCTTCGCGCTGCTCGCTTCTCAGGTGTTCCTAATCGCTGCCTTCTGGTGATGCTTCCCTGATCTAGCCGCAACAACTTCTGTACGAAATCAATGGTCTTCTCTTTCTCTTGCCTCAGTGTCTCAACCGGTTGCTTCTGGACTTGGTGATTTCTTGTTCTAGCCGATAACTCCTGCACCACTGCTACTCTGAATCGCTCTTGCACAGCGACTCAAACCCGCAGTGTATCTGCAGTGCTCCCAGTCGCGGGATGCCAAACTCGCGGAATTCCCAAATGCTGCAACTTCCGATCTCTCTGCAGCATACCGATCTGCCCCTGACCGCTGACTAGTTCTTCTGAGACGGTGATGCCTTCCGCTCCTCTAGATCAACTCGATGACCACAACGTCCAATCAACCTCGCTCTGATACCACTCGTTGGTTGCAACATGCTGGTTTTGGCGAACAGGGTGTGTCGGCATGTCAATAAGAGAGAGTGCGATGGCTGTGATGTGATAATGGTCTGGAGTTCGGTTTATTTGAGTGGAGAAAGGGCAATTAATTTACTTTTGGGAAATATTGAAACTTGCCAGGGGCATATACAAACCTGTCCCTTCAGCTTTTTAGGATGCTCTGCACCAGTTTCTTGACTTCAAAAATTGTTCACATGATATCCGTGTGTAGGGAGTATTGTAGCCGACATGTCAAAAATAACAGGTGAGGTAGTGTTACAACTTTTTCTAAAAAAGAGAGAGAGAGCGTTCACATGACATCTGCAAAACTCCTTCCTTCTAATGAGAATTGTATCTCTTCCTGAATAAGTCCTTCTATTGAGATAGAGTATTCCAGCAAGTCAAAGCAGCTATGTTCATCTTCTTTTGTTCAAAATAATCAATGTTTTGTTTACTGATTATCCTGTGCAACTCTTAGTTCCATCATTCCCACTTAGTTAAATTGTGATAAGTTGTGAAAAATTATCTTAAGAACCTAAAATAACAGTTATTTGTTGACAAGAATATCTTCCTATATGAACACTTACTTAGGGATTGATGGTGTATTTCAATTCTCACCATAATTTAACCTGTGTGCAGGCTGCTACAGTTTCATCTTTCTCAAAGTTGACTGTACAAGATTTGAAGAAACTTATTCCTCCTGAGTTCTATCCATCGTGGGTTTCTTTCACCCAAAAGCAAAAGTTGAGTTTTTTTCTCTTGCAATTTTTTCTTATGCTTTGACCTTGGTGTTGTCCAATATTGTTTGTACTGATACCTTATTTTCTTTAATTTTTACAGCTTAAATGGCTGAATCAAGAATTGGTAAAAATCTGGCCATTTGTCAATGAGGTGCTAACAGTTCCTGATTCATTTAAGTATTCCGTAGTTTTGATGCTGGATACTGAGTTTTCTTACTGCGTTTCTTGAATAAATTTGTTATGGATAGTGAAAGTTACTTAGGACAACAAGTATGGTTTCTGTAGGCTGCATCGGAGCTGATAAAAACCTCTGTGGAGCCTGTATTCGAGCAGTACAAGTCATTCATTCTGGCCTCCATCCATTTCTCAAAGTTGACACTTGGTACTGTTGCTCCTCAGTTTACAGGTAGGAACTCTTTACAAAATCTAGATGTCTAGATAGGTTTGTTGCTTGATTAGTGATCTTCCTTTATATACTCGGAAAGTATATGTGGTAGGGAAATATGCCCTTGCCCCCTGGGGCTATATCACCTCTACATCCAGCGTCGATTTGTGCTTTGAGATTCACATATTTTCATCATCATCGTCATTGTAGCACACCCTCACCCTCATTTCACATCTTAATAAATTCAATTGTTAATTCATTTTCAATGCATAACATGCATATAAATGGATTAATACATGCTAAATATGGATTGATTTATCACAAAGAGTATAGTGCTGTATAGTGTAGAGACATAAAATATGCGAATCTCAAAAGCACGAACTAATGGTGGATTCAGTACCCACGGGGGGTAGCGAATCCACACTCATATGTGGTATATTCTGATATAGTTTGCATAGGTAAGTCTTTAGTTTTGTGCATAAGAATTAAGGAGTACATGAAATGAAGTCGGTGCCCCAATCAGACTAGTCTTTTATCTTGAAGACATAACTAATTCTCTCTCGTATTCCCCCTTTCACCATGTAAATTTTCGTCGCAACAATTACAATGACATTTATTCAACTAAGGTATAATAGGTAGGAATAAGATATGCGTCTCGAGGTTCTAAGACTTATATTTAGAGACAAGTACATCTATAGCTACAGCAAGAAGGCGGGAACAAAACATCAACAGCCAGCTAATAATAGTTTTGTCTGTTGCTTTACAAACATTTAGGTTGATTTGGTTAAGTTGTTTGGATAATAACAGTGAATAAGCAGGCATGACTATTAATGTCCGCATTTTTTGGATAAAGAGAAAAGGTCTCCGTTGGATCCTTGAACTTAAGCAACAAATAGTTACTAGCCTTCCTCTATTCTTCTCCCTCGTTTTAGGCTGTTGGGACGAGAATCATCTCACCTGAAGGCTGCAGTGGGCATTCGCTCACTTCTTATAGTTATAATCTACACTCCTATACTCGGGCATACTTTAAATAATCTTCCCTTCAATAGGCACGTAGTCTTTGAACTTGATGTTACAAGTTATATAGAACTTTCCATTGCTGGGTAGACAACGACTGAGAGCTCTTTCCGTATTTTAGACAACAGTTGCATTCATAACATATACTATCAATGACAAGGTCTCCATAGTTTGCAAAGCTTAACTGTGTCATAAAGACACACATGTCCAAATAAGGTGTTCTGTGTAGTGTATCTGTGTCAAGCACATCATAATGTGTATCTATGAAGTTCACATTGGTGCTGTCCTTACGGGAATGGGGTTACTGTTGGACAAATGTTGGCAGAGGAAGGAATAAGTAGAATGGTGGTATTACCTTGTACAAAATTAGAAGATAGAGCTGGATTTGAAACAAGAGGGAATAGCTTGTGGGCGTGAGATATGTGGAGTGATCATGTGACCAGTTATGATCATGCATTTAATAAAAAAAACAACTAGGTGACTCATCGATAATTTGTGCAACTCCGGGAAGCAATTTTAATATGCTCACTTGTCATGCTGCATAAGGCTATTGCCATTGTTCAGTGGCTTTATTTCTATGAACAAAGCGTGGTGAGACCTTCTTATGATCATTGTTTAATAACAGCCGGTGCAGCAATAGAGCTTTTTGTTAGACAGCTGAATAGGCGTATGGGCTATTGGCTCATTATGGCTAATTATAGATTGCTTGATGTTATAATTACGCAAGGAGATCCCAAGGGTCCTCCTTGCCTATATATGTACCCTGCCTATTGGCCTCCTTGCAATCCAGTAATTTCCAATGCCATACAATTGCTTTCATGGTATCAGACGCCTAGGTTCTCTTCTTCCGCTGCCCTAGCCTGCGCGACTCTCAGCTGCGCACCCCGCGCGCCTCCCGGCTGCGCCCTCTTCCCCACCCCATGCCTGGCTCCGCTCCACCCGCCTCCTCTGCCGCCGATGCCGAGGCAGCCCTGGCAGCCCTCGCGGTCAAGCGCGCCCGTGTTGCCGAGGTCGAGCGCGCCCCGCGCTGCTGAGGAGCGCCGCCGCCAGCAGGAGGCTCTCCGGGCCGCCGCTCTCCAGCGCGCCCAGGCCGCCGAGCAGGAGGCCGCGGTCGTGGCCCAGAAGCGCGACGCCGCTGTCGCCCGCGCTCGCGACGCCCTTGCGCGTGCCGCCCAGGAGCGGGAAGCGGCCGAGGCCGCCATCCCGGCCGATGACGACGCCGCCTCCTCTGCCGGTGCCAGTGGCGCCGGTGGCTCTCCTCTGCAGCTTCTGGACGCTCTCCTGGCGCACGAGGCCGCCGCCATCGTCAACCTCCACGCCCAGGCCGTCGGCGTCCAGAACATCCGCGCTCTCGTCCCCGTCGTCCTCGACGTGGAGACCAACAACTACACCTGCTGGCGCCACCAGATGCTCCTGGTTCTTGGGAAATTCTCCCTCCGGCGCCATGTTCTTGCTAACGCCGCCGACCACCCCTACCCCGACTGGGAACGCATGGACTGCGTCGTCATGACGTGGCTCCTCGGCACTATCTCTCCCGATCTCGAGGAGATTGTTCGGGACGACCATGCCACTGCCACTGCCCGCTCCGTCTGGCTCGCCCTGGAGCATCAGTTCCTCGGCAACCGCGAGCAGCGCGCGCTCTACCTCGACGCCGTCTTCCGCAACTTCATCCAGGGCGATCTCTCCATCACCGACTACTGCCGCAAGTTCAAGTCCATGGCTGATGCCCTGGGCGACTTGGGCGAGGTCGTCACTGATCGTACGCTCGTCCTCAACATCATCCGTGGCTTCAACGAGCGCTTCGCCTCCATCGGCATGCACCTTCAGCGTGGGCGCCGGTTCCCCACCTTCCTGGAAGCCCGGAACGACCTGCTGCTTGAAGAACTCAACATGGCTCATCGCTCGGCGCCTTCCCCGACCGCCCTGATTGCCTCTGGCACTGGCGGCACTGCTGGTCAGCCCCCCCGCACCTCTCCTGGAAACGGTGGTCACCCAGGAACTCCGGCAAGGGCGACAAGCGCGGCACGCGCGGTAGTGGCAAGGGCAAGGGGCGGCAGTCTGGCACGCCCGCCCTGGTCCAGCTCCTCCTGCGCCGAACCAGCAGCATCCTGCGCAGGCTCCGCCAGGCGGTCCATGGCCCAGCTTCTACAAGCCCTGGTCCGGTTCCATCAGCATGTGGCCTGGGAATCGTCCTCCCCTGGCTCCGCTGCCGGCTGCTCGTCCTCCTCTACCGGCCCCTCCACCTCAGCCGCAGGCCTTCGTCGCCGGCGCCCCGGGGCAGTGGGCTTCCCCCCCCGGCCAGGCCTTCGCCGCCGGCGCCCAGGGGCAGTGGGCTCCCCCCCCGGCTCCTACTACCCCACGGCTGGCATGCCATCCTGGAACGCACAGGGTCTGGCTTCCTCCTTCAACACCGTGTCGCTGACTCCGCCTCAGCAACACGACTGGATCTTCGACACCGGCGCCACCTCGCATATGACCTCCGATGCCGGTACTCTTTCCCACACCTCTTCCCAGCGGTATCCTATTCCATCTTCCATTGTTGTCGGCAACGGTGCTTTACTTCCCATCACCTCCACTGGCACAGCTCATCTTCCCGGTTCATTATGTCTTAATAATGTCCTTGTTTCTCCGGGTCTTATTAAGAACCTAATTTCCGTACGTCAGTTCACTTCCGACAACAATTGTTCTGTTGAATTTGACCCCGTTGGTTGTTCTGTGAAGGATCTGCATTCCAGGAGAGTGATCACCAGGTGCAATAGCTTCGGGCCGTTGTACCCTCTTCGTCCCTCTGGCGCGTCCTCCCTTCCTGCTGCACACCTCGCCACCACCGCTGAGTCCACTCTATGGCATCGTCGTCTCGGCCACCCTGGACTTGAGACTCTATCCAAACTTTTGGCTTGTAATAAAGCAATTAGAACTTCTATATGTCATGCTTGTCAGCTCGGGCGTCATGTTCGTCTTCCTTTTCCTGTGTCAGCATCACGTGCTTCACATAATTTTGACCTTATACACTGTGATTTATGGACCTCGCCAGTCCCTAGTGTCTCGGGTTTCAAATATTATTTGGTCATTCTTGATGATTGCTCACACTATATGTGGACGTTCCCTTTACGCCTCAAGTCTGACACCTTTTCGACTCTATCTAATTTCTTTGCTCTTGTTTCCACACAGTTTGGCTGCACCATCAAGTCTGTCCAATGCGACAATGGGCGCGAGTTTGACAACTCTAGCGCCCGCACCTTCTTCCTAAACCACGGCACTCACCTCCGGATGTCGTGCCCTTACACCTCTGCTCAGAATGGGAAGGCAGAGCGCGCCATCCGCTCTCTCAACAATGTGGTTCGGTCCCTCCTCTTCCAAGCCTGTCTTCCACCTCGGTTTTGGGTCGAGGCACTGCACACCGCCACCCTTCTACTCAACATCTTACCAACCAAAACGCTGCGCTCCCGTACGCCTCATGAAGCCTTGCTAGGCTCGGCGTATGACCATCTGCGCGTCTTCGGTTGTCGATGTTATCCCAACTTGTCCGCCACCGCTGCCCACAAACTTGCTCCGCGCTCCACTTCGTGTGTCTTCCTTGGCTACTCTGCTCATCATAAAGGCTACCGCTGTTTAAACACCAACTCCAACAAGATCATCATCTCTCGCCATGTGATCTTTGACGAGTCCTCCTTCCCTTTTGCCGAGCACCCAGACACCCCATCCACCGCGGACTTCGAGTTTTTGGTCACCTTTCCTAATCCCGTTCCGGTGCCCATAGGCCCGACACGGTCTCTTTTGCCTGCAGGATCACCATCACCGGCGTCTCTGCCTGCTGCTGCGGATTCTCTGCCCACACTGCCATGTGCGGTTGGGTCTCCAGCAGGCGCCTCACCTGCACTGCCACGTGCGGCAGTGTCCACCGGTGCGCCCCTGCCTGCTCCTGCCTCGTCGTCGCCACCACCCTCGGCGTCCCCCGCACAGCCACGTGCGGCTGCTTCGGCGTCCGCACTGCCCCGTGCGACTGCCCCGGCGTCCCCTGCGTCTCCTCGCGCGGCTGCCAAGCCGCCGCCGCCGGCTCGCGTCATCACCTAGGTGTACAGCCGGCGCCCTTGCCTAGCTGCGTCTCCGGCGCCTCCTGCCGCCCTACGCCCCTTCCAAAGGGCGCGGTTGCCATTCCCCCCCGTGGTCAATCAACACTCCATGACCACCAGGGCGAAACATGGCTTTCGGCTACCTGCTGCGTACAACACGGCGCTGCTGTCTCCCGTTCCGAGGACATAACGGGCTGCTCTTGCCGACCCGAACTGGCGCGCTGCCATGCTCGATGAGCATGCTGCCCTTCTCCAGAACAACACTTGGGATCTTGTTCCACGCCCCTCCGGCGCGAATGTGGTGACTGGCAAGTGGATCTTCAAGCACAAGTTTCAGGCTGATGGTTCCCTGGAGCGCTACAAAGCTCGCTGGGTCCTTCGCGGCTTCACACAGCGTCTAGGAATTGATTTTTCACACACTTTCAGCCCCGTCGTCAAACCAGCTACCGTGCGGACTGTGCTCTCGCTGGCCCTCTCCCGCAACTGGCCTATTCGACAGCTTGACGTGAAGAATGCCTTCCTCCATGACAACCTTGGTGAGACAGTTTACTGCGTGCAACCCTCCGGGTTCGAGGATTCCTCTCATCCCGATTACGTCTGCCGTCTGAACCGTTCCCTCTACGGTCTCAAGCAGGCGCCTCGAGCATGGTACAGCCGTTTTGCAGCTTACTTGGTGTCCCTCGGGTTCGTGGAAGCCAAGTCTGACACCTCGCTCTTCGTGTTCCGTCGTGGTGCTGAGCTCATCTACCTGCTCCTCTATGTGGATGACATCGTCCTCACAGCTTCGTCGACCTCACTCCTCCATCGCACCATCACTGCTTTGCAGCAGGAGTTTTCGATGAAGGACTTGGGTGATCTCCATCACTTTCTCGGGATGCAGGTTTAGCGGCGGTCTGATGGCCTTTTCCTCTCGCAGCGCCAGTATATGCAAGCGATTCTAGACCGCGCAGGCATGGCTGAGTGTAAGCCCTGCTCCACCCCGGTGGACACCTGTTCCAAGGTTTCAGCCCAGGATGGCAACCCCGTCAGTGACGCCACAGATTTCCGGAGTTTGGCTGGTGCTCTTCAGTATCTCACCTTCACACGTCCGGACATCTCCTACGCCGTCCAGCAGGTCTGCCTTCACATGCACGCTCCTCGGGAGCCTCACCTTGCCGCTTTGAAGCGTATCCTGCGGTACATTCGTGGCACTTCACCTTGGACTGCTTCTTCGACCTTCAGCACAGTTCGATCTGGTTGTCTACTCTGATGCTGACTGGGCCGGCTGTCCCGACACCCGCAAGTCCACCTCGGGCTATGCCGTGTTCCTCGGGGATAGCCTCGTCTCCTGGTCCTCCAAGCGCCAGAACACTGTCTCCAGGTCCAGCGCCGAAGCCGAGTACCGTGGTGTGACTAATGCCGTGGCTGAGGCATCCTGGCTGCGCCAACTCTTATGTGAGCTCCACTCCCCACCCAGCAAGTCTACCTTGGTGTATTGCGACAACATCAGCGCCGTCTACATGTCATCCAACCCGGTTCAGCACCAACGCACCAAACATATTGAGATTGATCTTCACTTTGTTCGGGAGCGTGTCGCCATTGGTGCTGTCCGCGTTCTTCACGTGCCGACGTCATCACAGTATGCCGACATCTTCACCAAGGGTTTGCCTTCGACGGTTTTTCAGGAATTCCGGTCCAGTCTGAACGTCTGTGGCGACGCTCCGACTGCGGGGGGGTGTTAGACAGCTGAATAGGCGTATGGGCTATTGGCTCATTATGGCTAATTATAGATTGCTTGATGTTATAATTACGCAAGGAGATCCCAAGGGTCCCCCTTGCCTATATATGTACCCTGCCTATTGGCCTCCTTGCAATCCAGTAATTTCCAATGCCATACAATTGCTTTCATCATGCACCCTGAACAAAGCTCTGTACTCAGCTTTTACACATAACCTGTCCAGAACACCATGTTTGCTGTTGCATCATACTTGAAGGATATCGACCTGAAGTATCCTGACGCTTATCTCAATCATTCAGATAATCAAGAAGGAACACATCTTATATGATATTTTAATTTTCTGTTGATGATTTATTGTCTCTTATCAAAATTATGTTGCGGTCGTTGGGGTTCTCTTACAAGTTACAAGGACTCAAACCTTATTATTTGTTGATGATTTTAGCAAATGATCTTTTTAGGAGTTTCAATCCTGGATAGTGACAGTGCTGGTATCACTATGGAGCTTGAGATGCAGTGGGATGGTAATCCCAACATAGTACTTGACATCCAAACAACACTGGGAATTTCACTTCCTGTACAGGTAATTCAGAAAGTTGCAATGTGAATTAAAACAGAGAAGGATATTGCAGAACTGCAGTACAAAATATGATTTAAAATGTCCTACTATGGAGTATTCTCATTTTCTGTCAAGAGAAAAACAAGTAGCAATTGTACTTAGTTTTAGCAAGTGCAATTTGAAGATTCAGTTTCTTGTAATCAAAATTGTATTACACCTTCATAAGTGACTGAGTTTCATAGTTGACGCTTTATTCACTTTGTGTTATGCTACGCTAACCTTGTCATATTATTAGTTTTTTAGGTCGTGGTGCAACCTCATGTAAAGCACTAATTATCTGTTTCTAAATTCTTCAATCTTTAGGTGAAAAATATTGGATTCACAGGAGTACTCCGGCTACTCTTTAAGCCTCTGGTCGCTGAATTCCCCTGCTTTGGAGCTGTTTGCGTTTCTTTGAGAGAGAAGGTACAGCAGTTCCTTTCAATCTTATGGTCTCGCGGAAATCATAGCAGATTGCATGATTGCCATTGACTTGACTGTAGAGCAAGGTGGATTTTACCCTCAAGGTTATTGGTGGTGAAATGACGGCAATTCCTGGAATTTCTGATGCAATTGAGGTCTGGTAACCCCTACATTATCAGCTAACACTTACTATACGTACTGCTGAGCAAATTTCATTCTTGAAACAATTCAGGGAACAATACGTGATACCATTGAGGACACACTGACATGGCCTAATCGCATAATTGTTCCCATTGTGCCAGGAGATTATAGGTGATTCATTGCTTTAATGATTTGGGAGTATAATTAAACGTCCGTCTTGGGAATAGTTGACATTATGCCTGCTCTTTTCAGTGACTTGGAGCTGAAACCTGTTGGATTATTAGAAGTAAAACTTGTGGAAGCTAGGGACTTGAAGAACAAGGACCTTGTTGGAAAGTCTGACCCTTTTGCTGTGCTATACGTACGCCCACTGAGTGCAAAAATGAAGAAAAGCAAAACAATAGTAAGTGAGATGCTGTCATCTGATCAAATCAAATAAACTACATCCTTACATTTATTCCACTGCAGAACAATGATTTGAACCCCATCTGGAATGAACACTACGAATTTGTGGTTGAGGATTCATCCACCCAGCATCTGACCGTGAAAATTTATGATGACGAAGGGCTCCAACCATCAGAGATTATTGGTTGCGCTCGAGTAGACTTAGCAGGCCTTCAGCCTGGAAAGGTGAAAGATGTTTGGTTGGAACTTGTGAAAGACCTGGAAATCCAGCGGGATAAGAAACCTCGTGGTCAGGTCAGTTGGTGAACTTTTCAGCATAACTTTCCTACTCCACATACAGGTTACTAATATTAATATGTGGTAGAACCGTAAAATTGCCTTCACCTGTTTCATGGCATTTACTATTTACCATCATGAGTGCATGAGTGCTCAGAACTATTATGATTCTTGGTGTGAGATTCTAAGCAACATATTCCTGCCTCTTTTGTTATTTATGTATTTTTCTTCTAAATTAAGAAAGCGATTTTAAGTGAGATGTTGACATAACTAACCAAGTTCAGTCAAGCCATGCTTTGCCTGCCTTTTCTCTATGTAACTCAGAGCAACTTCTGTTACCTCTTGTCGGACAGCTAGCTGGACAAGTGCGGTGGCCTCTGGTCATATCATGGCTGACACTGGGGACGCCAGGTCACTCTTGTCCACTGTTTCACCTCCTCTGCCTCCTTTGGGAGCAGATCCTGTTGCCTGGCGAGTCTGTTCTTCCTCTTATCTGGATGGTCGCTATTGCCTCTATTGTCGACAATGCCCAGAGCATTGGATACCACTTTCAGCCTAAGCTGATGTCTCTCCTTCTCCTATGTCTTTGGTTCGATTCAAAATTTGCTGCCAGGAGTTATCTTCTGCCTCTTTGCCACCCACTCTCAGTCAACCGCCATTATATGCCATCACCTTACTTGATGAGAAATCAGAAAACCCAAAGCATCCTTGTTGACAGTCTACCTTGCAATTATTCCCCAAACCATCGCTGTTCCCCCTCTTGTCGCTATGCTGCCACCAATCTTATTGTTGACTTGCTTGACCCAGTACGTGCCTCTTGTCTGTGTCTTGAGTGGTGTTGCACAATAGAGAAGGTGGTGCAGATAAGCTTAAGGGTAGTTTAGCTGTTTTGAGGATAAGTAGTTGCAGAACTTTGAAAATTTTGTTTCTTTAATGCCAAACTGGCAAGAAGGGTGATCAGTATAATGAGCATCTGTAATTGCAAGCGGTTCTTTTTTAATAATACATAGTCAGTTTCGCCGATAAATTTTATCCAAAGAAAATTACTGAATTACAGTGGTTCTTAAAATATAGAAATAGTCAGAGCTTTATTATTCCTCGATTATTAATTCTTTGCTATATTTGTACCTGTTTGTTTCTTTTTAACTCAATACCATTAGTATTCCAGTCAATGAAGAAACTGATGTACTTGTAATCATGAGAGCGTTGTTCTCATATAATGAGCTAATAACGAGTCAAACAGTCGTTATGCATTTTGGTTTTACTTCTTTTAGCCAATCAATGCTGATAACATGGTATCAGGCAGTTTCACCACATGGTTGCGGCATTTCTCCATATTTGGAGAAAGAGTGGATTGTTTAATGTTTTTATTCTGTAATTATAGATGATGATAATATTTTTGTTAATGTATGTTGTTCCTTTGTCTATGTTTATGTTTTATTAATCATTGAATGAAAATGGATATGGCCGGCAGGGGTGGACCTACCAATATGGCAAGGTGTGGCCTCCGCCATGGCTAACTCTTGAACATGCTAGTTGCATATATTTATCATCAATGAATCATGTGTGCGTGAGGTGAGGCAGCAAGGAGGACCAGAGGCTGTGCTTGGCGAGTTGCATAATACTCTGGTTTACTCCGCGGAGTGTGCCACACCTAAATCTTAGTCCTGGATCTGCCACTGGATATGGGTCATCACTTAGGGTATATCGTGGCACTAGTGCTTCTATGTTTTTTATAGAGAAGCTAATGATTTGTCCGTTTGTCAGGTCCACCTGGAGCTCCTGTACTACCCTTTTGGTAAACAAGAAGGGATCTCCAATCCTTTCGCTAGTCAGATCCAGTTAACATCTTTGGAAAAGGTCCTCAAGACGGAATCTAATGGATTTGATGTCAACCAGAGGAAAAATGTTATTACACGAGGAGTCCTTTCAGTAACTGTTATATCTGCAGAGGACTTGCCAGCAATGGATATCATGGGGAAGGCTGACCCATTTGTCGTCCTGTACCTGAAGAAAGGAGAAACTAAAAAGAAGACAAGGGTTACTCCCTCTCTCCATCTTCACTTCTGTATCACTATATTCTTTTTCCACATATGATTCAATATATTTGCAGGTTGTGACTGAGACGCTAAATCCAATATGGAACCAGACATTTGATTTTGTAGTAGAAGATGCCTTGCATGATTTGCTCATGGTGGAAGTATGGGACCATGATACATTTGGAAAGGTACATTTCTGTTTTTTTCTTGTGTCTTCTGCACACTATCTCCCTATTTTGACACTGTTTGGCGTTGATAGTGTTCTACTCATGTTACTACTGGCTTGATGTTTACTTCAGCGTTACCGATTATAGCTCAAGATTCTGATGGTCCAAATCAGATAGGTTTGTTTGTATAGTATGCATTGTCACAGCACCTGTAGTAGAACTGTTTTTTCTCGCTGATCATTCGACAGAATTGAGATTTTTGTAAGGAACAAACGAGGATACACATAAGGAACTAGGTATATTTTCAAATAATAAGAAAGGCACCCCAGCCTGAGCTTACCAGGTGGTGGTGTTGTGCACACGCGCCTCCTAAGATTTTATTGTCCTGTGATATCAAGAGAGTTCAAAAGCTGTCGTAACTGTTCGTGTGTTTCTAAAATGTGTAACTCTCCAAATGTGGGAAGTCATTTCCTATGGCCGATGCAGGTTTTCTGTACGTGGGTGCAGTCGCACCCTTTTCAGAAATGCACATTATAAATTTTAGAAAAAAAGTGAAAAAAATTATATAGTTGCAAAATATTATGAACATGGATTATTATATTACATAATCCAAATGAGCAAATATATAGTACAAGGAGACGTGGACTATAAGTTAATCTACTAGAGATCTACACCAATACAATTACTAGAGACCTAGATCAAACATGACATCCCCCTTAAATGCAAAGCTTATGCAATAGCATTGCATCCGAAGAGGGATAACTAAAACAAACAAACATCTAGAGTCCAAGTCTTGATAGCGTCATAGAAGCGTTAAGTCTTGAAAATCATGTCGAGTCAAGCAGAAGAGAGAAATATGACGACAAAGACCATAGCCCAAAGGACCATAGAGATCATGAGCACGCAGCGACAATAACTCCAAGGAAGGAGTGCGGCAAAGCGGAGACTATGATTGGTGGCCATACGGAAGCAATTGAGTGATGCACAAAGATTTTTGTTGATTCATATGGCAAGGACGAGCATGCGCGAGCAAAGGACTGGATGGATGTGACTGAAGCAACTACTCTAAAGAGAAAAAGACTCAACAACAAGCAGCAACTTGATGGTCCTCTAGAACAGTAGCACAACAGTTCACATCGACCCTCGCCAGTAGCACTCTACGGCCAAACAGCAGCACAATAGAAGTAGCAGCCAAGAGCCATCTCCAACAACACCAAAATAGCAGCCCAATGACCAGAAACATACGTGCAACCCAGCAGCCCGAAACGCAACACTCCGCAGCAGCCCAACAAAGGAGAATTAGCCCTCATGCAAAAAGTTGGGTGCAGCTGCTGCCTGCTAGCGTTACCTTCAACAAAGGAGCTGGCGGTTGCTGCAGCAACTAGCAGCAGTAGCATGGCTACAGGAGAAGGGGCGCTGGTCCTTGTGAGGATGATGACTCTTGGCTCAGCAGCCGCGCTTAAAGGAGACGAAGAGGTCAGGGATGCTATGATGACGAGCTGGCTGGTTGGCCTCACGACCTCAGGCCGGTGAAGAAGGTGGCAGCGACCCAAATCAAAGAAGCGACAGCACACCATGGGAGAAGGTGGTAGTGGCAGATGTGGGCGGTGGTGGTTGCTCAACCAAAAGAAGAGGTCATAATGACGACGAAGATAGAACAGAGGCATCAGTGGGAGGACAAGCTAGTAGAGGAAGAAGCTGGCGTCCATCGAAGGTGACGAAGGGGAATGAGCAGTTGCTGCATGATGATGACACCAACACCAAGCAATGAGGAACAACTTAAGATCTGGCGAAAGACAAACCGGAGGAAGACGAGCCAATGCATGACGACGACGGGTTAAGTGAAAAGGCCACTTCAGGAGAGACGAACAACGGCAGCGGCGGTGGAAAGCTAAAACCTTAGGTTTTTCTCTAATATCATATTATGAATATACGGTACAAGGAGATTTTGACTACAAGTCAATGTACTAGAGACCTAGACCAATACAATTACTAGAGACCTAGATCAATAGGAAAACATAATACCCTTAACACAAAACATGCTGTGACACGTTCAATTTGCAAAAAATGGAAATAGTGTGCTACAGTGGTGGTGGCTACCCACCCTTCCGATTCATGGGATGGGCGGCACAGGATCTCGGTGACCAGAAAAAGTGACAGCTGAGGAGAGAGAGCGAAGACACAATTCGAAAGGGGACTACTCATTCTGTGTGTGTGTTTTTTTTTGTTGGGGGGGGGGTGACAGTATGAATAGGGGGCAGGGACAACAGTTATGAACGTGGCAAAAAAGAACAAGTATGTGCGATTGCTATGTTCGGAAAAATCTCTTGTTTCTTTGTCGAGTACACAGATGATCAATTTTTGCACGCAAAAAGTAAGCACACATGTTATAGCATGGTGTACATCTATGAAGTTTTCACATAGTCATACTCCCCGTAACCCTCCTCCCTTGTTACTCTTCCTTTATTTTAGCCTGAACGGTGGAAGTTTTATTTAAATATGCAATAATGACCAGGCCATGCTTATGTTCTGATTATGATAGTAGTGTTTATTGATGCTGATTGCTCACCAGTTGTGCTGGTAAATTTGGTCCAAGCAGCACTCTGTTGTGAAGTTGTTTACTTAACTAGTGCAGTTTCTTTGATGGGATATCTAGTATCTAGTTTTGCTTCATTACTCATAAAAAACTACGGATCTTAAAGCATATTAAAGGTAGGAACAAGAGCTACCTTTCCAAAGAGTATAAAGGTCAACAAGCTGCTGCCCTCAATTTGATAAGAAAATTGTCATCTGGACGAACTTCTTAATCATCTTTTGAGTTTCAATGTCCTTTGTATGCCTCGCTTGAATAGGAAGGAATTAGGAGGATTGCTGCTATGATTATCCAGATCAACCAATGAAGGACTAAAAATTGCTGCAGGCTGCAGGCCTAGCGACTGCAATGGTAGCGGAGGGAGCTGGTGGCCATCAAATAGACTATTCCAGTGGGATTTGGGTTTGGAACTAGGGGCATGGATAGGGCTAGAGATTTTGAATCATGAGCGTAGTGTCTAATTTCCGTCTAACTAGTTTTAAAGCTTTACCCTCTAGTAGTAGCTATCAGATGTAAGTTTTTGCCTAAGGAGTAGTGAAGCAAAGCTCATGCTTCAATATAACCTGGAAGCTCAAACGGTCAACCCTAGTGTCTGGTTCTGTTATTTTGATTTTGTTGGACTTAACTTTTGTCTATTGAAATTGCAGGAATACATAGGGAGATGCATCCTGACACTTACAAGAGCAATTCTTGAAGGTGAGTTCCAAGACACGTATCTTTTGCAAGGTGCTAAATCTGGAAAGCTGAACTTGCACTTCAAGTGGACGCCGCAGCCAATTTACCGTGACCGTGATCGGGACCAGTGAAACCTGTATAGATGCTTCAGGACAAGACAGCTTCTTCCTGTACATTAGCATTTCTGTATATGCATCCAATTGTCTTGTAATCATACGATACAACATAATAAATTCTCTGCAGATTCTTCTTGTGATAGGAAATGCAATGCGTTGTGGATATATTAGCATAGATGATAACACGGGAGAGACTTGGAAATGTTAAAAGTACGGGAAAATCAGGTTCATATCTTAGAAGTACATGTTTGCAATGCATTAGGATTGTAGTACACGTGCAGTATCGTATGTGATGTCGTCCAGCCTTGTGAAGTTCTTGTAACATTTGATGAAATCTGTATGCCTATACATCCTCTGGAGTTACTGGATTCAGGAAATGAAAAAGGCCAGCAGAACGTATGGCTGTCTCACTAGTGCAAAAGAATGCCTGACAAGGTGCGCGACTACCTTAACGTACAAATTCCGAAAACGTATAAATGGAAAAATAAACCTTAACGCACGCCTAGGTGCACGTCTTCTGCAGCGTGCCTCCCTCTTCTTCCCCAACAAGGTTGCCGGCCTCTCGCGTTCGACTGCGCCGCCTCTGACCTACCGTCTCGCAGCAATTTCTGTTGCTATCACTGCCTGTCCTGCTCTCTTTTACTGCTCTGTGACCTGTGGTGCACGTCATGCCGCTCGCTGCTGTCATTTTGCCTCCTGTTCCGTCTACCGTCCTCTGGACCTGCTTGATGTACCACCTCCCACCAGAGGCAGGGAGGACGGTTTTTAAAAGTGGTTTTTGCCTTCTTTCTTTCTTTTTGAAAAAGAAAGAGCTTCTGTTACTCTCCAGCATTTGCATCGTGTGATGCACACAGCCTATAATATACTACAAATTAACTGCCAAAAGGCTTACGGAAGTAAAAGAAGAAACTACATAAGAACAACTCTCAAGCATTATATAGTCTATTATATGACTGTCACTCATGTTAGGATATAAATTTTTTAGCAAACAACATCACTACAACCTCCAAATAACGCCACCATGATTTCCTGCACCTCCTGCCGTTGTATCAGACGTCACAAACTCACAATCACAACCAATTGATACAGAGAAATAACATGTAGCATATTAAAAAAAATTAGAAACTATATCACATTTATAAATCCAAATCGACCAACATAAAGCAATAACTCCCACAAGAATTTGAACCCACAGGATCTTATGTTACCCCGACAACCAATTTCCAAACATGTTGGATATGAATGTAGATTGATCGTCAAACGGAACGAGCAAAATGATAATCAAAGAACATATATCGATAGTTTCTTCCTCGTTACAAAAGCATCAGAGCTTGCTACCTCTCTAATTCTGCTTAGCTGGATTGTCTTTGTTAAAATTACCCCTCTATAAAGATACCACAAAGATTTTTTATGTTAAGCCTTAGCTGGATCTATAAAGATTTTTTATTCCTCGAGAATTTCCACAAGCGCAAATTCCGCCTTTTATGGGTCCAAAGAATCTTTCACAAAATAATCCATCTTTTTCTGGTCTATCGGTTTTATAATGAAAAGTAGAGGGCCTTGTGACTTCGCCAACGACTTCCCCTTTAGGTAGGTTTTTGTTAGCCCAAGCCCTTATTTATTGAGGGAAAACGAGTTCTAATTCTAAGTAAACAATTAGCAATCCATCGATAATAAAAAAATCACACACTATGGGGGTTTGAACGCACAACCTTAAGTTAACAATCTTACCATCTACCAACTGAACTAGACAAGCTTCTCATTTTGTATACTAGGCACAATTACTAAGTAGCCAAATTGAGAATGCATCTAAAAAATAATCAAAAGCCGCACACTGTGGGGTGCGAACCCACAATCACAAGGTTAATAGCCATCTACCAACTGAGCCAGACAGGGTTTCTATTAAGTATACCAGCTAGAAATTTTAAATAGGCAAATCGACAGAGGTGCATCTCACATCAGGACAGAACAACACGAGCATATACTCCGGTAACTCAAGGGAAACTGACATGTTGCCCTCTTACCAATATAATGCCTTCTTATTTTCACGGGCACATATGAAAACCATCCACGACATTTGTCAAAAATCGTATCTCTGCTGACAATGAATCAGTTTTCCGGTTGATGCAATGCATAAGTGGAAAAAACATATAGTTATCTTGGGAAGGCACCAGCAATATTGACACAACTATTGTCAAAGTTTAAAACTGTGATAGTTATACAAACAACTTTCCACAGGGAATATGGTTTCAGGGATGTTTAACAGGACATCCTGAGAAGAACTTTGACACTTTCAAACCATCAAGAGTCGCAGAAGTGATGAGAACTTTTAAATCTGAAGCTCGGTCCTTCATCAGTCTTTTCACTAAACTTAAAAGGATATCGCTGTAACAAAAAAATATCAAAATGAGTCACTACAGGCAAGTTCAACAACCAATAGCAAACTAAAAAAGGAAGAAACCAGTCTATTGTTTCAAAAATACAGTAGCTACATTACATTTGCAGGTTCCCAAAACTAGCTCATTTGCTAGGAATCCTTCAGACCGCAAGCAGAGCCCGGCCCTTGCAGGAGCAACCTAAGATGACCCATCTGGTGACTGGCCATCCAGCAAGTCATCTCTGTCCTTGCTCTCCTTCCACTTAGCCCAGCCCCATCGCAGAATGATGAACGCTCCAAGCGCGTACACCTACGGGAGTAGCAAGGTAACACATCATCTTTTCAGAAATGTAGTATTTGAGAGACACGAACGGGTGACCACACGATCAGGTATTGCAGAACTATATCATCTGTAAACCTCAGGAAAAGAAAGATAGGGTTCTCTGATGGAATGAGCTATTTTCTCTGAAGATTGAAGTCACCAATTGGGAGAAAACAATAATGTGCTCTGCATCAACTAGAGGAACCAAATCAAAGCTTCATACTGAACCTTAAATAATCATCGTCTATGCGTCATGCTCAACTTTCTGAAAAGACATGACAAGTTCTCCGGTTCAGAATTTTTTTAAAAAAAAGCAGTAGGCAGTATGTAGTGCGCGTGTTGTGTAGATACACTCGTTAAATCGTGATGCAAGTAGCACGAGTTTCTCCAGATTTCTGCAATCTATTCTAGACCACTCACAAGTTCTCTCCGAATAACATCTCATTGAAGTAGGAATTGAAACTTGATAGCTTATCTAGCACAAATGCTCTGAAAAAGGGTGCATCTGACACTAACACTACATATTCAATGGCAGCTCAAAATCTCATCCTGTCCAGTTCAGTTCAGTTCAGTGCAGTGCAGTTCGCTGTGGATAACTCTCAGATCCGCAGGCACAAACCGCATCAAAAATTGAGGTGGGAGGAGGAGGAAGAGGAGGGGGTCAGCGGCGGTTTCTCACCTTGCTGCGTCGGATCGGGCCGTGGGGGCGCCGGCGTGTGGCATCGACGACAGGCAGCGGCGCGGTGGATCGGCGCTGGTTGCTCGGGGCGGCGGCGTGCGCTGTCGAGGGGAGGAGGAGGCGGCGCGCTGCTCGGGCCGGCGCCGTGCACCAGCGAGGAGAGGCGGCGGTGTGCGCCCGCGCGGTAAGGCGGCGGCGTGCGCCCGTGAGGAGAGGCGGCAGCGGGGGAGAGGAGCGGCGGCGGAGTGCGCTCGCGTGGAGAGGCGGCTACGCGGGGGAGAGGAGCGGTGCCGCCGTGGGGGAGAGGAGTGGTGGTGCTGGTTGCTCGGGCAGCCGCGTGTGCCGGCGAGGAGAGGCGGCGGCGCGGTGGGAGAGGACCAGGCGACGGCGCAGTGGAGAGAGGACAGGCGGCAGCGTAGTACGGTCGATGCGCTGGAGCAGGGATCGGGGGGAGAAAGCTAAAGTAGCAAGGTAAAATAGATATTTTACCTTTATAAATAGACGGTTAGATTAATATCAGTTTATGAAGTACTCCGTACTTCAGTAAAAAAACTCTTTTATTTACGGCTAATAAGTGCCGTAGTGAACCTTTTTCCGGCACGTATTCATACTGCCGGCACATACATGTGCCCCATATCTCTACCATTCTTTTTTTTTGCGAGAATATCTCTACCATTCTTGCAGGGTAATTAAGCAAAATATTTAATCTCTTCTTCCTTGCTCGCTTCTTCGTCTCTTTCTATACGCCTTTCTGCTGTTAACTGCGACAAGAGTAAGGGCACTACTGCTGCAAAGAGAATGCTATTCTTTTAAAAGCAAAGAGAATGTCATGGAATGTACACATCTATCTATGCCTATACCAACCAAAACTTTTTTTTACGAGGGAATATACCTACCAAAACTTACTATGGACAAAGAAAATACCCACCTTGAACGGACAAAAATGCCATGTATACTATGGGATATGTTAGCAAAAAATAATGAAAATTTGTATATCAAAAATATTTTTATGATAAATCTAATAATACTAATTTCACCTCACCAATCTAAATAATTGTAACATATTAGTAGTCAAAGTTAAAAAAATTAATTATATACTTTTTAAAACGCTAGAACGGAAATAGTATTTTGATAATGCAAGCGGCATCAGGAAATTATGTTTGCAAGATCCAATCAGCTATCTTGTTTCAGCACCCCTGACTGCTGAAGGGTGACTGTTCCTTACTAAACGGACATGAGCTGTTGTTTGAGCCTAGGGAAATGCGAGACCTACCATTCTTAACTAGGAGCTGTGTTGCTGAGCCGAAGGAAATGCGAGACCACAATTCTTAATTCGACTTGACTTAAACGGTAGTCAAGGACGGTTGGATAAGTTTCGGACGAAATGAGTACCAAGCTAATTCCACATGTAATAGTAGTTCAAAAAGAGAACAGATAACAACAAGGATATTAAGCAGGTTTGGATTTTGAAGCATGCCAATGACCTTTCCGTGATTAATTTACAACGCAAGGATAACCAAAGGGTAATGTTGATTGGCACGATAATGTCTCTCTCAATCAGTTTTGTAAATCCTCTAGTTGACCTTTTTTCCTTATTTTTTTATTGTAGAGGGTACATACAGCACTACACATACATACTACATGTACAGCTACACCCCGTAAGCTCACGCCTATAATATAAGGAGACTATGAATAAATCTACAAGTCACATGAAGTTTCTACTATGATATACTTGTGTGTGCGTTAACATAAATTAGAAATAGCACGAACAAATCAGTGAATCTTATAGTTTTTTTTTGCTTTTTTCTTTTGGTCCCATAGGCTTGTACATGGCACTACAATACCATGCGCTGAACCCAGCCACCCCTCCCATTGCTGTGATTTATTTGGATCGCAAATGGTAAAAGCTGAACTTGCTTAATTTAGAATTTTCCCAGGATCCTAATTGCAAGAAATGTGTTATACTCAATTTTGTTAACTAATAGAGTTAATCTTACAAAACTCCACACGTATTGTATAAACTATCATAAACTTTCATATTTAAGAAATTATTTCATAGAACTTCACATTTAAGAACATAATGCATCGTAAAATTTTATATTTTAGATCTTACAGTCAGTTTGTCTGAACCCATCTATTAGTGCCTTTTTGCTCCCATCGAAGCTTAACCGCGGCACAGCCAATTCAGCTCTTCGCGCTAGGAAGGCTTTTTCGTGAAATTTGATAATTCACTAACAAATTACAAATATCTCTCCGTGTGGGTCGTACTCAATTAATTCAGCAATCTACGAGTACCCGCAAACTCACCTTTTCAATAGTTTCAGTTTTATTTTATTTTTGCAGTTCCTGCTTGCTATAGAACGGTATCCCCATCCAGCTTCGTCTGCCTCCCTCACTAGTTGCTTGCTCACATGTATTCACATTTTGCTTGTTATGTCTTGTTGTTTCCTTTCTTTTACTAGAATTTCCAGAATGATAGCTAGATCTTATCTGGCGATGAAGCGCTACACTACATAGGAACGAGTGGCATTAGAAAAACATGGTCGGCGCATGGTCGGCAAGGGAGAAGGGACTGATAACCATTTTGTGTGGTACCCTCGCCGAGTGCCCCTCGCTGGTGACGGTCATGGCTCGCCCGTTGATTGAACCGACAAAATGTGTGGTTTAGCTGAAGGATACTTTCCGGCCAAAATGAGTGTCAACCTCGTCGTGTAAAAGTGGTTACAAAGAGAACAAGTAGAGAACAAATTAAGCAGCTTTGATTTTGAGGCATGCCGGTGACCCAACGACTTTATTCTTGTGCAATGGGGATATTTGAATGCACGATCGATAATTGTGTGTAGTTATAGCACAAGGATAACCAAAGGATAATGTTGACTAGCAAAATTGGTTCATTGTAATCTCCCTCTAAATCAGTTTCTTGTATATATTGTACTCCAGTGACAAAAAAAAATTGCGGGTTTCCCCTTTGACATAGCATATTCTCTTTTGGTCCATAGACTTCCAAATGTTTTCCGTTCGAAGACAAACGTTAAAATGTACTGCTTGCACATGACGAACAAGGTGTTGCCCTCATTTTTTTACCATTTCTACTTTTATGCCTTACCAAACAATAAAGCAAGCATTTACATTTACAGCAAAGTCATTACCATGTGCTATACCCAACCACCACTACCATTGCTGTAATTTAGTTGTGTTGCAAAAGTACCATTGTATTAACTGCTACTCCCTCCGTCCACAAATGTAAGACGTACACAAAATTTTAGGTTCAACTTTTATCAATAATTAAGTCAATAATATTGAATTATATAATACAAAAGTGATACTATTTGAACATATGTTTGAATATGAATCCAATGGTACCACTACTATGTCATATAATTCAATAGTATTGATTTAATTATTGGTCAAACTTAGACCTTAAATTCCGTACACGTCTTGAAGGAGGGAGTAATTCATATTCTTTTCAACTATCTTTGTACCTTCGTGAGAGATGTGTCTGGCATACAGATTACAGCATTGGTTTAGGGCCACTAACTTCCAAAGAGCATGGGGATTGAGTAAACACTACGCTATACTATTGCACATGAGAGGAGTATAAATGGAAAGTCACATGGTGAGCACGGTGACGTTTGCACCCATTATTTTTAAAAATTCAAAAATCATATATTCAAGTTTAAAAAAATCTAAAAGAAGATATACATGTATATTACATAATGAAATATACACAGATAAATTTTGATTAAAAATATGTTCATTTGTGATCTGTGAAAAAAACAAACGTGTTTTCTTTTCCATACACCATTATTCATGTATGTTCAATGTGTTTTATTATTTTCTTTGCATAGATTGTAAATAGTCATATTTTTTCACTAAAATGTATTACTTCATTCCCATAATATACATGTATACATTATTTTGAATTATTTTTAGATTTTTTTTAAATTTACATATGTGATTTTTGAAATTTAAAGGGTGTATGTGCCACCGTATGCAAAAAATCCTCCCCCGTATAAATCTCAATCTCATTTTTATTTTTTCCTCACAACATAAGGCCTTTGACGGAACTTGAAAATATGTCATACTTTTGCTTTAGTGCGCTCCCTTTCTTTTCTTAATTCCTCTGATTATGTTGATCGCCCAATCAAACTACTGTTACCAGTGAGTGTCTACTTCAGAATGAGTGGCGCTAGAATCGCGAACCTGATATACCCCCACTATCAAAGAATCACACATTATAGATGGTTCAGAAACCATATATGTCATCCTTACGGAAATATTTTTGTCGACCAACTGCTAGAGCAAATTAATTTTCCCAATCACACTGACTGATGGCTATTTCTTACTGTTGGTCGACACAAAAACTATTGCTTTCGGTTTTTAGTATATCTCTAACAGTTTTTAGCCCACAGGGATATTCATGTTTCTGGTGGAGAAGAGGCAGCTTGAGGAGGTAATCCGCTGCATGCCAGAGGTGGCGCGCGAATTCCAGGAGACGGTGGTGAATGCGTTTCACCCGAGATTATCGAATCCCTATCGTATGGAAATACAACCTGAGGACGAAGCGACCAAGTAATTGTACTTATTTTTAATAACCAGTTAGGTATCCCATAAAATCGGCTTGTACGAAAGTAATTTTATTATGCTGGTGATGGAGTGAACTCTTCAAAATAAAAATAACATAATGTATTATTTTTGTAACATCGGGGATAAGAAATCTTTTGTGCAGTAGTAAGTTCAACCTCTGTCTTTTATATATGAATTGGAACTTATTTAGGTGAAATTTGCTCGTGGACTTTATCAGTGAAGTGTGTTTGTCCAGTTTTCGGCCTTCGGTAAGAAAAAGCATTGCAAAATTGGTTGCCGAACAGCAGATAAAAGGATTTGACAAATATCATGCTAATCATTTCACACGTCAAGAGAGTAATGACAAACTCAGCGAAATAAATTTACAATACACGCACTAGTCTCAGAATATAAGCTGTACTATAGAGATCTAAAGAAGAAAAGGGAAACTAATATACAGACGAGGGACTGCAGAAAGGGTACAATTACATGCATTTTCTTAATCTGCTTGATGTAATATTGGTTCCAAACTCGGCCAGCAAATCATGCCTGAAAATGACAGAAATATTACACCCCAAATAACTTCCAGCAATATATGTTTCTCAAGCAATAATTCACATTCCCATTTCCATTCGTATTCCCATTACCAATAGTCCAATACAAACACTACACAAGGACCAATATAGATGGTCCAGTTAACTATATAGTTCTATGGGCCTTGTGTACAAAGATCATTGAAATCACTAGAGGCCACGATAGCCTTTTCTATCAATTTCACTCCCACAAGACCCTTGTGTCAGCAGCTTACAAACCTCAGGCAACTCAATAATTTCAATTCTTATTACATTGACACATATGAACATACGAGCTACTCCGAGGCCAAAGAATGTCAATCCTATATATACAGGTTCTTCAGCAGGGACATCAAAGTTCCAAGGCATATGCACTTTGCAGAGTGTATTCTGTAACAGTTTTCTTGAATAGTTGAATTCATATATGGTATGAGAATGATGAGGTCAAGGAGTAGGGGATCCGGGTTACAGCGGCAGGTTGCTGCTGGAACTTGTGGATGTCCTTCACGATATCGAACACTGCTTCCGGCTGCGCTAGCTTCAGCGCGTTGCGGGAGTATCTCTTGAGCCCGTCAATGTCTGTGCTAAACCATCGGGTAACTTGTCTTGCAGCTTCCCTTGGGTCCTTAGAGAACACACCAGCACCGTTGTCCACGACGTAAGGCACATTCCCGACTTCCTGAATAAAAGAAATGGCAAATAGTCAATTTCATTTAACATTCACTTAGTCGCTCTTGAGTCAGTGGGATCATAATGATAGGCCAAGATACATTTTCGATAAGATTTCTGTGGGATTAGTCACTAGTCAATGACAATAGCAACAAACTGTCACTCTCAGATGGCCTACCTCTAATACCAAAAACTCCAAAAGTAATCAATACCAATAATTAGTTGAGCTAGTTTAAATTTTGTGGAGTGGCTAATTGAAGTAAATGTTACGATCAGAAATTCAAGAATAATGGCATAAGCACAAACCTGTCCAGGGATGAAATCGTTGAGAATAATTGGAAGTCCTCTTATCAAGGCCTCTGCAATTGTACCAGGACCAGCCTGTAAATGCCAAATAACAGAAATCCATCGGTCAAATTCCAGTTCCAGTAATCAACAGCCAAAAAGCATGAGGCACGATTGGCAAGAACAAACCTTAGTGATGATGCAATCGCAAGCGCCCATCCACTTCTCCATCTGCTTTTCGAACCCCCTAATCTGAGACAAAAACGTACGAAAGGTCAGTCGTCAGCACCAAACAGTAACCGCAGAGGGAGGCATCCATCTGAAAATGCGCATCTAACTAGGCATCACCCTCTGGATTCGATCGGCATATGCATGGTACCTTGACAGGGACCTTCCATCGCAGGGACTGCAGGGTGGACCGCAGCGCCTGGTTCCTGCCGCATATGATCACGATCTGCCCGACGGGCCGGCGTCTCCGGTGATCGTAAAGCTCTTCGCCGAGGGCCCTGGCTGTCTCCTCCACTGGACCCATCCCCTCGCCACCTCCCATCAGTAGAACAGCAGGAAGTTTGGGGTCCATGTCAAGTTCTCTCCTCAGCTCATCCTGTCAACCCAAGCAGAGTTAAGCTAAAGTAGCCCAGGAAATGCAAGAATGTGAAGCTCAGGACACCGGATTCTCGTCGCGCCAAGCGGACGGACCTTGTCGAGCACGGCGCGGCAGAATGATGGCCTGATCGGCAGCCCGTACACACGGATTTGGGACGGCTCGAGGCCCCGGATCAGCGCCCTCTTCGCCACCTCGGCCGAGGGGCAGTAGCACCTCGTCACGCCGTGGTGGAACCTGTAAAAGTTCACTCTCCCAATCAATCATCAAGCCCAACATAGGAACATCCCAAATTGCACCATGCCGGGAGGAGGTGAGATGACATTAACCCCAGTTGGTTGGTTACCATGTCGGGTGGCAGGTGTTGAGGTCGGTGATGACGGTGACGAAGGGGACCTTGGGCTGCAGACTCTGCCACTTGAGCACCCACAGCGGGATGTGCTGCATCAGCGGGTGCACGCTGATGATCACGTCGGGATTGTACTTCATGATCCCGGCCACCACCTCACTGAAATCAAACATTTGCACAAATCAAACAACAAGAACAACAACAACAAGCACAATGTGATTGCGCATTGGGCTGTGGAATTGACACCCAGCCGAGCAATCGACTGCGATGGAGTTCTTACTTGGCGTAGAAGTAGGCGAGGGCGGCAAGGTACATCCCGTGCACCCAGCGCGGGGAGGTGCCGTGGAAGGCCACCTTCCAGAGCCGGACATGGCGGATCATGAACTTGTACGACCGCTCCATGTCGTTCAGCGGCCAGCCACCATACTCCTTCCCCAAATCCCTCACGAACACCTGCACCAACCAGCAACAAATCAAATTTAGCAACAAAAAGAAACCCAAAAAAAATCACAAAAAAGACGGCGAATTGGAGAGTGAATTTGAAGCTGTAATTTTGGAGGGGAGATGATTAATGCTTGGAGGACAAGGAAGCAGGGAGCATTGGACGGACCTGGTAGGCGTCGCCGAACTCGAGGCGGAAGGCGTCGCGGAGAGCCTCCGCGGAGGCGCGGTGGCCGCCGCCGGTGTCGCTCATGAGGATAAGCACGTTCTTCGCCGCCTTCCTGCCGCCGCCCGAGGAGACGCCGGAGAAGGAATCGCTCCCTGTGGCTTCGGAGAGCGCGGCAGCGAGGCCATCTCCGGGGACGCCGCCCCCCGCCGCGCCGTCGTAGAAGGCGCAGCGGAGGGGCTGGTAGAGCTGGCGGCCCCCGCCGAGCACGCCGCCCAGCACGGCGTCACGTATGGAGCGCCGGGGAGATGCGACCGAGATCACCATGGCGCTAGCCTATGAGCTCGCGTGGACCGCGCCCGCGAAGCTTTGCGGTTGGTTTGCCGTCGGAGAGAGGAGGGAGGCGAGGCGACAAGGTGACGAGGGGAGGAGCGCTCTTTATCGCCATCAGCTTGGATTTATCACACTTCACTCCCTGATCTATTTCGTATTTGTTTTATATGGCCCTGCAGGAATCAACCATGTAATATTCCTTTTGCAACGCCTGTTATTAGACAACTAATTTCAGGGTAGAATACCTAAACAGAAACTGCACGCGTACATACACCAAAATACCTTATAGGGATGTTAGGAATACGGTAATTTTTAAAAAGTTACATATAATTAAGTTTTATTAATAAAGAATCATTTTTTCTAGAAACCAAGAAGAATTTATATGCACCGAACCCAACGGGCTTGTAAGTAGTGTCCAGATGTTCTTGTGCATATCACTTATCAAATCTTGGCGGACTTTACGTAATCTAAATTGAGGACTTATCTGCAATCACGCGAATGGGTAGGTGGTTATGTGAAAGAGGTGAGTTTAGTTGGTGCCAGGCGAAGTACAAGGGGACAAGGCAACTTGCCTCCGCCGGGAAGGGGAACTGTGCAACAGCCCAGCTCGGAAGCTAAAACCACCAGGTGCACGTGGCGTGACACTAGTGGCTGGACCTTGGGGCAGCGTGTGGTGGAAGAAGGCGAGTGCCCGCGTGCTGAGCGGATGATTCTGCGAGAGATGCCGGAATTATACTGTGCCACCGCCTCATGTTCACTGCTCATTTCAAGTAGGCAATTATAGTTCTGATTACTGGACTAACTTATGATGAAAAATAGTGCCCTCCACAAAATAATTAGAACTCTTTGTTAATCCTTTTTACTCTAATATTGATCTCAGATACTTTTTGAGGAACGGTTGGGTTTACTATAATGTTCGTACTATTTCATTAAAAAGTAACTTCACGTACATTATCCTTCAGAAATTATAGACAATTTGAGAAAACCTTAGTAGAAGAATACACCATTGCGTAAACCACGCAGCAAAGCACAATTGTAAGTAGTAATAGTGCTATCAGTATTTGGTCATAAATAAGTAGCATTTCATTATTCCTGTATATTTAGCTCCCGAGCTCCCCTGCTTTACTAGATCTCACATTTTATGCTTGTGATATTATAGAGTATTTTGGTATGAAGAAATGCAAATTATGTTTCCCCGGTACGCATGCCTTGGAAGTTGGAAGTAACAAATATTTGAGAATGGAGTGCAAAGAATGGTGAGTATGGCACATCATCTCACTGCGAACGCAACATGATTGCCTGGAAGAGGAAGAGTAATTTATGTTACTCGTGCAAAGAGTCGTCAAAATGAAGAGGAGGGGTTGGCCGTTTGATGCGCATCGGTCGATGGAAGATTCTCTCAAGGGAATGGGAGATTCCCGCCGGCGGAGAAATGCGAATCCTCCCCAGTGTGCTGCTACCTGCCTCGCTTGGACGATCGATGAAAGCGAGATTTTTCCACTTGCTAGTTGTTTCGTAGTGCGTGATAGTATCGTGTCCTGTATCACTAAACGAGTGATCTCTGCTAACTTTATTCTTTTTTCTGAGAGGAAAAGAGATGATATTAATCAGTAAGACGGGTACAGTCACGACCTGTTATTGGCTCAGTCTCTACCGGACAGCTGCCCATCCAATAAGTCATCTGGTCATTAAATTTGTCTAGGATTACAAGCTCATGACTCACTCTACTATGATCTCTAAGTATCTTTTGTAGTTTTACATCTCTTTCACCATATAACAGATCTTTCATTTCTTAGATCTTATGGGTAAAGACAGAACAGTCTGAATGAGTCGGATTGTGCGGAGACAGTCGCTATGCTATCTGCTAACTTCATTCAGTGTTAATTAATTTCTATTTGTGTTGTAGCCACATGACACCTATGTTATTGCTGTTGATTCTACATCATGTATATCAACAAAAATGATCCCAGTAATTGTAGTTAGTGCTATTAATCTCTCATATTTTGTCCCCGCGGAAAAAGTTCTCAGACATGTACGGTGCACTCGCATCACCTTGTTTATTTTTGCCGCATGATACTTGTTGATCGTTCGATGATTTCATATGGCAACTATTACAATGTTGGACCGAACAACAATACGGTTATGCCCATTATTATCTTATGGTGCAATGGTTTAATCACGCATCAAGCGGTAAGAAAAGAGTGTAATACTTAGTATATATGCATGTAACTATTTTGTCGTTTTCTTGACATTGGAGTCTAGCGGTGCGCCCAAAAGAGCACACCGACTAGCCAAAAATGATAATGTTAGCAAACATTTATCACAATTCTGAAATTTCAATTAGCGTCTAAACCGTTTATTGAATTCCCAATCAATTTTTATCGTTGTGTTTGTTATGACAAGTACTTTAAAATTAAATCTCATTTTAATATGTTTCAATATTATCTTTTTGCATTAATAGTTATGAGAGCAAGTGTATTTGTTCTCGCATAGGCGGGTTTGGTCGCTACACTTAATGTATCATTTAATCAATTGCAGCTCCTCTTAATCATTAAGGGCTTGAAACCAGAATTCACGCGTCATATACAAACAAAAATTATCCGGTTAATATATCTTTGTGACAGCGTCGATCTAATATATGTTTATCGCTGCTGAAAATGACACGCATAAAAGAAGGCGGTAACATTAGTGGTCACACCGTGCTATGGATAAGATTTTTTACTTAATTTTTGCATTGGATTTTTCTCGATATGAAATGACGACACATTTATTTCCACTTTTGGCCGAAATGACCGAAATATTCTATACATATTATAAGGAAACATATTCAGAATTTCTAGGTAATTGTGAAAATGTGTGTGTTCAAGAATATCCCCACAAAAAAAAAGAATTAGAGTAAACCCTTGAATAACTATTGTGGCCTTCTCTTGCTCCTAAGTGTTTATTTTTCTTTTTTTGAAACGTGCTCCCAAGTGCTCTAGTTATTCCCGTATTCTTCTCCACGTGGTGCATTAGACTCATTTGCTCATGAGAGGAATGGTATGATGCATAATAGGATGTTTGGACGAAAGTACCTACAAAATTGTATAACAACCTACATTTAGGACAAAATGAAACGACATGATAGCCAAACAACTAGTCTTTCCTTTCGGACTATTCAGAAATGGCGAGTGCGGAGTGCAACATGACTTGGAGTTGGAGTATAGCATTGAAACATCACAGATAAACATTTCATTTTGACGGAACACAGATGCATACCGGCGGAACAAAACGCATGCTTTTCTATCCTGATCAGCTGGTAAAGGTGGAACTTTTAGTTCCTGGCCATTCCAAACAGAAACAGAAAAAACCTACAGCCATATGTTCCGTACCCAAGTGCTACATCCCAGTTAGGCAAATCGCAATTGCGTAGACATGTTTGGATCGCGTCAAGTGGTCATCCAAGCGGGAAGCCGGGGATATCTGTGGCATATTACGTACCCTTTTTAATCCAGGTGAGCCGCCATACGTATTTGACATTAACATAGTTTTTCTAGGAGTAGCTTCCGGTGTGATTGAGCTGCTTTTGCCAAAACATTATTTATGTGTACATGGAATCATCTGGCTTGTATGCTTGGGAGAAGAAGGAATATGCCGTGGAGAGAATAGTTACTAGCCACAATTAATTAGGAAATGGTGAGGCCTACATGATGGGGAAGTCTTTGTTGGTGACGTAGAAAAAGGTTGGGAATGTGTGGACCTCACCATTGGAGGGGATCTATGGGGTGCACATCCGCAGCAAACTAAAAGATTCGGACAATGATATAGTGTCACTAAGAGGATAAAAATGGAAGCTCTTGAGGAAACTGATAAAAATAACTGGCCAGGAGCCCATCTCCTCTGAAAAACAGACTTGTGTTGTACTATATATTCAGAAAAACTGTTCCTGTCTTTGTCCAAATATATTGCACTCAGTGTTTTTGGTACTCCCTTTTAGTGGAGACACCCGTTTGCACTGTTATTACTAGAGCAGACCATGACATGATCACATGGCAAAATCGATACAATAGCGATGTAGAGGTCTTTGACAGATCAGTCCTTGTATTTGTGTGAGATGAATTTGAAAGTTGACACTATTCGGGTGAAAGTTTTGCGTGCCAGAGATCACTTGGTACGCCACTGACAGTAGAGTGGCAGCTGGGCTCGTTTTAGAAATAAGCTGGCAATGGGCTTATTTTAAAATAATTTAACAGGAATAAAAATATAAAATATATAATCTGGTTGCGTTTTTGGTTCATTGGTTGGCTCACCGAGCTTTCCTTCACAGCTAGGATGTCAATGGTATGTTTCCAGTTCCTTACCCACAAACCCACAATCACATACAGCACTAGGTCAATTCAGCTTTTCTCCTGGTTGAGCTCCGAATCCTACTTCTCCAAATAAGTCTGTACGATAGTTTGGGATCTTAACAGCTAGGCTAAACTATTCAAATAATGTTGGATGGAGTCCATCACATACATGATACATCTCATCTGCTCAAAATGCCACAACATATGATAAGAGTAAACTTTTTACAACTACACATCTTGTTGCCAAACTATCAAGTAACCACGCTTTTAAGTAGTAGTTTCAATAACCTACACTTCTCTTGTATTAGGGCATTCACAAAGGTGTGACGTCAGTTGCCTCCTCGTCTTACCACGTAGGACAATTACCGATGTGAAAAAGAGAATAAAACTGACTCTTTGTGAAGAATCAGACTATAAAAAGTGGAACCTCTAGAATCGAAAATTGATCTTGGTATGGATTGAAATCATATGCCACAAAACGGAACTACAATGTAACAGACTATCTAGGTTTTATAAGGAAAATATTTGTCAAAGTTGTGTTTTAAGAGATCGACGATGTCCAAGAGGACTCTTTCGTGACCGGGGGAAGTAATTAGTAATGGCGAAACATTGGTTTCCTTTTCTGTTGTGTAAATGAGGTGAATATCTATATTGTTGTATTGTTCGATTCTTGTTTAAACGGTTCATTCTATTCAACTGAAGCCTGGAGAATTACTTATGTGGGGGAAAACAAGAACCATGTAAAACAATGATGCCGCATACAATGCAGGCAGGAAATGTATCAAACTATACACACCTGAATCATAAAAGGACTTCAAACCAATAAGTACTAGATATCGATTAATCAGATCTAATTAACCTCAAAACGAATAAATAACCTAGTTGCAGTGTCAGAAATCCGAACAAGAGGCATCATGTTTAAATATCACAACGTGTGTGTTTTTTTATAAGAAAATCTCAACATGAAAAACTTGGCTGCAGTTAACGAACTAAGAAACCTGAACTGAATGTGCGCATAAAAAGTATCTACAAAAGCATATACGAACACCTACATATTTTAAGAAGACCAAAAGGTATCAACACAGAATTGCGCTGTTCACAATCAGGATATCTTTACGAATGGAAACAAGAAAAAAAATATGTGTAAAGAAAACACCATATTCAATTACGATTGGTTTGGTAAAACATAACACAAGCATGAGCACCCGAGACTGGCTATGAGCGGCCAAACCACAAGATGTAGCCTTGTTGACACAAGATTTGAATCTAATCTGGATGGCACAAAGAAAATATGATATCATAATAAAGAAGGTCTAACCCTTCATTTAAGAAAACAAACTGTGCTCCCCCTACTGACTCATAGGACTAAGCTTTCAGCTATTCAGGTGAACATGTTGCTGTACGGGTACACATGCCTGCACTCATGATTCATCAGAAGCTTCTTGACGAATCAAGCCTTCTTGGGTGCACTGCTGTCACTGTAATACAACCTCAGCTAGACCCAAGGCTCAAGCTTGAAATGGCAAGACTCAAGAGTAACAAAACTATAAATTACCAAGCTAGCAAGGCAAACAACCCAGAAGAATTGCATACAGAAATTTGGGATCCGGGGGGCAGCGAAAATTTAACAGGCTCTCACCAACTGCAAGTTATGGTATGCCACAAGAAAATTATAAACAAATGACACTAGCCACCAAAGTGGCGATCACAGCACCGCATAAAGAACAATGTTTTCTTGCACTTGAGTACCAGTTGCCCAAGTAAAGCACCAGATAATATTAGCAGCAGAGCACCCCTAAGTAGATGAAATGGCACATACAAAGTCATGGCAGCTAGTATTTATATCTTGGATTTGCAAGTGGTTACCTAGCATTTGATCCTCATCTAGAAAGATAAGACTTACCGCCGACTAAAGTATTATTCACAGTTCAAATGACAAGCGCACCTAGTTTCACATCAATATAGCAAGAACACAGACTTAATTTGCTATCCAGTATTGAAATGCAATAGCTTCTGTCGCAGCGCTAGTATTGTTGGACAATTAACAGAACAAAATCTGATGTTGGTAAGGATTGAAATGACATGCCACAAAACTAAATTACAGTCGCAATAAACCATACTTGTTTTGCTTAATCAAAGTGTTATTGCCACACAAGTTCCTTCCAAATCACGGCTTAATCAGACCATGGACATGCTAGGATCACAAACCTAGTCATGGAAGTAGCTTTCCGGCCATGAAGCATGCGAACTTATTGCTCCGGGAGTACTCGTACGGCACACCGGCCACCGTGAGCAGCTGCTCCAGGACCTCCTTGGCCCGGTCAGGCTCTGCCGTCTCGCACTCCAGCTCGTAGTTCGTGCCGAAATCGAAATGCGTCTCGTCGAGCTCCACCACGAGTCCAAGCCCCTCGCCCTCCTCGAGCTCGTACACACCACGGGTGTTCCGGAACCCGCCAAGGCAGACGAACGGCGCGGTGTCCCCGCCGACGCCGTACTCGTCGGCGACGAGCCGGATGATTGAGGAGTCGACCTGGCCGAGGCGTGCAGGGTCGTCGGCGCAGGCGAGGGCGAGGGTGGGGTCGAGGGGCTCCTCGACTTCCTCGACACGGCTGACGCCGGCGTCGATGCGCGGGCGGCGCTTGAGCGCGAGGACGGCACGGGAGGGGGCGCGGTCGTCGAGGCCGTACAGGCGGACGCGGAGGGCGGCGGTGGCAGCGGCGAGGGGGCGAGCGGCGGCGTCGAAGAAGAGGTTGCGCTGGGCGTCGGTGCGGAGGAGGCGGGGCGCGAGGAAGGAGGAGAGGCGGCGGTGGGCGGCGGCGTCGGGGAGGCGGAGCTTGATCTCGACCTCCATGGCGCCGGGGTGGGGGTAGGAAGGGGAGCTAGGGTTTGGGGTTCGGATTTGTGAGGCCGATGCGTTGGGGCTTGGAGGGCGCGGCGTCGGGCGGCGGGTGGAGGAGGCGGAGGAGGGGGTTGGAGGGGTGCGGGGTTGAGGGCGTTGTGGAAGAGGCGGCGGGTTTAATGGCGGCAGCGGCGGCGGCGGAGGCGGCGGCGGCGGCGGCGGCGGCGGCGCGGAGGTGGTCTTCGAGCTCGTCGCGGTCGGAAGAGCGGAGCTCGATGCGGGTGGGTTTGCGGCGCAGCATCGACTGGATGGGGGCGGTCCTCGCCGGAAGGGTTGGGTTGCAGCTTGGCTGAGGCCGTGAGGGTGTGACGATGGAATGTGTGGACAACTTTTTATGTTTTTTTTTCGAATTTGCTAGAGCACAGGTTAATTCTAGTTACCTTTGCTGCTTCTTAAACTCCTCACTCTTCTTTCCTTCGATGACGCGGAGCTGTAAGTGGAGCCGTCGTCGACGCAGACCGGCGACAGAGGCGGAGCCTCATTGAAGAGGTTAGGGTGGGGGTTAGGGGTTCGAGGTGGGGTTTCACCAGAGTCGGAGAAGATCCAGTGCTCCCTTGGCCTAGAGGAATGGGTGGGAGCGGCGACAGGACCGACGGTGAGTGGTTGGGGCAGGGCGGGCAGTTGATGCGTCCAAAATATGTATCTCCATTTGCTCATTTGATGCATATGCTAACACTAAAATTCCTCATATTATGTCATTGACCTCTATTTATGTATATTTTGCATAACTACCGATATTTGTTATTTACTTGAGAGTGAAAGTACATCAACCCCTTGATGTGTGTTTTGTAGTTTTGCTGATTAATAACAAGGACTAATGACAATCAAGTTGTGGACTAACCGTTTCCTTGAGTTTAGAAAGTATATGGATTAGATATCACTCCATGAGGTTGCATCAAGAGAATGAGCCTACGAGTCCGTGAAATTCATGTTTGATGAGTTGAGGTGTTCATCTAGTTGAGAAGAACATGATCAAGTCAAGTGTCATGTGAGGACATTTGAACTTAAAATGAATATTTTATCTCGTGGAGATGGACAAATAAAGAGTGGGCTCAAGGTGTATTGAGTGTTGTCATAAGCCTTGGAGGGTGCTTCATAAGAGGATGGTCCTCAAAGAAAGGTTGAGGTATACATCATACGAGAATGAACCTCAAGCAGAGCTGCAATATTGATAAGAACCAAGAGATGACGACATCAAGGTGAAGATAAAAAGAAGATGAAGGTTGACAATGGTTCGAAGATGAACTCAAGATGGTCGATATAGAGCTTAAAGGATGTGCCACTTGTGATCAAGTGGATTTGGTAAACAATTGTGAATTGCATTATGGACTAACCCATTTTCTATGTGTGTGAAAAATGAGTGTGGGTTAAATACCACTTGGTGAGATGGCATCAAAAGAATGATCTCACAAAACTCAAATGAAGATTGGCATTAAGTAATGATGTTCATCAAGATGCAAGGATCATCACCACAAGCTTAAATGGACAAGCATCAAGAAGCAGTGACAACAAGATGAGCAAGGCAAGTTTAAGTCAAGTTCCATGTATGTGAGATGTACTTGAAGCTTGTGATCCATCAAGTGTTGATGGACATGATAAGATGATCTTCGAGAGAAGGTTTCCAATAAGTGATGCAACAAATTTGTTGCTGAAGTTTAGATCCTTGCGGGGATCCTACGTCTCCATTGAGGGATTTGGTCACAAAGACCAAGAGTCAGCTTTTTTTCAAGCCAAATCCTCTAGTGGATGCACCGAGTGACTCGTCCTTCTCTCCTTGGTGATCCTTTTCTTGAGTGAGGCAGATCTCGGTCTTCACAACCTTTCGATGCTCACCACAATTTGCTTAGTGGCTCTAAAGGACTTCTAGCTATCTAGGAAACCCCAATTTTCAAGAGTAACAAATCTCAATGCTCTAATTCTTTCTAGCTTGGAGGTGAACTCAATGCTCTAGTGCTCAACAAATCTCAATCTCATACTCACTCTAATTTTTCCTCAAAAGAATCAAAGGCTTGAGGTCTGAGGAAGATGGGAGAAGCTCTCTTGAGTGCAAGATTCAAAGTGGCAAAGAGTTATCCTTGAATGAGAGAATGGGTGTATAAATAGCCCACTCAAGAAAATAAGCTGTTGGGCTACTGAAACAGATGGCCGAAGTATCCGACCAAAGGTCTAGAGTACCCAGGATTCAAAATCCAATGGGTCTTTCTCTGCCTGGAGGGAGAGTCGAAGACTGCAGTGATATTCACAATATCCAGATTCTCTGGGATGGAGTCAGAGAGGTCAAAATGCCCCAGGGACGAGCAATGAGATGCTTTGGAAAAAAATTGTCCGGAGTATCCAACCAAAGGTCCGGACACTACAAAACCAAGACATAGAGCTCCAAACTCCTGGGAGACATCCACTCAAACACTCTAGGCCAACACTTAGAATTTTCTAATAAAGGTATTTCAGAGACTGGACAAACCTCCGGATACTCCTAGTCCAAGACAGTGACCACTCGAGGGCCGAGTAGATTCATTCAGATACTCCGAGATAAAAACCCTCTCTCAGAAAAGCATGGGTGGAGACTCTGGACTTAAATCTAGATACTCTTGGCAACAGATAGAGAGGAAATCAAAGGATTTTAGAGGGTGGACTCTTAGAGCAACTCCAGCAGCCCCTCCATCCCACCAGCTATACTGAAAATGGCTATCCATGAGCAAAAAACCCTCCCCAGCAGACACGCCATACCGCACGCCAAATTTGGAGCCCCTCCATTCCGGCCGCTTCGGACGCCATATTTGGTGTGAGCTCGCACACGCCATTTGGGCAACGGTTTTCTCCCAGACGCGTTCCTCCCGCCAAGCACTCCTCCCGCGCCGCCGCCCCCAACAAGGTGAGCTATCCTGCTAAGCACTCCTTCCCTCGCTCCCCGTCGCCGCCACCGGAGGGCCATGCGCCGCCGCTGCTATCTAGCGGCCACCGCTCCAGCGCCGCCGGCCAGCCGCCGCCCGCCGCACGCCGCCCGCGGCTCGCCTCCGCACGCTGCCCGCAGCACGGCCAGAGCTCGGCCCACCTCCCGCAACCTGCCTCGCCTCCGATCTGGGAGCGCCGGCGTAGCCCAAACCGCTCTAGATTTGGGAGTGGCGGCGCGTGCCAAGCCCGCTCGTCCCCTCCCCTCCGGCCCACGAGTCCGGGCGCGCCGGTGACGAGAGGGGAGGAGACCGGGGAGGGGAGGGAGGTGGGCGTGACCGGAGAGGCGAGGGGAGGGAGATGCACTGGGATGGGGAGGGGAGGGAGGTCGTTGGTGCGGTGGGAGGGGAGGGGAGGGCCATCAGCACTGGATGGATGGGGCACCCGTGGGGGATGGGGCGCCGGTTGAGGGTGGAAGAAGAGGTGTCGGTGGGATGGGGGAGGTGGGATAGCTGGATAGGAAATGGGGAATGGGGAAAAATGAGAGGAGGTGAGGGATTAGAGTTATTGAGGGATTAAAAGACAAGGTTTATTTGTGGATTTTTGAGGCATGTTTAGTGTGATTTTGCATTGCAAATTAGCAGCATATGTTAATAATGTTCATTTGTTAGTATTATTAAAAATAATAATATGTTATTTTGCAATTTGAGGGATTAGGGTAGGAAGGATTAAAAGGGATGCTGATTTGGGGATTTTGAGGGATTTCTAGTGTTATTTTGCAATGCACATTAGCTGCACATGTTAACAATGTGAATTTGTTATTATTTTTATAAATTCTAATTTTTTCTCTAAGCTATTCTTATGTTAGATTGAGCCAATTGTAGTGTACACCATTTGAACCATTGGATTTTGAACAAGAAATTAAGGTGAGTTCCAACAACTATCTGTATGTTCTAAATACAAACATGTTGTTGTATATGAGTGATTAAATTGCACTATGTTCATACTATTAAGATTGCTTGTGGATAAGTATTTAGAAGAATAAATGGAGCACTATATATTTATAAAGTTTTCAATACTAGTGGCAGGGTGGTCCAATGGAGGATGGTTTTTATTCTAACTTGTTGAATGGTAGAATCAATGGGGCAACATGGCAAGATAGTCAAGAATTTAACCCTATTGGAGAGCAACCTTCGCAAGTTGATGAACCTATCGTCTCCAGTAGACCTAACAATAAGAGATCCAAAAATTTCATCGAGCAAGAAGATAATTTTTTAGTACAAGCATGGCTAAAAACTAGTTTGGATGCAGCAACTGGTAATGAACAATCTCGTAATTCTTATTGGGCAAGGATTCATCAATACTTTCACGAGAACAGGGAATTTGAGTCGGTGCGCAACCAAAATTCTCTCGCGAACCGGTGGGGTACTATTCAAGAACAGGTTAACAAGTTTTGTGGCTGTTATGACCGGATTCAGAATAGGAGGCAAAGCGGGATGACAACGCAAGACAGGGTATACAACTATCTCTTTACTTGGTTTGTATCTTGCTTATGTTGTGGGCTAGCAAAGTAACTCATATTAACTTGCAGATTGTTCAGGCATATAGTCTGTTCTAATCAGAAAATACCAAAATGAGATCATTTGGATTACTACATTGCTGGAGAGTTTTAGAGCACCATCCAAAATAGACTTCTAGGTTATCTCAGAAAAAAAAGGTCGGCCTCAAATGCTAGTCTGGGTAGTTCTTCTCCAGATGCTACCTCCAATGATGAAGAAATTGAGGCTTCTACTCCTGAGCATGATCCCTTGAGAAGACCCACTGGTAAGAAGGCTGAGAAAGAGCGATTACGAAGAGGTAAATGTTTTGGCACTTCAAATACTAGTATTGTGATGTTAGCATTGGATCAGGTTTGGTCAAAGAAGGTAGAAAGGGATGATAAGAAAGAGGCCATTAAAGCAGCACGATATGAGCGAGCAATTGCAAGGGAAGAAAAGATGATGGCACTTGAAGAAAGTAAGTAGGAAATTGAAAGAAATAGGTAGCTATAGAACTCCATAAACTGGGAAAGCTTAGGGATGGGCTCATGAGAAACCATTACCCTTTCTCCCACATGATCGTAATTGTAGTCTTCCGGCCCTTCGCGCTCATTTTTAATTATCATGTTATGCATGATGACACACGCTGTCATGATTTGTCCGAATGTCTCTTGATCCCAAAACCTTGTAGGACCATGAACAATGACAAAACGAGCTTGTAGAACACCAAATGCTCATTCCACATCCTTCCTAGCAGCTTCTTGGGCTTGTGAGAAAAGTTTTTTCTTATTCCCTTGTGGAGATGGTATTGTCTTCACGAATGTTGCCCATGGTGGATATATGTCATCTGCGAGGTAATAGCCCATTGTATAGTTGTGACCGTTGATGGTGTAATTCACTTCCGGAGCTTGTTCTTCGACTAGCTTTGCAAATAGAGGGGAACAGTGAAGAACATTAATATCATTGTGAGATCCTGGTAAACCAAAGAATGTATACCAAATCCAAAGATCTTGGGAAGCAACGGCTTCTAGAATAATTGTGGGCTCGTGCACATGGCCCGTATACATTCCTTGCCATGCTGCAGGGCAATTCTTCCACTTCCAATGCATGCAATCTATGCTCCCTAACATCCCACGAAAACCTCTTGCTTCTCCTATTGCAAGTAATCTAGCAGTATCAATATTATTTGGGGATCTCAGCTACTCATCTCCAAAGACTTCCACAATAGCTTTAACAAACCTTTTAAGACTCTCTAGGACAGTACTTTCTCCAATCCTAATAAATTCATCAGTAGCATCCGTTGGTACTCCATAGGTTAGCATTCTAAATGCAGCGGTAATCTTCTGCAAAGGAGATAACCCTAGAACCCCGGCACTATTTCTTTTTTGCACAAAATAACTATCATGCTCCACTACAACTTGCATTATACGAAAAAATAGAGAACGAGCCATTCTAAACCTGCCAAGATTAAAAGAAAAAATTGAGAGGGGAGAATCAACAAGAGTGGCCAAACAAAACATATTCACTAATTTCAAACCTGCGCCAAAAGATAGTTGGGTCGTAGGTTGGAGTCTTGGTATAGTCTAGCATGTCCGGCTTGTCTATCATGATTAATTACCCGACGTCCTGGCACGGAACCGCCATGGCTTCGAGCACTCAACTGCTGATCTTCGTCGTGCACTATAAATGTTGTAGCAACTATGAGTTCGTCATCGTCCGATGAGGACGATGAATCCATGACCATTTGCTTCACAACATTGTGACGCCTCATTGCGCTGTGGGAGAGGAGAGAAATATGTGTGGGAGAGGAGACAGAGATATGTGAGAGCATACACTGCTAGGGATGGCAAATGGGCTTGCATATATAGAGTTGGAAATATAGCCGTTGGAAAAGTAGCTGTTGGAAATATAGCAGTTAGAAAAGTTGCTGTTGGAAATATAGCCGTTGCTAAAAAGGTCGTTACAAAATTAGTCTCACCGTTAAACAGATAACCGTTATAGATATAGCAAATACAAATATGTTGGTAGTTATAGGATATTATTAAAATATATGAAAGAGAATATGGAAGTTGAGATATGGATGTTCTGCTGGAGTGGTGGGATAATATGGAGGGGAAATCTTTATGGATGGCAATCCATATGGTGATATGAAGGGTGAGTTTTGGCTAGTCTGCTGGAGTTGCTCTTATGGAGATAAGATCGGTTGAGCATTTTGAGCACTAAGCATCCACACCAGCTATTCAACACGGTACTCTTCATAGTACGGGTTTTCCTATTCTCAAAGTGATTTTCTGAATCATGAAAGCCTAGGAAAAATATTATGTTCCTTGAAAATGTCACACCATAGTCTTTTCATTGTTTTGAGGGTTGCCAATGCCCATAAAACTTCGCATGTGGGACTAATTACCTGATCATACACTTAACATTCATATAGTCCCTTAATCACTCATCATTAATCACCAAAGCCCACTTGGTGGACCTAGATGCACTTTCAATGAGATAACCATGCAAACTCATACCACATGAATCCCCCTATAAATTGACCCACATATACTATTTGTGGAAAAAAAGAGCAACCTTAAGCAAGAGCAAAGATAACTCTTGTGAACATGAACAAATTTGACATCGCTACTCTTGTGAACAAAACTCTACTACACTATCAAAACCCTAATCAAGCCCTAATAATCATCTGCAACAAATCACAAAAAATGAACAACACCCAGTCACTACACATGCAAACATCACAACATTCACGACTCCCTATCGCCACATATCGAAAACAACACAAGCCCTAGGGATGAACAGAACAATCACAAATCAACTGTTGCGGCATGGACACGAGATCTCACCTCTACTAGGTGCGCAGAAGTAGCATAAACCACCAGCCATAGAATTCATTGGATAAAAAATCTTTATCACTGTCTACACCCCTGATTCTCTGACTAGAAATTATTTTTTTGCACATGCAAACATCACAACATTCACAACTCCCTATCGCCACAGATCAAAAATAACACAAACCCTAGGGATTAACAGAACAATCACAAATCAACTGTTGTGGCATGGACACAAGATCTCACCTCAACTAGGTGCGTAGAAGTAGCACAACCACCAGCCATAGGATTCATTGGATAAAAAAATCCTTATCACTGTCTGCAACCCTGAATCTCTGACTAGAAATTATTTTCCCCCTGTCACTTTCTTGTTTCACCATATATGTTATTTTGATCATTTACGTGGCATGTTTACTGTGCCCGCATAGCACCCTAGTCGGCAGTGAACCATATGAGTCCCTACAATTCTCTACCTAGGCATTTCATCGAATAGTTTGTATACAACCCAAGATGCTCTAACTCTTGCTCCCAAGGCCAACCACATCACACTTTGTTTTAATCTTCCTTCACCACCAAAACATCCATCCCCCTCATGTCAGCGCAACAGAGAAGATGTGGTGCTAAAATTGGTCAAGGAGTAGTAGCCGTGGACAAGCGGTGATGGGTGCATGTCGTAGGTAGGCTAGAGGGGGGAGAGTTTGTCCTTGGAGCTAAGACATGGAATTCAATCAAGGAATATGAGCCTTCTTCTCAGGCAAGAGAGAAGGCACCACACCCTTTTGGTGTCATCCGCAACGACGACTGTTCAAGTTCCCTCCTCTTCCTCCTTTAGTGTGATGCATCGTGGTGTGTCCACGTCGCTAGGGGGAGAGGAAGGCTCCATGAGGCTGGTCAGCGAGGCCTATTGCCCATATTATTCTCTCTCCCAATCAAGCTCATGTGGAGGGCGTCAATTTTTAGGGGAGTCAGCAAAAACCTATGAATCAATGGAGCAAGGCCATGGAGATTGGGATTCCTCCCTATGTGGGTGGTGGATGTAGCAGCAAGTATACAGACGCCAAGGGAATGCATGGCGCATAGGAATTGGAAGACGGAGGTTGTAGTCACTATTTCTTGGGGCTCTTGAGTTGAAACGCGGTACAGTTAGACATCTTTGTCAGCTCAAGCCGATTTGTTTCGGCCTTTTGTTGCCTTTGGCAGTTTCTTATAATAAAATTATACGGTTGTGTGGATTCTAGTAAATGTAGAGGCCGGGAGTAAATGTCCCATTATCTAAAAAGTTGAGAGATTTTCACAATACGTTATAGAAAATAGAAAAACTTACAAACTCTCACCCTACTAGATGGAAACGAGAAGCATTGCATCGACTATTTTTTGTGAGAACATATTATAATGATGAATAGTATTAACATATACACTAAAGTTACAATTGGATAACATATTCACTAGAGTTGCATAAGAAATGGAGTACAATTGCATTTTCCAGGCTAGCATTGCGTTGGAAATTCAAACATAATTCAGGCCCCCTTAGGGATGGCTTATGAAGAGGCTTATAGGTCTAAATAAACTATAAGCCCTCCCTAAGACAATTTTGAGTCTCGACTTAATTCCTAAGCCCCCTTCATTTCTCATCAATAGCAGGAAGCCTTAAATGTGAGGCTTCTTGAGCTTCTCCGCTCCTCCACCTAACCCTTATAGTACATTGCCCTTAATATTCACAACAGTTACGAAAAGGATTGCTAGAATACCAAAAAAAACCTCAAATTTCTCCTTTCCTCCCAATCTGCCACCCCGCTCCCCTCTCTCCCCACCCGACCCGACAGGAGCCGCATGCTAGGGTTATGGTGTTGCCACCCACACCTCCCTCCCCGCGCTAGATCCCGACGCCACCAAGCACTGCTCGCCACCGACTGTTCACCAGGTCGCCTGTTGCCCTCCTTCCTCTACATAACTCGCCATGCCCCCCACCATGGAAGAAGGTGACCTCTGATTCCTTTCTTCACTATTCTCATATGTATGCACCGTATGATGAATGTATGTGTGTATGTAGTGAGGAACTTGATGAGTTTTTTTCATATTGTGTGTATGATTAATGTGTGTGTATTGTGTATGATTAATGTGTATAATGTGTGTGTGTGTGTGTGTATGCAGTGAGAAAATAGATGAAAAATTTATTTGATTAGTTTATAATTAATGTGTATGCATTGTGTATAATTCCGAATTGTGTATAGGACTTTGTAGAGATTCAAAGAAAAAAGACTATACCTATTTGACATTTAATATACGTGATTCCTTTCAAAATTTGACAAAGTTAGGACATACCTATAAAAAAATATATACTCATTCTACCTTTAAGATCTAGAAGAAGGGGAGGCAGGAGAGAAGCAAAGGTTGGAGAAGCGCAAGAACATGTCGAGATTGGTTCAATGTCTAGTGTGATGTAGATGCAACATTTCTCTAGATGTTTGCCATACTGATATTCCATTTGCTAAGATAAGCATATCAACATATGTGTATAATGTGTGTGTGTGCACACTTGTACGATTAGTGTGTATGCCTAATTTTATGCACTGTGTATGATTCCAAATTTGTTCTTTTTCATATTTGTTGATATGCAGCAATCACTTTATTTTACATGGCATATCTCTTTATTTTTATGAGTGATATGTTCATAGATGGTTAAGGAGAAGCATAGCCGCAAAACAACTTGGGATGGCGTTGCTCGTAGAATATGTCTTGGCATATTTGTTGAGGAAGTGAACATAAATAATAGGCCAACTCAATGTTTAAACAACAAAGGATACTCTAACTTGATTGCCAAGTTTAATGGGCACACAAAGAGAGACTACATGCGCAAGCAATTCAAGAATAGGTAGGAGACACTGAAAAATAATACAATATATGAAAAATCATTGAATCAACATGCCTTCATCCTAGGAAGGGTCCTATCACCGGTACCATAGTGACTAGCGATGATTGGTGGGAAAAATAGATAGCGGTATGTTTCTTTTTATGCCATTTACATTTGTTCTTTGAATTTTAAAATGCTTCTTTTAAATTAATAAGTTGTTTTCATATGGTGTGAAGTTTTGACTTGCTCCACTTAATAATGAGTATAAAATTAGGACAATTTTTATGCTCATAGTGTTAGAAATGAGCATGCAATGGTATTAGGTGCAACCTCTAATGTTGGAGCATGTGAAGATGAGTTTGGTTCAGGGTGTGAAGGTACAACTATGTGTGGCAAGGTTGCAAAGAAGAGAACTACATGGTATTCACCTAGTCCTACGCCCTCAAAAAGAAGTATTGACAAAGATTGTAAGATAAACAAAATTTAGAATTTGTGATGGAAAAGGAGTCAAGTAAAAATTCCATGATGTCTACATTTGTTGATCATGTGAGGGCTGAGACTGGAGAGATGTTGGCCATGGTGATTGAGGATAGTGCCAAGGAAGGGAGCGATGAGCATTTCTATGCATCACAACTCTTCATGAAAAAAGAATGATGTGATGTCTTCATCACTTTGAAGACACCAAATGAAAGACTTGCATAGATTAGGAGGACATGGGAGGAGCAAAAGAGGCGTTAGGCTTCATGTATTATCTTGTTATTTGCTTTGAACTTATAATTTACATTTAAACTTGTGTTGCTTATTTGTTGGTGTTATTAGAACTTGTAATGTCATGAATCTATCTTGTGAACTTGTAATGTCATGTGTTTCTTATGATTATATTTATGTAATGGTAGATGTTTTTCTCATCAAGTACTAGTGAATTAAGTGATAAGGAGATAATGGACTTTGAGAAACCCGAAGAAGTGCCAAATTTGTATCTTATTGCACTTGCTGCTATTTTATATGTGAATGGCTCCAAGAAGGATATGAGAAATTCCTTTCATTACATAAATCCTATGGGTTGAGGTAAAGATGCGTGATCCAAAAGGTTTTATGGCATGTTTAGAATGAGGAGATCAATTTTTGTCATGTTGCGTGAAATACTTGTGAACAATTATTGGCTAAAGTCAACTCCTTCATGTGTTTTAGAGAATCATTAGCTCTCTTTATTGGACATGTGATTTACCTTAGTCTAATATCAATCGAGTATTCAACGTGGACTATTAGTACAGAGTTTGGTGAGGTTTTGGAGTCTACAAAATATCAAATGATATTATTAAATTGAGAGACCCTACTTTCAACAAAATTCATCAAAGACTTAGAAAACCTAGATTTTGGTCTCATTTTAAGGATGCCATTGGGCAATAGATGGAACATACATTCCGGTCACAGTGCCTGCACGCCTCAAATTTATGCACATGACTAGGCATGGTTACACGAGTCAATTTGTCATGGCAATATGTGACTGATATAAGGTTCACTTTTGTAGTTGCTAGATGGTCTAAGTCTGTTCATGACACATGTGTATTGCTCGATGCTTTGGTGCAATATCAATATTATCCACACCCGCTCGAAGGTAACCCATTTGTGCCTTATGCCTTATTTTATCTCTCAGTCATGCAATATATAATGTTATTTCTTTATAAATGTAGGTAAATACTGTCTTTTAACTTGGGATATCCAAATCGAACCAGTTATCTAGCCCCATTCAAGAGACAATGGTATTATGTACTGGAGTTTCAAGTTTCTGAACCAATTGACATCAAGGAGATCTTCAACTGTGGTTCTCTTCGAAATGTTATTGAACGATCATTCCGCTGTATCAAGATGCAATAGCTAGTACTTTGTGCCATACCAAGCTACCCTATTTATAAGCAAAAGAGGATAGTTTCAGCATGCCATGCTTTGCATATCATTATAATGCTTTGTGTGATGAATATTTTGAAACGTTATAGGGAGAAGAATATGTTCAAGATGAAGTGGCAAGTGATGGAGTGGACATTGTTGTATCTAGTTATGATGATGGTACTATGGAAGTACTCCAAGATGGTATTGCGGCAAGTTTGGTAGCAGGAAAATAAATGTCTAAGTGCAATCTAGTTGTTGTTATTTCGTTGGCAAGAAAATTTGTAGAACTTGCAACCTATTTTGATGGTAAGAAAAATTCTAAACTTGTCCATAGTTAGGAATTTTTAAAATATTATTTTTTTCTCGTAAATTACAGCAGTACAACACGAAATCAAATTTTTTCAAAAATAAGGCCCGGTTGGCCGCCCAAATGCCGAAAAGCATTAATCGGCCGGCAATTTGCTGATTACTTGATGGGTTAGGCCGCGAACGGCCGACTCACCCTAGTCGGCAACCCAAATGCCGAGTTGGCCACTAGTCGGCCGTTGGATGGCCGAATTGCTCCTAGTCGGCATTCGGCTGGCCGACTTGCCCCTAGTCGGCATTTTGCTGGCTGACTTGCCTGGTGTCGGCATTTTGAAGCCCGACTCGGGCACTCGGGCGCCGCTTTGCTCACACACGCGAGGCAGCGACCTAGCGCGGCGGCGGCGCGGCTTGGCAAGGCGGCGACGGCGGCAGCAGTGGCGGAGGCGCGGCAGCGGCGGAGGCGTGGCGGCAAACCTAGAGAGGAAGAGAAGAGGAGGAAGAAGAGAAGGAGGAAGAAGAGAGGAAGAGAAGAGGAAGAGAAGAAGAGGAAGAAGAGGAGGAAGAAGAGAAGGAGGAAGAAGAGGAAGAGAAGAGGAGGAAGAAGAGAAGGAGGAAGAAGAGAGGAAGAGAATAGAAGCGGCGTCGCCGTTTTTTCATCATTCAGGTAAACCCTAATTTAAAAAAAATTATACATTTAGTTTAGTATTTAGTTCGAACACAATGATTTTAGAAATTTGTCTTTGTAGCTTAACATCGACATGTTAGCTTAATGTTAAACAAAATTTATTAATATGTTAGGTATATGAGCTGTTAGTTAGTGTTAGAAAAAATTATTAGTATGTTAGGTACATAAGCTGTTAGAATAATTTACTAGGGGCATCATGAAAGCTGAATTCAGACTATGATCATGTAGTCTGATGATTTTAGAAATAGTCATATAAAAACTACAGGGGCTGATAGTGTTGTTAGGAAAAATCATCCAGAAACAATAGAAGTTGTCGGCGGAATGGGGCCCAGGGTCCCCCGAACCGCCGGCGGAGGCCAACCAGATGCCGCGGAGCGAGACACGTGGCGGTCGGGTCGGTGTAGACCCCGCCTCGGCAGCCAAGTGGATCCGGCGGTCAAGCCTAAGTGCTCGGGAGCCTTCCCCGAGCATCGCGCCCGCGCGCAACAATCTGAAAGGGCCTTGGGCTCCCGAGGGTCCAAGGCCTAGGAATCAAGGGAGCGCTCGGGGCCCCTTCCCCGAGCGCCCGGCGTCCCAAGAGGCGTGGGGCCTAGGGAAGTGCTCGGGATGTCCCCCCGAGCGCTCCTCCTAGGGCTCCCCCCGTGAGGGGCCCCGAGCGACACTCCAACGAGTGCTCCCCGAGCGCTCGAGGTCACTCGGGGCAACCTGGGACAGCTGGCGCCCCTCCCAGTTGAAGGAGCTGCTCGGGGTTGGAGTGCTCGGGGTCGTCGGGTCCCTCCGCGGGGCCCTCCTCTGGGCACGTCATCGAGTAGCTAGCTTCTCCCGCAAGCCTCAGCCCTGGCAGAGGCATTAATGCCCGTCATTTCGGCAAGGGATCCTAAGTCCTATGAGGGCATGATGACGGTCAGGCCGGGCCCCACCCGTTCAGGCGATAGGCTCCGTCGACTATCACCCCCTGCCAAATGATGGGTCCGGCTGACAGCTTTGTTGACCGACCGGGCGTGCCGCACCGCACGCCCCTGTCGCTGTCAACCCTTTTTGCCCCTTGGGTCGCGTCACCGCGCACCCCGGTGCGCGGGCTTGGTCGCTGACGCCTGGGGCCCAGGAACGGGTGTCTCACCCACCCTGTCAGAAGAAGCCCGGTAAGTCTCCGTTCGCGGGACCCGCCGGGTATAAAGGTGTCAGAATCCCTGTTCAGAGGCGCGGCGAGGAGACGTCCAGCGTGAAAGTCTACACCGCACATTAAATGTAAGGCGTGGGCAGCCCTGTAGCGCCCACGTCGCCAGCAGTACCCTCTGGCCGCTGTGGTAACCCCCCGAGTATATAAGGGGAGGACCAAGGCCATGCAAAGGGTTGGATCTTTTTCCTGAAATTACACCCTCGATTGAGCAGTTGGAGCTAGAGGGTTAGATCTCTTGGAGAAGCACTCCTGTAAGCAAAAAGCCTCTGTAATCTTCGATAGATCAATATACACAAAAGCAGGACGTAGGGTTTTACACCTCCGGGTGGCCTGAACCTGGGTAAATCCTTTGAGTCTCTTGAATTAGATCCACCCTCTCCAGAGAAACCGTCACCGGCTCATAAGAAGAATCCTATTGCGCCCCCAGCTGAATCCCAAAGGGGGTCCAACCGGACCACCGCTAGAGGCGTCTCTACGCCGACAGAAGTGGACTACGTAGTTAAGAAATAGGTGTAAACCTAGTTTTGTTATTGTAGACACGTGAACAAACCTAGGAGAAGTGGACTGCTTGAATAATAAACGTGGGAGTCTCGTACATCTTGAACATAGTTGATGTTAGTTTGTAGCGTACAATGGTAAATTTTATGAAATGATGTTATGGATGACAGGAATGTCCGATATAGTGAGATTCAAGATTTTCTATGGTCCTGGAGAAGTGAGGACAAACTCGTATGTGAGTTGATCTTAGTGCATTCAGTTACACTGTATTGCCTCTGCAAAATCCTGAGTCAATAAACATTAGAGAAGCTAAAGACTAGTTCACCCGTAGCTTTGGTCTTGATACGGACACGTATAGCGTCAGCATTCATGCTGCATTTACAATGTCCTTAAGTTCCCTACACTGAGATCTGATGTCCGTTGAAAGAATGAAGGAGTAGAGTTCTTGGCTTAGGGTCTGCAGCGGTCGTAAGGATGAGCCTATTGCTTTGTTGCAAGCTGTTGCGAAAGATCCAACGGGATATCTACAAGCGTATGAAAAAGATCACATAAGTGCATCAGCGCAAGGGGTAACACAGTACGGAGCCGGAGATCGTTCTGAAGCAGTGATTCCGGGAGGAATGAGATGTAACCATGGTCCTACTGGGTGGGCGGATGAAGCTGAGGAATTCGAAGAGTTGGTGAAGGCTATGGAGCAGGAAGATCTAGCGGGCATTGTGCAAGATGACGACGAGGTGGCCGATGATGAAGATAGTGCTGAGGACGAGGAGACCTTTGATCATCAAATTCCGAGCGGGTGGGACCAAGAACTATTGGGTGGTATGCGTGTGACAGATGGGCATGAGTCATCGTGGGAGTTCAGAAGCAATGAGATAAAACATGGCACCATGTATCGCAACAAGCTCGAATTGAAAGATGTAGTTGCTTTATGTGGTATGTCCACGCAAAGAACATTTTATGTTCAAGTGTCTACCCCGACCCAGTACACCGCAAAGTGCAGCAGTAATGGTTGTCCTTGCTCTATGTATGCTCACGTCCCGAAGCACGAAGTGACTTAGATTGTTACTAGAGTAGTGCCTCATAACTGTGTTCGATCCAACGTCCTCGCAGAGCATCGTAACATGACTTCAAGTCTAATTGCAAGATTGATGTTCGCCGAGATAGTGGAGACGAAAGATATGGAAGCGAAACATATTCAAGTAGCAATAAAGAACAAGTACCAGTTCTCAATCAGTTACGGAAAGGCATGGCGTGCAAAACAGAAAGCCATGGAGATGCGATTTGAGAATTTTAGAGATTCATATCACAACCTTCCCTACCTGCTGTGGACACTACAAGGCAGGAACCCGGGCACGTATGTCAACATCAAGTATACTTTGTCATCTGAGTCACCAGGATTTAAAGAGATGAACCAGGGCTTTTTTCTCATTCGGAGCTTGCATTGAAGCATTTAACCATTGTCGACCTTTATTGTGTGTTGATGGTACATTCTTGACAGGCAAGTATAGGGGGCAAATCCTTACCGCTATTGGGGTGGACGGTAACAACCAATTTTCCACTGGCTTTCGCATTTGTTGAAGGCAAGAACTACGCGAGCTGGTTATGGTTCTTCAGAAGACTGAAGCGAGTTGTCGTCAAAAATCGACCAAACGTGTGCATACTCCATGACAGGCATCCCGGTATATTGAAGGTCATGAAGACTCTAACAAACCCCGGACCGGATGAGCTTGAACCCTGAGCTGATATGCAAAGCTACTGGTGCATTTGCCATCTGGGGGCAAATTTCTACTGGCAATTCAGAAACAAGCGTCTTATAAATCTCTTCAAGAGGCTATCCAAACAAAATCAGCAAAAAAAGTTCTATAAACTATGGGCTAAGCTTGATGAATTCACGAAAATAGAGTTAACTCAGCAGAGGAAGAAAGCCGCGGCAATTGTAGTAGCAACGGATGAGGAGCCGAAAGAACTGTGCGCTCTACCTGATATTGACCCGCCCGGTGTTAAGAGGAAGAAGGGCAGACGAATCAAGACCTTCTCCAAGTGGATCGAGAATGAGCCAAAGGAGAGATGGTCCTTGCTCTTTGACACTCACGGTGCGAGGTACGGTATCATGACAACCAACCTGGCGGATGTGTATAAATGGGTACTTCGCGGACAACGCAGTTTACCCTTAGTTGCTATAGTGGAGAGCATACTTCATGGAACAATTCGGTACTTCCAAGAGAGGTATTAGACAGCTGTATTGCACATGAGCACCTACACTAAAACTCCTTTCAGCGCGACGGTCATGCAGTACATGGAGCAGAAGATAGCAAATGGGAAGATGCACACCGTCATAAGGATTGGCAACCTGGAACATAGGTACGAAGTTCGACTACGGGATAAGACAGGTTTTGGAACTGCAAATGAGGTTCGGACGTTCGAGGTTGCTTTTGGGTGTGAAGAAATTCTAACCTGTAGCTGCACATGCAACAAGCCTTTTCTTCTACACAAGCCGTGCTCACATGTGCTAGCCGCGTGTGGGCTAATTGGTATGGACTCTACCTCTTTCATGTCACCGTTTTATTTAAAGCAGGCCGAGGCCATCCTTGCAACATGGAGCGGTGAAATTACTGGATTCCATATTGTCGACAACTTCATCAAAGTAGAAGAGGATCAAAGGGAATTCATACCGCACTGGAGCCTACTTCGTGATAACAAGGGACAGCGTAGAGTTCGTCGAATTCGTAACGACATGGATGAGTCAGAGGTTGGGGGCCCTACAAGGCAGTGCTTGCATTGTGCTGCTTATGGCCATCGAAAGAAACATTGTCCCAACTTAAAGGACCAAGCCGGAGGTGATCCCACGGTAAGTACATTGGCAATCCCTTCAACTGGGACTGGACGAGGGCGTGGACATCATGGCTTTGCAGAGTGAGAACCAGGCTTCGTAATGATACATCCTAAATAATGATTTGTACTATTCCAATTATGTACTATGTTTGGATTTGAACTTGTTTGTAATAATTCTAGTGAACTTCTAATATGTGCCTGCTTGGTCCGGTCTATTATGTAATTGAGCTTCTTTGTTGTAGTTTCGTACTGTGTTTGAACATGTTTGTAATAATTCTAGTGAACTTCTAATATATGCCTGCTTTGGTCCGGTCAATTATGTACTTCAACTTTTTTTCTTGTACCGTGTTGATGCACTGATATACAGTATTGCTTGACAAGTGCTACGTGTTATGTTCCCGCACCAGGCTTGCACGTATGACGGACTTCGAGTTGCTCGATGTGCGGGTGGACGGTAAGCACCGAGCGAAGAAGATTGCCGACGGCGAGTTCAACCCGGTCTTCAGGACCCGTACCCCCCGTGTGGCATTGATGATTCACCCAGCGTGGATCAATAGGTACATCTACGCGAGACCCCATGTAAGCCAGCCATTGTGATATGTAATATGCGTTTAATTTTACAGGTTGGAGCGGGCGGGTCTACTCTCCCTGGCATGGATGGTGGAGGGCACGGACAAGGACTACCAGCTCTTCGGTGAGGACGAGGAACCTCACGACATGGAGGTCAGGTCTAGACGTTTTCCTTTCGACAGGGCGTTGTTGACGTGCCTCGTCGATCGATGGAGGCCGGAGACCCATACCTTCCACTTTCCTTGGGGAGAGATGGCCCTGACGCTGCAGGACATGTCTTCCCTGCTAGGTCTCCCGATCGCGGGGACAACGGTTGGACCTTTGGAGGCTTCACCCACCTGGCGGGCAGATCTCGTGCAGCGCTTCGCAGGTGTTCGTCCCCATGATGATCCCCTGCATCCTATTGACGAGCACCAGAAGCACGGCTCGAAGTGCGCGTGGTACCGATGGTTTGAGGTAAGCTCTAACAACCTATCTCGGTCGTGCTGTTATTTATGAAAATTGTAGCCAAATGAGCATTTCGTGCAGCTAGGAGAGCTTGGTTGGCCTGGTGAGCAATTGACGAACCACCAGGTCACACGTTCGTTGGAGGTGTACATCATGTGGCTGTTCGGCTACGTGATGTTCACCAACTCTCACGGCGACACGGTCGATGCCCGTCACATCGAGATTGCGAGACAAATATCGGACGCGCAGGACCCCAGCGATCTCCCACCCAAGAGTTGGGGATCGGCCGTTCTTTCGGCCACTATGCGCGCGCTATGTGACGCCTGCACAAGGACTACGAGGAAGCCATCGTTGTTGGGCTGCCCCCTTCTGCTGCAGGTTAGTTGTTCGTAGTTGTATGTTATGAATATTACACAATACATTAGCGTCATTACATACTTTGCAGGTTTGGTCGTACGAGCGTTTCCCTATAGGGAGACCATTCGTGAACACGGACGAGCCTTACGGAGTTGAGTTATACCACAACAACTCACTCGGGGGACCTACTTTCAGTTCGCTGTGGACACGGCGTCGGGTAAGTTCGTGCGTACAACCGTACGTACTTTAGCTATATCCATTTGATTGTCGGCACTTACGTTATTGTACTCTCATGCTACAGCCACAGTTCGCGTCTGTACAGCTGAGAAACTGCTACCTCGCGTTCATGGAGCAGTTCGACTTCTTGCCTCACGAGAAGGTCATGTGGTTAGTACATCCAAGAAACTAAACAAAATTTCGCAAATATTTACCTCACTTGAGCCCCTACCGAAACCCCTCTCCTCTCTATCCACGTACTTGATCTATTATGTTTGTCGGTGGGTGGGAAGCAGAGAGAGGTCTGGGGGTGGATAAATAGGGCAGCTAGGACCCTACTTGGCAGCTGGCTGGCCGACTTGGGGCAAGTCGGCAGCTGGCTAGCCGACTTTGGGTTCGCACCAAAATCAGTTCAGTCAATCGGCTGCTGGGCTGCCGACATCCCGTATTCAGCCATTGGTATGCCGATTAAGTCATTTCGGCAGATGGATGGCCAACCGGGCCTTATTTTTGAAATTTTTTGTTTTCGTGTTGCACTGCTGTGATTTACGGGAAAAAATAATATTTTTTAAAAAAATTCATAGTTAGTGTAGTGTTTGAAATTTTTATATTATTGTGGTTTTATTTTAAAAATTAATTTCCTAACAACCTATGCAAATAAACTCCCCAAAATGACGATATTGTCTATTAAATAACAAACAAACGAATCTAGGGGTATTCTAGACTTTGCATTCTTCATCATATACAATAAGCTCATATCCATATACCATTTCTAACAGTTATAAATATAGCAAATCTATTTTTTAAGTCGACAAGTCTTATTCTTACTGTAGCGTATAACGAATTTATGTGGACAACCTATTCATGCCGAAGCTAAGCCACCACTAAGGGCCTCGATCACGCATCATCATAGCTCTGAGGCCTTGTTTGGTTGGGCTTTTCAGCAGCTTCAGAGCACAAGAAAAAGCTACAGCTCAACCAAATTACTAGCTTTTAAGCAGCTTTGCCAATGATAGTTGTGGACTTTGTAGTGTAAATTTGGTAAAACTATTTTCTACTAGCTTTTTGTAATATGCTGAAACTTCGGTGCTCATTTTTCAAAATGATGTAGATAGTTTGGAGTAACCAATTTCACTTTTTCATAACCACAACAGTTTTTCCAGATAGCCAGCCAACAACAGCTTTGTCAATAGTCATAGCCCAACCAAATAGGTTCTAAGCTTGTCACGGCGCTCTGCCGCTTTTGCCAAAAATATCCTTCTTTTTCCGCGAATTGCGCACAGGTCCCTGCAGCGTTTGCGGTTCGATCTTCACCGGCCAGCCCGATCTGGCCGTCCACGTGACCGTTGCACCGGCTGTGGCCCCTGCAGACCGCAAGTCCCTCCGTTCCAGGCGACGGAGATGCCACCGCCGCTGCGCCCCACGGCCTTCCCCTCCCCTCTCCTCGAGCTGCCCTCTCCGCGCCATCGCTGCTGCCCTGCAGTCCCACGACGGCGTCAAGCCTCCGCCTTCGTCACTGCCACCGTCCCTGGCCTCCTCCTCTACATCGCTCACCAAAACCCTAGGTCATCTCGACCCCCGCGCCGCCCTCTTCTTCCCCGCTCAGTCTTCGTCGGTGGTGGGTGTGGTCCTCGCACGTTCGTCTCTCTCGACCCCCGCCTCCTGGCGCCTTCAGCCGCCGCTGCAGCGGAGCTTCCTCTTCCAGTCTGGCGATCTCCGGTGCGTCTGCCCACTGTGCGGTGAAGGACTTTGTCTGGAACTTGGTGAGCGAGGGCCTTTACAACTTCGTTGCAGCCACAAAATGGATTTTGTTCGATTTATTTGGTTATTTGCTGATGCATCTGGTTCATGTTCTCACCAGACTTGCTGCTCCTCTTCTCCCGATGCGACCATCTCTGCAACCTCTCTCACCAGAGCACAGGAAAAAATTTGGAGGAGGCGCCGTGGTTGGTCGGGGAAGCGGACAGGAGGAGGAGGTGTAAGAGGAGATCAATCAAGGCCGTTGCCGCTGTCGTCGATGCTGTGGAAGACACAACAGTGATGCCACCGGCGGGGACAGCGATGACATTCCGCGAGCAGCCAAGGACGGCAAGTCAAGGTGAGCGGGTGGCTCGCTTTGCTTTCGTTTTGATCTCTCCAGGTGATTTCTCTTATTTCCCCTCAATACCTGGGCTCCTTGCTTTGGATTTACTCCAAACTTTGTGATTTGTGCTACTGTCTTACCATACACCAGGAACTCTTCAAATTGAGAGATTCTCTTCCTCTATTGCCTATAGTCTGGGATAATACTATTGCCCATGGTCTGGGATAACAAGATTCAAGTTGGAGTATTTATCTCATATCGGGTCTTATTAAGCAAGTTCTTTCACCTCCTTTTCTTTGCAGAAAACTTCTATTGTCAAGTAGAAGGGGAAAATACTTTCAGGAACGGAGAGAAGTATAACCCCTTTTCTTAGGAGATACTGTTCTAAAAAGGATAAAAAGGGTCAAAGTTTGTATGTTTAAGTCTCATCCCTGGAGCTGCATGGAGAACTATCGAGACAATGTGAAACGAGAATTCAAACAAGAACAATATAAGGAAATCCAGGCTACCGCCTGTTTATAGTTTTTACATATTTTTTTATCTCATCTTTTGGTTGTGATTGCTGTGGAAGAAGGATGATCATTCGATAGATTGGCGGACCATTCTTACGAACCATATGCTTATCTTTATTGTCATGGACGTGATGCTTTCCGGTTGCTGCAATCATATGTCAGTGAGCCACACAATTGTTGGATTTTGTGCTGTTTTAGCACATCTCCTCCCAAATACGAGTCCGCAACTTATTTGGTTAACAACTTCAGTGAACAAATAGAATGGCAAAAGTGAAGTTTGTTTTTTTGAAGAGTACACTGATAAAAAGGAGAAGATGAATAACGTTGACCTGATAGTTTACATGCTATTACCATATCAGTGCCTCATTACTCATTCTACCAAATCCATTTTTTATGTCTTGAATTTGTTTGAAATCAGTTGACTCCAGTATGTATTTAGTTTTGCCTTCCAAGGAGTGCAGAGTCATTTTTTGGGTTTATTGCTGCAGTCTAGCACATATAGCTTCTTGCATACTTGTCAGTGAGGGGTGACAGGCCATGTTCACCTGCTGTTAAAGCTCAGATTGAAGGCATGTGTTTCTGCATATGTTTCTGCATGTATTTCGTGCATTCAGACTGCTGGCAGCCCTGATCAATCTAATGGGTGAGCTTATCTTGCTGTCATGATATAGATAATGGAGCTAGCACTTCTATACGCTGATATACTTGTGTAGATTAAAATATCTCCTTTGTTGCAGATGTTAAGTTCAGGAGTTGGCAGCCATGGTGAACAGGTGAAGGACCATGGCTACTATGGCATCCGCATCTTCATGGGTCAACATGGACATCTCTTCCACTCGATTAGGGTGGCCTCTTCTCCTGAAGGTTATCACCATACAGCCATGCCTTTCTATTGGTCCTCTTCAATAGTTGCATAACAGTTGATCTATTTTTTATACGCCAATTGCTGCTTTCCGCTTTCTTTTAGCTGAAGCTGTGGCTCAATGAGACAACGATCTGTGCTCAAATTTTAGGTGGGTTTTGAGTATCTTATACCACATCTTTAGCATTTTACTTTATTTTTCCAGTCCATTTCTATAATTGTGTTGATTGGCCTGTTTAAGAAAGGATTATGAGCCAAATGTGGCTAGGGAATCAAAATCCGAATATATGAAGTCCAAGGTGCAGTATCAATGTATCGTTTCCCCCCCACTGATAATTTTAGCTGATGCTTCTCTTTTGACTTTGGTATTGTAAGACATACCCTGAATTGGGCTTCGTTATTTGCAAAGATGTGTTGCTACGGATAGCCATAAAATTCCGTCAGGTGTGGTATTTTTATATGAGCCGCGATGTATTCATTTGAAGAGGTATGCGACATAAGCACCCCACGCTGATATCTCATGTGCTAATGTGAGCTTTCTTTTAGATTAGTGTGATCTTATTTTTGGTATGGTGTCATCCTTTTGCACTTACTGTTGTATGTGGTCATAGCTTAACCATTTCTGCCTGCGTAGGAGGGCATTTGTTCACATCTCCATGAAGACGCATGGGCTTACAAGAACAAAGCGCTGATTGGACGAGCAGTTTGGCATTGTTGATGGTTCAGTGCGAGGTATGAGAATAGAAAGACGATTGCGTTAGAAGATGTCGATGAAGTCCTGGAGCCGTCATTCATTTATATTATTCTGATTTGCCTATTAATTTGCGGAAGCAATGGGGTTCTAAGGGGATGCCATTGCAGGTTTAACAGATGTTAGTTCCCTCTTCAGGCTTTTATGCTTTCCAGCAAATTGAATAGCACGAGTCCTGACACATGCCTGTAGGACTGTTTTGTGAGTATGGAAGAGGGTAGGGTGATATTCACGGAATTTACCTATTTGCCTTTGTCTGTGCTGTTGTGCTGCAGTGTACGTATCGGATCCTTTTTTTCAAGGACACAGTGTATGCTGTTTTAATGAAGACCCTGTTGGATGGTTCATAAGGTCTTTTTTATTTGAAGTGCTAAACCCTTATACTGCCTGGGATTTATATGCAGAGTGTTGCTATAGAAAATGTTACTCTTATGACGAGTGGAACCGTTGGCAAGTACGCAGCCACTTATACGAGCATACATCAATATAACTAAACCATTTATATCTTGCCCTCACTTTCAATTCTTTTGATATTTGGCTGGGCACAGCATAGCGCGCCCCTCTACATAGTATACTTGAGCACACCGGGTATGTGAACCCTGTAGAAATAGTCATCCCAGTCAATGGACTTGGGATCAAAATCAAAGTAATAGTCTTCATTATTATCCTTGTTCATTGCCATCCTTAGCCTCTCCGAGTTCATGTCATCAAAGCTTCGCAAGACGGGAGAAAATCAAGTCATGAGTACGCATTTAAAATGCAAAATATTACGTCTTGATATGCCTAATTAACAAGTTGCTTACCACCCTTTGAACAAGGTGTATGGCGCGTAGAGCTCGATCAGATGCATGACGAATCTGTATTTCCTGCTGAGCTCGTTGTAGCGCCGCGAGAAAACACCGCAGAGCGCAATGTTCACCAGGCGAAGCATCTGTCAACCAACCGTAAGAGAAGCACACAGATTATCAATCTCATTCTCATCTGTGAAAACAATGTTACTTCCAGGTTGAAATCATTATATATTAGCAACAACTGAAATGGAAAACTAACCAACCTCGAGAGGAAGCCTATGCTTGATGGTCATGTACCCGCGGAACCGCGCAACGGTGCTGAAGAAGCGCATCTTGCGCAGCCGGGCAGGCTCGCCGTTCCTCCCCGTGCGCGGCGGGTTGTCGAAGAAGTACCGGTGGCCCGACTCGGCGAGGACCGCGTATGGCGCCGGGTTGCGCAGCGACGACGTCGCGTGGTACACGGTCTGCGCATGCTCCTCCGAGTGCGCCGCCATGGCCACCATCATGGCGTTCACCACCATGTCTCCCGGAATCTGTCCAAACCCACAGTTGGTAGTTCGATCAAATTTCTTTTCAGATTTAAGGTTGTGATTAGGTAAACAAACAAACCTACCACGTCCATTATTAAATCGAGGTCGACTAGGAAGAAGGACAAGTTCTGCTTGGCGTAACCGATGATCACCGAGTCGATTGTCCTGCGAAAGATGAAGATGTTCAAGCGGTCAGGGTGGCTCTACTTTTGTACAATGCTCGGTGCCCTGAAGAAACAAGGAATGGATCTTTGAGTTTGGCCACCTGATTCCTTCCATCCATCCAGGCAATGGCTCCTTGAGGATGCTGGTTATGATGCTCGGCCGGAAGATGACCACCGGGAGGTCTCCTCGCAGGTGCCCTAGCAGCATCTCCCCCATTGCCTTGGTGAAGACATAGGTGTTTGGCCACCCGAACTGCCTAGCCCTTCATTTAGTTGCGCGTGCACATCAAAACATATAACAAATGTGTCAGGTCTGTAGTGCTATCGGCGGCAGAAAGGTGTGCGCATGTATATGTATGTATGTATGCTGCTGTTTTTGTTTTTCTTGTGAGCTGTGTCTGACCTCTTGAGGCCAAGCTCCTTCATGGTTCTCCGCTCAGCCTTCTCTGACGAACAGTTAGCCTTCAGCTCTCTCCTGGTCTCTCTGATCAGATTGAGCTCGGATTCAATGTCCAGGTGTGTGCCTTCCCTTAGTGTCTCACCCATCAAGAATGGTTTCTCCAGAATTAGCCCCTCTTGCTCACCAGCTACATAGGCTGTTCAAGTCATGTCAGAACTAATTAGAATTTTGAAGCGAAGAATATCAGAGTTCAGAGTTATAGCGCCACAATGCATATAGCATAGTGCTAGTTATTCACACCAGTTGAAACATGAAGAAGCATCTTGAGTTTAGTACATTTCTTTGCAAATGTACAGATGTTCTTCGCTCCCAAGACGTTCGCGTCGAAAGCTACATCATATCTGCAAAACCAGCAATCACACTTTGAAAACAAAATTCAACAGCGTGTATGTTATCTCAGTAATCTGTGACTCAGGTAAGTCTACGAACCTTTCAGCGAAATTCGTAATAGCAGCTCCGTTGACGATGATGTCTATGTCCTTCGACAACTCTGTCAGCTTGGCAACGTCTAGTCCAAAGTTCTCATACATGATATCTCCTGCCAAAGGACAGATCTTTTCTTCGATGAAATTTTCAAACCCCCGACCATGCTTTTCTTTCAGAACTTGAAAGATCTCCCTCCCTGTCACCTGCAATGAAAGATTACCACAATTAAGAGGGATCCAATTAGAGATATAAAATGTTCGATGTACGGTTTCCCTCTTGAACTGCCAGAAATCAGTTTGAGACATTTGACTATTATTGTACATTTGTAGTGTGCATTTGCAAATTATTTTCTCAGGAGGAAGTATTTCTCAGAATGGATTATACTAATCCAATAGGAAACTTGAATTCAGAAAACCTGCAAATTTACATTTATTTTTTCAGTTTACTTGTCACTAGCATTAGATGCACCTCAGCTACTATTTGGAAGAGTGCTACCACGTACATCTATCACACATCCCATCTCCCTTATTTGTGCTCTGCTACTATTCATTTCCCATAGGTATTTTCGGCAATTTCCCATAGGTATTTTCGGCAATTTGCTACTGCTTCGTTCTTGTCACTGTCTTTATCTATTCAAAGGATTTTTGCAGCTTGCACTGCACATTTGCTCAACAGAAACATCTCATGAACCGCGGAGTAAACTCCTCGTCATCATGTGATTCATGGCCCCTGCTCTGTATAACATTATTACTTGTCTTGGTGGCAAACAGGCCACATGTATGTTGAATTACAGGCAAAAAAATAAATACATAGCCTGAGGGGAAAACAGTAAATTTTTGTGAATGCCTGTAAAGAGTAAATGAATTGCTAGATAAATCTCTCGAACAAATGATCTGTGATATGGATCAAATTTAAAAATATCGTTTCAGCCATTTCTTTGTTAAGTGCAGGATTTTATTGTTATGTAATTTAAACCAAATGCTCAGTAAGTTTTTTTCTATCCACTGTGGATTCTCATGAACCTTGTGTGAGCAAAACTTGGAGAATGCATGCATTGTGCATGAGTTGCCTGCAATATGAAATATGGCATAACATATATGCGTGCACGCACGCACACACACAACGATGGTTACTTGTTCCCTCCATTCTTCCATGGTGGCAGAAGCTCGGAAAACAAGAAAGAACAGATTGTCAAGAAGACATTGCCATCAGGCAAGAATGTTCAGAACTGATGGAGCTACAAGAAGTGAGGTGAAAGGAAGGCCAGAAAGAAATACTTTACCTCAGTCTGAATCCGAAGCTTTGCGGATTCGACATCAGTGGCTCGAACCAAGAGGAAGAGCTTCTTGACATCAGGCTGAACCCTCAGTATCTTCTCCACAAGCACTATTCAGTGATCAAACACCAACGAATAACCCTCTGAGATGATCAGCGCACACTGCACATCCTGAAGAGTAGTGACAAACACATACCTTTTCCTAGGAACCCAGTTGAGCCAGTGACCAGGATGCTCTTGCCCCTGAAGTATCCTACAACCCTATCCGCATTCATTTCGCCGATCATCTTCGAGTTTGTGTGCCTCAAGAGTACGTGCGTGAGATTTATTGTTGGGTGTTAGGTAGTCAAGTGGAAGTATCACTGTGGTTTTCAAGATGAATTGGGCATGTATTTATAGGGAAGGAAGACGGATGGGTTTCAGAGGGCAAATGGAACAAGGCAGCAATGGTGTACGGGCTCAAGGGCAAGTCAGTTCCGGTGGTGAGCGCTTGCTTGCTAATTCACTACACTACGATTGTCTTTTATAATGTTTTGGTCATCAGCAATAATGGTCTGGCATTAATATATTAAAAACTTCTTCTCGTAGGGAAAGTTTTTAGGGAAACTCTTTTTTACCGTGCCCGCCACATATCGTGCATGAGATTACTGTTCAATATACTTTAGGATACGAGTGTACAGATTCCACCTTCTTATTCCTATGTATTTCACATCAGTCTTGCTACTCTTATGTAATTTTTTATTATGTCTCATCATCTCTCTCCTTTTCCCGTCAGCAGCCAAGATTCCAAGTCAACATCAATGGACTTTCCTTGTTCTTCTTTCCTGTTGCTCCTCCTGCTTCCTTCCATACTGTACATCTCCTACCACATTGCATGACTCTGGCCAAGAAGAAGCCAACCACTCATGGCCTCAGATCCTACCCATTGCTCGGCCACCTCTTGGTGTTCCTCAAGAACCCCCACCGCTTCCTCAACTGGTCGACCGAGCTCATCGTCAGTAGCCCGGACCTGAGGATGGGCTTCTGGATCCCCGTGATGACCACCGGCATCGTCACAGCCAAGCCTGTCGACGTCGAGCATGTGTTGCACACCAACGTCCGCTGGCCGGCCTCCCCGCCCAGACCAGATGGCCCAGACCAGATCGGCCACATCTCTTGCTCTCTCTCACCTCTTTCTCGCTAAGCCCCAGCGCCTAGCGGCAAAGCCGTCCATGGCTTGACCAGATGAGCGCGTACCTACTGGATCCGGCCTCCTCGAAGCTCCAGCCTCTAGCAGTGACACAAGGGATAGCGACTGCGGTGGACACCATGTGCAAGGGGAGCTGCATCTCCAGATCGAGCACCATGGTTCTGTTCTTGGGTGATTCCATCAAGCTTGGCTCCCTTGCAACTGGCTCCAGGATGTGTTAAGCCAAATGTTTGCTTGTTCTTTTCAGCCACAGCTCCATTTTGTATTAGTTTTCACATTTATGTTATGTATGTGTGGAAGCTTGCTAGCCAAGATAAAAGGATTTTGGTGTGCTTATCTTGTTCTTGGTGTTAGTTTACTAGTCTGAAATTATGGAAATAATTGTTATTAATTTTTTTTTAATGGGGATTTGGAGGCACAAAATCGCTGCATGTAGTTAGAAGTATGTACATGGTCGCCAAATGCAGTTACTTTTAGCATTAGTTTGGAGATTTGATATTTTTTTATTCCAAGATTAGTTGTCCAAGAATTTGGCAATTCTTGGTTAAGGAGCAACGTGTTGTCAATTTGTTACTGTAGCTTGGACTTTTATCCTTTCCAAAGCTTACCTATGAAGCAGCTATTAAATGACTGAAAATTTTTCAAACTCGAGTGAAATCACACGACAAACTGGAACCAGAGTGGAATCCATATGAAACATGATGAAACATCTATGGAATGCTATAGGGTATGGTGAAAATCACCAAAATTTCATTAAGAATTCTTGAAACATTTGTCAAACATAACTAAATATATATGAAACATGTATTCGTCATAAACATGTATCCGATATTTTAATGACATTATGTTATGGAACATCTACGGTACGATCAAATATGATGATATGGCATGATAAAACACGATGAAACATCTACCTCATAATGAAACACGATGATATAAACTTCTTTTTTGTTTTCTAAACGTATTGATATAGTCAAATCAGAATGAAACATGCCGAAACACGAGTGAAACTACATAACAAACCAGAACCATACTGAAACCCATACAAAACATGACGAAACAAATTACAGATCCAAATATGAGAACAAAATAAATAAATATTTCATAAGCATAATTGTTCTCTCTTTTCCAGATTTTGAATAGTTTCATGTTGGTTTTATCAAGTTTCAAATAAAGAAATTATTTTTCAGATAATATATTCAATATTGATCTCATTTTGAAGATCTCCTCACAACAAACACAACCGTTCAAACAGGTCTAAAATTAGACTTTTGGTTCAAAAGATTTTAGTCATTTAAAATTTTTGCATGTAAAATTAAATGTGTGACTTGGAGTGGAGAGAGAGAGAATCTAGGGGGAGGATAGCAGCACATGCATGTGGTGGTTGTATGGGGAAGAGAAAATATAGATAGAGGCTAGCAGAACATGCATAACTAGTCTCACCTTCATTTGGGTCCCTCAAATATATGACCCACTAATCATCGTCTATAGATAAGATTGTGTACAGATTTTAGCTTTTTATAGACATGAAATAATGTGCACAGCAGAGTATACGTTAAGAGTAAAGAATAATGAAGTATTACAACTTGAGGAAGAAATACACCACGTATCCATAGAAAAAATAAACGGCAGATCCGTGCACGACATATGGTAAAAAATCCGCATCCAAAGTTTCCATACTATTTCTTTTCTCTTCAACTACTTCATTCATGCATATTGGCATTACAGACTCGTACATTGCACTTGTAACGGTTGTGGTGAATACTACCGTGACATTCCTTCACTTCTAAACGTTGGATTGCAAATCAAAAAGTCAAGATCAAGTACAATCATTCGCTATAGTACTTGCAACTTTCTATACCCGTTATTACCTCTGTTTCATTATATTCGTTCTTAGTCCATCATACACACAGACTAAGATAGCACTAAAATTAAGAAAAAATTAATACAAAATAATCATTATATTTTTATTAAACCAATACTATAACTATTTAACTGTTTCCAAAGTATTTAAATAGGGGTATACTGCTAAGACATTGCAATAACTATATTCTTGATTTTTTAATGGACAAATATTTTAAATCAGATTATTCTAAAATTAAAGGCATATATAGTGAAACGAAAAGAGTACTATAATGCTACAATTAATTATAGTCATTCCGTTTTGATCAATTAGATGAGACAATTGATGCGCCATGGTATCAAGGATAAGAGGTGGCCAGCTGTGAAAAGTAATGTCACGGTACCATTGGTTTCGTTGTGTCAATCTGCTCAAAAGATGGTGTGAAAAACAAGAATCAAAGAAGGGAGTGGCCAACTGGTATCTGTTTTAGAAAAGAACAGAAAGAGGGAAGGATGTCACATGATTTTTTTAAGATAGTACAAAGAGCAGTAGATGCGGTACGGTAGGTAAGCTGCCCATCAGGCATGTTCTCATCTCACATGTAAACTAAAACAGCACTGCTAGCGTTGTATTGTTATTGTTGGATGGTTTCCGATTGCGCCTTTGTTTGTGTTTAATAGTAGTTGGTGTAGATCATAGGTGGGATTGAAGTGTACAAAATTTGAAAAATCACAGCCTTGTCGATTCACAGGATTCCAAACACACTGTAATAGAAAAAATTGTAGCCTGAATCATGTAGGATTGGAAACTATGGAATTTACAACAAAAGGTTTTTTGTTACACCATAGGAAAGATAGAGGAATTCATACATTTAGATTGGCACTATATGAATTTTTCTAAGAGGCTAGGCTTGATGAAAATTTTCCCTTGATACTGAGTGTAAAGTGACTCATAATTTTTTTTTCTAAAGTTTCTAATAGACGAATCAACAACCTTTATAGAATTTTTTCTAAGAGTTGAAATCTTGCAATATTTCTTTAAAATTTATTTGAATCAAAGATGTCCAAATACAGTGATCTTATGTTTCAGTTATCTTAGTGTAAATATATTAGCGCACATGACCGTGCATTTCCTTATACATCTAAGTTTAGCACCACCAAAAAAGTCAAAAATATACCAAAAATTTGACGACACCGAAGTCCTGGCTAGACATTATTTTTGATCCGTCTTGACTAATGTTACAATCATGATGAATGCATGATGCAAGAAACTCTGAGCGACACTCGCCACGCTCCGGTTACAACCACGAGCATGCAGCCATATTTGCCTGCCTCTCTACGGACCTAAACAACAGCAAACTCCTGAAAAGAGAAAAAACGTATGCTGGGGCTCCTCGATCTGTGGCAGCAGGATGCATACTGACTTCCGTGGCCACTTCGCGCAGATTGCTAATTAACTTCTGTACGTGCTGGCAAGTGCACATATGCAACTATTGTTGTATGCGTGTCCACACAAATAGATCTGGCCAAGCTTCTTATATTTACTAATATAATTGGAAGTTCCTTTTAAAGCCTCTATGTTAATCTTAAGAAAATAAAAGCACGATTCTCAAAGCATACACGATCTATCAATTCTAGGAAAAACACGATTCTCAAAGCATACACGTAAAATCTGTCAACACACACTTACTGTGAAAAGAAACTCCAACCAAAGAAAATATATACACTATGATGCAATATTTTCACATGTCCCACCTTATTCCGTCTGAATTAGTCTCGGTGGCGCTACCTCTGACCGTCCTCCTTTCAGCAATCGATCAATCCAAACTATGTCCGTGCTAAATAACAATTGGTAGTTGACCTATCCGTATCACATACAAATCAATCTTTTACATATAGCTATACGAACTTATCTAGGATCAAATCTCTGAAGGTGAACCACGCAGCGGCAGGTGCCCCCGACCTTCGACGGCCACGGTACGCAGCCTAGCTCCCACGGCCCAACTCATTCAGGCCACACGAATTCGACAACGTCTACCGCCGGAAACGGGTCGCCGGCGCCGGAAGTATGCAGTCTAATCACGGGCCTGCTAGAGAGAAGTTAAAAAGAGTATAGGTAATTAACCGAGTAGAAGTCTTGAAGATATACACGTATAGGGTTCAGATACGCGAGATGAGGTCGAATTTTGAACCGATTTCTTTGGAATGGACTGTGTTCATGTGCATGTAATCCCTTCTTCCCTCATCCTCTCCCGTCAAGCGGAATATTTTTAGTCACGGATATAGGATCCTTTCAGTAATTGCGGCTAGTTATGATTAATCTCACTTCGTTGAGCCACTTTTAGATAATTAAGTATTTGGCTAACTATTTCCTAACCAAGTTACAAAGAAATATACTATTTCAGCCTAGAGCATAAAAGAGATATGATAAGACAACCACTAATAATAACATTTATCTAACTCTCATCAGACGTATCAATTAAAATAATAAAATTTTCACAACTTTACTATCATAGAAACACGCATACCAGACGTCTCATTCTAGATGGTTTCAAGAAACCGCCACCGATGAGTCTTTGGAAAAAAAATTCTTCACGTGAACTGTCTCGGATAACATTTGAGACGGTTGGTTTCGTGAACCGTCTCGGATACGGGTTATATCCCTTACGGTTCAAGGATGTTAATCCTTATACATACAACATACCAAGCAGACAGATTTGGGAACCCTATATCTATCTCTTTTGGTTGGTAGCTGGTTGGCGATTTTGAGTTTTCGATTTGGATTTGAATCTGGTTGAAGATTCATTTCTTGTTGGTTATTAGATTAGTAATAGTTTATAATTGTAATGACCCAATTTGAGCATATGACCAGCAAAGTCTATATGAAATAAAGTGGATGAATTCCACCCTTGTTCTTAGCATGTAGATGCATGCATTTCATCTCATGTCAAAAACCATAAAGCGTGAACTAAAATTGACTTGAATAAAAACTGTGCACCCAACTCCCCCAAAAGCTTCTCCTAATAATTTCTGAAGTTCTAAAACACCTCAGAGAGATAATACAACAAATTTCAATTCAAATAAAAGTTGATATGCATAATTAAATAAATTTTTTACTAACATCTCCTTCTTCGGACAGAACTAAAAAACATTGATTAAGTTAATCTTCTTTTCTCCAAATTAGGTAAATTTTCATATGTAAGAGTTATTAATATTTCCAAACCCAAATATGAAATTTTTGAAAAATATTTGGAATACTTGTAGTTCAACTTATATTTGGACTATATTGCAATGATATTAAAATAGCAGTCTAAAATAGAATATTTTAATCTAATAAAATTTGTGGAAGATCTATATATCGCAATAAAACCCTGAGCTTTTTTCCAAAATTTTAAAATAATACTTAAACCTATTTTTACCCAACTCTAAATTTAAAACAGAAAAGGAAAAAAATAAAAACAAAGAGAAATAAAAATAAAAAGTAAACAGAAAATCCCCTCCTCACTAAATGGGCCGTTCCCTCGGCCCATCTTCCCTCCATTGGGCCATGCCGAGGCCCACCTTAGTCTCCTCGCTGGCGCACCCCGACTCTCGCCAAAACCGCCTTCTCCGCTGGAAGGGGCATCTTCCTGATGTTGTCTTCTTCCTCCTCTGCCTAGCGGGCTCACGCCACAGGACACCGCCACCATGCATACGGACACGCGGCGTGCGCCCGAGCAAGACGCTGCCAGCGCCCCTCGTTTTATCTCCCTCGCGCTACCCCGCCACTCTTGGTTTCTCCTCTTTTCCTCTACTCTTCCTTCTCCACCACTTCAGTTCTCTCTCCTCTCTTCTAGCTCGCCATAGAGCCTCTTCTTCTCCAGCATGGTGGGATTTGTGGCCACCTTCTTCTTCACCGCCGGCCTCCCATTCTCTCCAGTGAGTCTCGGGGACACTCCTAGGTTTCCCTCCGCTACCTCTTGTGCTCCTTAATCTCACTGCTCTTCCTTTTTCCCCTCCCTCGCATGCTTGAAGCTCGGCACTAGCACATCGGCTACCGCCTCTCTCAACCGATCATCGCCCATCGATTGGAGTAGCCGAGGAACTTCGAAGCATCGTGGAGCTCCCCGGTTTCTTCCCAACCTTCCGCCAGTGCTGCCAGCTTGCCATCTTCATCGCCCCGATAGCTAGAGTTCATCGGCGAACATTGGAGCACCACTGGCGGCCACCTTCCCATCACCGAAGCTTCAGCGCCTCCCTCCTCTTTGCCCAAGCCGAGTTGCGGTGCGTCATCAGGGTGAGCACCTCACTGCCTCGACCCTGCCTCCTTTTCCCCCTGGTTCCGCCGGCTGGCTGGAGTTGCACGTCGGAGCTCATGGGTGTGCCCATGTCAGCCGGCCTAATCATTAGCATGGGTGGCTAAGAGTAATTAGGGACTTAATAAGGCTATTTAATTGAGTTTAGAAACCATTAATTATTCTAATCAATGCATGTTAGAGTAACCGCATTAGTTAATGTTTGGGTTAATTACAACTTAATATGCTAATGATTACTCAATCAATGCACTACTGTAATAATCGGCTAATTAATACGCTGATCACCAAAATTATTGGCTAATGATTTGTTAATTAATTATCTGCATTGATGACAATTAGTTATAAATTAATACACTTAATTAATTTGGGTTATTAGCCCAATACATGGTCTGGTTAATGCTTATTCTTTATCTACCATGTGGATATTCATTAACTAAAGATCCAGTTTTATTACCACATGATTAAGTATTAATGATAGTAATTAATGCGCTGTTGTATAAATAACCCTATGGCATGTTGGACCATGTCATGAACTTTTAGTTGAAATGGAAAATTTAATCTGTGTGAGTGACATCTCGGACCCACATGAAAATACCAGAAAAACAAAAAAATGATAAAAGTAAAATTATGACATCCTGACCCCACATGTAATAGAGTGAAAACGAAAATAAAAGAAAATGAAAAGAATGTCAGAGAGTATGACAGGTGGCCCCCATCAGTTGAGCAGTCAATGTTGACTATGGACCACTTTTCATTCTCAGAGGATAGATTAAACCTGGGTAGGAATTTTTAAAGTACTTTTCTTTGCTTAGAAAAAGACAAAAAAATGCTAAAACTTGATAAATCTTGTAAAATTTGTAGAAAATTCATATAAACTTCAAATGAGGTGTTTCTTTTTTGTCATATTTTAATGTGTAAAATCTAATGGTATAGGTTTCATTTATTTTTACTGTGGTTGAAAAGTTTGAAAGTACCCAAAATGCCACTAAGCCTTAGAGTTGAAAAATTAAGATCTAGAGAATCTAGCTTAACATCAAAATTGAATATATTTTTGCATCAAATGTCACTGAAATGTTTCCATGCCATATAATTTTATATTTGCCACTGTCAAAGAAATTTAGAAGTAAGTTTAGTTTAGTAAACCCTAGAAATTGCCGATATAAACCCTAAAACATTCATATCTAGAGTTCTATAAATCTAAATGAGATGAAACCAATTGAGTTAGCTTTGTAGTTACATTTCCTACATTTTATGATGCATTTCATGCATAACACCATATTGGTTCTTGCTGGTATTGATTGGATGCCCCTTTTTTCCGTCTTCTAGCGTTTCAGTGTTTTCGTCGTTGGAATTGGGCAACAAGGAATTTTACGAGGGTGATCCTCAACTTGAACAGGGGTATTCTCAGCCAAGAAAGCTCTGTAAAAGCTCGCTGAGATTCCTAATTGCTTGATTTTTGGTTATGAATGAGTTGTGTGTTGATTGCTTATGATTTTCTATCGACGATTGCGATGATGATATCAATAGCATGAGTAGGACTTGATGGCTTGGGTCATGTGATCGAGTTGAATTTTGGAAGTGTGAAACTTTGTATGGTGTGTTCACAGGTGAATCGAAGGTCGAGGTACATATGCACCCTAGTCGTCCTCTAGTCAATTCCTGTAGGATCGAAGGGGAGTTGGCATATGTACCCCAATCGTCCTCCAGTCGATTCCGGGCTTGTAACACTACCTTGTGGTCCCAGTTATGTCATGATTCAAAGGGTGAGGTAGAGATTACCCCAGTCGTCATCCAGTCGAATCCGATTGTGAATTTACCTGATTGGCTAAGTCTCGGTTGACTAGCTGGATGATAAGATTGAGTCTTGTTTGACTTGTGGTGATAATTGTGGATGAAATATGGATGAATGATATATGCTTGCAGACTTGAGATAATTTGGTTATCACGCTTATGAAATGCTATTACTATATTTATTCATGTTGATGCCATGATTAATATACGGATGATGCCATGCTTATGTGATATGTTGATTCTTGTTTATTTTCATGCTTAATTTAATTGGGATGAGCCTAGAAAGAATCTTGCAAGTATGAAAGTACTTAGGAATTTAATTCCTAAATGTTGCAGGTGAATCTAGAGTAGGAGATTACTATGATACTGCATATGCTGATTTCGATGCCTAGCTTGCTTGGTTTGTTGCTCTGGTCATGTATGGTTTAGGTGTATCTTTTTGGAGATGGATATGGTGGTCATTCTTGATGTTTTAAAGTGTTTCTGCTGCCGTCCTTGTTTATACTTTTGTTATGAACAATCTTTGAGTTGTGTTGCATGTGAACTATTTACTGCCCCGAGTATCTGATGAGATATATATATCTTGTACTCTTTCTATAGAGTTTTTTTTATGGTATACAAGTTATTCTCATGGCTGCCTATACACCACGCGTGTATGATTTAAAGTGTATGGGTTAGCCGTGAAGAGTTAGGGTTCTTTTTTTGATTCGGCTCGCAGAACGACACTCGGTTGAGTGACCTGCTAGCTGCGATGCACTGACCGGCTAGGCATGGTGTTAGTGATGGTACTTGGGCTCTTGAGCGACCCACTAGCCTCGGGCTAGGTAGAGTGAAGTTATCATTGGTGGGCTCCTTCGAGATTGTTGTGTTTGTCGAACGTGGGAACTACGCTAAGTCTTCGCAGAGTTTTGGAATTGTATTTAGCTTATTTTTGTGATGTCTGTCTTTGCCCAGCTTGACCAACAGTGATCGCATACGCCTGAGTTGCGTATGCTATTTTGGCTTGCATATGTTATATTGAATGGTTTTTTGGGTATTCAGATCGAGCATCGCAGATGAAAGTTGTGCTTCGGGGGCCTGACAATAATGGCACTAAAAAATGCTAATTTTCAAAAGGAAGAAGAGGGGTTCAACTAAGATGCATGTGATTTCATAAATGGTATATATGGAGATGAGAAGATTATTTAGATGAATAGCAAGGTTTAGGGTTTAGATCTACCTAGGATTGAGAATTTATATGCATACGTGCCCTATTTTGTTACTCATTAGTAAGACAGAACTTAATTATACTTTGTATTAGTAAGAACTTTAATAAATCTTTATGTGATGCGTAGATGAACCGAATGTGGATGTACAATGATAGTCATGTTAGTGAAGCGTATATCAATGGTGTCTCTACTTTAGAAGAGCTGCCGAGGATGATATATTGAGTAAGGGGAAAAAAGACTGGATGTACTATCCATGCTTTGGCTACAAATTTGAGGATGTTTAAGAACTCAAAGCCGATCGAGACACACTTGATCCGAAGGGGTTTCAAGTAAGGGTATACATGTTGGACTAAACATGACGAAGAGGATGCCATACATGAATAAAGCAATGACATTGCCAACAACGAGTCAATGATTGGCGATTGAGAAGTAGTTAGTGATATGCCGAATGACATCAATTGTGCTTGGGATGATCAGATGTCAAATAATGAGGATATGTTGCCCGATCTGGATTAGATGTTGCACGATGCAGAGGAGAAACATGATGATAGATGGTATAATCAATTTCTAGGCTTGTTCTACTCAATGTTGTTATCCTTACTTCAACTGTTGAGACTGAAGGCGAGCAACAGATGGTCTAACAAGAGCTTCACGACGGTATTATGTCTCTTGGCGGTCATGCTTCCAGAGGGGAACGAGTTACCGACAACCCTATAAAGCCAAGAAAGTTATTTGTCCATTGAGAATGAAAGTTGAAAAATACATGCATGTCTGAACGATTGTATTTTGTATCATAAAGAGTATGCACTCTTGCATTCGTGTCCAGTGTGAAGAACATCTCGATATAAGCATAAGAATCAATCAATAGTAACAAAACTATCTCAGACGGTTCAAAGTTTAAGAACCATTTCAGATGTACATGTTATTCCAGACGGTTCAAAGATGTGAACCTTCTCGGATGTACATGTTATCTCAGACGGTTCACCCTCTTTGAATCGTCTCGGAGGATAAGGGCCGTTCATCTCAGACACATATTTTGAGAGGGTGACAGAAGTCCTATTGGATAATAATTTTGAACCCGTCTTGAATGGAGTGTTTATGGTAGTGTTTCTTCCTCTGAACACATTAAGACATAAGCACAAAACATCTCGAGAAGAAAGACTGACCTAATTTACAACGGCTGTAACATCATCTCATTTCATGGCTTAAAACATATCTTCTTTGGTTGGTTATGTACGAAATACCTAGAGTCGATTCCCAGGAGTTTCACAAGACGTGTTGTACTACTATGTTTGGCTCGCTTGAGTCCACAGCTGGTAGTTTATAGATACAAAATAGATGTTGGTTTTCCTGTTTACCTAAATGGTTGAGTCGAGGCCTTTTCTCAAGGGCAAAATTGCACTTGCATGCCGCCCTTCTCGTCATCCTCCACCTTGACATTGCTCAAGACTCGCGCATCCTCTCCCCAGAGGAGCATGACCTAAGAGCAAGGCTTAAGCGTAGGGTCATTAGCTTGGCCGTGCTCGAGCGAGCGAGAAAGAAACAATGTGCTCGTATCTCCAACATCAAAGAGGGTGATGCCAACACTAAATTTTTTCATTTGAGGGTCAATGCGAGGCGTAGAAAGAACCACATTCACCGCCTCAAGCAAAACAATGGGTGGGTCACGGAACATAACCAAAAAGAGGAGATTGTCCACAACCACTTTGCAAGTGTCATGAGGAGAGGCCAACCTCAGGCACATGATTTCAATTGGGAAAGTCTAAACTTTGACCACGTAGACATGCAAGGTATTGATGACCCTTTCACCGAAGAGGAGGTAAAGAATGCAATCGATCTTATGCCGGGTGACAAGGCACCCGGGACCGGATGGGTTCACCGGTGCTTTCTTCAAAAAATGTTGGAATATTATACAAGAAGATGTTATGCGCGTCATCTACCTCTTCGGTGATCTTCGTGCGGCAAACCTCCAATGGCTTAACTCCGCAAGCATTGTGCTTCTCCCTAAAAAGGAGGGGGCGGAAGAGATCTCCGACTACCGCCCCATTAGCCTCATTCACGCCATTGGAAAGATCATAGCCAAGGTGCTCGCCATTCGTCTCGGGCTGCTTATGAACACCTCATCTCGAATGCCCAAAGTGCTTTCATTAAGAAGAGGAGCATTCACGATAACTTCATGTATGTTAGAAACCTTGCCTGGAGAATCCAAAGGAATAAAACGCCCTCCCTCCTCTTCAAACTCGATATTCGCAAAGCCTTTGACTCGGTGCGGTGGGAGTACATATTCGACCTCCTCCAACGGAGGGGCTTCCCGAGTAGATTCCGTGATTGGATCGCCACCCTGCTTTGCACATCGTCCTCGAGAGTCCTCCTCAATGGGGTTGCCGGCCCCCCCCATCAAGCATGGCCGGGGGCTGAGGCAAGGTGACCCGCTGTCCCCCGCTCCTTTTCGTCCTCGCCATCGACCCTTTGCAGTAGATTCTTGATGTGGCCACCGAGCATGGCCTCCTTCACAAGATCCTGGGACGGGGCACTATCTTTCGTACCTCCCTTTATGCGGATGATGCGGCTGTGTTTGTCGCCCCAATCAAAGAAGACATTGAAGACCTGGCGACCATTTTGCGCTCCTTTGGGGAGGTCACGGGGTTGGCCACCAATTTCCAAAAGAGCTCTGTCATCCCCATCCGTTGTGAGCACCTAAACCTTGATGATATCCTGCAGAGTTTACCGGCCATGAGAACGTCCTTTCCGATAAAATACCTTGGCCTCGTGCTCTCAGTTTGGCAGCTCAAGAGAGTGGATTTCCAGCACCTCGAGGACAAGATTGCAGCGAAGCTCCCACCTTGGCAGGGGAAGAATTTTACCACGGCCGGCTGAACCGTGTTGGTCAAATCCGTCCTTACCTCGCAAGCAGTGTACCACCTCACCCCCCCTCGTTGTTCCTCCAAGCGTCCTCAATACTGTCAAGAAGTTCGAACGGGCATTTCTTTGGTCAGGAATGGACAAAGCTTCGGGCGGGAAATGCAAGATCAATTGGGAAACCGTTTGCCGCCCCACCCACCTCGGTGGCCTTGGTGTGCTTCACCTCAAAAAATTCGCTAGAGCGCTCCGATTAAGATGGCCATGTTATGAATGGAAGGATCCGAGCAAAATTTGGGTGGGCATGGGGAATCCATGTGATGAGGTGGATATGGACCTTTTCTATGCCTCCACCACTATAATCCTCGGGAATGGAGAAAAGGCGCCCTTTTGGGACTCACCATGGTTTGCAAGGTAGAAAACCAAAAGATATCGCGCCTCTCATCTATGCGATCTCTAAGAGGAAGAAGTGGAGTGTGAAACAAGCCCTTCACGAGAGTGCATGGATTATGAAGATCAAAATGAGTAACGAAATAACCGTGCCGCACATCTTGGAGTTTGTTGAGCTCTGGACTCTTCTAAGCCAAGTTCACCTTAATAGCGACACCGAGGATGATATAAATTGGAAGCTTTCGGCAAACGGTGACTATTCGGCGGCGTCGGCATACAAAGCGCAATTCTTGGGGGCTACTCTAACTTTGATGAACAAAACTGTTTGGAAGTCATGGGCCCCTCCCAAAGGTCAAATTCTTTGCATGGCTCGCTATCCAAAACTGACTATGGACCGCCGACCGTCTTAAGAAGCGAGGCTGGCCCAACTGTGGGCTTTGCCCTCTTTGCAAAAGGACTCATGAGTCGACCGCTCATTTATTCTACCAATGTCGTTTCACTTTGAGAGTGTGGAGAATGATCAAGGATTGGCTTGGCTTTGAAGCCCTTGATTTATCTAGTTGGGCGGCCGAGCGGTCTATAAAATCTTGGTGGAACAACATGTCGGGATCTAACATCGCGAACCGGAAAGCAATGGCTTCTCTCACCATGCTTGTCAATTGGATCCTGTGGAACGAGAGAAATGCTCGGGTCTTCCGAAACAAATCCATGCCACCGCCATACATTTTAGAGCTCATCAAGAGTGAAGCCAAGCTTTGGATCATCGCGGGAGCTAAGCATTTGAGAAACATCATGCCGGGAGAGTAACAACTTCTGTATCTTTCATGTGTTCTTTTCTTTTGGTGAAAAACCTCTGTAACTCACTTCTTAATTAATGGATGAGGCAAATCTTTTGCCTCCGTTTCAAAAAAAATGGATGAATTGCGAGAATGTAACCTACTAAATACCCAAAGTCGACTCCCAGGAGTTTCACAAGACGTGGTGTACTTCTATGTTTGGCTCGCTTGAGTCCACAGTTGGTAGTTTAGATACAAAATTGATATTGGTTTCCCTGTTTACCTAAGTGGATGAATTGCGAGACTATATATTAAATTATCGTAAGAGTGAGACCATCAGTCGAAGTCCACTTAGGTGAAGCGCAATAAGAACATTTTCGGACGAAAGGCTCTACGCCGGCTAACATTGAAAACCATCATAAAACAGGAGTGCGTGAAATTACCCGCTTACAAATAGCACTGACATCATTAGTTAGTTTTAATACATGAATTAATGCAGTTTGGACGGATAGATATATCAAATGGAATAGTAAAAAATTTCACTACTTTTCTCATAGCAGATTAACCGATCGATAAGCATGTAACTTCGTACTTCATCAACCACAACATTGTTGTATTTAGTTAAACAAGAAAGATGTCGAGAAATTAGGCCTCCACGGAGACATACTTCCGTGATTATCTCCTTGGCCGCTCGGTTCCACTAGTCGCAATATAGAGACACCCAATGTAGAGTCTAACGAGAAAACACTCGTTAGTTGTTTACGGGGTTCAGTAAACATGTCTATATCCTCGGAAGCCTTTCTCCGAGTTCTCTGCTCCTCATCCTATAAACAATATCAAGAGCCCCACTAGTCACTAAGTCCCCACGACGGTTTGACCAAACCGGCCGATAGCCGTTGGTCAAACCCGGACTCCTACTAGCGCTAACATTGATTTTACAGTCTTCTTATATAAGTATTTATCGTACTCCGAGTATCCTAGTCAGACCGGTCTTTAGACCGACCCCGCTGACGTTCCCCTTTGTCTCCTTAGCATCTCCGAGTACCCGCCAGTTAGACTAACCTCCCGCCAAAAGTCGTCCTTCGCTCAGTGACAACATGTGGCGCCTCCTCTCCCTATAAGGGAGATCCGAGATACAGGTTTCTGACTCAAATACTATCAATACCTTATCCATACACCTTGTAGTACCATGTTATGATACTATAATATTTCTAAATCCAACTTGTCACTTACTCATACACTTTGACACAAACTCAACAAAATGCTCGCCTAATTTATAACGGCTGTCAACATCATCTCATTTCATGCCCTAAGAAATATTTTCTTCGTGTTGGTTACCTACTAAATAGCCGAACTCAAATTCCAAGAACACAAAACGTGTTCAACTTCTATGTGTGGCTAGCTTGAGCCCACAACTTATTTTTCACGTAGGTGTATGTTATTATGCTAATTATAAGAAAACCAAATTACCGCTGATTATACCAATTATACACAATATTAGATTAATAAAGTTTAAATCACGTGCGAACCGGTCGGTAGTTTATATGTGTATTAGTGGCAATAATTTTTGGACATATTTATGAAGATCTATCAGTTATGGTCTATTAATAATAAATGTCCCCAGATCAATGTCAGATGATGTTTATATGTAGTTATAACTCGATTGTGATCCGTTTAGGTACAATTATCAGCTGTGATATGTTTAGGTACAATTATGAAGATCTATTAGCTGTGATCGGTTTAGTTATAGTTATGATGATTTATCGGTTATGATTTGTTGAGATATAATTGTGAAGATCTAATGATTGTGATTTGGTTAAGTATAATTTGATAATCTATCAGCTGTGATTTATTTAGATATAGTTATGAAGATCTATGGATTGTGGTACACTAATAAAAAAAGTCCTCTAGATTAATAGCTGGATATTTTATTTTTAATGAGAATTTCTAGCATCTCTCTATTTTCTGGTTAACCTCTTACTATTTTTAATAATTTAGATAGATTAAATGAATTACAAAAATGTGTCACATGTGTCCTTAATTCTAGTAGCAATATTTTTTTATGTTACACATGCGTCTCGATAATTGTATATGTATGCATGTCGGACCATGTTCTATGTCCACAATCTGATAAGATTGCAATAGCTAAAATCAGTTAGGATTGTATCGAGGTTTGGTGTGCTGAAAGAACTCATACAAGGCAGTAGGATTGAAATTGCCAGAGAATATAAACTTGCGATCACCCTACGTGCACACCGAAGTAAAATTTTTTTGTAGAGAGTATCAAAATAATGACAATGAATAACTACAACAAAAGAGAAAAGATTTAACAAAGTCAATTATGAATTATTTAACCACAACAAGTGATTACCGCTCTCTGAAAATCCTCTCATACCCTTTAGGACCTTCGAATCCTTACTCTATACAAGAATCTAGTGCTAAAGAAAACCTAACTTTTAATCATCTCTTGCTTGCACCTTTTTCTTAGATTGCTTGATTGCTTGGGTTGTATTCCTATGATTACCCCCTTATGGGTTTATATACGGTGTCACATAATCTCTTCTAAAGCAAGTCGAATCCTAATAGATTCCCTTTAGGATTTCCTTACAACACTTGGAATTCTAATAGGTTTAGGATATGAGTCAGACCATATTCAACAATCTTAACATTGACTCTTATCCATAAGTCATTGTACTCCTCTAAGAATTCACTCCAAGTTGATTCCGACCTTTTTGCTCCCACCATGGGAGCATCCTACCACAGGGGCTCATGGACCACCGCGATGTGCGTGTTGATGTATGGGCTAGACCGCTCGAACCTTCCACCTGAGAGCTCCTTCATTGTGTAGTTTGGTTAACTACAACACCTGTTCCTATAGCCTCCATGCCATAGGTTTGTACCACCTTCGAGCTTGAATTGGTTATAACATGATGGACACACTTGTCAAGTTGACGTGGCGCGTATGGCTGGAAACGTTGTAGGCCAAATCATAGCTGAGTGGAAGGCGCGGAAAAAAGAGGGCAGCATCAAATCGTAATTAGAAAAAAATATTGGGGGAAACAGTGAAGCGACAATATTTAGAGTCAGCTAGTTCTCCAGCGATCACTGTTGATATAGGCGCTTTCCTCCGCTCTCCCACTGGCTCTGTTGGATCGAACTAGATTCAGAGATTTGGTTTGGTGGAGGCTAGAACCGGTTAGACTCGACCCACTTGCTGTTCGCCTCTCTACTGCGTCGGACACACCCAACAATCTGCCTGCGATGTGGCTAGTGGTTGTTACACACGTCCTTGTCATGTTGGACTAGTTTGTGGGCCATGCTGTTAGGTCCTAGTCAGTTACTAAATGTGCTTTAAAGTGAAAATTATATATGCTAAATCTAGTTTAAAGTGTCATTGAAAAATAAAATGTGGTTCTACCTAGCACTTTGTAACAAATATCTGGTTTAAAGTGAAATTTACTTCTTCTAATTTAATTTGTTTTAAATTTTATGATTTTTTGTCTATTAGTATAAATAAATTAAGAACAGATATAGTAAAACAGAGGCCAAGCACATCCAAATGTCCCGGAGAACATTCATCCTGTCCCTCGCGTACCTCTTTAATTCTAGTAATAGTTGTTATGTGTTGCACACTGGACCAGTTGTGTCTCCATAAATGTAAACGTGTGCATGTCCGACCATGTTTGCTATTACTAGTAGTCGTACTACTTTTGAAATCCATGGTAGTACACAATTTGGTTTGGTTGTTGGTCAGATCTTTTAGTATGTTAATGATCAGGTAGCTGACGAACCTGATTTGGTTGGCCACTGACCGAATTTCTAGGTGAAAACCCATATAGTATTCTTGTCTCACTAAACGTCATCAATTCAAGGATGTTTTCTTTCGCCATGGAAATGCGATAATTTTATACGTCATCCAGGAAGATCCCATACATAGGTCGGCTTTTCAAATCAGGGCCTTGTGGAGTAGTAGAGTGACACGTTGCTCCCAATTGCCTAGCCAATTTCTAGATAACTCACGGGAAGCTATGGATGGTCGAGTGATTGGTAGGACTTATACGGCAACACTGGAAAATGGGTAACGGGTTCGAGAAGTACACGGACGCCACCGGTTCTTTTGGAAATCTGAAAATTATATAGTAGTATGTTGGCGACGCCACCAACTTTCTAAAAACCTAGAAATTATAAAGTATACGTGACTGAGAAGTGTACAGACGCCACCAGCTTGATATTATGGCAATAAAATAGAACTCAAAGTATACAGACACCGCCACCAGTTTTCTAAACATCTAGGAATTATAAAATATACATGACTGAGAAGTATACAGATGTTAGCGGCTTGATATCATGGCAATAAAATAGGACTCGCGGAGAAGATATCTGTTTTAAGAAACTAGCGTCCACGATCTTAGCGGTCAACTAGAAATGTGGTATTAAAGGATTAATTTTTTTTTACATCTAAGTGAGCCTTTAAGATCTACTAGTAATCGTGTACGTGCAAGGCACGTTTGACCCTATGTATCTCTAGACTAATACTACATATGTTGATCTCTATTATATAACAAAAGTCAAGTGAGATCATATAGTACTAAAATATTCACATGCTTTAGCACAATGATAATCACTCCATGCTACATCATGCAACAGGATGACATAATTTATGTGAATTAAAGACATTGAAGAGATAAAAATAGATATTGCTTAACAACTGAAACTGACATCAACTTGCACTTGAGTACATGACGACACATAACGAAACTGTACTGACGCCACAAATTTACAAGTTCAAAGATGAAAGCAAAAGGCAGAGCATTTATTCGTATGCGACATGGCTAGTCTAGCTAGTCCTACAGCTCTCTAGCTCCGGCGAGGATATGATATGGATCACCTCAGTGCCAAAGGGTACAGGTGAAATCTTGCTGATGAGCAATCTCACTAAACTTGGATCTCCAAGAAATTTCTACTATAAAATTTCATCATTTAGAGTATTTACCAATTGTTCTTGTATTCCTCGTTATGACGCTCCATTGGCATAAATTTACTATATATTTGCAAATAAACAAATCATAGTCCATGCAAATTTGGATTGTTGGATGTCCCAAAAGATGGATTACTTGAACTATAGTCTGACAGTTCTGTTTATTTCTTCATTATGACCATGTGCATGACTGCTGTGTTGAGCACAGAAGGCAAAACAGAGGATTATTACTATTTCAATTAATCTTCATATTGAACAGGTGTTCAGAAAAAAAATTACTGGGAACATGGAACATTGTAAAAAACAATTGCAAGTAGCAAAACTCAGAGGTCATCCTGATCCAACTGGTGATAATTGTTTTCTTATGTGAACAAAGATCCAAGAGGGTGAATTGTGGTCCTAAAAAGCTCAGTGCATTGGTGCAGCAATGTAGAATGGATGACTCTAAAGGAAACAGTAGGCAATATATTTTTGAGCAAGACGGGAGATGCAATGGTGATGTCAAAAACTAGCTAGGTACCTTCCTCTTGAACATCTATAGTAAAATAGAATGAACAATGGGCATGTACTACATTGGACTACTGACTAATAGCCAAATATCATAAAATTACAGTACTAACTACAAGATATTCTGAAATAGATTTCAGATTGATTGTCGCCAGTTGCTCTTTCCAATCTGTTTACTGCAAGGCAGGCTACAAACTAAGACGAATCATAAAAGATAAGGCTAGTAAAGTAATTGACTCCCTTTTAGAACGGGTAAATACCTGGTTGCCATCCGTACCCTTGGGATCTGCAGGTAAACAAAATACACCATCACTTATTTATCTCAAAGTAGTAGAAAGGTGTATCCGAATAGTATAATGGTGTTCCTAAATCCTAATAGCTCACAACAACAAAATGTAAATATAATTTTGGCCAATGGTAATAACAAAATGCAGGTTTGATTTGTTATAGTACTAATACGATGCCATCTGTATGCACTTCGGCTTCTCCTAACAGAAGACTATTTCCTCCTCTAACTGACATAAAATCTGACACTAAGAGAGCAGCAGGAGAATGATATCCAGATCACTTGAATCAGATCATCCACTGCCTCCCACAAGCTCATGATCCCTTCACAATTCCATCTGCTACTTTTTGTTTTTTACAACGGAGCAACATGTTTTGCAGCTACACAATTCCCATCCAACCCTAGCCATTACCCACAGCACATCAATTGCTGAATAACAATCCTAAACCACTCAAATCAAATCTACATGGATTCCTTCACAGTAAGCCTCGTCAAATTAACACTGGCAAGAGCATTCAAACAAAAACCACCCAATCTAGGCACTGAGAGTCATGCAACAGGACCCGAAATTAGAAATCTCATGTTTCTTGAATCTTGTCTGCTCCAAGAAGTTTCCTTACTCCATCACCAGATGGCTCTTTGAAGCCGAGCGCCGATTCATGGCTTTCACCTGATGCAAATATAGAGAAACAAGCATACCGTTTCAGAAACCAAAAATCTAAACTTCGAACATATCATCCACCTTGGCCCTCCATCGATCTGCAAATGAGCATGAATTGTCCAGTTCTGAAATAGCACACCACAATTAGCTAGTAGCTAGTAGTTTTACCTTTCAATGAACATAGATTCTGCGGAAAGCAATTATATAATTAGTATCCTTACTATGGAAGTTTCTTTTTAGTGCTCTAAGTATACTGAATTTCCAAATCTTGGCCATCTGGCCATCTTATATTATAGTTTTATCAGCTAACTTCAAATTAAGACAAATGCAACTCTAGATTGACGGATTTATTTTCCCAACAGAGATATAGAACCTTGTAAAGAATTCAAAAAACAAAGAAACAAAGTAAAGCTATAGAGCATATATATATATTATATTAGCACAACATGAGACCTGCTGGAATGCATCTTTCTGAGATCAATTAAGGACGGTGGCCCAATCTGGTTAAGATTGAAAGAACTCTTCTCACGAAGATGACCCCTAATCTGCAGAATTCATCTTCAGTTATAACCCAAACAATGCCATAATCAGGTAATACAAACCAAACGATAATAAGAACCATATGGAAAAAAAATCGAAACAAGAGTGCATTTTATTTTTTTCAGCATGATCCAATCTTGATAGCAATAAGAAATAGCTGGATTTTCACAAGGAGAATATTTACTGCTTACAATTTTTCTTCAGACCTTTCAGTCCTGAACGGTCTCAGACTTGCAGTGGCCTGCATAAAAGGTTTGACGATCAAAATTCAGGTTTGTGAGTACTTTTCATTTTCATAGAATCAACTCCTGGAGTACCCATTACTGCCAAGAGGTTTGTTCTGAAATTAAATATATTTTTCAGCATATATCATGTCACAGAGTCACACTAAGGCATAGAAATAGTTTCCAGATCCGGCAATTCTAGCAGTCCACTAAAATAGTTCAAAGCGAAGACCCCAAGCTCCTCACCAGCAGTAAAGTACATGCTGTTAAAGCTGTAAATAAATAGGAACTCCTACCCTTCAACCAACAAGTTGTGTCTGACATCAGGTCTGTCGATTTTGCTGATAACAGCTCTTTCAACAGTTGGAATGCCGTGAATATTGATTAGTAGAAAGGTCAGCAATATCATCATAATGGCAGCAAACTTAACAGTGCACATCTTGTTCACCTTCACAATCAATTCTGGAAGCATGGATTTGAGATTGTGCAGCTCAAATTGAAGTTTGGACACAACTTCAGTTCACCAAAAGGCGACCAGATAGGATGGATGGCCATTGACGGCTCCTTTCGTCCAACCCACACGTGATCCGTTCCTTGCTTTTAGCTGTCGCTTCCTATCACGAACTTAACGCGAAATTTTAACCCCCAATCATCACATGCTACAGTATTAACTTAATACATTGGTAAATTAATTACTGCTCGTCTTCCTTCCTTCCCTTTCTAGTTCCACAGCTGATCTACTACAACTAATTGTCGAATTTCATGACTACCTCCTAACAGATCTAGCTAAGCCGCAGAGTAGATCAAATTGCAAAGAGAGATAAGAGAGGTGTAAAATTGAGATGTGGACCTGGAGAGGCAGTAGGGGGCTTGGAGTCGTGGAGCTGCAGAGACGGATCCCTGGCTGCGGCGGCGGTGTACAGCGAGAGGAAGTCATGCGTCGCCTTGTTCCCTGCGCATATCGTGCCCTTGCCGATTAGGCAACGTAGCGCCATGGATCCACGGCAAATACAAATGAGGCCATATTAACCAACCATGCATGCATATAAACAACCCTCGTCGTACCTTGGATTCCCATAACTATAGCGCATAATCGATCAACCCCATCGCCTCGCCGCCTTCGCCGTCGCCGACGCGCCGCGCAATACTCTTCAGCATGATGATCGCCGGAAGAATCTACCTGGCCGCGCGCTCATGGCGCCGTAGCACACGCCCGAGCGGCGCAGGAGGGCGGGGGCACCGCGGGTGCGAGGGCGCGCGAAGAGCACGGCGGCAGGGCGGGCGCAGGCATGGCGGCAGGGCGGGCGCAGGCATGGCGGCAGGGGCACGGCGACAGGGACGAAGGAACAGGGGCGTAGGGGAGCGGGCCAGAGGCGGTTACGATTAGATGGAAGTGAGTAGTTAAACGTGGAGTTGAGAAAGGATGTAGATCGTAAATTGGAAATTAGATCTAACACAATCGCAAATCAAGCATACCGGGGGCGGCACGGCGTGCGGCGGTGACGGGGGCAGGGGCGCGGCGGCGCGGGCAGGGCGGCACGGCGAGTGCGGCGGCGACGGGGGCAGGCGTACGGCCACGGGGGCGAAGGAGCAGGGGCGGCGTGCGGCGGTGACGGGGGCAGGGGCGCGGCGGCGACTGGGGCAGGGGCGGCCGCGGGGGCGAAGGAGCAGGGGCAAGGCAGTTATGAGTTAGACGTGGAGTTAATTAGCAGGGGTCCAAATTAAAATAGCAACCGTTGGATGAAGATGGATGAAAGGCTCAGATTGATTGGATTCCAATTTACTGTTCCTTTTTATATTGGTATAGATTAAAAATTATTAATAAATATGGGCTAGATCATGTAGACAGACAGTGTCGAAGTCAACCGCAGTGAGAGGATCTTCTCATTCCTACAGTTATCTGGCTTGTAGAGCCACCTGCCCAATGGACCTTGTAGATGAGCCCAACACTATCCAAAAGAACAGGTGCCCAACCGGCTTAATCTTAAACCTAGGCACGTGTATTTCATCTAATATCCGTAAAAAAATTGTTAAGAGAACTACCTTCCTCAATTTAACCCGACTAACTTTACAATTGTTGATCCTAGGGGTTGTGCAAGAGGTACCTCCTATTGTTCAAATAGTTATCTGCTCAATCATGTTTCCTCAATGTCAGGAAATGACCAGTGTATTGCGGTAATGCTGACTTCTCCCGCCAAGACATCTCGTATTGCCACTTGGAATCGTAAATAGAGGATCTTCCAAAGACCATGCCCACATAATGGTTTTTGGAAACCGAAGGTAAAATTTGTCTTAATCTATTAATCAAGCTGAAAAAAATTACCTAATTAATTAAAGAAAAATCAGAAACATGTCGTCGTCGTTATTGTTATCATGTGCTCCAGTGGAATCTCCTCCTTTGGTAGAGTTGGCAGGCAATTGCCTTGATAGGAAATATTCCATATGCTTGATCCATTGACAATTTTTTTTCTTTTGGATCATTGTTAACTACTCGGAATCAAAGGGAAATTGGGAGTGAGGAGGAGTGGATTCGCTCGAGGACTGAATGAGTTCCAGATGTATTGTTCGTTTATACATCCAAAAAGTATCAATTTTATTTGCTCACTATTGCACAATTACCTCTTTATCTTATATATTACATAGTTTCATACCTTTTTTTATTTTTAAGTATTTTTATGTTTAATTTCTTCTAGATGTATGATGTCTTGGAATTCTAAAGGAGTTGTCATAAAAATATGAGCTAATTCCAAGATGATCTGGATGAGTTTCGGGAGGAACAATATGATTTCTAGGCATTTTCACCGTCAAGATGACCTCAAATTAGAAATTTTGAAATATGAAAGTGGTTTGTCTTGTTGAGCTACCCTGAAACGGGCAGAAGAATGACCAACTCAGGATTCGAACAAAGAAACTATGAAATTACAAAGTCAGGCTGAACCCAGACTTATAGGCCCAATACGGTTTTTTGCTACTGATTTTATTCTCTAATTTTGTTAGTTCTACCATGTGGAGCCGTGCCATCTCGACCACCCTCGGTTCTTTTTCCCAATCTCCACGGATGCACCATGATTCCATTTGTGATATAAATTTTTTTGTTCCTATTGCATTCATTTATGCTATTTTTTTTAGCCCGTTGGGTATTTGAACCTTACTTTTTTTGTATATCGAATTGTGTCATTTTTAATTTTATTTATTTTTGCAGAGGCTTTGACTTTATATGGAAAATTAAAAAATTATATAGTTTGGTGCCTATCATATAATTATTCATATAGCCTCGATAGCTTCACTTATTTGAGCCTATGCTACAAGTATCGGTAACATATTTCATTATGATCTTGATTGTAGTATAGTGGTGAGTAGAAATTTTAGTTTTTGGCTCACTACCCTTATTTCAGTATTGTTTAGGTACATAAGGTTGCACACATGTCAGACTATTTTGTCTGGATCACACTTAATATAAAATCTGAGAGGGTTAATACTCTTAGACATAGTTTGTCAAAATAAGCGTGGTGCTTGGGTTGATAAATCAAACTACTGAGATAAACATTTTCACTTATGCTTTGTCTCACTTAGTTGTGCCTTATTAATCTGAAAATAAAAAATAGGAAAATAAAAGTAACGAAAATATGCTGTATTGCTTTTCTAGTTTGTTCTTTTTCTTGAGAAAAAACAGTAGGGAATGCCCCTACTGCCCCAACAGTAGGGTGGAATATGTACAGGGGTAAATACAAGGTCAGCTAACAAAAAAAGAAAATTACAAACTATCAAGCCATTTTTGCCTGCTTTCTTTAAGTCCAGGTTTAGCTCTTTTGAATGCTCTCAGACATTCTATTTGGCAAATTTCAGTATTTTCAAAGATAGCACTATTTCTGTATGTCTAGTATAATAACCCACCTAAGTCCAAGTTTAGTCAGACTACTGACTCTGGTCACACTAGCGAAGAAGCAGTGTTAGTGGAGCCACGATATTGACAAAAAATTACTTCATTCTAATTCGGCTGTTAGCGAGCCGCCACTGGCGTTTGACTTGGCCGCCCGGGAGCCACTGCTGTTGGACCGCGATCCGCCTCCCTCATGTGTGTCTGGCTTCTTGCACACAATCTCCCACCCTAGGCATCATCTCTGCTGGGGAACCCCGTGCCTCAGGCTGAGGAACCAGCTACCAAACAACACCGCAGTGCTCGGCTTGTCCAAAAGAATAAGGATAACCTAGTTTCCACCGTGAAGCGCGCGGAACAAAAGCTCACAGCTGGCCTTCGGTGAGCTCTGTGAGGACGAGAGCAAGGAAACGACCGCAGGTCCAAGATGCAAGCCTACCTGCACATGTACAAGGAGCCCTTACCCTGAAGGTGATCGAGGCAATTCGTGCTCTGACGAACGTGTGGGGAAAAGCCTCGATTGACCTCGCCGCACTCGGTTTTACAGCCGCCGAGCTAGTGGCCCTGGGGCAAGAGGTCCACACCGCCTATGTGAGCCAACCCGCTAATCCACTGTTGTAATCTGTCGAATGATGCTACAACTCCTCCTTTGTTATCAGTAGTTATCTTGGGTGCTTATCGCTGAGTTCTCCGTTGCAGTTTTAGTTGGGGCATTCATCGCCTATCTGTCTCTCTCGGTGTTTATCGCCCACTGTTGTCGATCCCAGTTTCTGTCTTGCCTTGTCCAGGCTCGTGTTCTTGTGCCCTAATGTATCCCCGCATTAATGGATTATGACCTTAAAGTGCCAAATTGGAATGCGAGGGGGCTAAATGCTCCCACACGTCGACGCGTCGTATCTAGGTTGACTACGGACTCTTGCTGTTTGGTTCTCTGCCTTCATAAGCTTTCCCGCTTCGACGACTTCATTGTTGCGAAGATCACAAGAGGCCGACGTCTAAATGCTTGGGTCTGTGAACCTGCGCAGGGGACCCAGGGCAGATTGCTCTTGATTGGGATAGTTCTCGAATCAATATTGACAAGAACTCCGCCCACATCACTGACTTCTCCATCACCATCTCTGTGACTCCCGGGGATGAGTAGCAACAGCACTGGTCCCTCACAACCCTCTACGGTCCCTGTGACGATCGATGTTGCCAACCTCTATTTCTTCAAGACCTCAGGTCCTTGCACGGGCTCGTCAACGACCAATGGTTGGTCATCAGAGACTTCAACCAACTTTTCCTTGTGATAGACAAAAGCAACAACAACTTGCCCTGCCGATCCATGAACGCTTTCTTCACCACGATAAATTTCTGTGAGCTGATGGACATCCGGCTACAGGGACGACGCTTCACTTGGTCTAATGAGCGTGATGACCCGATGCTCGTTCTGTTGGATCGAGGCCTCTGCTCAAGTGCCTGGGAAACGCGTTTTGGGGACTTTCAGCTAGTGCCTCTATCCTCTTCCATATTTGATCACTTCACTCTAGCTACTTCTCTGTTTCGTAGATCGAATCCCCCTCACTAGGCGTTTCAGATTTGAGCAACATTGGACTCTTTTCTCTGGTTTCCAGGACGCGGTTGCCATGTCCTAGCACTCCCCGTGCCATGGGGTGGATGCCTCCAACAGACTTGCCTTCAAATAGGCGCGTCTTGGTTGTGGTCTGCCTCCTAGGCATCCAAACACGTGGGTAGCCTCCACCTGCAGCTTGAGACTGCCATGGAGGTTATTCACAGACTAGATGTAGTGCAAGACATGATAGCTCTCTGCCTGGGTGAGCAGGAGCTTTAAATCAGAGTCCTTGGTCTTGCGGGTGTTGAGCGTGTCCTCTGGAAATAGCGATCCCACATAAACTAGTTGCGCGCTGGGGATGCGCACACCCGCCTTTTCCACATGAAGGCCAGCGGACGAAGAAAGAAGAACTTCATCGCCTCGCTCACCATGAAAGATGTGATCTACACTACTAACCCTGAGAAGGCGGCTATAATCTGCGATCATTTCATTGCGCTCTTGGGCATGGCCACCCCTCCAAACATCGACATCGACTGGACTCGGTTAGTGATGGGGGCTGAGGACCTACACGAACTTGAAAATCCTATCACCATCCATAAACTGGATGTTGTTGTCAAATCCATGCCGACGGACAGGGTGCAGGGCCCCGACAGCTTCAACAGTACTCTCTTTAAGCACTGCTGAGCAGTATCCGTCTTGATGTCATGATGGTGGTTTGCAAGCTGAATGCTCCGATTGGCTCTTTTCTTAACAAACTGAACTCGGTGACCATTGTGCTCTTCCCCAAGAAACCAGATGCGAAGGAGATCGGTGACTACTGTTCCATCAGTTTGATACATGCAGTTGCAAAGTTGATTACTAAGGTGCTTGCCACCTGTCTCACGCCTAGACTTAATGATCTGGTTGGGCATTGTTAGAGCGCCTTCATAAAAGGCAGAGGGATCCATTAAAACTTCCTATACATCCAAAACCCGTCTCGCAGATACCATCGTTCCCAAACTCCGATGTTCCTCCTCAAGCTCGACTTCATGAAAGCGTTTGATTCAATTTCATGGCTGTACCTGATCAGCGCCCTAAGGGCGAGGCGCTTTGGTAATACCTGGATTTCCTGGCTGTGCATCGTCTTCTCAATGGCATCCTCACGCGTCCTCTGTAATGGGTTGAGGGCGATGTTTTACAACACCAACAGGGGCTGTGGCAGGGAGACTCTCTGTCCTCCTACCTCCTCAACCTTGCTATAGAGCCTCTGAGTCACTTGCTCCACCGAGCCACTGAGCTCGGACTGCTACAGCCCTCCCGAGACGGGCAGCTCGAATGTGGATCTCTATGTATGCAGATGACGTCATGCCTTCATTAGATAGGACCGTCGGGAGATGGATTCCATCCGCGAAATCCTCGCTTTCTTCGGCAACGCATCCGGCCTCCACATCAATGTCCCGAAGAGCACTGCCACGCCCATAAGGTGCTAAATGCTTGACCTCAAGGAAATCCTGGCTGACTTCCCTGTCCTCGTCTAGCAATTCACCTGCACCTACCTCGGATTGCCACTCTCCCTTTGTAAGCTGGGGAAGGCTGGGTTCCAACCACTCCTAAACAAGATTGAAGGGAGGCTAATGGGATATAAGCAAGGAATGTTTTCCAAGGGTGGTAGGCTGACAGTCCTGCGATCTGTGATCTCGGTGCTTCCGGTTTATCATCTCACGGCTCTCCACCTCCTAGCTAGCACTCGCAAACGAATTGATTGTTGCAGGCATGGGTGGTTGTGGAAGGGTGACCTCACTTGCGGCAGAGGCAAGTGCCTTGTAAGTTGGAACACCGTCTACAGACCAAAATGCTTCGGTGGCCTGTGCGGGACAAACATCGCCAAGTTTGGAAGAGTGCCCACCTCCACTAGGCATGGCTCAAGTGGACATAGCTAGAATGGCAATGGACATCCCTGTAGACCACTCTTGACGCTCTAATCGGGATCCCTTTGATGCCTTGACATGCGTTGCTAGTGGGGACGGAAGAAAGCGAATTTCTGGTTAGATGCGTGGTTACACGGGATGCGACCCAAGGACATTGTGCCGCTTACCTTCCGTGCCTCCCATTGCTCAAATAGATCCGTTAAGGACACCCTGACCAGTAACAAGTGGGTTGTCGACGTGGCTAGCAGCATCAACGACAGCAACCTCTCAGAATTCGTTGCACTATTCCTACAGGTGCCTGATACTGAAATGACTCTAGACACCCCTGATTCTATCACCTAGAAATTCTCAGACTCGGGCCTCTATATGGAGAAGTCGGCAAACAACGTCCCATTCGAAGGATCCCTCCGTTGGCCTTTCGAAAGCCTAATTTGGAAAGTATGGGCACCGAAAAAAATGCCACTTCTTCAGCTGGCTAGCTATGTAGGAGCGAATCCCTAGGCTGAGCTGCTAGACACTGAGCATATCCCGAATGATAAATGGTGTGTCTTCTACAGAAAACATTCCTGAGACGGCGCGGCATCTCCTTATCCACTGCCCATATACTAGGGACATCTGGCGTCGAGTTGCGGACTAGTCTCACTTACACCACCTACAGCCGGCTATTTGAGTGCGTGATAGTGTTGTATCCCACTGGTGGCTAGCCCATGTTACTGAAGGGAGCGCCTTGTCTGAAAGAAAACTAGGAAAGTAGCGAAATCTTTGATAATCCTTTTGGAAAATCCGGAACAAGCATAACCGGTGCATCTTTGAACAACGAGCCCCACGCAGTGGAAGCCTCCTGATGATTATCAAGAATGAAGCAGCTCTCTGGGCTCAGGCAGGTGCTTGTGGCCTGGGCGAGCTTACCTCTAGCCCCGATGATGTGCCTTGATCCTCATTTGTGTTTTTTGTGTTTGTGGTTGTTTTTGTTTTCATTCTCTTCCTTTCCTTCTCCCCCCTTCTTGTTTCCCTCCAGATTGGCCTTTTCCCCGATCTCACTTTTGGCAATAAAATAGCTCGCTGCGGCTGTTTTCGTAAAAAAAAACTGTCCTACGGTATTCAAGTGGCGCTCACACACGTTGACTATATACTCGGTTACCCGGGCTTTGCCATGTAATTATTCTTGACGGTGTATCTCTTGCTGGCTTAAGGAGTTGTGGTGCTTCTATGGAAGCTAGGCTTAAGGAGTTGTGGTGCTTCAATGGAAGCTAGAGGGTGGATTTGTGCTAGAGATACATCCACGAAAGTTAGAAAGGCACCGTGATTCTTTGGTCATGGAAACACATAAGGAAGTATGTATGTCTTGGATAGTATAAGGGACCAAAGACGTTTATGGGTAAAGTAGCACACCTCTGGCCAGAGTAAAATATGACTGTCACGCCTGGTTTTGGGTAGAAGACACATCGCAGCAAGCAATGGAACTTCCAGGAGTTCCACCTATGGTGTCTTATGACAGTAGGTTTTCACAAATAAAAACTTGACCTTTTTGGCAACAAATTTTTAAAACCATCTAGCATCTCGCCAAGGACATGGGTCCATCACTAGTATAGATTAATTTGGATAGCTAGAACATATAGTTGTTGGTTTGCTATGATTGAACTTCTTGAGAACCATCTTGATCTTGAGAATTTTGCTGAAGATGGAGGTGAACCCCAGTGGGATATAGTTGAAACTCAGGAAGATTCTTGCTTTGGTGGTTCTGCCTTCGATGAAGAAGATGATGCATGAGCGTTGTATAGCTATTATTCTTAGTCTGCCCCTGCTTGGCAAATATTGAAATGAACTTATAGTTCATTGTCACTTTATCTTGAAACCTTATATTAAATATCATCTAGTTATAATCCGATTGGGGACCACTACTATCGCTTCACTCTAATACTCTAGTGTGCACATATCTTGTGAAATGCTACTTTACCAGGTATGGGCCATAGGCTTACATGCTACCAAAGGTAATGGCCAATGTCTTGCCGCCACATCCAGCTGCTCCAACATCCTAGAATCAGGATTTCATTAAAACAACCGATGCTAGTGTCAATCCTACTGTTGGTGTCAATCATCATATATACAAGATCTAGATCAGTGTTCCATTGAAAGCTTATGGACCACCAGAAGTTTTGGCTAAAATTGCAGCTGAAGAAGAGGTGAATGAGGGATTCATTGCCACAGTCGTAACACATAATACACCTGGTGCTCTCCACATGATGATTTGTCATGTTCAATAGGTCTCGAGTATTGAGTCTATCTTGTAGCAGAAGCCAAAAGAAGATGTTTTAATTGACATGACTTCCAGGTCCATCTAATTAAATCATACATAACACACCTGGTGCTCTCCACATGATAATTTTTCATGTTCATAGGTCTGGAGTATTGAGTCTATCCTACAGCAGAAGCCAAAAGAAGAATTTATGTTTTGATTGACAACATGACTTCTAGATCCATCTGAAGGGCTAAGGGGCAGCAAATGTGCCAATGATGACATTGTAAACCTTGCTTGTATTCTGCTTAAATTTTCCCCACATATACGACCATGTATCTTGATATGTGTTATCTTGAAACTACACAAATTTAATCTAAGCTCATTGCATTTATTAGAGGCAACAATGTATGGGGGAGCTAGAAGAGTGCATATATATATATATACATAATATATATATATATATACGGCAGCGCTAATATGCGCGAGAGCGCAGAATTGCTTAATCTGCACTCCGGTCGAAACGCGCCAGACCGAGTCAGCCACGGAACCAACGAAGGAAAAAAACGGGGCAGTAATTTTATGTCTATCGAGTAGTAATTTTACTGCTGAGATTTTAGTGTGACTCAAAATTACTACATTTTGCGATAGATTTTACGATATCTTATACACAACTTTACTGCCTCGCGCGCATCTCGACCGTAAAAACCTTCTGAGTTTGACGACATTTTACTACATTTTGTGACAGATTTTACAACATCCTATACACAACTTTACTATTTCACGTGCATCTCGACAGTAAAAAAAAATTCTAAGTTTTACGACTTTTTGGCAACACTTTCACAGTCACACGTAGTCCGTTTTAATTGAATAAATAATGAGGTGGTGAGATTCGAACCGTGGACCTCATGCACGTTACTCTTCTCTTCTAACCAACTAGACTATGCAAGTGATTGTGAATAAATAGAAGAAATATTTCTAGTATAGAAGAAATATTCCCCTAATCCATTTTAATTGAAAAAATAGGACGAGGCAAGATTCAAACCTGGACCTCATACATGTTGCTCTTCTTTACTGACCAACTGGGCTACGCAAGTGATTGTGAACAAAGAGAAGAAATATTTCCTTTCTAGTATGGAACGATCAGACATGCAGTAAAATGATGGCTGCGAGATCGTAACATCGTGTACATATAATAGTAATTTTGCGACACGCTTTATACAAAAATTACTAGAGTCCTGAATTTTACGATGACACATGTTGTTTTACTACTCGACAGACATAAAATTACCGTATTTTACATGTGAAGTTATGTTACTATGAGGGATCTGTTCGACAGTAATATAGTTCGATGGATTTACTATATCTACTGAATAGTTTTTACAGTCAGTGGTGAAAAGGGAGGGACGTGGTGGGTCTGGGCTGGCTGGCTCGGTCGGTTTGGTCAGCGCGCAGAATAACTATTCTGAGCGTAGCTGCAGATTAGCGGATATATATATATATATATATATATATATATATATATATAAATAATTTTATGCCACAATAATAGCATTCATCAATTTGGTGTTTGGGTCCAGGGAGAAAGAGTGTAGATGATGGTATTTTCCTCTGCTTCAAGCTATTATCCAAAGATCTTTCCATAGCAGGACAGTTGATCCATTTCCTAGGCAATAGCAAGTGATCTCTACTAAGTTCCTGCAATCCACCCACTAAAAGATCCCTTTGGGCTAACATCATGGGGTGCAACATTATTATAGTATGCCTGCCACAACAAATTGACCCAACGGATATCAACATGGTTGTAACTTTTGTGAACATTCTTCATGAGAAAGGCTGAATTTTGTGCTTTGAGGTTGAGAATCCCCACCCTCCTTGATTCTTAGGTCAGCAAACTTTTTTCCAGCTAACCAAGTAGTTACTTGATTTATGGATGTCTCTATTACTTTACAAGAATCTTTTATTGGTCTTGTCAATGTGATCAAGGATAGTAGCTCGCAATTTTAAGGTGCACATAGCATAGACTGGGACTGCAAAGATAACTGATTTAATCAGTGTCACCTTGCTACCATATAAAAGAAAAGGAGAAATGCTAGACATTCTTCTATCGATCCTTTCAACTAAAGGTATAAAGTCATCCACTCTCGTTTCAGTAATGCCAAGAGGCAGACCTAGGCCAGTGAACGGCAAGATTTCAACTCTGCATCTGGAAGTGGCAGCCAAACTCTGGCTTGTCAACTGCATCTTTCTATAAGTCAACAGGATCAATTGTAGCGTAGCTTTCAAATAGAAAAGGTTGTCAAACCCACGAGGAGTCAAGGATATGGTGCCAAAATAATTAGTGATTGTTGTTAATAAAATGTGAGCGATATTTTTGATATTTGAGATATGGAGCAATAAGCAATAAAAATTCAGAAATAATAAAATAATAAAATCAGTAAACAACATATAAAGAGTATGGAAATATGATAAAGATGTTGTTCTTGAGGTAGGGTTCTCCACTAGTGCCTATCACGGAATCTATCGGTGCTAAAATGATATTTGTAATGTTTATATATGAGTATTATGCAAATTAGCATGCAAACTAACAGGCTAGATATGATCATAATTAAGGTTTCCCCAATCATAGCATATATCCCCCGCTACATGTGCTAGGTATTAAAGAGAGGCTACTCCCACCCCATCCAACCCTCCTTCCATACAGCCTAACGGTGCTAATCTGTATGTCCAAAAAGACAAGTGATGCATAGTCAACATTCGTACACCATCGCATAGATCAACAATAAAAGAAAAAGACATAGCCATAATAACATTAACTCCATCCATAACTTCAACTAGGGATCACCGCATGTCCTCCAGAACACAATAAACTACTCAAATATCTGAAGGTGTTCATGAGCTTGGTGAATAACATAAACATCGCGTTCTGAAATTATACTAAAATCACTAAAAAATCAAGTACGACACGACACAATATCGGTAATACTAGAAACAAGTTTAGGGATTCAATCCAATGAACAAAAGTGAAGATGTCGATGTTGGAGATGACGATGATGAAGATGGAGACCGCAGGAATATGGACAATATCTTGGAACCCTAACGGAGTTTCATAAAAATATGAGCTAATTCTAAGATGATCTGGATGAGTTTTGGGAGAAAAATATGGTATTTGGGCATTTTCACCATCAACATGACCTCGAATCAGAAAGTTTACAACATGAAAGTTGTTCATCTCGCCGAGCAACCCCAAAACAGGCAAATAATGAGCTCATTCAAACTACAGATGAAAAAACTATGATATGAAAAATCGCACTGAACCCAGACTTTCGGGGCCCAATGTGGGCATTCGACGGGAGGTTCGGGATTAGCCATAACTTTCTCAATTCAACTCCCAATGGTTTTTTTGCATCGGATTCATGAAGAGATAAGGAAGGCATTGAAATGCTCTAGGGATGCCCAAAGCCCTTGGAACAAAGGGGTTTTAATCGGATGTCTTAGGGAAGACTTGAGAAGCTATTTAAGGAGAAGAAACCCTAGTCATCATGTGTTCTAATCTACAAACCAAAAAAGCCATGAATTTCTATACCTCTCCACAGCCATTATCCACCCAAGAACTCATCTACTACGTCAAGGGAAGCCAAGGAAGAAGGAAAAGGAAGGGGGGTGCCACCCCTCCATGCTGCTACCGCCGGGGAACCTGAAAAGGAGAAGAAACCAGAGGCAAAGCCGAATGGACCTGTGATTAGAGCCGAGAGCTTTCTTGAGTTGCGTGACATGAATAACTGGGTATATATGACTAGAAGTTGGAAGCTCCAAGCGATAAGCTATGCTCCAGAATGTGAAAAGGTCCAAATAACTTAAAGGCCAGTTTATTATTAGCTCGAATGGTCACTGAAGTTTGTATATAAGGTTGCAGCTTGAGAAAAATGAAATCACCCACTACACTCACGTTTAGTCAGGCATATGTGAGCTCGCGACTTCATGTGCTGTTGGACTCGCAATAAGTGCTGACGAAGAGAACGATTTACTAACTCCTGGTCATGAAGCCAATGTTGAAGGTCAGTGACAGCACACGCAGTCGAAGGAAAAATACCAAAACAACGCGGAGGATGGCAGTACAAGATTTCAAAAGGAGCCTTGTTCAAGGAAAAATGCAAATTAGTATTATACCAGAATTCACATAGGGCAACCACTAAAACCAATGAGAAGGACAAAAACTGACAAAGCCTTAATGGATTGATTAACTCGCTCGAAACCATCCATCTTACGATGGTAAGAGAAACTCATCCTCAATTGAGTATCATAATGTGAACAAGTTCCTGCCAAAAGGAGGGAGTGAACAAACGATCACGGTCAGAGATGATCGAAGTTGGTGAACCATGCAATTTAACATATTGTCCAAGAAAACAACAGCAACTTGCTCTGCAGTGAACGGATAGCTGAGAGGAAGAAAATGTGCATAACAAGAAAATTTATCAACCACCATGAATATGCAATCGAACCTGCCAGGACGAGGAAGGCGCTCGATGAAGTCCACAGAGATCATCCCCCAAGGTTGATCTAGAACCGGTAGAGGCTATAGCCCTGGATAGCGCAAAAGTTGAAGTTTGGCTTGTTCACAAACAGAGCAAGCCTAGACCTATTGATGCTCCGCAGATACACATGATCAATTGTAGTTTTTTCGATAAGAAATAGTCAAACCCATTATGAGACGGTGATTAATGTCACTTTAACCTAAATCTAAAATCACACTAAAAATAATAATAAAAGTAAGGGTTGAGATGCACAATTATCTTTCTCAATTAGGTGTAGACCTCAAGAACATGAAAACTATAGTAAATATGCATTTACTTGAACTAGAAAATAAAATATATTTTTTGAAATAAATAGAAAAATTAAAATAAAATAATACTAAAATTACTAGCTAAAATTGAGGCATGAAATATATTGGTTCACTACTAGAAATTCTCATGCGAGTAATAGAGATTATGCAATGTATGAACTTATAAAAAATAAAAGAGAGGCCAATGCCATTAGCAAAACGTAGACATAAATCTATCCCTTGTCCAACCACCAAGTATGCGTACATTAAGGCTTTCACCAGAAAACACTAATAATTTCGCTAGCAAAATACAAGAGAGGACCATATGGTTGGCTAGTCTACCCCATCCTCCGTGCTTACCAACTAATGCAATGCTAGGTGTTAAGCATGGCTAATTCAAAACAAACAATCAAATATAATATGAAGACATAGAACTCAATAGATTAATTCCATGCAAATAATAGATTATGCCGAAGATGGATGGTAATCATAATAACAATTGATGGCGCTGAAGATGGATGGCTATCATATATGAATAGAAAATGCTACATAGCTACTACTATACACCTAGTGCCTTGAAGGACTACTCACATATCATAAAATTCATCGAGAGCAAATGATAGATTGATTTCATACTTGAATATATGAAGATATAATATAATCTCGAAGGTTATAATTAAGTAGATGAAGTATAAGGAGGTTCTAATCTATGGAGGCTTGCTATGGTCAATGATTTATAGGTGGAATTCGTGGTGGTGATGGAGATGAGAATTGTGGTTGACAATGGTTTGTATATGTAGGAGAAGCTCTGGAGGGGGTATTCGGGGGTGATACAGATCTATTCACGGAAGGGTGTCGCCTGCTAAACCTTGTGGGCCCCAGGTAGCAGGAGGGGGGCAGGTGGTGCTGCCTTGTCGCCTGGCCTAGCCTTAGCTCGGTTGGCTGCCCTTTCATGTGTTACACTCCTCACACAGAACATTCCCGAATGTGCTCGATCTTCTAATTTTTACGGTGTTTGTCCTACATACATAAAACAAAAGGATAAGTGGTTTATTAAATAGCCAAATAATTATAAAATATATAATAAAAATAATACATCATTAAACTCAAAATAATATGACATGTTTTCCACATATCACCTGCTGCTTGATGAATTGCTTCATACCAGGTGATAGAACTTTGGGTGTCCAGATCTTTCAATTAAAAACACACGTTGGTTTGGTGGAGGTGACTTTGACGATCTTGACGGACTTCATTTTGTTCTTTGTAGCAGTGAATGTAGTTGAAGTAGTAAAAGTAGAGGTGGCAATGGGTGCATCCATGGGTCATGTCTTCATCATTCTCCCTTTCTTGAAAACAATGCCATCATCGGCTTTACATAAGCTGAAAACTATCAAAGAGCAAAGAAACATGTACGCGTCATATATGTATCGATCAATCATGGTTAGCAATTACATCCAAACTAGAATTAAAACTATGATATACCCTAGAAAATTTCAAAATCATATATACAATGGCATATCATTCTTAAAATTCCAGCGAGCATTGCAACTCGATTTGCAAATATAAGTGAAGAACTTGTCTTTGTGATGAGCATTAGCAAAAGGGATCATAAGCTTATCAAATATATCTTTACAAAAAGTATTGCAACTAGCTTTGCAAGTATAAGTGAAGCATTCGAATGGATATACATCATAATATTTCTCAAACATGTGGCAACAAAAATGACGTGATTGCACATTCAAATAAATGAAAAGACTATCACTAGCATGCTAAAATTTAGGATGTGGAGGAATACAAAAATTTGTAGCAGCATGTAACGTAAGTCTTTGAATAAAATTCTCACATTGCAAAGTCGATAAGATAAACAGTTGCAAATGATTATCGTTAGAACGAGTAAGTTTATCAACAATTTCAGCTTAGGTGATACAAAAGGTATGCATTAAAATTCCACAATCTACACTATATTCTTTAATCACATTAACTTGATAGCACATAATATATATGGAATTTCACAAAGACAAACTTACAAGTTTAAAAACTTTCATTAGAGTGTGTGACAATTGCATAGCCGTGTCAAGCTTAACATAGCACAATAAATTAGAGAATACGGCATCAAGTTCTCTTGCAGGTGCTACTAATTTATCACAATCTATCTCAGAATCATTTGATCCACAAGGCTCAGCTTTTGGCACTGTTTGACTATCATAGCAACCATTCTCAGCATGTGAAGCAACCAAACTAGTAGAGTCAACATCACTATTTAGAAGGCCTAGGCACACCTAAATCTAAATTTTCAGAATTTATATTATCCATATCAATGTTTGGTGCACCCAAATTAGGATATAAAATATAAGTTTCACATGGTGCACATATATCAGCAGGTATTTCAGTTATTTGATCACATGGCAAACTCAAATCAGCAAAACAATCTTCTACAATAGGTGGTCTGATCAAAACAGTTGGCAATTCAGTTAACTCAACAAATGAGGTATGTAATTCATCGGGGCTTACATCAATCTCATGTGGAGCGATGGACGTAATACCTTTACCTTGCAGGCTCAACTCAGATGATATAGGTACTGTCAAGGGTGACGGGTCACAAGAGTGAGACGGTGTGACTCTCACATCAGTGGATGCAGCAACAAAGGTTGGTGTAGCACTAGAAGGGTCAACTGAAGCAACTAGTGATGTGGGGACTTGTACCGGGCGCTTGCTTGCCTCATGTATCCGTCTCTTTATTTCCTGTTCAGTTTGCAAGCAAGATGAACAAACGATTGATAGAATAATATACTTTATGCACAAGTATATTCTAAAATATCACGGTTTAATCCTCTCACAAATTTGTTCATGGTAGTTTCTTCACATTCTTCTATGCCACAACAAAACAAAGATTTTGTAAAATTTTATAGTATGCATCCACGGTGTCACTATCTTGTTGTAAATTTTGCAATTTTCGAAGCATGTTACATGTATAATATGAAGGTACAAATCTATATCTCATATCAAGTTTTCAATCATCCCAAGTAGAAGGTATACAATCAGGGTATAATCGAAAATATTCATCCCACCAAATAGAAGCAAAATCACTAAATGTACTAATAGCAGCCCATACTTTCTTATGTTTAGGAAAAATATGGCTAGCAAATATTTCATCGAGTTCTAATTCCCAATCAAGATAGAAACCAGGCCTATTACAATCCTCAAATATGGGCATAGAAACGACATGATTCTATACATTTTCATGTTGTGGTACCTTTTGTGGCGGTAGTCGTACTTTCAATGGTGGCAACGAAGGTGTGCCCATTTCAATGTATGGCTCATCTACATCCACTATGGTGCTGGCCCAAAATTTGTGAACTTGAAAACCTGTCATCGATAGTAGAAACAAGAACAAAATCACAAGTATAATGTTCCTATTACCTACTAGGATGTGGCTACAATCGCTCAACACTCAAGCCAAATCAAAATCCTTACAAGTTCTTAGTTAGCAAAACAGGGGGTGTCAGCCGTTAGCGTTGTCAAAGGTTTCACAAAGATAGGATAAAGCAATTGGTCGGGGACCGAACAGCCTGTACGAGGTAGAAAATGGAGTTTGGTAGGCTTTATATGAGTAGCAAGGATGATAAATGATCAAGTAGCTACGCAAAGTTGAAAAGATGCTAAAAAATACTAGTCCTAGTTGTTGGACTTAGATTAGAACGAGCAAAATTTAACTAGGCCTAGATACCGAAACGATAGAAACAAAGGAAACAAATAGAAAGCAATAGGTAAGTTTCTGAAGGTTTTTTTTTGCATTGGCCTTCTATGTGGCTTCTTAATTTTTATTTTATTTTAGAATTTGTTTCACCTCAGAAAAATCCCAAACAGAGTAAAAGATATGCACTAGATAAGAAAACAAAATTCTACCGGAGGGCTGCCGCAGGAGCAAAAAATAACAGAAACCTTGCTGTGGCAGGAAAACGACAAGAAGCTAAAACTTAAAATAGTATTTTCTCCCAAACCACTCGTCAGATTGCACTGAAAATGTAATTGTAGACTCCTAGATTTATGCCTCATTTTACAGAATTTTTTCAAAATTTTCTGGGCAATTTGAATTTTCAATCCGAATTCGAATTAGAGTTTGAATCTGAATCCAAACCGAGTTGTAACGTGAATTCCTTTCTGAGTCTTGGTGGGAGGTTTGTCCATGGGCCTTCTTAAGGACGTGGGGGAGTCCTGTGGGTCAACCAAGTCCTTCCCCAATGGTTAGAGATAGAAAACCAAGCCCCACAAGATGATTCCTTTGCCTAGTTCGACTTGAACTCCAAGTCAAAATATTTCCTGTTGTGTTGTATTTCCCAAGACTTCGTGGAGCTGATCCAATCTACTATTGCTGTGGTTGAGCAAAGATGCAAGTGACCGTGGCATCGTCTCCCTGTTCTTCTCCAAGCCAAGGCTGCAAGGGAAGCAGCGCCGTAAACAACACATGTCATGGCAGCAAAGATGATACCGCGGCAAGGGCTACAAGTGTGGCAGCACAAGTTGATGGATGAGCGGCAATGGCGGAGGGTGGCATGTGCGGTCGTGGAAGAAAATTGGCAGCAAAAACCTTGTCATGGCACCAACTCTTCTCTTCTTCTTTTTTCTGATTTTCTGTAGGATGAACTAGAAGTGACAAAAGGAGATTTTATCTAGTAGAAAATTTTCAACTACGAACCAATCTAAACCAACAACTCGACATGATTAATGTAGCAAAAATTCAATAATGCAAGAACTACGATGAAAATTGCAAGGCTCAGATTTTTTTAGACAAAGGGTAACCTAGACTAAATTTTTTTAATTTTCGGCTGAGGTAGACAATAGGTAAAAAGATGCAACTAATCTAGTAAAAACACTCAACTTTCTCAATGAGCAACCTTGCTTGCTCTGATACTTGATAGAACTTTGGGTGTCCTGATCTTTCGATGAGAAACACACGGCCGTTTGGTGGAGGTGACTTTGACAATCTTGAGGACCTCCTTTTGTTCTTTATAGCCTGAGCAGCGGACGCAGTTAAAGTAGTAAAAGTAGAGGTGGCAGCGGGTGCATCCATGGGATCATGTCCTCATCACTAGGCCCACGAAAAAGTTGATGGATGCAACCAGACTGACCCCAAGAAGCACTAGCATGGAGGGCTTGGACAATCTTGGACTAAACGTCAAGATTGGAACTGAGCCATATTTGACCATCCCATCAGATAACACCATCTTTGAGCTAAAAATAACAATTTGAAGAAACAAAATGCATTGCCAATTGCTCTAATAGAAGTACTACTTTTAGGTCTTTGCGATAGCCTACAACCACGTCCTCAATCCACATAGGTTGGCATTGTAATAATGTAGAAAGTTCAAATGAAGAATGAGAGCGACGAGATAGAGCATCCGCTGGTCTATTCTAAACCCTTGCAGTAGATAATATGATACTGAAGGCACATCATCTTGGTCAATGCTTTGTGCAGCCAATTGGTGTGCAAATGCTGATAAGCCAAATGAGAGAGACTACGCTAGTCAGTATGGATCAAGAATTCCCTCATTTGCAAATAAGAATGCCACTGCTCGATGGCAAGCAAAATAGCCAAGTATTCTTTCTCATAAACTGACAACCCTCTATTTTGTGGACCCAAAGTGTTACTGACAAAAGCAATGGGGTGGTCTGCTTGGAGAACAACAGCACCAACCCGAATTCACAAGCGTTAGTTTCACTCACAAATGTCTTCTAAAAATCTGCCAAGGCTAAAATTGGAGCACTAATGAGAGCTTGGTTAAGTGTTTGAAAGACCACCTCGGTATCATCTGTCTAGACAAAAGGCAATCCTTTGTGCAAGATTAGTGAGTGGTTTGCTGAAGGCACCATGCTTTGCGATAGTAGCTTGCTAATCCCAAAAAACTACACAATTTCTTGGCTGAAGTGGGTATAGGACAATCTCTGACAATAGCAATCTTGGACTCGATCAGTGGTGACACCATCTCCACTAATAATATGACCCTAATAAGCAATGCAGTACTGAGCAAAAGCACACTTGGAAGACTTAACTTGGCACTGATGGGACTCGAGCAAAGCAAGAACTTGTTCAAGATGATCCAAATGAGCAAATAAAGGGCGACTGTAAACTAAAATGTCATCAAAGAAGACCAGAGCAAATTTGCACAGAATTAATGCTAAAGTGGCATTTGCTCCTTGAAAAGTGGTTGGTTCCCTAGTGGGGCTAAATGCCATTACCTTGAACTCAAAATGGTCATGATGAGTCTGAACGTAGTTTTATATTCTTAACCTGGTGCCAATCGAATTTGATGATAACCAGCACGAAGATCCAACTTAGAAAACCAGCTAGCACCTAATAACGCACCTAGCAGTTCATCAATGAGGGATACTTACTCTTCATTGTCAAAGCATTAAGGTGGCAATAATCTACAACCATGCGCTAGGAAGAGTTTTTTCTTAACCAAAATAATAGGAGAAGAAAAGGCATTTGTTGCTATGCTGAATAACATCAGAATGGAGCATTTCAGCATTGTGTCGCTCAACTTCATCCTTCAAATTAGGAGCGCCAAACGGTATGGGCGAATACCAACTGGTCTAGCACCAGGCACAAGGAGATGATCATATTGGCACCGAAGTGGGAACCCAATAGGTTCAGCATAGTGTAACATTCTCGATTTTTTAGGGCTTGAAATTTTTTTTTAAGGAAAGAGGATGTGCAACTATGTAATATGCTAATATGTATTTTATTGGATTTTATTTCAAATTAATTCAACTATATGAATTAATTTGAGAGCAATAAGAGTGTTTTTGATTTTTAATTGGATCATCATTTGAAAATTTGTCCCAAAAGTATTTTTATTGAGTTCCCCATGCTCAATTTGATTTATTGAAATTTTTCTAGAATTTTTGAAAGTGTTACGATATTTTTTAAAAGCCTCTATGGATTTTCTGCAATTATTTTAAATTAGAAAATGTGTTTTTTCCCTTTTTTTTGGTTTTCTAGGCCAAAAGCCCATCTCCCCCTCCCCTGGGCCTCGCCTGGGCCGGCGGCCCAGCCCAGCCGACCGCCCCGGCCCGCTCGGGCCTGCCTCCGCCTCTCGCGGCCTGGGCCGCCGCCCTCTTCCTCATGGGCCGGCCTGCCCCGGCCCAGCAGGCCGCCCCACCCCTCCCGCCTGGGGCGACCCACCTCGCCATGCCCCTCCTCCCCCTTGAGCCGCACGCCAGCAGGCCGCCTCCCCCTGCCCTTGTTGCTGGGCTGCGCACCAGGCAAGGCCTGGCTGGCCGGTTGGGCGCCTGGGCTGCCTTGTGCGCCTGGGCAGCCAGACCAAGCGGCGCGTGCGCCGTGTGCTGTGCCGCGGTAACGCGCGCAAGCCGCACGTAACGCCCGTTGCTGCCAATTCGTTTTTTCGAAAATAAATTTCAGTGATTTGCTCCCTTTAATCCGGCCCTAATTGTAATTAACTCGTGCCCCTTCCCCTCCCCTATTCCTCCTATAAAAACCCCTCTCCCCTGTGGTTTTCCCCTTTGATTTCCTCTCCAAAATTTCTTCAACCACCTCTTCTTCTTCCCCAACTCCGGCGATCTCTTTCTCTCCTCGATTCCTCCACCCACGGTGAGTCTCCAATCCCCCTCCGAGGTAGACTCCCCGCAACCTCTAGATCATTTCCCCTCCACCAATTTTGGCCAATATTTCATCCATATGTGCAGCCATAATCTTTGAATCATCTATTTTGCCCTCTGTGCTGAGTCATGAGAGCCCTTTTTGGGTAATTAAATAATGTTTTACATTGATTTTAGGGTAGATTTCATGCTTAGAAAAATGGTTCTAATTACTTAAAATACATTTTTAGAACTTTGCCAAACATGAAATGTCTCTGGAATTGTTATTAAATCATGTTAATCCAATTGTATGATTTATTGATGTTAATTAGTATTTTCTACTTAATTGTTACACTAGAAATGCTAGTAATTGCCTTAATTAATCAATGTTCAGATTAAAAATTATTATTAAATCATTTTTGGTACTGTACCAGTACTGTTAACATATTCTAGGATGATCCATGTTTAATTAGCTTACGCTAATGATAGAGAATAGCTTTTAGCTTAATTTCTAGTCTTTAATATAATAGAAAAGCATGTGTAAATATGGTTAGATGTTGTTAATTTATTCTTTACTGTTATTAACCATTATAAATATTTAGGATTTACCTAAATATTTATTTATGGTTAATTGTGAATTGTTTTGTCCTTTTATCATGATTACTAGCATGTTAAGGTGTATGTTTGTAACAACCCTAAGTTTAATCCTTGCTAAGTTTGCATCATGAGCATATCATGTCACTAAAACATAATCGGAAAATGAGTAGAATTTTGAATTTCAGAAATTGGTCGAGAAAATCCCTAGGTCATGGCTTAACTATGAATTTTAAACTTTGGGATTAAACCCCTCAAGTAAATAGTTTAGAAGTTTGCTTTAAATGATTCTATATATATTGTCAAAGTAAAGGATTTGGGTTGGGAAGTAATAAGAAAAGTTTAAAATTTCTTTTGAATTGTTGAGAAGAAATAACAGAATTTAAAGGAAAAAATAGAAAAGAAAGAAAACAGAAACTCAAAATAAAAAGAAAAAAATCATATCTATTCCCCCCCCCCGGATGGGCTCTCTTCTTCTCGGCCCAATTCCTCTCCTGGGCCTTCACCCTCTCTCCTCGGCCCGCTTGCTTTTTTCCCCCTTCCCCATCCTTATCCCCTTCACCCCACTGCCACCCCTTTCATCCCCATCCGGCTGCTCCCGCTGCTGCCACCGAAGTAGCTCGGTGGCCAGCTCCCACCGCCGGCCTTGCCACCTCCTGCCTCGGCTGTGCCCCCTGGCCACCGCTCTTCTCCCCTATAAGAGCCGCCGACCGACCACCTTCTCTCCCTCTCTATTTCTCTCTCTTCCTTTCTCACTCTCTCACTCGCCCGAGCTCACCACTTTGCCTCGGTTCTTCGTCGCCGGCCGCCGTTCCATCGCTGCTCGCCATCCCGAGCTCCTCCTCCCGCCGCCCCGAGCTTCCTCCCCTTTCTCCCATTTTCGTTGCCCTAGCTGAGCTCACCATCCCGCCTCTCCCGCCTCGGCCGCTCGCCGTCGCTGCTTCGTCGCCCCGCCACTGGACACCCGCCGCCCGCTCCTCGCCTTCGCCCCGACCACCTCCCCGTTGGCCGAGCTTCTGTCGCCCTCACGCCGAGGTCCTCTGCTCCGCCACCGCCCACCTTTGGCCTCGCTGCCCCGGGACCTCTCGTCGCCACCTCGGTTTACCACCGCCGGAGCCCAACACCGGGCTCGCCACTTGCTATGCCTCCCGCCGCCACCGGAATTCGTTGTCCGGAGCTACTCCACCTCCGCCCCGGTGTTGCGCCGCCCTTTCCCCGGCCTTGCCCCGGCCACTATCCGGCTCCACCCTGCCACTGACCGGAGCCCCGCCGCCGCACCGCCGCTCCCCGCCACTGGTAAGGCCGCCACCGATGCCCCTCGCCGCCGATGCCCACCCCGGGACTCCCGCCGTCCCCGGCAGCGCCGCACTAGATGAGCCCCGGTCGGACTGAGCCCAACGGCTAGTTCCCGACCGGTTGTTTAGGGCCTTAATGGCCAATTAGTTCGGTCGTTAGGACCAATTAAATACTCTAATTAATGCTAACTATACTTAATGCAGTGTTTAGTGCTAATGATTGTATTTATTGCTAAACCGACACACTAATGGCTACCATTAATGACTAACCGTGCAACTTAATGAATTAATTTATTATGTCTCATGTAAAGACCCTCTTGTAAACCCTACTTTATTATGAGCTCGGCATGAACTCACGAGTAATTAAAACAAAAGTTTTTCATAGCATGCATATAGGTAGTGGTGCGTCGAGTATCAAATTTTAAACATGTTGCATTAGGGCAATCTCAAACCCTAATAACTGGAGTCATCTTTTCTGGGTGCGATTGAGCTAAGATGTCTAGTGAAGGAATTACTCGCATAACCCAAACATATGTACAAATTTTGCACGGAAGTTGTGAAACCGATTGATTTTAATCCTGCTTAACCATTTCTTCCACTATTCATTTTAAAGTATCAAATTACAGTTCCACTGTAGCTATGCTAACTTACAAATATTTAGAGGAGTTGCCGATGTTCTAAAGACCCTGTACAAGTTCTTCAAAGTTTAAAAATCATTCGAATTATTGTTTCCTTGGTTTAAACGGTAAATAAACAGAAATAAAATTTCCCTTCTCTCTCCCCGTACTGGGCCGCTGGCCCAGTTCCTCTTTTCCTCCCCACACGCCCTTCTTCCTCAGGTGCCGCCGCACCGTGTCCTCCGTCCCGCAGGTCCCGTCCGCAGCTCCCCACTGCCGCGTGGCCGGGCACTGTCCGACGCCAGCGCCCCCGCCGGAGTCCCCGCCTTCTCTCTCTTCCTTGGCTAAAAGGCCCCCCTCCCCTCGGGTGCTCTGGTTTTTCCTTCTCCCTCAACCTCGTCGCCCTACCTCCAGCACCGGCCGGCGAGCCACCGCGCACCCCTGAAGCCGCTCCGCCAACTCCGTCCCTTGCCCTGGCTTCACCTCCCTCCGCTCGTCCGCGGTCGCCGCCGCGCGCCCAAGCCCGAGCGCCGCCCTCCATCCCCTCGCCATCGCCACTAGCCGACGACCGGTCGCCCAACCCCGAGCTCGTCCACTGCCTTTCCCATACACGCGGCCGCGTCGTCGAGCTGCCGCTGCACACCCCGCCATTAGCACCGCCCTCACCGAAGCCTCCTCGAGCTCCTCCCACCGAGCGCCGCCCCCGACGGGGCACTCCCTTTCTAGCTGTGCGCCGCCGCCACCAATGTGCTGCCTCCGGCCTCCTCCCCCTTTTGCCTTGCAGCCGAAGACCACGCCGCCTTGCTCCCTTTTGCCGCCCCTGCGTCTGAGCACCACCGGCGCCTCCCTCAAGACCCGCACGCCAGGTCCCGCCCCCTCCTCCTTAACCTTTCCTCCTCCCGCCGGTATCGACTTGGGCATTCCTCTACTGCAGGCTGCCTTGAGCTTCTCCATCGACTACCGACGTCTCCCATTGACCCGGCGTGCCCAGCAGTGGCCTCGAGCTCCTCCAGCGGCCGCCCTGGCCCTTTTCCTCTACCTACCGGCGCTTGCCCTCATCTCCGGCCTCCTCGGCATTGGGGTAAGATCCCTGGCCCTCGCTCTAGCTTCTTCTCTGCTCCCCTTCTTTTCCCTAGGTGCAAGTGTGCTAGCATCTGAGCACTCAAGTTTAAACTGATTTACGTGTATACCTCAATATGAATCTTTAGCAATTGATGCCTCTGTGATTAGCACTTAGTAATGCTTAACTGATGAGAATAGATGGTGCTCAGTTCATACCTTTTGCATGACTACTGCACTTATTCATGGTTTTAAGCTTAGATAGCTAAATATGCCCTATGTATATGCTCTTTTACTATCAGATCTTAACTGAAAAGAACAAATACTGCAATTGACCTTAGTCAATTAGATCTAAAGCTCAGTTCAACAATTGGGTATACTCCTTTTAGTTTACCAAAAGTAATGCTGCCCAAGCTTAATTCTGCTCTGTCCTCATACATGTACATCTATATCAGGTTATCAGATACTACATTATCCATGTAAATAAACTACAACCAGCACAACTAGTAACCTTGTTGAAGGTATATTCGATTGATTCAGACCTTAAGCCTCATTCCTATAGCTAACGCGACTAATTACAGTAATAATTACAAGACTAAAAGTAACTAACGACTAGTCGATTCATCTGCTATTTATCACATTTAGACATTAATCCCTGTTAATACATAGTTAAGCACTAATGTTCTGGTAATCACCTTACTCCTGTCAAGCTAACTGTAGCAGTAACCAGCCGAGTTTATACCCCACTGAGTGCCATGCTCGATTAAGTCCAGATCAATATTTGCTGATTAATATTGTCGCTTGGTGTGTTAACCACTCTAGTTAATACCTTAGTTGCATATGGTCTCTGTTGAAAATGCAAATTGACAAAACCTTGATAACGGTGATACCTACTAAATCAATGAACTGATTAATGCTCTAGTTTGCACTAATATCTGGTAGTTAGCTCAATTAGCTAATTCTGAGTATTTTGAAATGTTCCAATTATTCACTAACCAGCGGGTAGTTCATTTGATAAATACACAAATCAAATCGTGAGCTACCATGTAGCTGATCAGTGGACTCAAACCCCGAAGTATACTCGTGACCAGTTAGCAAGTGAGTAGTTAATTAGTAGTTGATGTTTTCAAGCATTCTTAAGACACCGTTCTAATAATCGGCAATAAAGATTAATCATTCTCCTTATTAAGATTTAGTCAAATTGACCACTATTTAGTTTAGTTAACAAAGTATGCCATGAGCAGTAGAGACATTCCAAGTTAATGTAAAATTGTTTCCTCTACCAAGAAGAAGACGGGAAATGCTAAGTTTGATTAAAATTATAGAACTCTAGAAAATGTAAACGACCTCCAAATACATGTATACTAGAGAATCTAGCTTAACAGTCAAACTTAAAATGCTTAGTGTCACAATTCGCCTAACGGCCAGAATATAATCACGACACCATGTTCTCACATGCCACAACTATGAAAATCTTAAAAGTTATGAATCACTTTCAAGTTTAACTGTGAACATCTTAAAAACATTACAACCTAGAATTATAGAACTCCAACCTAAACGATTCTAACTACGTTAGCTTCGTAGTAGGATCTCCTACACCATTAGGATGCATCTCATGCATTTTTATTCTGTTCATTCTTGCTGGTTTTGAATTATGCTTTTTATTGTTTTTCCTGGCCTTCCGGTATCTCTTCCATAGAATCAGGCAACAAGGGTAATCTTGGAGTTGTTCCCCAACCAGCTTACGATCCAGAACAACCAGGCAAGCCTGCTCGCTTGTTGATAATATTCCGGTTACTCTTTTACTATGCTTGGTTGATTGAATGATGATTGTGGTGTGTGAACCACTAGCATGAGCAGGGTTTGTTGTGTTGTGGTCAATGGATGGGTCCATTAAGCCGATTGAATTAATACTTGAACCCCTTAATGTGAGATGTGAGAGCCGGGGTACTGTCACCTACATACGGATCGGCAGGTGGATTTAACCTCGAACGATACCAGTATCGTAGGGCTTTACCTGTCACCCACGACAGGTTGAATTGAGATTTGGTGGGAAGTCACGGTCGGCCAACCCTGTACTTACGCTTTCTCAATTCATCCCTTGAGTCAGGCAAGTTCTGGTTCCCTGGCCTGACCACACTTTAGTCGAATTGGGTGGTCAACCCATTCGGCATCTCCCTATGCTATGTGACTTAGGGAGAATAATCTGGTTTGATTGCAATGGTTGTCTCCATGCTTGTAAACCTGAAAATGGAATGATTTGGTGATATGGTAGCTTGGGTGGTCAACCCAACTCCAGGAATTGCTTTGAATGGTGTATATGTGACAATTGGTGGGTAAGTATGATTGTTTTTCATACCTATTCAGATCTGAACCTGAGGGTAAATTGTATGATTTACCAAGTGGTCAACTTGGTAGAATGAAACATGACATGGTATGCTTAATTTGATAGCTTGTGTAGCTTTTTCTCCATGTTATGTTGATTTATTCATATTAGCATTGCAATTGCCATGTTATGTTTAAGTTTAACCTGGAATGAGCACATTAGCAGCTTGCGAGTACGAAAGTACTCACTCGGGAATTCCATTCCTGCAGGTTGTTCACGTATCGTAGCGTATTACGACTCCGGTTATTTCGATTTGGATGTTTAGTTGCAGGGATTGCCCAACTTGGTCAAGGGTCGCTTTTGTGGAACTTTGGAGATGGCTAGGGCTGCCATCTCGGTGTTTTCCTTTTGTCTTTCGCTGCTGCCTTTAATGTTGTGTCCAATGTAAACGACTTTCAAGTCGCAATATAAGTATGTTAAGTACTTATCCCGGATTGGGAAGTGCTATACTATCTCGTCATCCTTCTCTATTAGAGTTTTGTTGTGATATTGAGTTGTTATTGTGGCTGCCCATACACCGTGCGTGTATGAATTGAAGTGTATGGGTATGCCGTAAAGGGTTAAAGCTGTTCCTCTTTTCACTAAGTCGAGCAAGAATCGGTTGAGTGACCCGCTGGCTGTGATGCTGTGCCGGCCAGGCAGGGTGTGGGTGTATTCTACCGGGCTTTCGAGCGACCCACTAGCTTCCGAGCTAGGTTAGGGTGTGGGTAGAATTGCCGGGCTCCTCCGATCTTGTTTTGCGCAGTGGGATTGGGAACGACTCTAAACCTTCACAGGATCAGGGAATTGTATGTGGTTTTGGGAAGTTTAGTCGCCTCTGGCCAGCTTGACCCACGGTGATAGATGCATACGACGTAAGCGCGTATGGTATGTGGGTCCGGTGTCGGGTTACCCAACGGTGATAGATACATACGACGTAAGCGCGTATGGTATGTTGGGTGACTTCTCGGTCCTTGGCGATTATCCGTTCCCCTGCTCATATATAATTCCCGGGTCCGTCACATCTCAATGACTGGTGGGTCCCACGGTTCAAAATTAAGAAAAAGATTAAAAGAAAGAAAATGACAAGTGGGCCCCGCTTGTCATTGACTCGGTCAACTTTGACCTGAGTTGTCCGAGGGGCCCACCTATCAGCCTCTGAGGTTGTAAATGAATTTAGTAATAGAAATTTATATTTAATAATTTATTTTCTTTACTGAGAAAAATACAAAAAGGGTTTTAATTGATTAAACTTTAGAAAATTCATAGAAAATTCATTTTTAATCAGAAAAATGCAAATAATATATCAAAATGTTCAGAAAAATGAGAGCTATTCAAATATGTCATTTCCATACATGTTTGCATGCTAGGAAAAACATAATTGGCTAAAAACTCAAATTAGGGTTTTCGATTAGCCGGAGGATTTTCGGATCGCGATATCTCGAGCGTCCGGACTCTGATTAAATTGATTCCACTTGCATTAGTCTTTATTTTATGTCCACTATGCCATGGCATGCATTGCACCTCATGCCGATGTTCAGCATTTAGATATTTACTGTTATACCCTTGTTTCCGGTGTTTTCGTTCTTCTCCGATAGATCCGGAAGTTCCCAAAGACGACAACCTCAATCAAGAGCAGAGTGTAGTTGTCCATATTGCAAACACCTACTATTTGCAAAGTATTAGTTGTTTTCAAATTCGTTATTGCATGCGTTCAAATTCTACTTTCCGCTAAGTGTTAACCCTATTCCTGTGCATAAAACTTACTTTGTCGCTCAATCGACTCCACCACCACCCAACCTATCTAGAGTAGTGTAGTGTATACTTTAACCTTGCTTACTATGTTGTATATGCTTAGACATGCTTAGACATGTAAAAGTCATAATTTCTTGGATGGCAGACAAATCAACACCATTGGATGGGTTACGTGGTAGGTGAGTGTTCACCAGGGGTTAACTAATGAACCTGATTGATAATCATTGGGTTAGATGAGAGGCCATGACTAGGAGCATGGTGGGTTCTCGTTTTCCCACAAGGACCGGTTCCGGTGTCCTTTCGAACCAAGATTTGCGTACTTCTACACGGGTGGGATAATGGACCACCCACGACTGAATTTAGAGTATGAGCTGCATAGTTTGCCATTTCCGTTCACTGGGTGCATGAAAAATGATGTGGTGGGGTGCTTCAATATAGGTGTAAGGGTTACACACAGTCGAGGACCGGGGATGTATCACCTGCTACAACTTATGGGACCGTGTCGTAGTTGTGGCCGGACTGATGTACATGGATTGGCCCGTAAGGGTGGCTCATACCTGAGTCGAAAGCATTGTAAAGGTCGTGTTCGATCACCCTCCGCCAGCACACCTCGTGAAAGTGTGTAAATCGTCGATGGCATTAGGAGTCGATCGATACGTGTAGGTAAAGATGTACACCCCTGCAGGGTTTGAACTGTTTGAACAGCCGTGTCCGTGGTTATGGACAACTTGGTAAGAATCCGCAACGAATTAGACAACTACAACAAACTCTAAAACTTGCCAACTCTAAGGTTGAGGTGTTAGCGACTGCTTCCTCCCAGAGTGGTTGAGGAAGAGTCGGGGAATCTAAGGTGTGATGATCTACAGTAAGAAATGATCGTGAAGTGTTCGGCTCGTCCCCTTTGAAAAGTATTCTGATAGTCAATTTTCATCTACTTAACTAATATTGTTAAAAGTAAATCGGCTTTCCGCAAAAGAGTCCACAATTACCCATTTATTGATACCTGTGCATCTATTACTATTTTCCCCTTGTAAGTCTTGCAGAGTACAATTTTTGTACTCACCCTGCTATCGTTGACATTTTTCTTGCAGAGGAAACTATCCCCTCAGAGGGTGGTTTCTACTTAGAGATCGACGCCCACGATGACTAGTCGCTGAAAATCTCAGGCAGTGATCCTACCCAGGGTTTGGCAGCTCGTTTGTTCTGCCGCCACTTTTGGCCTGACCTTTTTGGCTTCTCAGCCACCCTTACTCTTCCGCTGTGTAAGCAACTCTCGTGTGAATATTATGTTGTTAAGTTTCAAGAACTTATAATATCGCATCTTCAGTCGTAGAGTTGCTGTTGTGATACCGGTTTGTTCTCACCTGCCTCATGTGCCATGTGTATATGTTATTGAAGCACATGATGTGGGTAGGGTTTCAGAGTCTAGATCATAGAGTTATTAGGTTTAATCACCCCTGTGAAGCGACTCTTCTACTGAGAGGTTGGGAACTATATCATCCTACTCCAGCCGAGCATTAATTTACCGGGACGAGTTTGGGATTGACGTTCCGGCTCAGTAAGAAAAGAGTGAGGAGACCATATCACCCTACTTGATCTGCGCATTAGTTTACCGGAGAAAGTTCGAGGTTGACGTCTCGAGCTATTCGGAGCCATATCACTCCACTCCTCTTGGAATTGATACCCAAGGGGTGAGGTCAGGGTTAACGTTTCGACTTAGCGGGTGATTTCACTTAAGACTCTCTGTTATGGATTTTGGGTCCCGACAATGTTGTGTATATATATATGAATATCTATTAAAATACCCGGTAAGGGATATATCTATGTTATTTCTATGTATATAATATGTATGTATGGTTATGGCCAATCCTAGAAGACCCAATCTTTCTTCGTGATGACACTATCGCGCCATCGTTCCATTCCACCTCATGTTACCTTTGTCGTGCTTCTCTCTCGTGTTGCTTTTCGGAATACTTCTTTAGAGTTGGTTATTTATTTGCTTTGCTCGTTGCGTTGCGACAATAGGGAGTGAAGAGACCGACCCGGTGACCGAAGCAGCTGAAGAAGGAGAGTACTACCACGAAGGCATGCCCCCCTTTTTCTTGATCATATTTGATCCTATGTTATTGAAGTCATTATATTTTGTCATTTATGAACATGCATGCTGTTTTAATCCAGTAGCTAGCGTGTCGATTGAAACACCTTTTCCCTTTCCGCTTGTCGCCATGTTTACTTGATACCCTCAATAGATTAATAGGTTTTATTCTGAATAGAGTAAAGAAATGCTTAGCTATGCTTAAATTCATCTTTAGGTTGTTTTGTTTTGCCTTTACGGAGGAATGATCTATGGATCGATGATCCTTGAATTGAAACTTGATGTTGAGCTCGCTGAGCTAGGGCCGGATGCCCGATGATTCCCTCTCTCTCTATTCTTCCTATTCTACTCTGGGTGAAACTTACCATCTAAAAGGTGCGGGCGACAGCTGGATCATGTGATGAAGGAGCAATGGTCATTCTTCGTGAGATGAAGAAGCCATTAGTCGTCCGTATCGAATAAGGCCAAACTCTTGAACTTGGAGAATTGTGACGACAGTACAACCACATGCTATATGGGCAATGGCTTGGTCAAGTAGGTTAGTCAGCCTTTGGTGCTGATGTTGCCATACCGCAGAAGGGGTGGATGTAGCTACAAGGACCCTCGGCACAGATGGGGGGATCGGAGTGCGGGGATGTACTCTCAACTCCGAGTCAGACCCGGTGGGCATGTGACACCTTAGGGGGATCTAGCTAAAAGACCTCGACACGGTCACCCTGCCGTCACACCGATGAGCGTGTGTACAAGCCCGATCAGCTTGGCATAAGGGGATGACCGTGTTATGTGGGTAAAGTGTACAAACTCTACAGAGTAATAAACTAATCGATTAGTCGTGTCCACAGTTATGGACAGCACATGACTCATTCTTGATGAAAAGGACTGTGCCTCTCCCCCTTGCTACTTCCCTCTACCCCTTTGCTGATGAAACCTATGGTCGAGCTAAGGCGGGAGTTCCTTGCTCGAATGTGTTGGTCATGGACCACACCCGTTGAAAATACCCCTGATATTAAAAACTGTTTTATATCAAAATGTTGCCTTCCAATCTACTACAGTAATTCAAATTAAAAGTTTGCTTTACGCAACTAAGCCCTAACGCCTTCCTTTGAAGCCTTGCATGTAGTATGGTAGGACCATCTGCCGCCAGGTGGTTTGCTGAGTACGCGAAGTACTCATCGTGCATGTTTTGTTGTGGTGGTGTGCAGAGGAGTATGCTGAAGAAGGAGCTGATGAAGACTTCTATGATGATCCCGAAGAATAGGTCACGTGGCTTCCTTCAATTGCCTATGGCACCGATGGAGCCGCTTCGCTTTTGTTTTCCACTGTTTCCTCTGATGTAATAATGTCGTTAAGACATGGAACTATGTAAGCCATGTGGCAGATCGTACTCAAGTTAAGTTTTTAACTTTGAATGCATACAATGTTATTCATTTCGCCTGTGTACTGTCAGCGTGATCCTGGACTGACGAGGATGTATACAGGGGGGTCTAGTAGTTGAAACTAGACTCTCGCAAGAAGTGGTATCAGAGCCAGGTTTGACCTTAGGAACGTGACCTTAGCTTACAATGGACAGACTTAAGGATTATGTTCTAAAAATATTACTTGTAAAATTATTAAGTCTCTTTTGCTCTCACTTCTCCCTCTTATACAAATTTTGAAAATGTTACTCACTTCTTCTTCTTTTCAAATGGTGTTCTAGATGGCTGCCCGAACCGTAGCGAACATTAAAGAGGAGAATGTTTTTGGCAAGCTGCTTGGAGGGATGATGAAGTAGGTGGGCCTTTCAGAGATCGATATCTACCCCCTTCCCACTGGAGAGTCTCTCTGGTCGCTTACCGTCAAGATCCCACCTGCGAGGAGCCAGCAGGGAGGCTGATTGAGTTCTCAGTTAAGGGGAACAGCTAGGCAGATGCTGTTGAGCAGGCGGCTCAGCAGACTCTTGGCGCGGTGGCTAATTACTACCGCCTGGACTTGGCAGGCACCCCGTACCATTTCTTCCCGAGGCGGAGGACCGACTTCATGATCCGTCCAGGGCGCAACACTGTCAGAGAGGCTGACGAGACTATTGCCTTGATGGCTACTCTGGTTCAGGCACTGGAGACCCGTGCCGGTAACCTGTAGTATGAGGCCGACACTCTTGTCATGGAGAAGAGGATGATGCTTGATGAGATCGCCGAGCTCAAGAAGAAGATTCCCAGCGTACCAGAGCCAAAGATCGGTACTACCCAGCCCCGCGGCCCTCGCATCAGGCGCACAGCTCGCAAGTCTGTGCCCCGCCACCCCGTGCAGATCAAGATAGACTGGTTTGAGGAGCCTTTAGAACTGCTTCCCCCACCATCCCCAGTGCAGCCAGCCGCAGACCCAGTACCGCAGGAGCAGCTAGCTGCAGACCCTGTACTTGTGGAGCCTTCAGAGGAGGAGCCTATGGAAGTCGAGTTCGAGGAGTCCGAGGATTCGCTCAATGACACGGCGCAGTCGAAGTTCACCCAGACCTTCGCTCCAGCTGCGGACTACCTTGGTCCCAGTGTCTACCCCGGCAGAGGCCACAGTGGTGGTTTCCTTGAGGAGTAGTGGACCATAGTACCCTTGCGATGGAGATCCTTAATAAAATAATTCGTTAGTTATTTTTGATGTGATGAACTTTGTGATATCGACTACACCGGTCAGTTGTGGTGTAGCGATATGTTGCTTTTTTTGCTAGTCGATGGATCTTATTTGAGTCTTATTGCATTGCCTGGTGTGTTGGGTTAAGGGTTAGGTTGTGTTCCCTCTCGTTTATTTCTGATCTTGAAGCTGCAAGCAAGATGGATGCACCTCGTGGAGCGCGTGGTGGAGGCCGTAGAGGCCGAGGCCGAGGTCGTGGAGGCCGTGGTCATGGAAGAGGTCAGCCTGACGATGAGCCAGTCAACGAGGAATTTGTGTATCATGGAGAAGAAGAAGAAGAACCAGCGCAGGAACAGGAGCCGTTCATGCCACCACCACCACCGATGCCGACCCTGGAACAATTTTATTCATGCAGACACAGATTCTGCAATAGATGGCCGCTCAGATGGCTAATCAGAATCAAGGCTTTCAACCCTAGTCTGGCTTAGCAGAATTCATGAGGACAAAGCCTCCGACATTTGAAGGTTCAGCAGATCCATTGGACGCTGATGATTGGCTAAAGGATATAGAGCGGAAGCTCAACTTGGCTAACAGCAATGGGCCTGATAGAGTCAAGTTTGCAGCACATCAGCTCAAGGGTGTGGCTGCAGATTGGTGGGAGAATTATTGTGCCGCTCATGACAAACCCACAGGGCATTTCGTGGAACCAATTTGTTGAAGCTTTTCGAGTTGCCCATATTCCCTCTGGAGTTATGGAGATGAAGAGAAAGGAGTTCTTGGAATTAAAGCAAGGAAAGATGACGGTGCCAGAGTATTTGAGTCGTTTCACTCAGTTGGCCCGTTATCAAAAGGCCGATATTGCCACAACAGCGGACAAAGTTTCAAGATTCTTGAATGGGATGAACCCGTGGCTGAAGGACAGACTGGTCGCTCATGACTTCCCAACTTTCCAACAGCTTGTCAACAAGGCTATTATTTAGGAGAATTCAAGGAAAGAGCTTGAGGAGCATCGCAAGCGTAAGGCACCGTATCAGGGCCATTCTGGTGCGGGCAGTTCCTATCAAAGGCCGAATCAGAATCAGGGTTTCAAAGGGCAGAATCCAAGACCGCCAAGGCAGAACAATTTTGATCCCCACACTTCATATCAAACTCCCGGAGCTGAAGTGGGAGGATTCCGAGCCAACACCGCAGGGAAACCATGCTTCAACTGCAGACAAGAGGGGCACTTTGCCAATGTGTGCCCTACTCGAAGGAATACCGGGCCGTCACCGGTGAAGTTCAACTTCGAATCAGTCGCCAAGACGCCACAAGCAGGTCAAGGATGTGGTGTGCTTCTAACCCCAGGAGCCCCATCTCGCACCCCAGGAGCAGTTGGCCGTGGAAGGGTCAACCATGTCACTGCAGAGCAAGCCCAGGAAGCGTCAGATGTTGTTATGGGCATGTTTTCGATCAACTCCTGCTATGGTTCAGTTTTGTTTGATTCTGGAGCTTCGCATTCGTTCATTGCAGAGTCTTTTGCTAAAAAACATCATTTCAAGTTGGAATGTTGAATTTGCCTATGGTTGTGCAATCACCTGGGGGTATGCTAAGAACCGGACTCAAATGTTCTAAGTGATCATAATGATCGAAGGAGTAGAGTTTCTAGGAAACCTTATCTTGTTAGATTCTCAAGGCTTGGATGTCATCCTAGGGATGAATTGGTTGAGTAAGCACCAAGGAAAGATAGATTGTGCCAGTAGATCCATAGTGTTGACCAATGCTGAAGGGATCACTGTGGAGTTCAAGTCAAAGTTCTCATCTCATCTTGAGGAGGCTTCCATACTGAATAGTCTAAAAGAGTTGTCTGTTGAAGACATAAGGGTGGTTAATGAATACCCGGATGTTTTTCCAGAAGAGCTACCAGGTCTGCCGCCAGACCGTGAGATAGAGTTTGCTATTGAGCTAATGCCAGGCACTGCTCCTATTGCAAAGAGGCCGTACCGGATGCCGGCTAATGAGTTAGTCGAGATGAAGAAGCAAATTCAAGAGCTAGAAGAAAAGGTTATGTCAGGCCGAGTACCTCGTCTTGGGGAGCACCGGTTTTATTTGTGAAGAAGAAAGATGGTAGCATGCGCATGTGCATAGACTACCGATATCTAATGAAGTGACGATCAAGAACAAGTACCCTTTGCCAAGGATTGATGATTTGTTCGACTAGTTGAAGGGAGCATCAGTGTTCTCAAAGATAGATCTCAGATCAAGGTATCACCAGTTGAAGATTCGACCGAAAGATGTGCTCAAGACAGCTTTTGTGACCAGATATGGGCTATATGAGTTCCTTCTGATGTTGGTTGGACTCACAAATGCGCCGGCATATTTTATGAATCTGATGAACAAAGTGTTAATGGATTGCTTGAACAAGTTTGTCGTGGTGTTTATCAACGATGTGTTGGTATACTCCTGAAGTGAAGAAGAGCATGAGCAGCATCTTCGAGTGGTTTTGGAAAGATTAAGAGTGCATCAGCTCTATGCCAAGTTTAGTAAGTGTAAATTTTGGTTGAAACAAGTGGATTTCCTTGGTCATCTCATATCGGCCGAAGGAGTAGCAGTGGATCCAGTGAAAGTGGAATTGGTGATCAATTGGAAGCAATCGAAGAACGTGTCAGAGATTCACTGTTTTCTTGGACTAGCGGGATATTACCGCCGGTTCATACAAGATTTCTCCAAGATTGCAAGACCGATGACCCAGTTGATTAAAAAGGAGAACAAGTTCGTGTGGTCAGAAGCCTATGAAGCAAGTTTTCAGGAGCTCAAGAAGAGGTTGACATCGGCGCTAGTGCTAATCTTGCCAGATATTCGGAAAGATTTTGAAGTTTATTGTGATGCTTCCAACCAAGGTTTGGGATGTGTGCTAATGCAAAAAGGCAAGGTTGTTGCTTATGCGTCAAGGCAGTACGCGCACACGAGGAGAATTACCCTAGTCATGATTTGGAGTTAGCTGCCGTAGTGCATGCCTTGAAGATCTGGCGACATTACCTCATCGGTAATCACTGTGAGATATACACGGATCATAAGAGTTTGAAGTATATCTTCACTCAGTCAGAATTGAATCTCAGGCAAAGAAGATGGTTGGAGTTGATAAAGGATTATGATGTTAGGATTAATTACCATCCTGGTAAAGCCAATATCGTGGCCGACGCTTTGAGTCGAAAGGCCTACAGTAATAATTTGATGATTCAAGAAAGCCAACCAGAGTTATATGAAGAGTTTAGGAAGCTGAATCTGAATGTGAGTATCGTCGAGAACGACGATATGCTAGAAGTGAAGTCAACCCTTGAAGACCAAGTGAGAGAAGCTCAGAAAGGCGACAAGGGCATCGAAGAGATCCGAGCAAAGATCAAGTTGGGAGAAGCACCTGATCATAAGGAAGATGAAAGTGGGACCCTTTGGTTCCGAGACCGTTTGATTGTGCCAAATCAGAAGGAGATCAAAGAAGTGATCATGAAGGAGGCTCATGAGTCTGCTTATTCTATCCATCCTGGAAGTACGAAGATGTACCATAATCTACGAGAAATTTTTTGGTGGTCCAACATGAAGCGAGATATCGCTGAGTTTGTTTCCCTATGTGATGTATGCCGCCGAGTTAAGGCAGAGCACCAGAAGCCGGCAGGATTGGTTCAACCGCTTAAAGTGCCTGAATGGAAGTGGGAAGAAATTGGAATGGATTTCATCATAGGCCTTCCGAGGACATCATCTGGATATGATTCTATATGGGTCATTGTGGATCGATTGACCAAGTCAGCTCATTTCATTCCAGTGAAGACAGTGTATAGTGGAGAGACACTAACAAGGCTGTATATGTCCTGGATTGTGTGCTTGCATGGAGTGCCAAAGAAGATTGTGTCTGATCGAGGGACACAATTTACATCCAGGTTTTGGAAGAAAGTGCATGAAGCACTTGGCACACAGTTGAACTTCAGTACAGCTTATCACCCGCAGACGGATGGTCAAACCGAGCGAGTAAATCAAATCTTAGAAGATATGCTTCGAGCATGTGCTTTGACGTACAAGCGAAGCTGGGATAAGAGTTTGCCATATGCCGAGTTTTCCTACAACAACAGTTATCAAGCCAGTTTGCAAATGGCTCCTTTTGAAGCTTTATATGGACGTAAGTGCCGTATCCCTTTGAATTGGCATGAAGTTGGTGAAAAGCAAGTGTTTGGACCTGACGCTTCGGAAGAGGCTGATAAGCAAGTGAAAGTGATCCAGGAGAGATTGAAAGCGGCACGGTCTAGACAGAAGAGTTACTCGGACAAGCGCCGCAAAGACATATGTTTCAAGATAGGCGATGCTGTATCTGAAGGTATCCCCGCTCAGAGGGATGCGTCGTTTTGGAATCAAGGGCAAATTAGCACCTCGCTATATTGGTCTCTTTGAGATAACTGCCCGTCATGGAGAGGTAGCTTATCAGTTGGCTTTGCCGGAGAAGTTATCCAATGTGCACAATGTGTTCCATGTGTCACAGTTAAAGAAGTGCTTCAAGGATGTAACATCCTGGATTTTTGAGGGCTTGAAATTTTTTTAAAAAAAAGGAAAGAGGATGTGCAACTATGTATTATGCTAATATGTATTTTGGTTGGATTTTATTTCAAATTAATTCAAGGTTTGAATTAATTTGAGAGCTGTAAGTGTGTTTTTGATTTTTAAATTGATCATCGTTTGAAAATTTGTCCTAAATATATTTTTATTGAGTTCCCCATGGTCAAATTGATTTATTGGAATTTTTCTGAAATTTTTAAAAGCCATTTGGTATTTTTAAAAGCCTCATTTGATTTTCTAGATTTATTTTAATCCAAAAATTGTTTTGTTTTTCTTTTTCCTGAAGTACTGGGCCAAAAGCCCATTTCGCCCCCCCCAAGGCCGGCCCATCCGGCCACCTCTTCTCCCCTCTTGGGCTGCCTTCTTCTCCCCTCTTGGGCCGCCCTTTGTTTTTTTCTTTTTTTTGGCTGCCTCCTCTTTTCCCTTGGGCCCTCCGCCTAGGCCGGTGCCAGGCAACCCAGCAGCAGCCACGCGCGCACAGCGCTGCCCAGCAGCAGACGAGCGCCGCGCGAGCCGCGATTAGTTCGTCGGCTGTTTTTGAAGATTTAAATCCGTGATTTTTGCTCCATTAATCCTGCACTAATCACTATTAATTGTTGCCTCTTCCCCTCCCCTTTTTCCTCTATAAAAAGCCCCTTCTCCCCTGCATTTTTCTCCTTTGATTTCTTCTCCAAAATTTCTTCCTCCACACCCATCTTCTTCCCCAACTCCGGCGGAACTCCGGCGAGGAATTCCGGCCACACCGACGCACTCCTACACCGAGGCTTGCTGTTGGAGCTTCCCCACGCCGTCGCGCATCTTCTACCGCAACCAATCGGGAGCTTCTTCCTCTTCATTAACCGAACCGCAAGCTTCTTCCTCAACTCCGGTGATCTCCTTCTCTCCTCGTTTTCTCCACCCACGGTGAGCCTCTCTCCAACCCTTTCCCGAGGTAAACTCCCACCAATCCGAGCAACACTTCCCCTCCACCAATTTTGGCCATCATCCACCTCCTTTGTGCAGCCCTTGCTTGGATCGATCTATTTTGCCCTCTGTTACTATAGCGTGAACAGTACACGCATGAACAATGCCACATGTACATTACCCCTTTTGCCTCTCCTCTGTCCAATATTTTGAATCCATCTAATCTTTGCCCGATCTTGGATTTTAGGAGTAAAATGGAACCCTTAGAACCCCATGAATCCAATGGTGCGATCGGATTTTAATCCGACCGCTAGATTTTGAATTATATTTAAATTTGGGTGAAATTTGACCTAATTTCATGATAACTTTGTGCTGGATGATTATTTGAAGTGATTCTTCTTTGTAGATTACAAGTATGATAATGAGTACTTCTGAAAATTTTCATAATTTTTGGATTAGTGTAGAATTTTCTGGAATTAAAATAAGCTTTATCTTAATTATTAAAAATAGTAATGCCCTCAGTTATTTTTATTCAATTTTTTTTTAGGATCAAAGAACCCTAGAACTCATTTACCATGTAAACCAAAACATTTTTCCTGCAATGGTTAGGGCTATAGAAATCAAGATGTGTTCTAAATCAATTTAAAATTGTTATTTAAATTCTGTTTTAGCAATAGTTTCTTTATAAATCTGTTTTAGCCTTTAAAAATTTATTTCCAATACCCAATAAATCATGTTATGTTATATGAATGATGTCAAGTCATGGGAACCCATTTGGCATGATTAAATAAGGCTTTACCATGTTTTTAGTGTAATTTTCATGCTTAAAAAATAGTTATAATTACTTAAATTATATTTCTAGAACACTTGCAAACATGAAATGTCTCTAGAATTGGTATTATGACATGAGATTCCAATTGTATGATTTATTGATGATAATTAGTATTTACTACTTAATTGTTACACTAGAAATGCTAGTAATTGCCTTAATTAATTAATGTTCAGATTAAAATTATTATTAAATCATTTTTGGTACTGTTCCAGTACTGTTAACATGTTCCAAGATGTTCCATGTTTAATTAGTTCATGTTAGTGGTAGAGAATAGCTTTTAGCGTAATTTCTAGTCTTTAAAATAATAGAAAAGCATGTGTAAATATGATTAGATGTGGGTAATTTATTCCTTACTGTTATTAACCATTATAAATATTTAGGACCTACCTAAATATTTATTTGTGGTTAATTGTGAATGGTTTTGTCCTTTTATCATGATTACTAGCATGTTAAGGTGCATGTTATGTGTATATATATGTATACTATTAAAATACCCGGTAAGGGATAGATGTTATCTTTATATATATATGTGTGTTATATATGGTTATGGCCAATCCTAGAAGACCTAGCTTCTATCTTCTTGGCGATGAAGCTATCGTGCCATCGTTCCATTCCACCTCATCTTACCTTCGTCGTGCTTCTCTCTTGTGTTGCTTTTCGAGATGTTTTATTGAAAGTTGGTTATTCATTGGTTTTGCTCGTTGCGTTGCGATGATAGGGAGTGGAGAGGCTGACCCGGAGACCGAAGCAGCTGAAGGAGAGTACTACCACGAAGGTATGCCTCTTTTTCTTGATCATTTTTTATCCTATATTTTTGAAGTCATTATATTTTGTTATTTACAAACATGCATGCTGTTTTAATCCAGTAGCTAGCGTATCGATTAACACACTTTTACCCTGTCCGCTTGTCGCCCTTTTTAATTGATACCCTGAGTAGTATAATAGGTTTATTCTGAATAGAGTAGAGAAATGCTTAGCCATGCTTAATTATACATCTTTAGGTTGTTTTGATTTGCCTCTACGGAGGAATGAATATCGGATCGATGATACTTGTTGAAACTTGTTGAGCTTGCTGAGCTAGGGCCGGATGCCCGATGTTTTCCCTTTCTCTCTATTCTTCCTATTCTACTCTGGGTGAAACTTACCATCTCATATGATGCGGGCGGCAGCTGGATCATGTGATGAAGGAGCATATGGTTGTCCTACCCGCAAAAGGCCGGTTGAAAGGAACCATTGGTCATCCGTACCGCTTAAGGCTGAAGTTTTGAAGTTGGAGAAGTGTGTCAACAGTGCAACCACATGCTATATGAGCAATGGCTTGGTCAAGTAGGTTAGTCAGCCTTTAGTGCCGATGTTGCCGTACCGCAAAAGGGGTGGACGTAGTTACGAGGACCCTCGGCACAGATGGGGGGACCAGAGTGCAGGGACATACTCTTGACTCCGAGCCAGACCCGGTGGGCATGTCACACCTTAGGGGGATCTAGTTAAAAGACCTCGTCACAATCTCCCTATTGCAATGCTAGCGACGGCCAGTGGCAACAAGGTGAGATTGTGTCATGTGGGTAAAGTGTACAAACTCTGCAGAGTAATAAAACTAATCGATTAGCCGTGTCCACGGTTATGGACAACACATGACTCATTCATGATGAAAAGGACATGTCCCTCTCCCCCTTGCTACTTCCCTCTACCCCTTTGCTGATGAAATCTATGGTCGAGTTAAGGCGGGAGTCCTTGCTCGATCGTGTTGGTCGTGGACCACACCTATTGAGAATCACCCCTGATAATAAAGCAGATTTATATCAAAATGCTGCCTTCGAATCTGTTTAAGTAATTCAACTAAAAGATTGCTTTACGCAACTAGGCCCTAAAACCTTCCTTTAAAGCCTTGCATATAGTATGGTAGGACCATCTGCTGCCAGGTGGCTTGCTGAGTACGTGAAATACTCACCGTGTATGTGTTTCGTGGTGGTGTGCAGAGGAATATGCTGAAGAAGGAACCGGTTAAGACTTCTTCTATGATGAGCCCGAAGAATAGGTCGTGTGGCTTCCGTCAATTGCCTGTGGCACGGATGGAGTCGCTTCACTTTTATTTTCCGCTGTTTGCCTCTGATGTAATAAATGTCGTTAGACATGGAATGTAACACCCATCTTATTATATAAATAAGTTCTTGCGTTCGTCATGCATACATGGCATCATCCATGCACAACCCTTGCATAAACTTGAATATTGAAAAGCTATGTTTTATAGAATATGTACATATCTCATTCTTAGAACTCAATTTGTGTAAAACAACACCAATCAACTTATTTGGATAACTACCAAAACCCAAATGTATTATGGGCTTATTTTCCAACAATAGCTTTATGTATAAGATTTAGCTCTCTGTGTTCATCCGGAAGTTGGTCCGGAACCTCCGGGCGGAGCCTCCGGGGTGCTCGGAATCTTCCGGGTGGCCTCCGAGCTAATTTCCAGATGAGTCCAGAGAGGGTTGAGCGAGAGTTGGCCAGCCGGAGGTCCGATCCGGAACCTCCGAGCTGAACCTCCGGACTGTCCGGAAATTCTGGATGGTCTCCGAGCTATTTTCCAAGGGAGTCCAGAGAGCATGTAGGTGATCCCGGTGCAACCAGAGGTCCCATCCGGAGCCTCCGGGATGAACCTCCGGGTGAGTCCGGAATCCGGCTGGGCTCCGGATTGATTTCCGGGAGAGTCCAGAGAAGGGAATTCGCTCGTTTTGTGAAGGCCGGAGGTTCATTCCGGAACCTCCGGGTGGTACGTCCGGTCTGCCCGACTCCGAGTCATTTCCGGGCTACTTCCGGGTGAGCACCCGAATGTCAGAACTCGGTTGCCACGTCGCCACCGCTGTTTGGGGGCGGTGGGCGGTGGAGCCTCAGTGGAGAGCTCGCCAGCCTCCCTATAAAAGGCGCCAAGGCCCTCCTTTCCCTCTTTTTCTCCTCCCGGGCCAAATCCCTTTTCTTTTTCTTTCTTCCCGAGCTCGTCTCCTCCAACCGGCACCTTCTTCTTCAGCTCCGGTGCCAGCTCCGGCGAGCCAGCACCGCCTCTCCGGTGAGCCAGCCCCTCTCCTCTCCCTTCCCTCTTCCTGCATTCCTCTTCCTCTCCCCTCACCCCTCCTTCTCTCCTCCTTGCTCAGGTCCAAGCCGAAGCTCCAGCTGCCATTTCCGGACCATCCGGAGCTCCTCCGGGCTGCTCCTTCTTAGGCAAGCAAGAGCAGACAGAGGGTAGGGTTGGGGTGTGCTTAGTGTAAACTTATGCATTTCTTGCAGGTTTTATAAGGGGATTAAAGTACTAGGAGCTAATGCCAAAGGCTACATATTTGAAAATGCTATATCTAGTAACTCTAATTCTAAAAATTATAAATTTATATGCTCATATTTGTTGCTAAGTTTTCTTTAACTTAGTTCTATGCATTTGCAAGGCTCACACATAAAATTTTAGGTCATCCTTGTTTAAACCCTAATATGAACTTGAACCCGATATGCCATGCATATGTTCGCTAGGATAATTAGTTGAATCCTATAAATCCAAATTGAGGCATACTCTTATTATAAACCCTAACATCCACAAACCACCTTAGCATTTCATGTCTAGCATTTCCATCATGCATACATGCTGGAAACTTATTTCTTTCGTTATTTCCTTTCCGGTGTCTCGTGTTGCTTGCGACAGAGCCCGAAGAGGAAGAACCCCAAACTATTGAGCTCACCCAAGTCTCCGAATCCTACGACCAAGGCAAGCAGAGCTTGTTGCATTCTTTTACTTTCCGTAATTACGTATATGTGTGAATGCTTGTTTGAATCGTATGTTGGAATTGAGCTCACTAGCATGCGTAGGATGTATCGCTATGTTAAGAACTTCAATTATTGCCCGATTAACTCAACCTGTTAAGGTGAGATGTGAGAGCCGAGGGGGTGCACGGGAATAACGTTGGTATTGATTGGAGGTGAGGGCAACCTAGGAGTAAGTAGAGTTTTGTTGCCATACCAACCGAAGGTGATTTCCCGTGTCACTTTCCTATTAACGTGTGGACGTTACCGAGAATCGATGCCGGGGTGTAGTTGAGGTAAGTCTCAGGCCCTGGAGCCTTGCAAACTCCTGGGGATAATGCACTCACTATACTCAGGGTAGTCGTATTGTCGGTAACGGTTCGAGAGATTGATTGAATTTGATTTTGTGATGAACCTATAATTTTAATGGGGTGTGGGCTACCCCTGTGTGATATTCCAATTATCTTGATCATCCTGGTATTCATGGAAATGCTGAAGCACACTTGACCCTACCACTTATGCTTATGCCATGAACTATGTCACAACGTTTGTGATGTATTGATTCGATGGAAACGCATCATGTTTAATTACTATGGTAGTGAGCATGTGTAGGGCATGAAATCAAGCACGAATAAGTCTTGCGAGTACTTTTGTACTCACCTAGGATATTCCTAGACTTTTGCAGGTGAGCCAACTGTTGCGGAGTTTGGTGATGATGCTTAGTCCGATGGTTTCCTTGGTCCGCGTTCGACTGATGGGAATGAATTGGCTTTTGTGCAGCGGTTGATGCACCGCTGCGGGGCTTTTGTTTCGTTTTCCACTGCATTGTAAATATTTCAATCTGGACTAAATTTACGGTTATCGCCGACTGATGTATCTTTAAAGTTCACTAAGTGGGCATCTAGTTCTATTATCATATTGTAGAGTTTGTGTGATGGTATTCTTGCTGTCCAACATGTGCCCCCACCTCCCGTCTATCATGCGTGTATGTTGAATGGGGAGTGTGGATGGTTGCACATGGAGGAACTCATTATTTTCTTTTGATTCAAGTGAAGTGCAAAGTGAATGTACGGTCCATTGCCAAAGTGAGTCATACGCGAAAGGCGTATGTATTTGGAATCGTGATCCCTCAATCAGGCCGTGGTGATCCATACGCATTGCGTCGTATGCTGGTCACACGGGGCGGGGGTGGGCCATAGTCCGTCGCAGGTAGCGATTATGGTCACCGTCTTCACTAGTTGTGAATTCTTTGAATTGAATTAAAATGCCGGGTCCCTCACATGGAACTTTGTAAGCCATGTGGCATATTGTACTCAGTTAAGTTTTACACTTTGAATGCATGCAATGTTATTCATTTCGCCTGTGTATCATCAGCGTGATCCTGGACTGACGAGGATATACATAGGGAGGGTCTAGTAGTTGAAACTAGACTCTCACAAAGGAACCAGAAGAAGAAGTTCGGAAAGCTTCGTTGGAGGATATTGAGGTTCAAGATGATCTGACATATGAAGAATACCCAATCAAGATTCTGGAAGAGAAAGCAAGAACCACCAAGAGGAAAGTGATCAAGTTTTGCAAAGTTCAGTGGAGCAACCATTCCACAGAAGAAGCAACGTGGGAACGAGAAAAAGACCTGAAGGAGGAGTTTCCAGATCTGTTCTCTAGCTTCAAATCTCGGGGTCGAGATTCTTTGTAAGGGGGGTAGAGTTGTAACATCCTCGATTTTTGAGGGCTTGAAAAAAAAATTTAAAGGAAAGAGGATGTCCAACTATGTAATATGTTAATATGTATTTTTATTGGATTTTATTTCAAATTAATTCAACTATATGAATTAATTTGAGAGCAATAAGAGTGTTTTTGATTTTTAATTGGATCATCATTTGAAAATTTGTCCCAAAAGTATTTTTATTGAGTTTCCCATGCTCAATTTGATTTATTGGAATTTTTCTGGAATTTTTGGAAGCGTTACAGTATTTTTTAAAAGCCTCTATGGATTTTCTGCAATTATTTTAAATCAAAAAATGTGTTTTTCCTTTTTTGGGTTTTCTGGGCCAAAAGCCCATCTCCCCCTCCCCTGGGCATCGCCTGGGCCGGCGGCCCAGCCCACCTGACCGCCCTGGCCCGCTCGGGCCTGCCTCCTCCCGCGGCTTGGGCCGCCGCCCCCTTCCTCATGGGCCACCCTGCCCCGGCCCAGCAGGCCGTCCCTCCCCTCCCGCCTGGGCCGCCCCTCCTCCCTCCTGGGCCGCGCGCCAGCAGGCCGCCTCCCCCTCCCCTTGCTGCTAGGCTACGCACCAGGCAAGGCCTGACCGGCCGGTTGGGCGCCTGGGCTGCCTTGTGCGCCTGGGCAGCCAGACCAAGCGGCGAGTGCGCCGTGTGCTGTGTCGCGGTAACGCGCGCAAGCCGCGCATAACGCCCGTCGCCGCCGATTCATTTTTTTGAAAATAAATTTCAGTGATTTGCCCCCTTTAATCCGGCCTTAATTGCAATTAACTCGTGCCCCTTCCCCTCCCCTATTCCTCCTATAAAAACCCCCTCTCCCCTGTGGTTTTCCCCTTTGATTTTCTCTCCAAAATTTCTTCCACCACCTCTTCTTCTTCCCCAACTCCGACGATCTCCTTCTCTCATCGGTTTCTCCACCCACGGTGAGTCTCTCTCCAATCCCCCTCCGAGGTAGACTCCCCGCAACCTCTAGATCATTTCCCCTCCACCAATTTTGGCCAATATTCATCCATATGTGCAGCCATTAATCTTTGAATCATCTATTTTGCCCTCTGTGCTGTATCGCAAACAGTAGTTCATGGTACTGTAGCACATGAACAGTAAACCCATGAACAATACCTCCACCCAAATTTTGAATCCACCCAATGTAGGTCTGATCTTTGATCTCAGTAGTAAAATGGAACCCTTAGAACCCCACGAATCCAATGGTGCGATTGGATTTTTAATCCGACCGCTAGATTTTGAATTATATCCAAATTTGGATGAAATTTGACCAAATTCGGGATAACTTTGTACTGGATGATAATTTTGAAGTAATTCTTTTTCTGTAGATTACTAGTATGCTAAGGAGTACTTCTGTAAAGTTTCATAATTTTTGGACTTGCCTAGAATTTCTTAGAATTAAAATAATCATTATTTTAATTATTAAAAATAGAAATGCTCTCTGTTATTTATATTCAATTTTTGCCTAGGATCAGAGAACCCTAAAACTAATTTATCATGTGAACCAAAACATTTTTACTGCAATGGTTAGGGCTATAAAAATCAGGATGTGCTCTAGGTTGTTTTAAAATGTATCTTTAAAATGCTGAATTGGCATTAATGTCTTTATAAATCTGTTTTAGCCATTAAAAATTCATGTCTAGTACCCAATAAATCATGTTATATCCTAGGAATGATGTTAAGTCATGAGAGCCCTTTTTGGGTAATTAAATAATGTTTTACAATGATTTTAGGGTAGATTTCATGCTTAGAATAATGGTTCTAATTACTTAAATACATTTTCAGAACTTTGCCAAACATGAAATGTCTCTGGAATTGTTATTAAATCATGTTAATCCAATTGTATGATTGATGTTAATTAGTATTTTCTACTTAATTGTTACACTAGAAATGCTAGTAGTTGCCTTAATTAATCAATGTTCAGATTAAAAATTATTATTAAATCATTTTTGGTACTGTACCAGTACTGTTAACATATTCTAGGATGATCCATGTTTAATTAGCTTACGCTAATGATAAAGAATAGCCTTTAGCTTAATTTCTAGTCTTTAATATAATAGAAAAGCCTGTGTAAATATGGTTAGATGTTGTTAATTTATTCTTTACTGTTATTAACCATTATAAATATTTAGGATTTACCTAAATATTTATTTGTGGTTAATTGTGAATTGTTTTGTCCTTTTATCATGATTACTAGCATGTTAAGGTGTATGTTGTGTATATATATAAGAATATCTATTAAAATACCCGATAAGGGATATATCTATGTTATTTCTATGTATATAATATGTATGTATGGTTATGGCCAATCCTAGAAGGCCCAATCTTTCTTCGCGATGACGCTATCGCGCCATTGTTCCATTCCGCCTCATCTTACCTTTGTCGTGCTTCTCTCTTGTGTTGCTTTTCGGAATACTTCTTTAGAGTTGGTTATTTATTTGCTTTGCTCGTTGCGTTGCGACAATAGGGAGTGAAGAGACCGACCCGGTGCCCCAAAGCAGCTGAAGAAGGAGAGTACTACCACGAAGGCATGCCCCCTTTTTTCTTGACCATATTTGATCCTATATTTTTGAATTCATTATATTTTGTCATTTACAAACATGCATGCTGTTTTAATCCAGTAGCTAGCGTGTCGATTGACACACCTTTCCCCTTTCCACTTGTCACCATGTTTACTTGATACCCTGAGTAGATTAATAGGTTTTATTCTGAATAGAGTAGAGGGGGATCTAGCTAAAAGACCTCGACACGGTCACCCTGCCGACACACCGATGAGCGTGTGTACAAGCCCGATCAGCTTGGCATAAGGAGATGACCGTGTCATGTGGGTAAAGTGTACAAACTCTGCAGAGTAATAAACTAATCGATTAGCCGTGTCCACGGTTATGGACAGCACATGACTCATTCTTGATGAAAAGGACATGTCCCTCTCCTCCTTGCTACTTCCCTCTACCCCTTTGCTGATGAAACCTATGGTCGATCTAAGGCGGGAGTTCCTTGCTCGAATGTGTTGGTCGTGGACCACACCTGTTGAAAATACCCCTGATATTAAAAACTGTTTTATATCAAAATGCTGTCTTCAAATCTACTACAGTAATTCAAATTAAAAGTTTGCTTTACGCAACTAAGGCCTAAAGCCTTCCTTTGAAGCTTTGCATGTAGTATGGTAGGACCATCTGCCGCCAGGTGGCTTGCTGAGTACGCAAAGTACTCATCATGCATGTTTTGTTGTGGTGGTGTGCAGAGGAGTATGCTGAAGAAGGAGCTAATGAAGACTTCTATGATGATCCTGAAGAATAGGTCGCGTGGCTTCCGTCAATTGCCCGTGGCACGGATGGAGCCGCTTCGCTTTTATTTTTCGCTGTTTCCTCTGATGTAATAATGTCGTTAAGACATGGAAGTGGCATATCGTACTCAAGTTAAGTTTTTAACTTTGAATGCATACAATGTTATTCATTTCGCCTGTGTACCGTCAGCGTGATCCTGGACTGACGAGGATGTATACAGGGGGGTCTAGTAGTTGAAACTAGACTCTCACAAGAAGACTGACTGAAACTTGTCTAGAAGAGGTTGAACCTCTAGTGGAACAACCAACTACTGAGCATGCTCAACGGAACAGAGTTCCACCAAGGTACACGCAAAGATATCAAGGGAAACACCCTATAAAGTGATTGTGGAACCGTTGCGAGAGAAGGATAGCCACTTGTGTGCCCAGTCCACATATATGGGGCTATGCTACATCAACCAATCCAATCCCAGAATCCCATCATAGAAGCCAAGAGATAAAACCTTGAATTGGGTTAAAAAACTGATGACCAGAACACCACCACTGACAAGAAGGAATGATGCTTGTATAGGACGACTTAGCACAATCAGCTACTTTAACTTGAACCACAAGTGACAGGGGCACAATACCCACTAATTTAGAAATTGTAGAAGTGTCGATGACCGGTAAACCGCCGATCTTACGTAATACGTGGAGAAAAGAGAGGAGATCGTATTCAGAAGCTGATCGCAAATTGGGCCACTAGTGACAAGGTTTATACAGGTTCGGTCCTCCCTCAGGATAACAACCCTATGTCCTGTTGGTTTATATTGATCATGAGACAAGGTAAAAGGGGTGTGTCTAGTCCTAGATAGGATCTACAACTAGTCGGAGGTGGTTGTCGAGACTGATCTTCCCTTCTACTCACTCGGAAGTCTATTGAACTTGAGATGTCTGTTCCAGATTGAGATTCAAATTCAGATGTCTGTTCCAGATTGAGATTCAGATTCAAATGTCTTCTCCGAAGGCCATCGGGGGTCCTTTTATAAATGGTATACCGTATCGTGGGAGATACGAACTCATCCCCGAGTAGGACTCCATCATCCTTAAACATCGGGATTGATTGTCTAGTTTAAGGAGTCCCGGATACCCACGGGTGATTTCCTTATCGACCTAGAGTTCCTCTTCGAGGTCCCGGATAATTAGGATATTCCTAGGTCTTTGTGTATTCGTATACGGATACTGTCGTCATATATAGTAGTTCTACACTACTCATCATCAAGAAGTATTTAGGAAGGAGTGGGTACTACCAATGTCAACACATTGTAACTACAAGGTACCAGCAGAAGGAGTATCTGAGATAGCAGCAGGCACAACCATAAGATGAACATCCTGGTCCTCTGTCACAGCTTGTCGCATCATGGCATAGGGATCAACCTGCAGTAACTCCACCATTTCTTGCACCATATGTAACTGGACAGTAGCTTGACATTGATGGCCTTGTGGAAAGCACAAAGAGGGCCCACTTGTTGTCTGATTTGCCACCCAATGGTACATCTCCTGATTGTCTATCCTCTAAGGCCGAAGTGAAGCCGAGCGAGGCGGTGGAGTAAGGGGTAAGGATTGAGCACTCCTTCCAACTGTGCTAGGAGAAACCAGTGACCAAGTGCCGTTAGTTGGAGCCGATCTTGTGCCCACCTCATGTAACAAAGAAAGAGAATATGCAATATCCAATTATAATAGCAGATAATTCATCTACTAACTCCGTGAAAGCTTTACATATTCCTCAATTGTACTAGTTTGAAAAATATGGAACAAGTGACGAATCAAGGCATGTTGTTGATTGCACCCAAAATGATTAGAGGCTCAACTGCAAACTTCCTTCCAAGAGATGTGTGGAAGCCGGCATTGAACACATTGCAGCCAATGCGCCGCCGCGCCTTCAAACTGCATCGTGGCAATCGTGTTCCATAGGGATAGATTGGTACCATACAGATTGAAATAATCCTCACATCTCTTTTGCCACAACTTTGGATTCGCACCATCAAATTGGGGAAAATCAACCTGAGGCAATTGTCTGTGTGGATCCGAAGAAGAAAAAATAGGACGAGGAGTGGGGAGTCAAAAAATGATGGGGTAGAAGATTCCTGAAAATCTCTCGCACCTCTGACCGAAGGAGTAATATAGGCCGTGACGGACTCATATGTCATCCTGCGATGAAGCTTGTTGTCACAGTGCCCATCTTGGCCAACCTCGTCGTCCACCAGCTACTTGGGGGAGCAGCTTTGGTTGCTCGAATCGAACAACGTGGTGCAACTCCATGCGGACCTTGCCGATGTCGGCACGAAGCTTGTCAGTGACGCCCTTGAAGTGGATGCAATACTTGTCCGCTACTATGTCCATCTCTGTTTGGTTCTTCAGGGACGCCACCTCCATCTCAAAACGAAGTAGTTCGAACAACAACTTTGATTCGAGGCTTAATTGTTCCATGGCTTCAAAATGGATTCGAGTGGCGTGGGAAGTATGGTATGGGTGGGTGGGGATCTTCAAGATGGAAGGGCTCTGATAACAGATTGTCAACCACTCGGAATCAATGCTAAATTGGAAGTGGGGAGGAGAGGATTCGCTCGAGGAATTAATCAAGTTCTATATGTATTGTTCATGCCAGTGGTTACGGCAATGTCGTTTACAACGTCGCCACCCAAATCGGAGTACCCTTAGGGCCTACTTGGGAGCCTTGGGAATTAATACCCTTGTAAACACATTACAAGGGTATTTTACAAGGCCCCAAGAAACACTTAAATGTAAGGGTATTTTTTCTGGTTGTAAACTCTTGTTTGGGTAAACTCTTATAAACCATTGCAAACTCTGTGCATTAGCAATTCCCTCTTTGTCTGTAAGAGATGCGTATTGTACTGGACTAGCTGACTTATACCATGATCAAAACAAGCATAATTGCAGCATGCAAGAGCAAAGCAGATCATAAAAGAGTACCAATAGGGTGTCACACTAATTCATGATATAATTTCCAACCAAAAAATGTTGTCACTACACTTTACAAAATCAAAGTCCAGGATAGTGTATCTTCATGCCCAAGAATCCAATACACGTTTTCAACAAAGAATTTCTAACTCCTATGTATTCACCTCACAAAAAGTGTCCATTCAAGGTCACCATATACACATAAGTAGAGGGGGAACCGCAAGTTCAAATAAACAGCTGGCTCAAAAAACATACCATAAAAATCTCAAGGATAGATCATAACCTCTTATCACAGTTCTAGCTGCTAAGAAAGGATCAGCGTACATACACAGTCACCAAACAGTACATATAGATATCTATGACCACGGAAAATCGCGAGTGTTTGTTGGTTTCTTCTTGAACTCAATTTGATTTCACTTTGCTTCTATTGAATAAAAAGAGAAAATTAGGCAGCTTAATTTAGTGCTAATACCTGAGAAAAAATAATAAATTAGTACATGATACCCACACAGATCCTATGTTGAAACTATTAATTTCAACTTCTCTAATTTCATGAAGTTCTTAAATGGACTAATACTACAGTGCACACGTACACGTGCCTTCACATATAGAACAATCAGTGTCATTGTCCTACCTTTTTCTGGTTTAGGTAAACAGTACATATTTAAACAACAGCAAGGAACTACACATTGCATTAGTAGCTATTTTTCTCCAATTACTCCATTATATGCCTCATCTCATGCTAAATATAGTAATCTCGCTAAGGAGTACTAAGAACTATAGTAATCTGTTAACAGATTCCGAAATGGATGAAGTATTAAGAACTTATATACAAAGATAATGTCTTAGTTTTACCAAACCAATGTCATAGTGAAAAACAAATTAAAGATTGCTTCTATCACAAGCCAAGCTCAAACAAAGGGCAATCATCTATTAACCTCTAAATTTTGAAATTTTTATGGGTCCACTTGGTTGGTGCCAAATGGGGCCAGGGTCACATGAGCACTCAGCTACAAATGATATATAGTCATTAAGAATAAATAGAAAGAATAATTGAGAGAAGCAAATCCAAAACCACATTACTTACATAGAGCAACTGAATCTCAACCTTTGTCACTTCTTTCTTCAACCACAAACTAGGAAGTCTTGAGCCATAGCCTAAGAAAAGTTTTCGATTCTCTACATTTTTTAAGATATCGCTAGCAAGAACCTTGGTCTCATCGGACATATCGTCCATGACAATGAGGACCTCCAAACAGCTCGTGATAGAATATTGCTTTGAAGCTTCTCCTTTCATGCTTGCTTTTCTCTCTTGAAATCAACATAAGCCAACATTGTTTCTTCCATACGTGGTATCGATGTGGTACCCTTTTGTTTCTTGGGTCTTACTCCTTGTGCTCCACTATTCCCATTTCTTGGATTACCACTTCTTTGCACTTCTTCATATGCTTCATCATCTTCAAGGACAAAATATTCATCATGTCAATCTTGTGGTTCTTGATGACCAAAACTCCTTTTATTGGCTTCCATTCTTTCAACTTCGTATAAAGAGTTACGCCCTTCATCTTCAACAATGTAATTCACCAACCCTTGACATACTGATAAATCCATTCTTCTAGGGGGATTTTATGGAGTGCATTCTTTCATCCCTAGGATCTTTTCTACCCATGCTTGAATGTGATTTGGTCCTTCCTCCAACATCACGGCTTATATTTCCAACACAAGGAGGTTGACTAGATGTAATGCAATGTTTACCTTGCGCAATATTTCCTTCATACAAGCGATCTAGTGCCTCAAACAACGGGAAGTTTTTGCCTTCATACTTATTTAGTCTTGAGTCCTCCTACCAATTTAATCAAGGGATCAGTTAGTTGGGTACATGAAGAAAAATTCTGTATTAGAAGGGTTAGAAGCTTACTTCTATGATCTCTTCCCACTTCTCTGTCATAGTATTAATCATGCAAGTAGTTGGATTCCATGAAATACCGCTTTGCTTCATAATAGATTTTATGACCTTGAACTCTTTTTTCAACTATGCTTCTTTATCTTGAACTTGAGACTTTGTAAATCTTGCTTCAGGATCTGGTTCACGATCCTCAAAGTTTGCTCACTTCTTTCACGATCTGGTTCCAACCTTAAGAATATCATCCATTCTAACCACAATAATGAGAGAGATTGTACTCTGTAAGTACATCCACCAATCCATTTTCATATTTTGATGTCCACCTTGTTCTTTGTGCCATTAGAGCGTAGAACAAAACAAAGAAACATATATTATTGCAACAATGAGACTAACATTAATCATAAAAAAGTTCAACAATGGCACAAAAGACAAACCTTTTTTGCTATATTACAATAAATTAGTTCAAATGGAATAAATACAACATAAAATGCTCATTGCACGGATCTTTGTTGCACTCTTCTTGTCCTACTCCTTTCATAATCAATCCACATTTTTTCGCTATATCATCTCTCATAGCATTACCCAAATTTCTCCGATTGTTTGATGGTGTAGAATTATCTCGAGGTGTCCTCGTCTCCACTAGGAAGAGTGACAAATTTACAAGGATCAATTTGATTCTTTTGGGTAGTGAGCCATTCTTCATCACCTTTGTGGCTTTCGATAAAATTATGCGATACAATTGCTGCTACAGGAATTTTCACTTGAATTTCTATTGGATAGTGTTTACCCACTTTTACTATAGAAAACCGTATCTTCAAGACTCCAATTACACTCTCTATATGGTTCCATAGGCAGGCATGCCAAGGATTCAAGAGCTCTTTATAATCCTTTGATCGGCAGTTCCTTCGACCTTGTTCTTTAAGATGGTATCGGACCCCTCTGTAAGGAGCAAGAAAGTTAGGTGTATTTGTATACCCTCCATCAACCAAATAGTACTTGCATGTAGGTACTCGAAAGCCAGATTGGATACCAGAATTTAATATCCCAGCATCTGATGTAGACTCTTCCCAACTAATAGAAACATAGATAAAATTAGGTTAAAATCACAAGCAACCATGATGTTTTGAGAAAGAGTCCCCTTTCTATTTCTGTAAGGCGCAACCTCGCTGGCTGTCATCATGAAAACATTAGTCCCATCTATTGCACCAAGGCAATTCTGCAATAGAAAAACTACAGTTCCGACTAAGATATACTAGGAGAGGATAGAAATTACTAAACTACATAGCCATAGATGACATGTACATCAAAATAAGGCAACAACTATGGATTTGATGATATTTTCCAATAAGTATCCGTAGAGGGAGGCTTGACAAGGTCGGATGTCAACGAGGTGATTGCATCAAAGCAAGATATATGTGTCTATGGATTGTTTCCGGGCTATGTTGAAATCTACCAGTCAACGTGCGAAAGCTAGCATTTTGTGAAAGCATGTACATAAATATTCCTAGCTGCTCTTCAACACTGACCCTTTTTTATGTTGCAAAAGATCTTTCAACCTAAGATGATTACAGTGCTTGAAAAATATAAGACTCCATTTCTTTGAATATTGTAACATCTAACAGGGTGACCTTCCAACAATTCCCGAATGTATTTTGCACCCATAAGAATTGATGTATAACATGGAGTTCTAATTTTCTTAGATGCTTGGTGCAATGCTAGAAAAACCAAAAAAATTAACTCTTCCTCCTCTTCCTCCTCAGAATTGATACCAATATCCATTTTCAAATAACTCATAATATACTAATAAGAAAATGAGACAAAACATAAGTCACAACCAATAAAAATTTATTATGTAGAAAGACTTACAGGCTTCTAGCCATACAAAATTTACACTACGAACCAATTGCTAATCAGATTTAACAAATTGTTGATTTAAAAACACAATGGTAGTTGGACAATATCACTATAATGCCTATATGATTATATGCTTGATATAAGCTTATAGCTTAGTACAACACTTTCAGTACTTGAGCATATAAGCTTAAGCTTCATGTAGCCTACTCCATTGTGTATATTTCAAAGGGACGATTGTGGGACTGCGGGTTATGGTCAGGAAGCAGCACGGATTTAAATTTCCTGCTTTATGCGTAATTAAAATTTAAGGCTTCTAGGATCAATACTCTCTGATCAGCTAACATTTAACTATCATATCAACCCAAGAGAGCAGTATTTGTGAGGGAATTAATAATATTAAATCAACAGCATGTAGAGATATGCTTAGCATATTAGTTGTAATCCTCAGTTGCTATTATCCACAAGCAAAGTGTAATTCTCAGTTGCCATTATCTAGGAGTAACTGTCCTGATACTGGTTAAAACCCCAATAATGTCAAAAAAACTATAAGAAACTGAAAACAAAAACAAAATAAGGTGTATGAATGTGGCGTACCTGGTTTTAAGGTCAGATAATCCCTTGTGTTTACTGTACCGGTCCCATGATCAGTAGCCAGTACACACAAGTTAACATGTATACCATTGTCATACATGCATACTTCAGTGTATGAGGTACAAATAGACCGTCGAGGTCGAGGTCTTATACCTGTAGCCCAACGGCGAAAATCTTGCGGCGGAAATCAATCGGTGATGTGGCCCATCAATATGTCATATCTGACAAGTAACTAAGCGGGGTTATGCCCTAACTTTCGCAAATACAATCGTTGTCCTCGGAATCGATGTCTTCTTCGTCTAGCCAAATCAACAAGTCAGGTGAGTACATTGAATGTACTCGCAAGCATCCCGCAGGGGGAGTATAACAAATGTATTTCATGCCCAGCTTGTTCAATAAACGGGGCTCTATCCTAAGTTGACTGTTGAGTAGAAAAAGTAAGTTCTCTTTTGAATTATGATAAAAGTAGCTTCAAAAGCATTTCAGAAAGCAAGCCCGTCTCTGACAGGTTAGTATCTGGTGCTGGAAGTTACATTCAGGCAATCGTCAACTAGAGGCCGATAACCCTTGTATCACCTCAGGTAATCCTTAGAGCCTACCCGTGCTACCACCTCGCAATATGGGCTAGGTTTCACTTCTACCGTTCCTCACTACCAGCCTATAACTCAAACTACATACTGTGGACACATCATGCCCATGTCCTTAATCCCATTCCCCAGATTTCGTAACCAAAACTTAGTCTAACCAATGTGTGGCCTTTCCAAGTCATGTCCATAGCCGATGACGCGGCTATTCGAATAGATTTTAACACTCTACAGAGGTTGTACGGCTTTACCACAAGATGTAAGTCCCCCTTGTTGCCATGGCCAGATGAGCACTTTTTACAAGGGGTCCCGGCAGGTTTATTACAACGAGGCATTTTCCCCATTTTCATACCAGTACTAGACCCGCTAGATAAGATCTACCTAGTCTCCGCTTGTGCTCGGTAACTCCTGACCCACAATCTGAAGTGGACTTACTTTTGTGTCGAACGACTCCCTACATAGTCACGCAGAGGTCCTCTAGGGATGCCAATCTACCTAGCACTCTCTTCCTACTGCCCACGGGTCCAGACACTAGCACTCGATAGGGTAATTAGCCAATTCCTTCCCATAAAGGACATGTAGACGTACAGGGTGAACTTGGTCGAGCGGCACTTAGGCTCGATCCTTAATTGATTCGGACAAGACTACACATCATCACCTCATAGCCATGTCCCTACATGCTACAAACATTCCTCCGATCTCTACTTACTGTTCTCACCCGAATCAAAATCATCCCCCATTTTAGTTTAGGGTTTTGCAAACATCACTTTCAAACAATCACCTCGGAAGGTACTCGCCTTCCTGAGGGTTTTAATCCTATAACCAAAGGGGTGGTTCGCGTGAGTCGGACAAAATATTTTTTTTTCTATATAGCAGGTCTAAGCATGGCTATCGCCTATATTCCTAAATACATTGCTGGACGTACGATGAGCAGCAAATAATACTAGGGTTACAAGGATATACTTGTCGAACCTATTTCTCGTGCATCTATAGGATATATCTAGGTCGAACATAAAATATCGTTGATATTCACATAGCATGCAGAGTTGCAAACAAAGTATTTAAGTTTTGATATATATGGGATTCAACATGATCAAAGTGGGAATGTTTGCTAGGCAGTCTCGACTGGTTCTCGAGCTTTGAACTTGATACGGCAATCGCCCAGAATCCTTCGTGCGGGATTTCATAACGTTGTATCTACACGTCAGAAAAACATCGGATGAACAACGAGACGAGGAAGAACCAATTATACACTCAAGGTATGATAAGATATGAGTTCAGGTCCTAAGGGTTGTTTAGGGCTTCTGAAGTTATGCAGTGGGATTAATATTGCATGAAATAAGGTCTTCCACAACTCTAGAATCTGCGATCTACCTGGTTAGTACCACATTCACATCTTAGTTGTTCTCGGGTTCCATATTGTAATTGGGGCCAGGGGGCAATCACATGTTTTAGGGTTTTTAGAACATTGGATGAGAAGCTTCTTGGTGTGAGATTGCGAGTATATACATATGTGACATTTAGGGTTGTATATGTATCTTAATAGACCTACACACCTCCACTGTTTCTTCACTTCATAGGGAGTTTTGTAAACCAAGGCTTGCTGGACCGAATAGGTTGTGCATTACTTTACAAGATGCCCAGAAGGGAGCATGCATGCATACCCTAGTCAAATATAAGTCTTCTGTGGTACACTTACAAATGCAACATGATTTTTATTAGTTTATCCTAAAGGAATTTAAATTTCGGAATGCTCCCGGTCCCCAGAATTGCTAGATTTTATTCTTGAATATTTTTAATCAATTTACTTAGAGTGAACACGGAGGAGGTATATTTATATATAACATGCATACTTAGAATACATTTAAAATTCAAATAACCCACAAAAGTAAGATAGTTGTATCAGAGGGTAGGTTTTGGTTTTGCAAGAATATAGGAAGAACAGAGCCAATTGGAGCTTCAACATGAGAGAAATGGGCTCTCAAAATGTCACCGAAGGAGGAATAAGGAGGGAGAAAGCTGCCGACAAAGAGGGGGACAATGATGTCAAAGGCGGGAAATGAGGAGACACTTTTGGCATGTTGGAAGCTACAATCAGTGAAAACCTGGGAAGGGATACACCTTCTCTTCACTGATCACAGGAACCAAGGAAGGCCTGGGAGACAATACATTTTATAGCAAGGAAGACGTACTACAGAGGTATAAATGAGGGAAACACGTTTTCAAAGGAGGAAAACGTATTTGGGTTCCACGTGTCCACTTGAGTTGCAGGCGTGTCGCAGTGACTGGCGGTGCTAACCGAGGCAGGCCTGAGCAATCTCAGTGGACTGATAGCGGGCGGCGACGGCGGAGGTACGGGGTTCTTGGTCGGCGGCGACAGGGCGAGGCACGGGTCTAGGGGGCGCTTGGGCAGCTCGGAGAGAGCGCTCGCCGGTGGCGTATAGCGGCGCGCCTAATGGCCGAGTGGATACCGGGGTAGGGGACGGCTGTAGGGTTGCGGAGTTGACCCTGGAGCGGCAACGCGGTAGGGAGTAGAGGCAGGGAAGGCTTGCGGCCAAGAGGAGGTGCTGCCAAGGGCTTCCTTCACAGCGAGGTGACGAAGGTCGACTAGCAGCCGGAGCAGCGGCGGGTAGAGAGGGTGAAAGAGCATCTAGGCTCCTAAATAGTTTTGATGGTTAATGACAACCCAAACTGGAATCTAATGTTTACAATGAGTATAAGCAGGATGATTAGGTTCTAGGAAGAAGAGTCATCCAGGAAAGGATGACCACCCAAAAGTACAAAGGTGGTTTTCCAGGACAAGAAGATAGCGGCGCTGGGCAGCTGTACCACAGCTGTGAAGAAGCCGGTGCTGTGCAAGGAGTTGCAAGCAAAGTAATGGTTGCTTGATGCATCAAGAGCCGTGACTACAGTTGGTGGAAGCTGAAGCCTAGATTTGCTAATTTTTTTGAGTCCTTAGAAAACACCTGTACTATCAAGAGGGATGAAGTAGCAATGATTTTTAGAGGTTCTTTTGCTCAATGCTCAGAGTGTTGGATAGTGGCACTGATGTCTTGAGGTCAGTGGCCCTGTAACAACAGTTTTGCACAAGTGTGAAACTGGGTTGTGCTAGCACACTGCTGTGCTAGCTCCCTAAAACCCTAGAGCCAAAGTCACCTGTGTGACACAGCTGTGTCATAGATGAACAACCGCTCTATGACTCAGGTACATCTCTGTGCCAGGGAGAGCTTAAAAATGCTAAGGGAACTACACTGCAATAGTTTGTCTACCGAGTCAGAAAACTGTTGGAGGTTCTCTCCTGAGTGGGCATCAGGGTTGGTTGTGTGCGCTGAGGGCATGTAATGTGCCAAGGCTAGACTGAGTAGTGAGGCTACGTTAGTTAGGATTTCACCTGTGTCAGCCTCCGGTGACACAGGTGTTGGTCTGCCTGAGCCGGTTACCGTTGTGCGTTGTGATTAACTGTGTCATTGGTGCCTATCACCAGTGACCCACTTAATCCTACGTGGTTTGAGTGTAACGGTCAGGTGCCTGTGGACCCTATATAGGGGACCAGGGGAGGTCTTAAACCTTAACCTTTGCAATCATTGCCAACCCTTGTGAATCACTTTCGACCGTTGCAAACCTCTCTTCTCCTGAACAGAAGTCAATCTTCCTAAGTCTTAGTTCAAGAGAGAGTTAGAGCTTTGAGCAAAGAGCACTGGTTCCTCCAAGAATTTGCGTTGCAGATTCTTTCTTGGAGTGTCTACTCCTAGACGGGTGTAGGAGTTGCTGGTGACCTCCCAAACTTGTGTGGGTTGGCCCAGTAGTTTGTGAAGGTGATCTGAAGTCTACCTGCTACAAGGTGAAAAGACTTCCACAAGCTAAGGCAAGAGACCTGAAAGCTCGGGTACTCAGAGAACAAGCACGATTCAGTCCTGGCTATCTCTTTGGAGTAGCCTCTCCAACGGAGACGTACCTCTCTGAAAAGAGTGGGAATTTCGGTGAAAAATCCCTTGTCTCTCTACGTATTTTTCATTCTGCATTTACTTGCTCATTTGGTTGCATGCTTGTATGATTCACTGATATACATAATCTAGCTGTGACCTTTATTCTTTACCTATGTTAGTTTAGCTGTGTCACAGTTGCCTTATTGCTTGTCCCATATCTGTGCAAGTTATCTATTACACAGCTATCTGTCTCTCATATTTTCTTAGGGTTGTTAGTACACCTGTGTTAGGCACCTGTGTGACAGCTGTGTGTTAATTTACATATCAAATACTGTCTGACTATCTGACCTGTCACACAGCTAGCTAAACCTTTCAACCTGTTAAGCCTTAATCTTGATAAATTGAAGTAATTGTTTAAAATTGGTTAGCCTCCTATTCACCCTCCCTCTAGTCGGCATCTACGATCCTTTCAGAGGGTGGTGAGGATTGAATAGCCGCAGGCGGTGGCGCTTGCTGGAGTGATTACCGCGACGGCAGGAGCGGCGGTAGAATCGAAAATGGGGAAAGGGCACCGGGGCACTCGAGATGCCCGGGCGGCGCTGAATTCAGTGCTTAGCAGCGGGGAGCAAGGCCTCGGGAGCTCGGCTGAATCCAATCGGCGACGAGGAGACTCTCTAGCAGGCTCGGCTAGATGCCAACCGAAGAGAGGAGGTTAGGGGAGGGAAAGTGGCTGGCTAGCGGCCAGAGCTGAGATGGAAGGAGAGCATCGCACCTACTTTGGTGAGTGGAAGCGACGGGGTGCTGGGAGCTTAAGGGGCTCGGCTGAGGTAGAGGAGAAATAGACAAGGGGGAAGAAGCTTGGTGCTCGGTTGGAGAACAGAGGAGAGTGAGGAAGCTGCGCACTCAGGGAATAGGGGAGGAGAAGGAATCGTAGCTCAGTTTGGAGAAGAACTAGAGAAGGAGGGAGAACTCGAGCAGAGGAAGATAAGTAGAGGAGCTAAGGGGCGTGGTTAATGCGGCGGGCTCCGGCGATGCCAGCTGCAAGGTGGTAGGCACCGCCTGCTGTAGCACGGGAGGAGATGTGGCGCGGTGCTACAAAGGAGATAAACAGTGGCCAGTGAAGGAGTGAGGGGAGGAAGGAGGAGCAAGAAAGAGGATAGAGTTGCCATGCGGGATCGGGTCCACGTGGCAGGAAGTGGAGAGGAGTTCGGTTGGTACACTTGAGGTACTCTTAGCAGAAAAGGGGAACGAGTTTAATAGAGAACAGGCAGAGAAGACACTGCATTTCTCTTGGGGCTTTTGTCTGATTTGTTCGTCAAGAATCTATGAGCACAAGATATAAGATTTAATTATAAAAGATGGGTTCCAGATAACCAATGGTTGCTCCACAAGAATTAGGGGACTCTTTTAAATAGTAGTGATTGAGTTAAGTTCTGAATTGAAATCTATCTTTGAAGTTTCTAATAACGACACGGTTGGTTGATCATGTGTTTGAGTTAATCATGCTGAATATATCACTTACAAGTTTTGGGAAGTCTTTTGAAGTTTAATATTAAGGATTTCAGTTAAATTTCAAAAATACCTTAAGATGAGACTTAAAGGATTTTGAGACTTTTGAATTTGAGGTCCTCGTGTTACTTCAGAAATAGGTTGGAAGTATGCCTGGTACGTCCCAAATAATTTATGAGGGGTGGATTGGTTCTAGGAAGGATATAAGATCTAAGATTAGAATTTCACCCGAATATTGAGAGAGAAGAAGGGTTAGGGTTTCGAGTCACTCGAGCAGTTGCAAGAAAGGTGGCAAGAATAGCTTTGGACTTTGTGACAAGGATAGACCCGGTATTGGGATGGAGAAAAGATCGGGGATGTTCATATATATATATGTGTGTGTGTGTGTGTGTGTGTGTGTGTGTGTGTGTGGTGGCCTGATTTCACGACACCAGAGCCGAGGGCAGAGATACTACCACACGGCATTTGGGGTTCAGGGTTGTTTTACACCTGTGCAAAGCCAGTAGCAACGGAGTTTAGGGTACCATGGATGCTGAAACAAGAGTAGATAGAAAAGAGTAAGGTGGGGTTAACATATACGCATATATACGAAGGCAGTATATATGTGCATACCTTCATGGTAGGGCATGGGAAAATTGTTAGTAGGAGGACATGGCACGAGGAATGGGTTCATGACATATATATATATGCTTAAGATCGCAAGGGTGCCTTGGGATGCTGGTCCACGGTGCACTAGCATGACACGAGGATAAAGATGTCAAGGACGTGTTCATGGTAGTAGGGTGAGACCGAGTAGCCGCGCCGAGAGATAAGAGTATAAAGCAGGGTGCATGCTTTGCCGAACATAGATCAAAGAACCAGGGTCTTGACACAATGGAGACCAGGAAGAACAGAAACTGGGGTTTGCATGTTTTAAGGTTTAACACAAGCATTTTCCAAACAAAAGTTTTAGTTGGGTGCATTTAGTTAACATTATTAGCAAAAGTTTTTGAAAGCCCTAATTTTTGGGTTATTAGGAAACAGGGTGTCACAATGAAGCACGGCATCAACCTCACTTGTTGATGGCCAAATACTCCAACATATCATCGTCTTTGAAGGATCAACATAATCAACACAGTGACCATGGTACTTGGAAGTATTCCAAGGAGCAATACCGAGACTCAAGAGAGAGTAGGTGATGCAGCAAGAACTTGCTAGAGGGATGAGGAAGAGAGGAAGTCAAGAATAAATCTAGAAGTCGTCGGTGTTGAGTTGCGCTAGTGTAGACAGCGGTGTGCAGATTTGATGCTATAGATGGAGAGCGGAGGGAGAGGCCACGCAGGAAGACAACGGATCTGGCGGAACCACACCCAGGAGACATCGGAGCTCGGCCTTGGTCGTTGTCAAGCAAAGGAGTCGCTCAGCGTCAGGGTCGCACGTAGGAGCTGGGCGACGTCGACCTCGCGGCTCCCTCTCTTGCCGCTCCTGCGCCTTTCGCTCCTCACGGTCCCGCTCCAGTGGCAAGAGGTGGAGCGTTGGTGGCAGCGGGAGGACAAAGGCTTGGTGGCGACGGGAGGAGGGGGAGGTTGCGGTCGCAGTGGTGGTGGCGGCGGTGGCGGCGATAACGGCGGTGGAGGTGACGCCGCTGCGAGTGGTCGAGCCGCTACGGCGGTGTTTCTGCCATTTTCTTTTTCGGGCCAGTTTAGGTGCGTTTCATTTTCTGAGTGTAAGTGACCCAACACTGGTCCAAAGTGGAAAAATAAAAAACAAAAACGATCCAAGCAGCCTTATCCAGCCCAGCGCAAAATATTTTACGGGTCTGTAAAATACATTTATTTGGACCCTGATACTGGTCTTCCGAGCAGGCCTTAGCGGTTATATAGCCAACGTTACAAGGCCTCGAGTGGTCCACTCATGGCCTGCAAGTCAGCCTGGTAATCTACGCACTCGTTTAGCCGGTAGCTCTTGGCCCACTCCTTCTCCTGAAACCGTTCTGCCCGTAGATGGGCCTGTCTTCTCAGGTATGCTGACAATCATGTCCATGCTTCTAATGAAGTGGACACCATCGCTTCTTCTTTTGATCATCGTCGCTATCCTTCTTTTTACCTCGGTCATTTGAACAACCACCTCCGTGAGGCATTTGATCATTAGAACGACCGGAAGTTTTCGATTTTCCTTTTTCTTTCTGGTATTGGTTAGTAGTGGTGGCGACTTCTTGCCTTCTTTTCGTAGTTGCTGCTTTTGCCTTCAACCTTGCAAGATTTCTTCTTCTTTTCGAGCTCCCGAGCTGAGGAGATTTGTAACCACGATCAATGCTCTTGCTCCATAGACAGCCTTAGTAGCAGTTGCGTACTGGCCGGCCATGTCGAACAATTCGATAACAGTTTCTAGGATAACTTATTATGTGCTCCCAGCCCTTGTGAGCCTCCGGTTGCCGACACCTCCTTGCTTGTATGCCCTGATTATTGAATGAGTCTGAGATTTGGGATGGTCGGCAATGTTGAACAATTCAATCAGGTCGCAATCACCCTCTGCTAAACTAGCCCCTCCACTGGCAAATGTCTCCTAGCTCTTCCCCCTTGCATTGGATTGCGCAGTAACAACTCACAAAAGGAAACAGAAAAAAAGTTGGAAGAGAATATGAGGTTCTTTTTATTAATTTCTTGTTTCCTGGAATTCTGGAGTCGCCGCAGTGATCAGTCTTCAACCAGAGCCTGTTATTCTTATAAAGTTTGACAGAGAGCTCCAGCGAATGTGAAACGAGCATACTACAGCATGTCACACCAGGTTGTAGCTAGTGAGCGAACCACAACTTGCTCAATCTTTATCCTCTTCCCCAGGAGTGTCCACCTTGGCCGCAGCGGATGCGTAGCTCACACTGCTGTCCCTCATGCTCTTGCACTGGCTTGACTGCTCGTAGCGAACGAAGCCGACCTTAATCTTTGTCGAGCAATGTTTCAACATCTAACAAGATAAAATGCACATGAAGTGGATCAAGAAAATTGCTGAAAAGAAAGATAAACATTAGTTAGATCGTCAAGGAGTGAGCTTACATGAAGGAAAACACTGATGGGGTGGCGTCCACATATGGTGTTCTCATACTCCTGCAAGTACTGTTTGAACGCGTCAGGGTCACCGGTCTCTATGATCTCCATGCCCAACCGATCCAATGCCTCGATCGATTTGTGAATGGCACCATGGTTCTTGTCGTAGTATGTATAGCTAAACCTGATGCGGCAATGGGATGAACATAATCATTTCCATAGCTGGATGCATCAGAAGCAGCAACAAAAATAACTGAAGCTGTTAAAATGGGTTGAATGCGGTAAACGAGATCATGATGCATTAGGTGGCATATCAGGTGCAATCACCCCTTCAGGTGCAATCATGCAATCATCTAATCTGGGCTGTCAGATCACATTTCTACACTCTGGATCAAGGTAGGTGGTTCCCCCACAAATTATGCAAAACACACCTAGCAAATTAGGTATTCTCTTCCGCACACCCCTTCCTTTCTAATCTGATCCAAACCAATGGATCTGTGTTTCGCTTGCCCACGCCGCGCAACCACATCAGCCTGCCACGTCCGTCCTCAATCCAGCCTCACCCAAATCTTCAGTGCTGCCCCAACCTCGCTCAGCCTTCTCCTTCACTTGACCGCAGTAGTCAGGCGATGCAATCAGAAGGTGAAGGTCGGCACAATCAGGCAATGGAGAACCCTAGAGAATTTAAGCAAAGGAGGGGAGAGAGAGCGAAGAGATAGAACAGGAAACTAACCCAAGCCGTTGGACTTTGGAGCCTCCAATGTCGGCCAATGACGTGACCACGGCAGTGCCACCGCTGGAGATGGATTTGGAGGAAAGCAGCATGCCGTAGCTATCTGCTGGAGATAGATCTAAGATTGAGAGTTGGGAGGTAGGGGGTTATCGCAAAACAGTATAGCAAGTGACAGCTGTCTTTGTAAAATGGTTCTTGAATGGTGGGAGGATCCACCAGCTGGACCTGAGCCCTTCAATGCCTATCCAATGGATCAGAGCTCCAGATTAGTTCAATGCATGATCACACCCAAAGGCATGATTGATCCTGATATGTCCCCAATGCATTTATGCTAAACAAAAAATGGATGAACAGATAGATTATACTCCTGTAACTGCAAGCAAGACATCGCAACAACATTGATACTGGAAATATACCTACGGATTTTATTGCAACAATATGAATACTGGAAATATAGCAATGAGGGGTTCAAATGATAGGCCCGAATAAATGCAGGTCATATGACCAAATCCTTTGTTATCTCCTGACATATATTAAAATTCAGTTTGCACATGTTGGAAGTTGTATGAGAATTCGAATTTGCACATAAGATTTAGAGAACGATCACTCTCTACATCATTTGCCGGCCCAGTTTGATAATTAGATCAAACACAATTTTGTTAAACAAGTCAGGATATTAGATACCCAGTGCAACCTAATCAGAGTTGATCTGCAGAACAGGGGTCAGAGCTAATCTCATATTGGGACATCCTTCACTACCTAGTGTAGTACCTTCTGCAAAGACTTCAGGCCAAAAGACTCAAAACATAAACCAGATTCGGTAGCAAATTTCAAGCCAAAACTTGTGCACCGACTATTCTGCATTTATATATGGCCAGAGCTTTTGATTCACAAAATATGCCAAATACTGTGTTAGTGTCATTACTTACTTTGGCAGAACAGATGGACAAGGTGACACATGACGATGATGAAAATTTGCTCAAGCTACAGATTATGTAATCGGAATGTGCCTCATATTAAGTACATTTAATTTATACTGACTGATGTATATACAGTATATGAACGCCATTGCACGGTAAGACAAGCAAGAGGCACAAATAATCAGACATTGAATGACTTACCGGGATCCCCAGTGGCAAAAGTCTGAGGAGACAGAAAAAAAGTTCTTTGGATCATCTACATATTTAGAGAGCAACTGCCCATACATGGCTTCATTTTGGGAGTTAAGGGCACCGACAAGGATAGGGACAACTGTTACATTATGTCTGTCAGGTCAACATGAAAAGACAGAAAAGTTAAAATGTGTGGGATCAATGTTTTGTTCAAAAAGGAATACTTAATGGACACAAACTTATCAACAAAGTAATTACCCCTGAAATACTTTAGACAGGTAAGGCAAATGCATTTCCATGCTATGTTCAGCTTCATCCACATTTAGGTCCATAAATTCAAATTTTCCTGTAGCGTTGAGTTCATCGATGACTGGAAAAACAGTATTGTAAGAATGTATGCCTAAAGTTCACAAAGAGGTACCAAAGCAGAATCATCTGATTGAAAAGGCCATCTCGCAATGTGTAATTAAGATCTACCATAAGGTAGGGATGTCAAAATAGCTCAGGCTCAACATGCAATTCAAGATTGGCTCAAATTCAAGGTCAACATGAGGCCACACCAAGCCAAGCTTGAGCCTAAATTTTACCAAAGCTTGAGCTCTATTCGAATAGGTTCAAAGATTAAAAGATAGATGCAGAGTATAATGCACTTCTAATAGAATTCCTAAATTTGAGTCAAGCTTGAGCTTGAGCTCAGTTGAGCCCCGGTTTTGATCTTGTGTTATTTTCATCATTATGTTGTATTTTGATATTGAGTGCTATGTTGCAGATGCTAAATGTTCTCATTATAGTTTAGTTCCAGTGCAACATAGGCACCAAATTTAGTACATCATATATCCACCCTCCCGATGTGAATTTTGGTTCTGCAAGTCCTACCAAAACATTCCAGTATGGCATGTTATAGGCAGCATTAATTTTTTCCTCAGAAAGTACTGCCACAATTATAAAGCATATGTAAGAGGTGAAAGATATCAACATAGAACTCAAGACACAAATACATAAATTAAGAAATAATTTTATTTAGGTTTACAAGATCCGGTCTTAATAAAAAATATGATTGTTCAGACTTAAGAGAAATTTCTTGATGAAAATGTATTAACATGTAGCAAGAAACTTGAGAACTATATTAAATAAAAAGATGACATGGAATATATACACCCAAATCACATAGGAAATGAACCAGAGGAGCACCTAGAAAGATCTGGAAAGTAATATATATACACATATATGTATATATATATATAGCTTAGAACCACATTAATAGTACCATCATGCATGGAAGGCGTGTTGACTAGTAGTAGTATCAAATTTTAAACTAATACCAGATTCAGGTTTCTGATACTAGAATATCTCTTGACCTAGGTAAAGATCAGAGTTAACTGATTCCATATAGTACATAGAAAAAAGTCCATTTTTCAACCCTAAAGTTTGGCAGAAGTCAACTTTTCAACCCTCACAAACCGTCTAGATTTCAACCTCGAACTGTTGAAACTGTCCGCTTGACCCCCCTTGACCCAATCTGGGGTGGTATTGAACTGACATGTCACTAGCTTTCCACGTCAGCCCTTCCTGTAATTTCATACTACGCACTAACGTCGACACGGGGGCTGATGTGGAAAAGAGATCCAAGCTGGCATCCACGTGGCAAACAAATCGATTCAATACCACACCAGATTGGGTCGAGGTTTGAAATCCAAACGGTTCGAGTTCAAGATTGAAAAGTGGACTTTTTGCCAAAGTTCAAGTTGGGAAGTGGACTTCTCTAATACATATAAATGCTTGACACGGAAAGTCTAAACAAGTTTTCCATAAAAGAAGTTGACACCAATATTGAAATAAATAGTTTAAGCATCTTCATTTCGTAAGCATGATACCTTCCTGGTCTACTGGCAAATCCCCAATCGGGGTGCTATAAACAGTAGCTCTTGTTAAAGCACATTTTGGAGTATAGTAGTGATGAGAAGGGCCGAGCAGAAACACCCGAGAACTGATTCAGATGAAGAAAAAATAGGTATTAGATAGTGAACAGGATCAAGGGAAAACGTAAAGAAAGAATATAACAACGAAACGCACAATGAAGATTTATAGTTTGACCCTTACCCATAAATTACACCCTAATAGTGCACAACGAACCCCATAATAATCTCAAGAATGGCATTCTTGTTTTTCCTTACCAATTTGTCTTTATCAGGTATGTTGTCTTTTGTAAATATAAGTTCCATAAGGTTGTAACGGATTACCTGATTGATTTTTCGTGGACCTTTTAAAATTGTAAGTCTAAATTAGAATTTGTGCAAGCGTAAAACTGTGACGAAGCTACAATCATTTTTCACCGATTTAATATTTTTGTTACCTACTGAAAATTAATATACATCATATTTGGTTAAACTGGACGAAAGTGTACCAAATTTTACATTTTCCATATATAGTTTCTTATGCTCTTAGATTTGGAAATACTCTTACATGTAATTTTTTGAATAAATAAACAAATATTTGAGATATTGCATACGGAATAAAAATGTTAGAAGATAGTAGTAATCATTAAAGCGCAATTTACATTCCATAGGAAATGTTATAGTTTGTAAAATTGCTCTCCGGTATTCTCTAGCAATGTGAATTGAACATGTGAGCTAACTAGTAACTAGTATGTAGCAATATCATAGCATTACACAGTAAAGTGAAATGTTTGGATAATTATCTCGGTGCTCAATTGCAAATACGATGGTCTGGAAACTAAGGCATGCATGCATCACTTCAGATTGACAAAATGTAAAAGGCGTCACCTAAATTAATGACCAGTAACATGTTGAGTAATGATTAGCCTTTACATACACATATGTGGTAGTTTTACTCGACAGCATTCACAGTATAACCAATACAACATGAATAGTGAATTGCTATTAGACCTGGAAATGTTAAGTGGAAATAATAAGTTTTTTAAAATAAATAAAAAACAACAGTAACATGTTACATAACTCACATGTTAGTTGGATCAATGTTGCCAAAAGCATAAGCTGCACAGCGCCCCGAGTATGAATAGCCAGCATGGCTGTAGTGGCAAGTAAAGCTTGTCAATACAGAAAAGTAATCAACAGAATTCCACCTCTGTACTATAAATACAAACTTACGGTGCAATTACTGCCCTAACATCAGGAGACTTGGTGAGACCAGCTGCCCTCAGCCAACCATCAAGTTCCTCTTCCAGCTTCCTGGCTAATTGTGAACATGGAGCAGTACATGAATTTAGTAGATGACAGCCAAAATGGTAAACCATAGACCCAAATTAAAAACAGAAGGGTCCCTAAATGTTTACTGCAACTTGCTATGGGCATTTATTTACAGGATTGGAGGACAATGAAGATACCAAAGGATATAAATTCTTCAGCAAGGGAGTTTAATTTCGTACCAAGAATGAGTGTAGAACATAAAAAGGGAAATCTACTAGTGCATTCATATATTATGGATATCCTCTTGAACAAATTTTGGAAGTGAATGTTAAAGTTGGCAAATGCAAAAGCAAAGACATTGGATGTGTAGCATTTCATCAGCTAGGAAAGGATGATTCAACTCCAATCAAAATAAAGGGTGTCCGAGCTTCCAGAAAGACCTGATAACTAAAAGGGATGTTCTAGCTTCATCAAATATGTCAAGTTTCTTTGTTTTTGGGTAAAATCAACTTGAACAAACAAGCAGTTTCTAAAAGATGACAGTACAGTTTGTATCTGTACCACAAAAAAAATGATCATATTCGTCAAACTGTTCTTTCTGATGAAATCATTCGCCGATAGTGTATATGCAACCGATAGAACATACGCAGATGGTTCCAACATTTGCAGTCGAATTTTCTAAACTACACGATTCCACTAAATTCCCGTGAATCGCGACTCAGCAACTATATTTGCGGCAGTTTCACGAACTGTTACCCCATGTCTATTCTAGCATCATTTGCAACTCAACCTTAGTATCAAGTCAACAGAACACACTTTCCCCTCCCTAACAGGGCACACCAATCCAATCCAATCCAATCCAATCCAAGGACTAACTACACTCTAGCTCCTAGCAATTCCTCCGATGCAAATCAACCCCGCTAATTCCCCAAACTCACTAAGAAATTAAATCAGCGCACAAAAAAGAAAGATCCACCTTAAGAAAAGAAGGAGAGACGGAACCAGATTGAAGTGAGGGGTTGCGGTGGGAACAAGCGGATCAAGTACCATTGTTGGTGTACCAAGAGCCGGCATGCGAAGCCTTCCTCACGCGCTCCATCGATCCCGGACCGAAGAGAAGTGGGTTGATTCGGTTCGGATTGCAGGAAGAAGAATCTCTATGCTTAAGCTAACTTATTTGCCTTGCTCTCTCTGTTCTCCTTTTATCCAAGGAACTGAATTTGTTGGTGGGTTGTTGTCAAAGTTGGGCCTTGTTCGCCTTCTCAAAGGATCTAGTTTGGGCTTCTTACTCCCAGCTAGTCTTTGTTTGCTTAGGTCTGGATCAACCGGGATTACGGTCTAATCCACACATGGAAAGTCTCGACAAGGCTACAATCCATTATCTGACGTATTAATCTGTTTAGTTTTTGAGCTCATCCAGGAAAAGCCCATCTAATCCCTCCACCCAGGGCTAAGAAGCATCTCCTGACCTCGTGTGAAGTTCCCGAGCGACCAGGGCGACACGACGTGACGCGACCTGCTCCTCCCGACGGTGTCGCCGTCCTCTCCTACCCGGTGGCGTTCTTCTCCGACCGTGGCATTCTCCTCAGTAAGCTCCTCCTCCTCCTCTTCTCCCTTCCCCTCTCATCCCGGGTGTTCTAGGGTGTTGGGTTTCTTGACTCCTGCCTGCTTACTCGTCTGTCGTTGTTTTCTTGGCCAAACGATGACACGGTAGACGCAGTGGGCATGCATCGAAGAGTCACTACTGCATAAACTGCTATAGGCGCCACCTTACCAGTGACGAGCACAAAAAACACCCGTCACAAGTAACAGGAAAATTTACCAGTGGCGGGCGCAAATTGCCACTTGTCACTGGTAAATTTGTACCAGTGACGGGTTCAAACTCCGGCTCATCACTGGTAACAAAAAAATTACCAGTGGCGGGCACATAGGCGAGCTCGTCACTGGTATTTCATACTCCAGTGACGTGCGTGTTGTAGTACCGTCATCGGTAACATTTGCTACATGCCGCCTCCGGGCCAGGTTACCAGTGGCGGGTAATTATTTGCGCTCGTCACTGGTCCGTTCTATACCAGTGGCGGGTAATTAGTTGTGCCCGTCACTGGTAACCTGGCCTACAAAATGCGTCAGCGAGCTACTGGGCAGCAGCAAGCTTGCTGGCCGCCTGCAGGTCCGCCGCCGCCGTAGGCGCCCCCGGTAGTCTTTCTTCCCTCCAAAAGCTTCCCCACCCCCCCCTCCCTAGTGTCACGGACCCGGAATCCACATATGATTAGAGGAACGCGAAGTCGCCAAGGACCGAAGGACGCGTCCGCCCGGTGGCACGGTACCTGCGCCGTACGCACCGAGGTAGAGCGATCCGACACCCGCCACCTGCGAGCCGGCCGGAAGCGACCAAGTTTCCCAAAACCACATACGATTCCGTAATCCGGTGAAGACTCAGAGTCGTTCCCGAATCCTACTACGACAAACAAGGTCGGAGGAGCCCGGCGATTCTACCCACACCCTAACCTAGCTCGGAAGCTAGTGGGTCGCTCGAAAGCCCGGTAGAACACGCCCACACCCTGCCTGGCCGGCACAGCATCTCAGCCAGCGGGTCACCCAACCAACACCTGCTCGACTCAGTAGAAGATGGTACGGCCTCGGCCCTTCACGGCATACCCATACACTTCATATCATACACGCACGGTGCAGGGGCAGCCTGAATTAACAACTCGGATATCGTCACAAAGCTCTACAGTACGATGTTACTACTAACAGTCCACGATGGGACAACATATTACATCAGTCGGTTATCACCGGAAACATATCCGAGTACGGAGAAACTTAACAACAGCGGAAGCAAAATAATTGAGTCCCACAGCGGCTTAGTGGCCGCTGAACAAAAGCTACGACCTATCCCATAGATCGACTAACTAACCGAGGAAACATCAATTTCATGCATCGTCAAAATAATCTTCAACCACCGGCTCACCTGCAAGCTCCAGGGGTAACCTGGGTGAGTACGAATGTACTCGCAAGACTTATCCGTGCTTGATTAAATGTCCTACTCATACTAGTACAACAACAAGTAAACATGATGCTTCTCAGAGTAACAATATACATAAGAAAGGATCATCGAACTTTAAATAACATCACAAGTATTACTACCCCCAATCCGATATCTCTTTCCCATATGAATCCAATCCAAGATCACCATCCAGATCCACAGTCATTTCACATTAAGATCTCTCTTGATCCATTTCCAAAATCAATATACCACACATTTCCAAATCCAGTTCATCCATCATAGCTCTTTATTCTTTAATCTCTCGGACCGTTACCGACACCTCGATTCCTAAGGTGATATGGATGCCTCACTCCCTTGAGGTAGCTAGCCTCCAAGGGGTAGGCCCGTCCATCAACACCAAAGCGTCGATTGTCGCTAACGTCCTCGCGTGGAAAGGGAAAAGTGCACGATGAAGTCACCTCCGGTGGTATGGCGATTATCACACTCAAAACTTCATACACCGGGGTCGCCTCATCACTTCAATAAATACCACCTTATCCATCGTGCACCCACCCTCAGCTCTCCCATCTCACTTATTATCAATGTACCAGTTGACTTAGAAATTTTGATTTGGGACCACCATTGACATACGACATATCATACTCCAACCATCCATCGATTCCGACCAATTCCAATCACATTCCCTAGCATGCTAGTTATACAACAATACTCAAAAGAATAAAGCACACAATCAGGATTATACGAATAACATTAAGAGTGCAATGCAACAAGCTCTGCTTGCCTTGAGTGCTAGGATCTAGCTCTTGCGTGTCGTCGTAAGCCGAGTGGTCTTCCTCTTCACCTTCTGTTGCGTTTAACCCGAACACCGGAAAATAAACGGTAAAGAACCATAAGACTCAGCATGTATGCGTGCTGAATAGATGAGGCTAGATGCATGTTCCTACAGGGATCAATTGATGCTGAGGAGCTTTGATTACTTTCATGGCTTAAGTTTATCTTGCAAAGATTATGTGTAATACTAAACATGCATGCATGACATTTCATGTTATGTGTGGGGATTTAAGGTTAGCCATGTTTTAGTTGGAATGGGTTGTTAAATCCTAGGGTTGTCGAGGACATTGAAAAGGTTCTGAAGACTAAGCCTAAACAATTGGAATCGCATGCATTGAGATTATGAATATAGGTATAAACATGATTGCCCGAGGGTTCATATACGCAGAGGGGTTAAACAGCTATTTTTCTACGATGTTCAATTCCAAGTGTGGAGATTAAAGTTTGGTTCTAGCCAAGTTATAGGATATCTTACAAGAATTCCAAAACTATATAACTCGTCGAAATTGGTGTTACGCTCGCGACCCTAGGGTGCATCGACCCTCGACGACAACAAAACTTCTACCCCATATAATATGCTGTGCATGTATCCAAAATTAAGTTTTGATTCAGCCATAGTGTAGATATTTTTACAAGGTTTCCAAATATATAAAATTTTTCAAATTTGGCCTTACGGTTTAAAAGTTATGAACATTCCAAGTTTTACACAAAATCTGCCCTAAAATTTCAAAACCCTAATTGCTACCAGTACCCGAACCAATCTCTCTCTCTCTCTCTGCGCTTCTGCACGCACCAGCTAAACCCACCCGAGGTTGCACCCGAGAATCCAGTCCCATAACTGAGTCCAACCGACAGATGGGGCCCGGCTGTCATGCGGTGAGGGGTTCCCCGCGAATCAGATCCTGCCACCTGCCCTCCCCCTTTCTCTCTTTCACTCTCTCCTCTCTCTCTCTCTCAGGTCCGGTCGGAGGGGAGCTTCTGGCGGCGGCGCTCTCACTGGAGCACTCGCCGGAGTTGGCTCCGGTGCCCTGCTACGCTTGAGAAGAAGGCCAGAGGACCGGGAGGTTACCCTAATGCCAATGTGGTTGCTCGGGGAAGCTGAGGAGGCCGGAGATGGGCTGTTGTCGGCGAGGAGAGGCGGCGAGGGTCGGTCACCGGCGTCGGGGCACTCGGAGCTCAGATCGGCGTGGTGGTCGGAGCTAGGGAAGATGGCGGCGGGGTTGGCCCTCTGTGCTCGGATCTGCAGAGAAGGGAGGGGGAAAAGGTGAGGGAAGAGGCGAGGATCTTCGGGAGCTAGTCGGGAGGGGCAACGGCTCACTGAGCCGGGAGGAATTTCTCACCGGAGGCGAGGGGAGGTGGTGGCGCCGGTGAGGAGAGGTGCTCGGAGACGGAGGGGTCGGGGCTAGGGTTAGCTGAGGTTGGGGGAAGGGAGCCAGTGCGGCCGGGAGCTCCTTTAATAGGGCGGCGAGGCTTCGGACCGGGGCGGTCGGGAGCGGGGGCTGTCGGAGCGCCGCCCACGCCGGCGTACCAGCGTCGGGGACGTGGCCGACGGGCCCTGACAGGCGGGGCCGCGCGCACGGGTGAGAGGGGAGGCGCACCGAGCTCGGGGGCGCCACCAGAGGAGGAAAACGGAAAGTGGAGGGGCGCGGGGAGAGGTGGGCCGGCCGAGGCGGCCCAGTAGGCCACGGCCTGGCGCCCCTTTTTGTTTTTATTTTTCTTTCTCTTTTTCCTTAACACCAGAGCTACTCCCCACGTTATTTCATGTACAAATATTCATCCAAAATTTCTGAAATTTTTACAGGGTGCTCTACACTTTATTTAGGACCTACTGTATAAATTTGAATCGATTTGGAGTTGTTTTGAATGGGGTTCCAGCTCAAACCCTAGTTTTGACCTAATCGACGATTCGAACTAGGGTTAGGCCTTAAAGTGTTCCAAAAAAATTGTGAAACTTGGCATGGACCTAGTATTCACTTTTTCATGCCCAATCCCAAAGTTCGAAAAGGTTTCATCCACCTTTGGTCCACTTTTTCTCAAACCCTAGTTTCCTCGACGCTTTAGGGTTTCGTCTCGGTGGGGCCATTCGAGCTATGATTTCACGTGATCTTGGGGCAACCTTGGGGGAAGGGAGAGAGGTTAGGAGGGAGACAGTTACTAGGGGAATTCATCGACGGGTCCACTGACCCCCACCCCTTGCTAGGGTTTTTATCGAAGTTCGACACTTCAAATAAATTGATTGGTGTTTGTTAACGTATCCACCGAGGATGAGATATTAACATGTTATATAATTTCAAATATGTTGATTGGTGTTTGCAACAACTACCCACCGAGGATGAAATATTAACATATTCTATAAAATTAAATCGATATACAACTAAGTTTAAACAAGATGTGGTGATGATGATGCCATGTATGCATGGATGCGAGGAAAAACCTGCTTATCGACTTTGGGTATTACACCTAGCCCTCTCTCTCTCCGGCCCTCCTAAATCTAGCTAGCTAGAATCATCTGATCAGCTCAGCTCTCCCCAAACCCTCTCCCTTTGGCCTCTGATCATGCATAAATCTAGCTTTGCTTCAACTTCAAACCTCTCCCCTCCATAGCTTCCCCCACCTCCCTAGCTAGTTTTCACCAAGAACCAATGAACCAATTAATTCAGGATTTCACCCTAGCTAGTTTAATTTCTTACATTATGAACTGAGATTTTAGAAAATTCATTTGAAGACCACGTTTCATGTGTAATTCTGTTGCTTATGTGTATACATATATATAGAAATGTTTTGTGTTAAACTGGATCAACCCAGATGTACACCTAGTGCTAGTATACACAATGCATGTGCCTTATGCTTAGTAAAATTAAGAGTAGTGCGCAGCTTTGTAATTGGACTGATCAGTGGTGGTTAAGGGGAAGTAGTGAGGAGATGGAAGGATATAGTCACATGCTGGTGAGGAGTTATTAGTAGATCCAATCACCTGTAGTGCAACTGTGCAATAAGAGAGAATGACACGTTGTGCAAAATAAATATACATCATGGAACACTTCATATGCAAGGAATGTGATATTTTTTATCCTATTTACACGTCAGCAGATCACTACTGCATGCCTCCATCGATCGTATGAAATGAAAAATGAAATGTGTAATGCTACGACATCGATCGTATGAGATGATCGAATATTTGTGGAAGGGTTTGTGCATGATCGGCCATCGAGCCATCGTTTTGACAAATTTGTTCATACATTGCTTGTGTGGTACCGGCCATCGAGCCGAGGCAACATTTGTTGCTCTTTGTCATCACTTGTGCTGTCAATGTTTTGTCAATGTTTTGTCAAAGGTCATGCCAAAATTTTCTATGGCTTGGTACTAATTAATTTTCGTATATCTTAATTAGGGATCGGACGACCGATGGATCGAAGTTGGATGTATGACGGCGATCGAAACAGTAAAAGTTTCCATACATCTTTGAATGAGTTCTTTGATTTCGCCGAGCGAGATGTGGTGCGAAAGGGTGCCACGAAGATATGTTGTCCGTGTCGTGATTGCAAAAACTTGAAGATGTACGAAAGGAAATCTAGCTTTTCGCACATGCACCTGGTGCGATGGGGTTACATGGCAGGTTATACACGGTGGAGAAGTCACGGTGAGGAGGATAAGGTTGTTGCCGATGATTAAGGGTTAGATGAAGAAGCAGGACATGGAGAGCCGGAAGCAGAACGAATGGATTACAAAGATGCCAGAGAACATGAAGAGGCCGAAGCGGATACGCGAAGCACGGGGGACAATTTGGCCGGAATGGTCCAGGACCCTCATGTGCAAGAGCAGGTTGTGAAAGAGAGGAATAACGATAGTGCGGCTCGTAGAGAGGCTGCCAAGTTGGAGACACTGGTGAAAGACTCGGAAACTCCCTTGTATCCCGGTTGCAATCCCGAGTACACCCGCCTCTCAGTCACGCTCGAACTTCTAAGAATCAAGGCACTCCACAACAGCACGGACACAAGCCTCGATGAGATATTGGAGTATCTTGCAAAAGTTCTGCCGGAGGGGAACGTGTTGCCTCGCGGTTGCCATGAGGCCAAGAAGGTCGTGTGCCCTCTTGAATTGGAGGTGATGAGATACCACGCGTGTCGGAATGACTGCATCATTTATCGGAACCCGTACGCGGAGCTAACCAAGTGTCCAGAGTGCAAAGCATCCCGATTCAAGCGGGGAAAGAACTACCAACCAGATGGTGAGAACAGAGTGAAGAGTGGTGCTCCTGCAAAAGTTGTATGGTACCTTCCACTCATTCCCCGTTTGAAGCGTCTATTCGCAAACAAGAAGGAGGCAAAGCTCATGCGTTGGCATGATGAGAGGTCGCGAAAAGATGACGGCGTGATGAGACACCCTGCAGATGGTTGCCAGTGGAAAGCAATCGACGACCAATACCCCGAATTCGGAGGAGGGCCGAGGAATATCAGAATTGGTATGAGTATGGACGGACTCAATCCTTTTGGAAAAATGAGCAGCAGGCACAGCACTTGGCCCGTGGTTGTGTGGCTCTGCGTGAAGCGGAAGTATCTACACCTCTCTATGCTAATTCAAGGGTCACAGCAACCAGGGAATGATCTGAACGTGTATCACCAACTACTGAAGGAGGAGCTAGATACACTATGGGCTGAACCAGGGGTTTGGGTCTGGGACGCTTACGAAGGAGACTATTTCAATATGAGAGCTATGATGATCACAACGGTGCAAGACTATCCCGCTTACGAATATCAATCCAGCCAGGTTTGCCATGGATACCAAGGATGTGTTAAGTGTATGGAAGATACAACAAGTCATCACCTACCGGGCTCTCATAAAATCATGTACGTGGGCCACCGAAGATGGCTTCAACGGGATGACCCATGGAGACAAGAAAAAGAAAAGTTCGACAATACGGTTGAGACCCGAGGACCGCCACGTTGAAAGGGATCTCAGGAGTCGACTAGAGGGGGGGTGAATAGGTCGGCTCTAGAAATTATAATGCCTAATGAGTTTCTCTTCTGGAGATAGGTCAATCCTAGAGAAAATATATGCAACTGATGCAGGTAACTGAGACTCAGCAAGATATATCAGATAAACACCAGACACTCAGATAGCAAACTTAGCTGATGTAGAACAAGTTATATTCAGAGCTAACTGAGTCTCAGGTGTGAGAGTCAGGTGAGTGCATCAGATGACGTGAACAGGAAAGGTACTAGTTTTAGCAAGAGCTAACTGAGTCTCAGGTGAGGAAACTCAGTTAGTGTGCAACAGATAAAGGTGCTCTAGTGATCTAAGCATGCATAGATAACAGAATAAATAAGAGCAGATCACAAGACAGATAGTAAAGCACACAATGGTTTGTTTTACCGAAGTTCCTACTTCTTGCGAAGCAGTACGTCTCCGTTGAGGAAGCTGTTCTCACAGCCGGCACCAAATCGTGCTCTTTCCTCGAGTACCTTTCTTGTGTGGAATCCTTTTGATCTTGCTGCTGCAAGACAGGCAGACCCGAATCGCCTTCACAGACTCTTGGTGGCAGCCACACAAGACTTGGCTTGCTCACCAACTCCAAGAGCACTCCCACTCTTGGAGGAACCAGTACCTCGAATGCTACACCTGAAGGACTAAGTAACTCTCTCTCACGATGGATGCACGCAGGCAACACTCACTTGGAGACCTAGAGCTCTTTCTTTCTCAACAGGTTGCTTTCGGGTTAGAGGCAAAGGTTAGGTAAAGGTTCGAGGTTGAAAACCTCTCCCAGGTTCCCTATTTATAGGGTCCCTGGCAGCTAGCCGTTACCCTCATGCCACGTCAGACAAAGAGCCACCAGACCTAACCTATCTGAGACTCAGCTAACGTGCACCTCTGGTAACCTACTAGCCACGGCTGAGCTACCCACCTGAGTCTCAGATGCCAAACTCAGGTGGACTCGGTTGCCTCAGGCAGCACCTGAGCACAACTCTGGCCGGCTCACTACAAGCCTACAACTGACCAGAGAGCAATGACCTCGCCACAGTCCCTGACCAGCTCGCTTAGACCCTTGGCACTGGTTCCAAGCTTCTTCACCGAAGATGACTGCCCTTGTAGACGCACAGCGAACCCTTGGTCCTGATCCACCAGCTTCCTAGCTCCTCCAGGACTTATCAAGCTTGCATTCACGGCCCTTGAACTCCATCAAGCAACCATCACCTCGCTTGCCCTCGAGCACAGCCTCGGCTTCCTCGCAACTGTGCCTCAGGAGCCTAGCTCAGCTGGTCCTTCTGACCTTCCCAGTTCCTTGCTCTTTTTAGGGCTCATCATCAACAGTTGTCTCACTTCAGCTTTCACCTGTCCATCTAATTCCTGTTCACACTCATTGCAAGTATTAGACACAGGTGAGGATTGCCAATAACCATCAAAACCGAACTCTGGGGCAATATAGCCATCCTCCCAAGCTCCATGGGAGTGGATGCACTTTCAATCTCCCCCTTTTTGGTGGTTAGTGGCAACCCCTTTAAAACATTCACTTAGATAAAAAAGAGTATTGCATTTAACCTTGTTTGACATCAACTCCCCCTTAAGATGTGCACAAGTGAGATTTTGCATTTGAATACAAGTGTACAGTTCAGATTTAAACATTGGAGAGTTGATGCAAAAAAACAGGTTCTCACAACATAACTGAGAGTATAAGCACAGCGGAATAGCAGGTATGTTGGAGGAGTACTCAGCAAATAAGATAACAGAAAGGATTGCATGCTTGAGTACAAATATCAAATATCAGAGCGTCATGTATATATCGAATATCAGAGCATGTATTAGAGCTAAAGTAAGGAATATCATGTATCAGAGCAGATGTGATAAAGAGATCAATGTATTTCAATATATTTGAGCAATAACAGTCAATACAATAACAGTCAATACAATACAAAAACGAGGTGTTCAAGACTGATAAAATCATTTTGCAGTACATAGAATGTCTTGACACACATGCAGTCTAGTCTACCCCTTTTTACATACTGCTCCCCCTGAATATAATACTCTCCCCTTTAAGCTATTCTCTCCCTACTCTCTCCCCCTTTGCCACTAAGCACTAAAAAGAGATAGGAAGAAGAAAGAAAAGATCCTCAGGGAGCTGGCTTTGGTTGCAGGAGGGATAGGATCTGATCAAATTTGCTGTTGACCGAGGCCTTGAGATCTGCCATCTCACTCTTGAGTTCAGATTTCAGCTGAGCCATTTCTTGTTGCAGTTCATCTTGTCTCCTCTTGATACAAGAGATCTGTACTGGCACAACCCGTTTAATGAAAGCATCCACAGCTGCGGGATTGTCTAGACGTTGAACCAAAGGGAGACTGTCTGACGAAAGATTCACAGAGACCGATGCTTGTCGCTCAGCAGGAGGAGATGATTCTCTAGCTGAGTCTCGGGTGGGAGACACCTGAGGCTCAGGTAGGACTGCTGGGAGATCAGCTGCTGGCTGAGGTGGTCTGACTGAGACTCTGGTAGCTTGCTCTGGAGGCTCTGAAAAGTCTAGCTGAGATGAGTTGAGGATGTTGTAGAAAGGAACTTCATCTTCATGGTCATCCTTCTGAGGTCTGAATTTGCTGAGATATGTCTTCTTGTCAAAGGAGAAGACTGAAGATGCTAATGATGTTCTTTGGAGGATCATATGCATTAGATATGAGCCATATCTCATCTTGTCAGTTCTGTTCTTCTGGCACTCATTTATTTCTGAGAATATGTATCTGGCCACATCAAACTTCTCTTTCTTTGCGATGAGCTCAAGAATTCTCCATACTGGATTGTATATGGCATCAGTTCCTCCACCTTTGGCACAGATGGATATGTTCAAGATCTTCACTATGTGCTTGGGTGTCTTCATCAATCCTTTGAAATTGGAGATATGCTTAGGGACTGCACCCTTAACAGGAGGAGGCACAAAGCCTGTAGGGAAGAACTTCTTCCTTTTCTCATTTGGAACCCAATCTGGCAGGAGACTCTTATCTTCTTCTGAGCCTTTGGATATGCTGATCTTCTGTAGCTTTGTCCCTGATGGTAGGTTGAACAGCTCTGCAAACTCGGGAGCTGTGATGCACAGCAGTTGACCTCTTGTCATCCAGAGCATATAATCTTGATTGTTCTGCTCTACAAAGACTGTTGCATAGAATTCCTTGATAGCTTCAGAATCATAATCTTGATTTAAGCTGCATATCTCATCAAGTTGAACAGCAGCTAAAATCTGCTTCAAATTTCCTAAGCCATTCTTGGCAAGGTTTTCCCAATCAATTGGCATGCTGTCAACAAAACCTTTCTTCTGCAGCAAGAGATGATAGCTTGATTGCTGCTGATCATTCCAAAACCTTGGATCATTGCAATGTCTTCTTTTCAGATTCCCATCACTGTCAAAATATGGATTTGTGGTTCTCATGGCAGTGTAGTTTGATGTGCTTCTAGAATCCAGGTTCATGGAGGCTAGACTGGCATCTGCCTTTGGTAGCTTCTTGAAAGCAGTTGCAGATATGAATTTCATCATTGATGTGTCAGATCGTGCAACTTTTGAGAATATAGCTGAATATTTGTCTTCCAATGACTCATCTGACTCTTCTAACTGAGTCTCAGCTGGGATATCTTCTGAGTCAGATGCAGAGGGGGATGAGTCTGATTCTTCTGCGGACTCTTTCCTTCCACTGCTCTCTTCTTCTTCTTGGTATTCTTCATCTGATTCAGATAGCTTTTGCTTCTTCTTGCGAGGAGATGGAGGATGAGGATCACTTGGACTTGAATAGGAGTCATCTGAGTCTTCTGACTGAGCCTCAGTTGACTGTGCCTGAGACCCAGTTGGCATCCTATGAACTGACTCAGGTGCTGGAGAAGATACTGCTTTTTCTTGCTCTTCAAGTCTTGTTTCTTCTTGAGCTGGTTCTAAGTCTGATAGAGACTGAAATACAGAACCCATGCTCACTGATACTCCAACTGATGGATCTGCTTGTGGCTCAGTTGGATTTTCATGTGCTTTAGTTGACTTCTCTTCAAAAGATGATCTTAGCTTATCCATAGATTCCTCCATAGTCTGCTCAAGTTCTTTTTCTCTTGAGTCAAGCTCAGCCAAAATGTCTTCAATTGATTCTATGGCAGCTTTCTGTTGAGTTTCCACTTCCGTGGGGACTAATTCTAGTCCAGCTGATGCAGCCGCCTGAGACTCGGCTGGCTTACTCAGTTGAGGCACTGAACCACTGACTTGTTGAAGGGGCACTGCATCAAGTGCTTGAGAACTGGATGCATAAAATATCCTTGAGTTTGTTTCAGCAATCTCATTTTGTAGATGCTTCTTACGAGCTTCATCAGCACAAGAGTTTAACTCCAACATGTGATTCTCTATTCTCCTTTGTAGAATGATATCTGAGAACCTTGTCCAGAGAGGCTTATAATCTTCTGAGAGTTGAGGGAATAGACGATCAATTTGTTTGATCAGGTCTGCTTTCTCTTGTCCAGAGGCTTTTCCTTCTTGCTTCAGCAGCTTTTTGAGTTCTTCATGGATTGCCTTGTCCTTCAGCTGAGTTTCTCTTTGGAGTTTCACACTCTTTGGAACATCTGGTGATTCAAAGATTTGCTTTGCAAGGGCATCTATTCTTTCCTTCATTTGAGGCCTTTCCTCATCTGTGACATTGGGCAACTTATTAGTTAGGTCTTGCCATTTTTCTATAAGTTTGCTGTGTTCCTTTCTTTTAAGAGCTTCTACTCTCCATTCAGCTTCTTCCTCTTCTTGCAGTTGCTTCTTTGTTTTCTTCTTGACTACCACAGCCTCTGATCTTGGCTTCTTTGGGACTTTGCTCAGGGATAAATCTGTTGGCTTGCCTGCAGCCCTTGTCCTTTTGAGTGTATCAACTACTGGAGCCTTCTTGACTTTGATAGCTGCCTCTTTCTCAGCAGCCTTCTTGGCTCTTTCTTCAGCTCTTTTCTTCTTTGCTTCTTCAGCTTGGGCTTTCTTTTCAGCTGCTTTTGCTTTCCTCTCTTGCTTCAATTGTTCTTCCTTGCTAGCCTTCTGAGCTTCTAAATCTTTCATTCTTTTAGCTGACTGAGCTGTAGCTATGTCCATCTGTCGTTTCTCTTCTTGTAGCTCTTTAAGCCTAGCTTCTCTTTTGGCTAGCTCAGAGGGGGACATTGGAGCTTTCACTGATCTTTGAGCAGCTTCTTCTGCATCCAATTTCTTTCCAAGACTTTTAGCCTGCTCTGCCTCCCACTCTAACTGCTGCTTCTGTCTTAGGAGCTGGGTTCTCAGACCAATGGGCAGATCATCAGTTATATCCTCAGGCACATTCCTTGATCCAGACATCTGCATAGGAGAGGTAGGATAAAGAATAGATGAGAGATAATCCTATTGCAGAGAAAACTGGAATGATTGGCCATTTTTGGATGGTTTTAGGAGAGTTTCACAAGTCATCTCATGCTACCTGACTTAGCTACCTGACACTCAGGTGAGATAAATTGTGTAACTCAGGTGGAGTAGCAGAGCAACCTAGGTTTATCGAATCTTGCTGAAATTTGAGAATTCTGGACAATGAGTTGCAAGAAATCGTTCTAGAGGTTAAAGGTACATCATCTCTGTCTAATTCCACAACTAAAAGATACTCGAGAGCATGGAATTCGCATTAAGGCGGAAACCACCCTAGTTCTGTGAAGAACAGCTCGAGGAGACTTACATTTGGAATTTTGATTGGAGATGAAGGCGCCAAAACAATCAGGAAAGCTTTGGGAAGCTTCGGAGAGAGCGAAGATCGTCGGAGAAGCGCACGATCGTTGAGAATCAGATGGCGGCGACGGGCGCAAGGGCACTGAGACTCTGAAGAGGGTTTAGCGCGAACCGTTACAGAGGTGGGTTTTTATATCCCGAGTGGCCCTGTGGCACCTGAGGGTCAGCTAGATTGCTACCTGAGACTCAGGTAGGAAAGAAAAAATTGAGCTGAGCTCCAGACTTAGGGATTTTCTCCGGAATTTTTGAATGTGTTCAGCTGAGACTCATGTGGAAGACTCAGCTGACAAGGTTTTCAATAGGATTACCAGAGAGAACTTAAGGATAAGAGATGAAAGCAATAGAGAGAATTTCTTTTCAAACACAGCTTGCCAAACAATCAATCAATACAAAGCTAAAGCTGTGTTGAATTGAAATAGATGGTGAGATCCAACTTATCTAACCCAATGGTGAATCCATGAGTTCAATAAGATGCAAAATCAGCATGGTATCTATAAGACCTTAACCCACCTGAGGTACAACCGAGACTCAGGTGGCTGACTCATGTAGAATGCAGAGAATGAAAAACCAGAAATGCAATCATGTGTACACGTGTATCATCATTTCCTCACTGCACATTCGAGATATCCATGATATTTAGCTCATGCCTGAGGGTACAGAACCTATTCTCATCTAAAGGCTTGGTGAAAATATCAGCTAGCTGAGCTTCGGTTCTAACATGGCACAGTTGGATATCTTTCTTTTCTACATGGTCTCTTAGAAAGTGGTGTCTCACTTCTATGTGTTTGGATCTTTGGTGTTGGACAGGGTTGTTGGCTAACTTGATTGCACTTTCATTGTCACAGAAGAGGGGTACTTGAGACATGGATATGTTGAAATCCTTCAAGGTCTGCCTCATCCATAACAATTGAGCACAACACCCACCAGCTGCTATGTATTCGGCTTCTGCTGTGGATAGGGCTACTGAATTTTGTTTCTTGGAACTCCAGGACACAAGGGAACGCCCTAAAAATTGGCAGGTACCTGAGGTGCTTTTCTGTCAACCTTACATCCGGCATAATCACTATCTGAATAGCCTACAAGCTCAAATGGTGCACCCTTAGGATACCATAGACCAAACCCAGAGGTATGAATCAAATATCTCAGTATTCTACGAACAGCAGTGCGATGAATGTCCTTAGGATCAGCTTGAAAACGTGCACACATGCAAACACTCAACATTATATCAGGTCTAGATGCACACAAATACAGCAAAGAACCTATCATAGACCTATACTCCTTCTGATCAGTGGACTTACCTTGTTGGTTCAGATCAAGATGAGCATTTGTTTGCATGGGAGTAGATATTGACTTAGCTTTGTCCATGTCAAACTTCTTGAGGATGTCCTTGGCAAACTTCTCTTGAGAGATGAAAGTTCCCTGCTTGAGTTGTCTGATTTGCAGCCCTAGGAAGAACTTCAGCTCTCCTACCATGGACATCTCAAACCTTTTTATCATCATCTTGCTGAACTCATCACTTAGCACACGGTTAGTACTTCCAAATATTATGTCATCGACATATATTTGGCATACAAATAAGTCCTTGCCTTTAACTTTAGTAAAGAGTGTAGTATCAACAAGCCCAATTTTGAAACCATTATGTATAAGAAACTTCTTTAGGGTATCATACCAAGCACGAGGGGCTTGTTTGAGACCATATAAAGCTTTGTGGAGAACATATACATGATGGGGTCTTTTTGGATCTTCAAAACCAGGGGGCTGTTCTACATACACAAGTTCAGCAAGCTTACCTTGGAGGAAGGCACTCTTGACATCCATTTGATAAAGCTTGATGTTGTGATGATTTGCATAAGCTAAAAGTATCCTGATAGCTTCAAGTCGAGCTACAGGTGCAAAGGTCTCACCAAAATCCAAGCCTTCTATTTGAGTGTAGCCTTGAGCAACCAACCTTGCCTTGTTCCTCACCACTTGGCCTGTAGAATCTTGCTTGTTGCGAAAGACCCACTTCGTTCCAATGACATTGTGATCCTTGGGTCTTTCAACAAGTGACCAGACTTCATTTCTCTCAAATTGGTTCAGCTCTTCATGCATAGCATTGATCCAGTCTGAGTCAGACAGAGCTTCACCTACATTTTAGGCTCAAAGGTGGAAACAAAAGAGTAGTGAGCACAAAAGTTAGCAATACGAGAACGAGTAGTCACTCCCCTATCAATGGCACCAATGATTTGGTCTACAGGGTGATCCTTCTGCAGCCTGCTGATCACAGGGGGTTCTGGGTCAGCCACCTGAGTCACAGCTGGATGTGGATCAGCTGGGTGTATCTGTGACTCAGTTGGCTCTTCCTGAGACTCAGCTGGGTGCATGGAGGCTTCTGAGTCCAATAGATCATTAGCTGGGTTGTACTCGAACTCAATGCCATTGACTTCATCTTGCTCATCAGCTGGGTCAGGTAGGTTTGTAACTCCAGATGAAGCTTGCTCCTCAACTTGGGGCCTGACTTCACCTGTTGACTTGTGAAGTATATCTACCTTCCCTGAAATATCATTAGTAACTTGCCCATCTTGTGAGCCATTAGATTCATCGAATGTCACATCTACAGCTTCTTCAACAACCTTGGTGTTGGTGTTAAAGACTCTGTAGGTGTGAGATTCTGAGCTATATCCAACAAATATTCCTTCATCAGATTTGGATTCAAATTTAGAGAGACGCTTGCCTTTCTTCAGAATGTAACACTTACAACCAAATACTCTGAAGTAGGAGACGTTTGGCTTCTTGTTGGTCAGCAGCTCATAAGGTGTCTTCTTTAGGAGTGGGTGAAGATATAGTCTATTGATGTTGTGGCAGGCAGTATTCACAGCTTCAGCCCAAAACCTTGCTGGTGTTTTGTACTCACTCAGCAGTGTTCTTGCCATCTCTATCAGGGTCCTGTTCTTCCTCTCCACCACTCCATTCTGCTGAGGTGCATAGGGACCAGAGAACTCATGCTTAATCCCATGCTTGTCCATGAAGGCTTCAACTCTTGAGTTCTTGAATTCTGTCCCATTGTCACTTCTCACTGCCTTCAAGTTGATTTTCCATTCATTTTGAACTCTGACAATGAGATGCTTGAACCTTTTGTACACCTGTGACTTGTCCTTCAAGAAAAATACCCAAGTGAAACGTGACAAGTCATCTACAACAACAAAACCATACTTGTTACCTCCAATGCTCTCATATGTAGTTGGACCGAACAGATCAATGTGTATGAGATCGAATGGAGAAGTAGTGGTCATGATGTTCTTGGGTGGATGAGGGCTCCCAACTTGCTTTCCAGCCTGACAAGCACAGCATGGCTTGTCTTTGTTGAATTGGATCTGCTTCAGGCCTAGGACATGTTCTTCTTTACTGAGTTTGTTCAGCAGCCTCATCCCCACATGACCTAGCCTCCTGTGCCACAGCCAGCCTAACTGAGCTTTGACTATAAGGCAACATGGCACAGCTGCTTCTTGATCCTGAAAATCTACAAGATATAGCTTATCTACTCGATAGCCTTTGAAAACTTGTGAGTCATCTGTTAGTTTCTGGACATAGACCTCTTTAGGATAAAATGTGACTTTCATTCCAGCATCACATAATTGAGAAACAGATAAAAGATCATATGAAATAGACTCAACAAGCATTACTTCAGTAAGAGAATGTTCCTGAGATATAGCAATTTTACCACAACCCAATACCTTGCCTCTTGAATCATCAGCATAGTTGACATACTTGCAAGGAAGGTTATCTTTTCTTATCTCAGAGAACTGCTCTTTGCCTCCAGTCATGTGCTGTGTGCAGCCACTATCCATGACCCATTTTGTTCCACTGGAGGCAGAGCCCTGCATGATTAGTTGCGAGACTTAGGAACCCAGATAGATTTGGTTCCCAAGTTAGCAGGTCTCTTACTGTAGGCATCAATAGCAGGAATAAGATTAACATTAGGGTTCTTAGCAGTTACGGCTTTCAGAAAGCTTAGAGAACCTCTGAATCTTTCTCAGATTCTTATCTCCTGCAAACTCAGGTGGAAGGGTTAGCAAATTTGCATTGCACCTGAGTGAGCTACCTGAGTCACAGGTGGCTCTCCCTGACTTCGGTACCCAACCGAGTGAGTCACCTGAGACACAGATGACTACTGACTTTGGTACCCAAATGCTTGGTACCTTCTTGTAACTGCTCCAAGGTCCAACATAAATTGCCTCAGGTTTACCCTTTTTCCCTGTCTTAAGCACATAGCTTGGATTAGAGGGAATTTTCACATAACCACCTGTCTTTCGATGGTTTCCTGCAAGAGAGTTAGTATCATATTTCCCTTTCTGAGGAACAAAGTGATTCTGCAAGTATTTCTTGTTAGTAGCAGAGGGAATATATGAAGACTTGTTCTTTATAAGTGCAGGAGTGAAACCAAGTCCCCTTGTACCATTATTCTTTAGTACTAGGGTAGACTGGAGCCTAGCAAAATTCTGCATGCCTATGTTAGCACTGCACAGGCCTATTCTCATGAGCCTTTTTAGCTCTTCATGCTCCTCCTTGAGCTCATTGTACTTTGCTGCATCAACAAGATTAGTAGCAGTTGAAGTGCTTAATTCACTGGGTGAATCTACAACAAACACTGTACTAGAAGTAATAGCATTGATGCGAGATGCACAGTTTAAACAAATTTCTATAACAGTAGGAGGATTTGCATCAGGTGTAACAGCAGTGCAAGATGAGTGAGTTTCTTTGAGTTTATCATGCTCAGAGATTAGGAGCTCATGTGATAGCTTAAGTTTGTTTTGAGCTTCCTGCAATAAGTAAACCTCCTCATCAAGATCTGCCTTAGCATCTTGTGCATTATCAAGGGACACCTGCATGTCAGTTAGTTTGTCCCTGAGAGAGATGTTTTCTTTTCTCTCTTTCCTAAGGAGCTTCTCTGTCCTGTCAAGAATGTCCATTAGTTGAGCATAATCAGGGAAGTCATCCTCAGTCATTACCTTGCTGCCTTTAGCCATAAGGCATAGGGTTGGAGTCTCAGCATGTGTAGGATCTGCATCCTTGTCGAAGAGTGAGTCTGTCTCAGGTGCGCAGCTGAGAGACCTGACTGAGTCTTCTCCTGGCTCAGTTGGGCTGCTGAGTGATCCACCTGAGACACAGATGGCTAACCCAGCTAGCTCAGTTTCTTCCTCTGACTCCTCCTCTGACTCTGAGTCATCTGAGACCCAAGCTTGTCCCACATATGCTCTGGCAGCAGAGGTCTTCTTCTTTCTGAAGGTGGGAGGCTTCCCTTCTTTGTACTTCTTCTTGACAATGATCTCCTTCTTCTTGTACTTGCCATCCTCTTGTCTCTTGCTCTTTTTGGGACAATCAGCAATGAAGTGTCCTGAGTCACCACACTCAAAGCACTTCTTGTCACTGAGTTGCTTCTTCCCCTTGAATCTGTCAGATGAGCCTGAGAACTTCTTCCTTCGATAGAACTTTCTGAAGTTCCGAGTAAGCATGGCAAGCTCATTCTCCTCATCAGTGGACATCTCTTCATCTGGATCTTCTTCTTCATCACTTGAGTCCCTGTGAGTGGCCACTGCCTTGAGGGCTATGTCCTTGTTCTTCGCAGAAGTGATAGCATGCTTCTTGGAGTGGTTTAGCTCCATCTCATGAGTGAGCATTCTACCAAGGACATCAGTGGGCTTTAATCTGTCAAAGCCATCCTTTTCTTTCATCATCAGACGTAGAGTGTGATAAGGCTTGGGAAGCACAAAGAGGAACTTCTTGATCACATCACAATCTTCTACTCTGTTGGACCCAAGGGCCTTCAGCTGGTTAGTGATCATGGTAAGTCTTGTGAAGATGGAATTGATGTCCTCTCCAGGTTGGTAATGGAAGTTGTCAAGTTCATGCTCCAGCACATCTTTCTTGGACCTCTTCAACGTGTCACTGCCTTCATAGATAGCCTGAAGTGTGAACCACATATCTCTGGCTTCCTCAAAGGTACTGACACGGTTGAAATCATGCTCTTGCAGTCCCATATAAATAGCATTGGCAGCTCTAGCATTGTTCTTGATGCTGATCTTCTCTTGATCAGTGGGATTGCTCTCATCAACAACATCAAGACCTGTTGTGACAATCTTCCATACATCTGGGTCAAGTGCAGTAAGATGCATTTGCATCTTCCGCTTCCAAAAGGCATAATTAGTACCATCAAACATAGGAACTCTACCCTCATAGTTCGACATCCTTTAGACTCTGGCTGTTAAGCCAATTATGAGCAACGAGGCTCTGATACCACTTGAAAGGGATCTCAGGAGTCGACTAGAGGGGGGGTGAATAGGTCAGCTCTAGAAATTATAATGCCTAATGGGTTTCTCTTCTGGAGATAGGTCAATCCTAGAGAAAATATATGCAACTGATGCAGGTAACTGAGACTCAGCAAGATATATCAGATAAACACCAGACACTCAGATAGCAAACTTAGCTGATGTAGAACAAGTTATATTCAGAGCTAACTGAGTCTCAGGTGTGAGAGTCAGGTGAGTGCATCAGATGACGTGAACAGGAAAGGTACTAGTTTTAGCAAGAGCTAACTGAGTCTCAGGTGAGGAAACTCAGTTAGTGTGCAACAGATAAAGGTGCTCTAGTGATCTAAGCATGCATAGATAACAGAATAAATAAGAGCAGATCACAAGACAGATAGTAAAGCACACAATGGTTTGTTTTACCGAAGTTCCTACTTCTTGCGAAGCAGTACGTCTCCGTTGAGGAAGCTGTTCTCACAGCCGGCACCAAATCGTGCTCTTTCCTCGAGTACCTTTCTTGTGTGGAATCCTTTTGATCTTGCTGCTGCAAGACAGGCAGACCCGAATCGCCTTCACAGACTCTTGGTGGCAGCCACACAAGACTTGGCTTGCTCACCAACTCCAAGAGCACTCCCAGTCTTGGAGGAACCAGTACCTCGAATGCTACACCTGAAGGACTAAGTAACTCTCTCTCACGATGGATGCACGCAGGCAACACTCACTTGGAGACCTAGAGCTCTTTCTTTCTCAACAGGTTGCTTTCGGGTTAGAGGCAAAGGTTAGGTAAAGGTTCGAGGTTGAAAACCTCCCCAGGTTCCCTATTTATAGGGTCCCTGGCAGCTAGCCGTTACCCTCATGCCACGTCAGACAAAGAGCCACCAGACCTAACCTATCTGAGACTCAGCTAACGTGCACCTCTGGTAACCTACTAGCCACGGCTGAGCTACCCACCTGAGTCTCAGATGCCAAACTCAGGTGGACTCGGTTGCCTCAAGCAGCACCTGAGCACAACTCTGGCCGGCTCACTACAAGCCTACAACTGACCAGAGAGCAATGACCTCGCCACAGTCCCTGACCAGCTCGCTTAGACCCTTGGCACTGGTTCCAAGCTTCTTCACCGAAGATGACTGCCCTTGTAGACGCACAGCGAACCCTTGGTCCTGATCCACCAGCTTCCTAGCTCCTCCAGGACTTATCAAGCTTGCATTCACGGCCCTTGAACTCCATCAAGCAACCATCACCTCGCTTGCCCTCGAGCACAGCCTCGGCTTCCTCGCAACTGTGCCTCAGGAGCCTAGCTCAGCTGGTCCTTCTGACCTTCCCAGTTCCTTGCTCTTTTTAGGGCTCATCATCAACAGTTGTCTCACTTCAGCTTTCGCCTGTCCATCTAATTCCTGTTCACACTCATTGCAAGTATTAGACACAGGTGAGGATTGCCAATAACCATCAAAACCGAACTCTGGGGCAATATAGCCATCCTCCCAAGCTCCATGGGAGTGGATGCACTTTCACACGTAAAAGGAGTGGGGAAGAAATCTATGAGATGTTGAACTCTTGGGGCCAGTGCCCTAAGGCGGGAAAGAAGCAGAAGAAGGTAAAGCCGCTGGGAGGCGTATGGAAAACGAAATCTGTATTTTGGGACTTGCCTTACTGGCCTTTTCTCAAGACGCGTCACTGCATAGATGTCATGCATATTGAGAAAAATGTCTGTGAGAGTGTGCTTGGTCTCTTGCTCCACATGGCAGACAAGACAAAAGATGGGCTGAAGGCACGAGCTAACTACGAGGAACTGGGGATAAGACGAGAGCTGTGGGCCAACGAGGAGAAGACCAAGTTGGGCAGGAATGTTACAAAAATCAAGACGGACTGTCCCGCCGCTTGTTACACTCTAAGTACAGAGGAGCTCGATAAAATTTTCAAGTGCCTCGAAGGTGTCAGAGTTACTTCCGACTACTCGGCAAACATACAGAGATATCTAGACATGCAAAACCACAAACTAATCGGTATGAAGTCTCATGACTGTCACGTGATGATCACACAAATACTTCTGGTTGCAATTAAAGGGCTAATGGAGCCATGGATCCGCAAGACACTGCTTGACCTCTGTAACTTTTTCGACATTATCTCTTAGAAGTCCATCAGTAAGAAGCGTTGCCAGAGACTGCAAGCGGAGATCATTGTCATACTATGCGAGCTTGAGATGTACTTTCTGCCCGCATTCTTCGACGTCATGGTACATCTCATGATCCATATCGTCCCGGAGATCATCGACCTAGGTCCCGTATTCCTACACAACATGTACCCGTTGGAAAGGTTCAATGGGGTCGTCAAGCGATACGTTCGTAACAGGTCTCATCCGGATGGGAGCATCGTCCAGGGCTTTCTCACTGAGGAGAGCGTCGAGTTTTGCACGGATTACATGAAAGTCGACAAACCTATAGGTGTGCCTGTTAATCGGCACATTGGCAGGCTCGATGGCGTAGGTCACCGACGCGGAAAGAAGGATTTACATGTGCACAGTGATGTACCGAACCGATCAGACGACTACGTCAGAGCGCACACAGTAGTGTTACAGCACCTGTCAGTGGTCCGGCCTTATGTTAAGAAGCACATGGCAATGTTAAAAGCAAAGCACGGCACAAGAAAGACCGAAGCGGCTCTCACGAAAGAGCATAACGCTACGTTCGCCAGGTGGCTAAAAAACTACTTTGACGAACATAGCTTCTCAAAAGATGATGACGTAGCATGGACGGTGTTCCACGTGGCACAGGGCCCCATGATGAATGTTGGGACATACCAAGCATATGATATCAACGGATACACATTCTATACGGAGGCACAAGACCAGAAAAGTGTGTACCAGAACTCTGGGGTGACGATGGAGGCCTTAACCGGTAAGAAAAAGGACAGATACTATGGTAGGCTCGAAGAGATTTGGGAACTTGACTACACCGTGTCCAAGATCCCCATGTTCCGTGTCAGATGGGCGAAGAATGTCGAAACCGAAGACTATTTCACTACCATGGTCATACCGAAAGCAGTTCCTATTGAGACAGTAAATGTGAAAGCAATCAGTGCCAAAAATGAGCCGTGGGTATTAGCTAAACAAGTGGCCCAATGCTTCTACATAACCGACCCGACGAAGCCAAGCCGTCATGTCATGAGGAGAGGCAAAAGGAGTATCGTTGGAATCGATGGTGTCGTTGACGAAGAGGACTATGACCAATTTGACGACCCGGATACGGAAGAAGATAATGACGATGCTAACAATCTTACACGGCCCAGCAGAAGGAGCAGAACTACATGTCCCGCCGTGCGTCCCTTCAAAAGACGCAGTCACTCCGAGGGGCTAACCTATATCAGGAAGAAGACCAAGACTACCGTTGAGAAGAGTGTCGAAGAGTGAGAAGATTGTCGAAGAATGATGTAAGTTAAGTTAATTAATGATGTAAGTTAAGTCTCTGCTACTACTGAGAAAACGATGTATGCATGATTGTATGTGCTACTATTGAGAAAACGATGTATGATTGTTGAGATGTTTCAGTTTCAAAGCAATGTATAGTCCCACTTTTGTGAAATTGTCTGAAATTTTAAACACAGCCTCTTGAGGTCATATCATGACACCATGCCAAATTTCATATTTTTAGACTACATTTACATTTTTCTAAAAATGAAAAACAAATAACATGCAAGTAAGGGTTTGAATTTTCCCAACTAAATGTTTGAATTTTTCTTTCATTTCTGGATAGATCTACAAAGCTACTTAAGTACTTAAATATGATTTTTATTTCAATTTTTAAGCATTTTTTAATATACTTGTACCTCAAATTTGAATTATATCCAGTAAATACCTAGAAATTCATTTAATGCCTAAAAAATACCAGATGAATCCAGAAAATTGCCTAATTTTGGCATGAAGAATGAAATCTAGTATGTTCAATGCAGAAAAAGTTTGGAGCCTTATGGATCAATGTACGAAAAGATTGGACCCTAAGAAACTAACCCTAGCTAACTTACCAGTGACGAGTGAATATAGGGTGCTCGTCACTGGTAACCACTTACCAGTGACGAGCTGTGTTCTCGCCCGTCACTGGTAACCACTTACCAGTGACGAGCTGTTTTCTCGCCCGTCACTGGTAACGCGTAGATATATACCGCTCGCGCGGGACTTGGGGAAATATTTCCCAATCCCGCGCCCGCCCTAATTTCTCAAATCGCTCTAGGGCCGCCGCTCCTCGCTGGATCGCCAGACGCCTCCCTCGCCGGCCTTGCCTCCCTCGCCTCCCTCGCCGGCCTCCCCTCCGCCACCTCACCGGCCACCATCGCCATTGCACCGAGGAGCCCCCACCACTGCCGAGCGTTGCGCCGCCCCGTCCAGTACTGCCCAGGCCACCACCACCACCAGCCACCGCCCCCTTCACACGCCGGCCGCCAGGTAAGCCAGGCATTTTTGGCACCCGAGCACCAGTGCTCTTGTTATTTCGAGAATTTCAAAAACTGCATTTAAAAGTTTGAGTAAAGTCTGCAAAAAATCTCCGTGTACATGTGGTGGTACATTATGAACTTGCAAAAGATTCATGAAAACATATTTCTATTTGTGGTCTGTGCAAAGAACACAAGGCTGAAGTGCTACAATAGCAATATTTGTAATTTTTGTGCCGGTACTGAGATATGAGATATGAGCCTAATTTTTGTGCGTGGATGAATTTGAGATATGAAATGATTTGAGATATGAGATATATTTTTGTGCGTGGATGAATTTGAGATATGAAATGAATTTGAGATATGCTTGTGGTACCGGCCGTCGAGCCGAGGCAACGTTCGTTGCTCCGTTTATTTTTCAGGGAAAATGAGTTGTCAACGTTTTGTCAAAATGTTGCTTCGTCAACATTTTGTCAATGTTCGACACTCAATTTTAGTTAATTTTAGCAAAGGTCATGCTGAATTTTTGTATTTTCATTAATTTATTTTAGCGTATGTATGTTGTATTCGGGTTATTGTAGTTCTTTGTCATGCTCAATTATATGCATTTCTAGCCTTTTTAATTTTATTAAATGTAACATCCCTAGTTTAATAACCCTTGTACTGTGCATCATATGCATTGCATGGCATAAACTCACGAACTCCAAAAATGAGAAGAATTTTAAACTTTTTGGAAACTCTTGCTAAAACCCTAATTTCGTTCTAAGGGGCGAAAACCAATTCTAATGGGCTATCTTTGGGAAGATAGAGCAACACATTATGAGGATATGTTAACATTTAATTCTAAAGTTGTGGAAGTTTTGAACCAATTTCAAATGTTTGAAATGGGAATTCAACTTTGTTTAGAAGTTTAGTTATAGATCAAATCAGAAAATCAAAGAAATAGAAAAACCTAAACCTAACCCTTTTCTCCCCTCCCTCTGCCGGCCCATTGGCCCACTCGTCTGTTTGCTTCTCTGCTAAGCTACCCGCCGCCCCCTTATCCTCCCTCTCTCTCCTCCTGCGTCTACGTGGCACACGCCGGTGCATTCCCGGCCACCTCCTGCTTCTGGCGACGCGCCCCCTCCTCATCCCCTTGCTTGGCTGCCCCCCCCATCCTTATCCCTTCAGTAGCCGCCGCTCCCAAGCCTTGCCTCTGCGCCCGCCGCCCATCCCTCATCCGGCCGCGCCACCGCGCCTCCTTGCCGCACCGCCCCCTTCCGGCGCTCCTCCCTCACCGCGCCTCCTCGGCTGCTTTCCTCACCGGAGCCCTAGCCCCCATCCCTCGCCGCGCCGCCGTCCGGGTCCTCCGCCGCTCCGCCTCACCCCGGTGCACCCGAGCCGTGCTGCTCCCCGTCGCCGGCCACCCACCGTCGCTCCTCACCAGTGCCAAGCCCGCCGCCCTTGCTTCGCCGCTCCCCTGCCCTCCAGCTCCCCATCGCCATCCGCATCCCGGCCAAGCACCGAGTCGCGCCGCCCCTTGCGCCGCCCGGATCCCCGAGCTCCCCCGCGCCAAGTCCTCGGTCCGCCGCTCCCGTGCTCCGGTGACGCCGCCCCGAAGCTCGCCGTCGCCGCCCTTGCTCTCGCCGGAGCTCCGGTAAGCCGCCGCTCGCCGCCGGCCAAGCCCCGGTCGACCGAGCCCTAGCAGCCGGCCGTCCCGACCAGGCATGTTAAGGCTCTAATGGCCATAAATGGCATCTGTTTGGCCCTATTTGATGCGGAGCACAATTACTGCAGTGATTAATGTACCCATTCAGTTGCAACTAATGGCTAATTAGCTGGTTCCGACATCATTAATACGAAACTGTTATCAACCAATGATTAGTATAATTAATATAGTGTTTAATCTGTCAGTTAATTAATGTTAATGACTCATTAAATGGCTAAGTATGATTAATATGCTTAATTAATGCTCAGACATACTAATTACCCCCTTTACTGTTCATCTGGCAGTTAATAAGCTAATTAATCATTAACCAGTGAAATAAGTGAGCATATTAATGATGCTAATATATGTATAGCAGTGCAATTAATGCACTTATTGTATGTGCCTCAATGACATGTAGACCCCACATGTCAATCTCTCGGTCAAACTGGTCAATATGGGACCAGTGGGGCCCGTTTGTCAGCATTTATTAAATTTAAATTAATTAAATGTTATATTTGCTGAGAAAAATACAACAAAGGGTAAAAAGGGTTTAAATTTGGTAAAATTCATAGAAAATTCATTTTAATTCAGAAACATGCAAATAATATATCAAAATGTTCAGAAAAATGAAATTTATTCAAAAACATCATTTCCATCCATGTTTGCATGCTAGGAATAATGAAATTTGCTAAAAACTCAAATTAGGGTTTCCGATTAGCCGGAGGATTTTCGGATCGCGACATTTTATGCGTCCGAACTCCGATTAAATTGATTCCACTTGCATTAGTCTTTATTTTGCATCCTCTACGTCATGGCATGCATTGCATCTCATGCTGATGTTGTGCATTTTGATATTTACGATTATGCCCTTGTTTCCGGTGTTTTTCGTTTTTCCTCGATAGAGCCGGAAGATCCGCAGAGCGAGAGTCTCGAGCAAGAGCAGGGTTTCGTTGCAGAGCAACCAGGCAAGCAGCCCCTTTGGTCACGTTGCAAATCTCCTACTATTTGCAAAGTATTAGTTGTTTTCAAATTCATTATTACATGCGTTCAACTGCTATTTTTCCGCTAAGGAAAGCCCTAGTCCGATGAATAAGACTCACCTTGTCGCTTAAACAGCTCCACCACTAACCTAACCTATCTAGCATATTCTAGTATCCACTGTTCGAATGCTATTATGCTATTTATGCTTAGACATGCTTAGACTTGTAGAAGTCGTAATTCTTGGGTTAGCAGACGAATCAACACTGGGAATGGGTTACGTGGTAGGTGGGTGTTCACCGGGATGCTAATGAACTCACTTAATCATATCTGGGTCTAGACGAGAGGCCATGGCTGGGAGCATGGTGGGTTGTCTCGTCTTCCCGCAAGGACCGGTTATCGACGTACATTGACCCAAGATTCGCGTACTTCTACACGGGTGGATTATGGGGCCACCCACGACTCACTAATTTGCTTAGACTTAGTGTATGAGCTGCATTAGTTTGCCGTTTCCATTTGCGTGTGCGTAAAAAAGGGGATGTGGTGTGTGGTCTCATATAAGGGTGGGGTGGACACACGGTCTGGGAGACCGGGGATGTACCTCGATTCACAACGCATGGGACCGTGTCGCAGTTACGGCCGGACTGATGCACATGGACTAGCCCGTACGGGTGGCTCATACCTAGGTCGACAGCATTGTAAAGGTCGTGTTCGATCACCCTCTGCTAGCACACCTCGTGAAGTGTGTACTTGGTAGCATTAAGAGACGATCGATGCGTGTAGGTAAAGATGTACACCCCTGCAGGGTTAGAACTGTTTGAACAGCCGTGTCCGCGGTTATGGACAACTTGGTAATTACCTGCGTCGAATTAGATAACTATAACCCACTCTAAAACTTGCCAACTCTAAGGACGTGGTTAGCGACAGCTTCCTCCCAGGGTGGTCGAGGATGGGTCGAGGGGTTTTTTTCAGGTGTGGTGATCTGCAGTAAGGAATGTTCGCGAAGTGTTCGACTCGTCCCCTTTGAAAAGGTATTCTAGTAGTCGAATTTCAATCTACTTATTGTTATTGATAAAGGTAAACTTGGCTTTCCGCAAATTAGTCCACAATTACCCTTTTGTTGATACCTGGCACAATCACTACTACTTCCGCACTGTAAGTCTTGCGGAGTACAATTTTGTACTCACCCTACTATTGTTGTTGTTTTGTTGCAGAGGAAACTACCCCTTCAGAGGGTGGTTTCTACTTAGAGATCGATACCAACGACGCCTAGACGATGGGAATCCCAGGCAGTGATCCTGCCCTTGGGTTGGCAGTTTGGTTTGTTTTCGCTGCCACTTTTGGCTCTACTGTTTTGGCTTCGTAGCCTTATAAACTCTTCCGCTGTGTGTTTAGATCTTCGGATCTGTATGTATGTATATGTTTGTTAAGTTTCAAACTTATAATATTGCAGTTTCTGTCGTAGAGTCACTGCTATGAGATCTGGTTGTTTTCGCCTGCTCATGTGCCGTGCGTGTATGTGATGAAGTGCATGTTGCGGGTAGGACTTTAGAGTTTATATCATAGAGTCATTAAGTTTAATCACCCCTGTGAAGCGACTCTACTACTGAGAGATTGGGAACTATATCACCCTACTCCAGCCGTGCATTAATTTGCCGGGACGAGTTCGGGGTTGATGTTCCGGCTCAGTAGGAACAGAGTGAGGAGACCATATCACCCTACTACTCTGTGCTCTCGCCAGAGTAAGCTTCGGGGTTGCCGTCTCGGGCTATTCGGAGCCATATCACTCCACTCCTCTTGGAATTGACACCCAGGAGTTGAGGTCGGGGTTGACGTTTCGACTTAGCGGGTGGTTTCTCTTAAGCCTCTCTGTTATGAATTCTGGGGTTCGACATTAAATTTATTTTTTAACAAGTTTTCATTTAGTTCCAAAATGGCCGCAAGTACCCCCTCTTCGTTGCGGACACCAACGGATGCCCCGGCATCGTCCCGAGATATCGAGGGGCGTACGGAAGCTCCCTAGGATCTGGCCCTCGAACAGATCTCTCATGGGGCTGCCATCGTCGACGACCCTGCTGCCGAGGATAACAACGAGTACGACTCGTCCGACGATGAGTCGGATGAAGAGTCTGGACGTGCAGAAGAGCCCGGCGGTGCTGAAGACGCGACCGATCGTGACGAAGCGACCGGCCGTGAATACGAGACCGGTTTTGAAGAAGAACAAGCGGACAGGACTCCACCAGCTAAGCGAAAAAGGTGGCTCGCGCCTAGGAGACCAAACAAGTTGAGTACTGACACCTTCGTAATCACTCGAGTCGACGATTTGGGTAAACCTGCCAGTCCGAGAAAAGCTGCACAGGGGTACTCAAACGCCGTAGGCTGCATCCTGTGTGAAATCGTGAAGATCACAACCCCCGATATAAGGATGAAAGAAACCGAGCATCTTCGAACTCTCCTCTTGGACAGGCTATTCAGTAGGTATTCTGTCCCGGAGGCCGACAAAAATAGAGTCGCAGCTAAAGCCCTGAGCATGATGTCCAAATCCTTAAATACATGGCGATACCGTGCCAATAAAAGAAGGATAAAGATTTTGAGACAATGATAAAGCCGCTATGGCCTTCGATAGATGAGGCGGACTGGACCGAGTTCACTCAAACTCACTCGGGCGATGAATTCAAGAAGTTGAGTGAGTGGGGGAAGGACATGCGGGGGAAGATCGTGGGTGACCACAGACTCGGCAGCCGTGGTTACCCAGGGAAGAAGCTAAAATGGGACAAGGAGGACACAAAGTTGATTGCGGCTAGGAAAGAACCCCCTTTCTCGGACATCCAGCCAGGGCGCGGAAAGGATTTTGTGAGGGCCCGTGCAAAATTTGACCCAGTGACGGGGGAACCAATCTTCACACACGAGAAGCTGAAGGAGGTGCACGAAGAACTGGTAACCTCTGAACCCAATTTATTTTATTTGTCATACGTAGATTAATTTCTGAAAAGGTACGTTTCTAAACGGTTGATGTTACGTGCAGAAAGAGCTAAGCCAGCAACCTGAGAGCTCCCAGGACTCTGTCGATAGTGATAGGTGGCAAGACCCTATCAACAAGGCTCTCGGCAAGCCGGAGACTCGTGGCCGTGTGATGGGCGTCGGGTATGGGGCTCGATGGGCTGATTATTGTCCCCAAACCCACGAGGTTGCCCGCGAGAGGAGGAAAGCTAAGCAAGATAAAGAATTTGATGCCCGAGTGGAGGCAGCGGTGAAACGTCTATTAGGGCCTCTATATGAGCAACTACGACGTCCACCCATGCATCCCGATACCCAGCCGCCGGCCTTTAATCTTGATACCCAGCCGCCGCCCTTCAATGCTGCAAGGAGTAGCAGCCCCTCTGTCTCGGGCATTGGCCCCGGGTCACCAAATTCAATCGACGACCTCACGGTAAGCATCGTCGACTCAACAAATCATTCTAGTACGTCTTGGTTTCATTGTTTGGACTCTAACATCGACGACGCATCCACCCGTATATATGTTTCGCAAGTAATCACTCTGTGCCATCTCCAGGCCCAAGTGCTCGGCTCGATGGTGACGGTCGCATACGGTCAAGTCCACCCAATAATGCCAGAGAACAAGATGCACTGTGTGGATTTACCACCAAACTTGGCGAGGGTGGAGTTGACTAAGGTGGCCGGCAACTTTGAGGATTTGGTTTTGAATGACCCCCTGAAGAGGGATACAAAAAACTAGGAGCCTGCAAGGGGTTTTTTCTTAGGTGGCCGAAGGACGCGATAAAGTTGATTGAGACCTCCAATCGCGCAACACCGTCACCGAGCCACACCCACAGTCCATCAGCGAGACCATCTCCTTTGGGTCTTTGCCCACATCTATCGTATAGGGATCTGGAGATGGAGGGCGCCGATGAGGGCGCGGAGCATGGCATGCCTCGTGACGAAGAGGCACAATTATTTGTAGATATGCCGCCACCCCAGCATGACGAGCAAGCCCAGACGAAGTTGACTCCTAACACACTCATGGGCGCAGCCAAAGAAGCGATGGCCGGTCAAGGGCCGTATCTCTGGAACCGCAACGTACGAGGAAAAAAGGGGCGAAGAAGACACATGCCAGCACCGGTACTAACGATAGAGAGGGTGAGGCGAGGTTGAAAAAATCCTTAACCTACCCAGCATCTTCCCAATCAAGACAGCGAGCAACGGGTTGTCAATGGCGGGCCTATCATGTCCCGGGTCACCCCATGGTACCAAGGGATGAGTTTCGACATCCTCCCAAGCGAACTGAAGATTCTGCATGAGAACATTCGACAGTTGGAATTAGCACCTGATGAAAGTAATGTCTCATATTACACGGTGAAGGTGCCAGAGGGTTTCCATTTCGTCGACGAGTATCCCGCGGACAAATTCTATCTGGACTTTGCGGAGATCTTCGGCATGTTCAACCTTTATAGGCTCGAAGCATCCTTAGTCAGGCTATGGGCGCTGCACCAAGCCAGAGAGACCAGACACCTGAAGATTGTCGATGTTGGAATAGCAGATCCGTATCACATGCACGAGAACAACGTTCGCTCCGAACAAGGTAGGGAGATTATGAAAGAATACCTCGTGAGTGCGCTGCTAGCGCATAAGGGCAAGGAATACCTACTCGTGCCCTACAATCCCATGTAAGTCCTTCTCTACTTTGTGCTTTCGTAAATTTCTCTTTTGCTTGTGCACCTAGCCAACTTCGTGGGTTAATATTGGTTTGTTCACATGTTTGTGCAGCGACCACTGGATCCTCTTAGTACTAGTGCCGAAGGAAAGCAAGGCTTATTACTATGATTCCATAAAAAGGGAGAAGAAAAACTACATCCTACTCAAGAAAGTTCTGGATGATGCTCTCTTCGACTTTGCACACAAGGGAGGAATTGTGACAAAAAGAAGTGGTGGTCCACGCTTCAAACACGTGACTGATTTCTGTTGCAGACAGCAGCCGGAGAATAGTGTGACGTGTGGCTACTACGTCTGCTCCCACATGGACGACTTTATATGGGCGCGGAACACGTTATGCAAACCTGAGGACTTATGCAAGTGGAGTAATAACCTCGAGCACAAGCCGTATGACTAGAAGCAAGAGTTTGCACGCTACCAGAATGTGTTTGCGAATATCATCAACAAGGATGTCGTCTTGGATACCGGGCTTTTCTACGCCGGCAATGACCCAAGGGAGGAACATGCCACTCGCTCAGAGCAGCGAGCTCGCCAAGTCCCGTCCTTGTTCAACACCGGGAAGACGCAGTCGCCTACATGCAGCTAGGCCCTAGAGGAGGGAAAAAAATGTCAAGATAGTCCCTAGAGGAGGGAAAAACACTGACATATGTATTGTGTTTGTGGTCGTGTATTGCCAAACTAGTCTACTTTATACGCTTGTGGACATATTTACGTCTTGGCACTTGTTATTTTTGTAGTCGGTTTGAGATATTTACATATATATTGTGAATACATTGTGTTTGTGGTTTCAAGTTGCATGGATATATACTGTGATATATGTGTGGTGATCTGAATATGATATGAATTGAATTGCTGTGGAATTTGAATTATTAATTGCTGATTGTACATATAAATACAATTATGGGCTGGGCCTGGTCCAACTACCAGTGACGTGCGGCCTGGAGTGATCGTCACTGGTGTTGAGCTCATCAGTGACGGGCGGCTCTCGATAGCACGTCACTGATAATGTTTTTACTAGTGACGAGCAGCCAAGTGAGCCCGTCATGATAACCAATCACCAGTGACAAGCCGTGCGCCCGTCACTGGTAACCGCTTACCAGTGATGGATTACCAGTGACGGGCTGGCCCGCTCGTCACTAATGGGAATTTTAGGCCCGTCACTGGTAGGCTTTTCTGTAGTAGTGAGTTGTTGAACACGTTGCTTCTCCTAGCTGAAGGCAGATCCAGCGGAGGAGTCGCTGAACTCAAGGCAACCGCGAGCCCTTGCGACTGTCCATGGAGGTGCGACTTTTGTGACGGGGCACCGACCTGGCTGCAGTCTTCCGGTTGGGCCTAAGGGGCCCTCACCATGACCGCCTTGACGTGCACTACATTTAGGGCCGACTAAGGGCTCCGGCACTTTTCATCTTCAAGCCCGAGCGCTATCCAACGTGGCCTCCAGATCGGGCCTCCGACCAGGACAGTGGCTACTCCATAATGCCCTTTTGAGATGGCACCATGTGCGGTGCGAGAGCACTATTGGGAAGAGGAGGAAGATATTTTATGGGAGAGACGGGATTTGGGTTGTGAGGCAGCAGCCAAAGAGGCCACATCGTATGGCTTAGCTTATATTGATGATCATTGTGTGCATCTCTCTGTGCCTGTGCACATGTGTTAATACATGCAATGGTAATCAGCTTGCAACTATGAGAGAGATAACTAGGATCAGTACAGACACAAACTGACTTGACTGCAAGGGAAGTGAGGAGGAACATGTCATAAGCCCATGTCTCTCCTTTACTACTCCCCTGTAAGAGAAGGCATTGTTACCCTATGAACTAGCTGCAAAGCATTACCAACATGATAGTTCTCACATCCAGCAGAAGTTGTACTCATGGAATAAGTACAGATTTGCATGTCAGTTATCCATATTCTTTTGATTTTGTAATTGCTGCAATACAAAGTGATGCTACCTGGAACTTGTAATATTTGCTTAAATGGATCAGAAATTCATGATTCTATTGGTGTAAAGTTGCATACGTATGTGTATTCAATCCATGCTAGTTTTTTACCAACTCAATTCAGTAAATTGAACTTGTTTTTGCTTTGCTTTTTCCTAGATTGCTACCGCCTGGGGTAGAGAAGGAGAGGACAAAACCTCCGCCATCATGGGATCCTATCGTGAATGGATCACCTTCGAGTTGGAGAACAACGACATCATTGACAACGTCAAGGCCGAGGTGAGATGTGCCTTCTCCCCTTCTTGTTTCTCCTCCTATTATGGATCAAGTGTTAGTAGCCTTTTGACTATTTTATATTTTTTAGTGCCAAAGCGAATTTGCGAAGGATAGATCGAATTAGGAAGAGGAGGGAGGAAGAGGATGATGACATGATCTCTTTCTCTTTATTGCATTACATCTCTTGGGAAATATAGGACAAAGAGAAAAAGGCCACGACATACATCGATGCTATCTGGCAAGGATCACATTAGGGAAATCCTTGAAGGGCACGTTAAGGACTGCTAGGTAGCATTTAGGATGGAGCCTGAAATTTTCAAGTCTTTAGCAAATTATCTTAGACAGAAAAAGCTATTACATGATACAAGAGTGAAGGTCGAGGAGAAGCTAGTATTCTTCTTGTTCATGCTATCATAGAATGTATCTTTTGAGGACCTTCAATATGAGTTCAAGCATAGTGGAGAGACTTTCCATCACCACATCAAATATGTCTTCCAGATAATCCCCACACTCTCTCGTTGATTTCTGAAACTTCCCAATCTTCAGCAATCACATTGGAAGACCGAGTCGGATCCGCGATTCTTTCCTTATTTCAAGGTGTCTACTTTGACGCTTTCATCAAAATCAATATCGACTATTTTAAATTTCTTAAAAGCACTTGTAGTTTCTTTCTTCGCAGAACAGCATAGGAGCCATCGATGGCACTCATGTCCCCATAACAATATCAGAAAAAAAACTACTCCTTTTAGAAATAGAAAGGGCACACTTAGCCAAAATGTCATGATGGCTTGTGATTTCGACTTGAACTTCAGTTTCATATCTTGTGGCCAGGAGGGATGTGCTACTGATGGTAGGGTTCTTAGGGGGTGTTTGTTTGGGCTTTTTTTGGCTTTTGGATTTTGGCTTCGAAGCCAAAAAAGCACCTAAATAGGTGCTTTTGGCTTTTGGCTTTTTGGAAGCCGAAACTACATATTATGTGCTCAGCCAAAAAAGCACCTAAATAGGTGCTTTTGGCTTTTGGCTTTTTGGAAGCCGAAACTACATATTATGTGCTTTCGGCTTCTAAAAAGCCAAAAGCCAAAAGCACCTATTTAGGTGCTTTTTTGGCTTCGAAGCCAAAGTCTAAAAGCCAAAAAGAGCTCAAACAAACAGGGCCTTAGTTCTGCTATGAACAACGGTTTTCAAGACCTCAAGGCAAATTTTATCTCGTTGATGGTGGTTATGCCAACCATCCTTCCTTGTACCCTACCGTGGTGTTCATTATCATTTGAAGGAATTTGGGCATGGTCGTCATCGATCCCAAAACCACAAGGAGTTGTTTTAATCACCGGCATGTAGTATTATGGAATCACATTGAAAGGCCCCTAGAGTTCTAAAGAAGCATTTCCTCATTCTCATAGTGGGCAAGTTTCACCGAATAAGGAACCAAGTGAAGACACTAGCAGTTGTTACAGTCTTCCATGATATCATCAAATTGCAAAATGGTGACGAGCACTGGCTAGATAACCAACCAAATATATACCTCTAGCAGCTTTTGTTGATCTTCCGAGTGGTGATGTTAAATACCATGAGAACAACAAACATGGCAACAATGAGAGAGACATAATTGCAATGAACATGTGGGAAGATTTTCAACATGCATAGTAGTTAGTGGAGTTCTATTCCATTTGACCTTTTATCATGTATTTCATTAATAGTAGTTACTGTATGTTATTAATAGCAAGTAAAATATTATTGTGCTCAACAGTTATGTTTGTAGAGGCTCTCCTCGTATGAGCTTACTACAAGCTAAAGTTGCAAAAAAGAAGGCTTTATCTATAGGAAAAAAGGCTTCACCAAAAGTTTTACTACCAACAAGCCAAGGGCATCTCCAAGAGGTATTATTTGTAGTTACTTATATTAGTTTGACACGTAAGAATTCTCACAACTTGATTACTTGGTTACGTTATGTAGTGGAGAGATCTAGAGCCACATGGAATCTAGGACTAGAAAAGCTCTTGTTTATTTGCTACATGAACACAATGACCCTTATCATAGGAGTCAGAATGGGTGGGGGACTGAAAATTGGAATAAAATTGTGAAAATATTCCACGAAAGACATCCATATGTGAATTGTACAAAGGCACAAATTCAAGAGAAATAAAAGGAGCTAAAAAGGGACTACAAGATGTTGAAGGAAGCAATAAACAGAGTAGGGTCTCGTGGAATGGTCAAAGGTGTATGATAGAAGCCAAGCCACAAATTTGGAACAATATTATCATCGTCAGTTGCTTTCGTGAACATTTTAAGTTTAGTAGCAAGTTATGTCATCCAATCAATCATTTTTTTACTCTTATTCTGTGCAGTCACATCCTAGAGCTAAGAAATTTTGCAACAAATATTTCCCTCTCTTTGATGCTTTGAGAGAATTGTATGATGTTTAAGTTATCAATTTTTAATTTGTGCTTACCTCTATATTGTACTCTGAATGTTTCATTTTGCTTATCCTTCATTGTATTTTTAATTTGGTGTGTAGGCCAAACAACTGAGGGTAGTTATGTCCCCTTTTTTGGAACTGGAGCTTGTGCATAAGCTAACTATAGAGATAAGCTCCAGTTAAGCCACTGTGGAGATAAGCTCCAGATAAGCCAACTGACTGTTTGTTAGGGCTTAAGCAGTGGCAGTTTATGGTATAAGAGGAAAGAACAAATATCTAAAGTACCCTTGGGTATAAGATTTGAAGTCTGAAATACCCTCGTCCAAACAAGACCTTAGCCATAATATTTCAGTAACGTCAGGACTTCGATTGGTTAGCACCAATGTCAAGATCTTCACTCTCCAGGCTCCCATCTAGCCAAAGGTCATACTGTAGCTATTGTACTACAGTTATGCAGATTTGAGATTTTAATGTATTCGACACCAGACCCCTACCCGGAGATGGCCGACCAGCACCAATCATCTGCACTCGCCGCAATGCCCGAGAGGAAATCTATCCAGGACGAAGAACAAATGGGCACTACTGCACCAAGACTGACAGGACAACACTAACCGCTTAAAGAAATAACGACAGTGGAAAAATCAAAAATGCGTTCAAAAATTTTGAGTTAATATATACCCTACAGAATTTTAAGGGGGGGTAGTTCCGAGAGTTTGAATGAAGAACCTGCACCGGAGCTAAGAAGATGCTTTGCAACAGAAGACCATGCAACCCTGCCCCTGTTCTCCTTCTAATCTACCTGAATCTCGGGGACAAGATTCCTTTTAAGGGGGGGTAGGTTTGTCACATCCCGATTTTCTAAAACCCGAAAATCAGGGCCTACAAAAAACTTTTTACTCTAATAATCTGTGTTCCCACCAAAATGCTTTTATACCAAACCCTGGCACGATCGCGTATACGCGTATACGCCGCATGTGATCATGCCGACTCCTTCGCCTTTGGGATTTTTCTCGATGTTCTTGAAATCGTGTATTAACATATGATCATATGCATTCGGACCCAGACCCTATCTGTCACATAACAAGTATGCCGATACAAGAGCTCACATGCGCTAACCTTAATATTCCTTTCCCGCAAATCTATGAAGCCCTAGAAATCGGTAAATGACCTAATAACCTAATGGGCATAATCGACCCTTGTGCAACCCCTAGAAAGGCAAGAATGCCAATCTACTTTCAGGAACACTAGCATCCCCCTGCTGCGACAAATCAGCATCCCTAGAGTACACCCTCAGGACAAGTGATTGCCATCTCTCCGCCCTTCTTTATCTCCAACACGGTATAGAAATACCACCTTTCTTCAAAACCGATACCCAACACATACACACCGTATACGCAAACCCTAACTGTCGCCTCCTCTCGACGAATCGATCGAAACCCTAATCGGCAACATATGCACCCATACCCCAATCCAAGAAACTCTAACACCCTAAAACATTTTATATGAGGTGTATATCCTACCTCATCTCGAAATCCTAAATTCCCAACCCAAACCTCTTTCCTCTTAATACCTTTTCCTTGATCAGAAACCCTAACATTATCATTTTGTACAATTCTACCTTTTCAAAAATTCTACAAAAATTCCAGGAGGTATACAACGTCAATACTCACAAAAAAATATATCTGAAACAATCTTCTGAGGTCCAGTTTAATTATTTTCAAATACATGCATCTCACAAATTTTATGGAATTTCCTCCTTTGACAAGAGACCCATTTTTGATAATTGAGTCTCGCTCCCTACAATCACAGTCTTCTCTAGTAAGACTAGTCAAAGCTACAAGCAGCATGCACTGCCTACTTCCTGCCAAACTCACCCTCTCTTTTCTGCTAGCTCCCCACGCAAGTGTACCAACCGACATCCTCCACTTCCTTTGACACGTGAGCCTAGGTCCCATTCTGCAGTCCCTCTTAGCTCTTCTCTCTTTTTGAATGCTCTCTTCTTCTATCTCTTCTTCTAGGCCGGCACTGCTCCCCCTGTCCAACTCACCGACGGAAGACCCGCCGTCGTTTCTGCCAAGCTGAGTCAACCGGAATACAGGGACCAACCACGGCACCAGATATTTCCTCCCGAGTCACTTGAAACTCCTGAGCTCTTCCCTGTCTCCAGCCCTCTCCCCAAGCTCCATTTCTTCTCCAACCAATTTTCCCCTCTTGATGCTCAGACCAGGAGCTATGCTCCCTCCCTCTGGAACTGCGTCCGAGCAGTCGAGCTAGCCCGCCGCCACCGCCGGATGAGCGGCAGGTCCAGCCGACGCCGGTTGGGTTCTACCCCGCCGCTGCCATCGGGTGAGCTCCGAGCCCCACTGACGGTGACCACCTGCCTCCGAAACCGCCGCATCCAGCGCGCCTCCCCGGGCAACCACACCTCCCACTGCCACCGGCGGTAGGCCACCTCGTTGTCCACCCCTACACGCCACGCACCTGAGCCGCCCCGGCTGTCGCTCCGGATCACCCGCTCCAACCTCCCCGCCGGCACCGGCTGCTTTGCTGCACCTCCCACCGCTCGATGCAGCTCCACTGCTCCACCCGAGCCTCACCGCCGTTGATGCTCCCCAGATGCGCACTGTCTGAGCCGCCGCTACCACCCCCTCGTTTTCTTCTCTGCGCGCTACCGCGGCAAGCCACCTACGGCCACGGCGAGGAACGGCCGCTGCCATCCAGACCCGGCGCCACCACCGAGGAGCTCCAGATCCGCCGCCGCCTGCATCTGCCCCGTTCCCCCCGCGTCAGCCTCCGCCGCAAGCCGCCACCGGTGAGGCCCTGCTCCAAGCACCGATGCCGCTCCGCCCTTCAGTACGCCCCCGCCATCTTCACCCTATCCGTTGAGCTCCCCGCCAGCGCTGCCCTCGCCCTTGCCCTAGCAACCGCCATTGTCGCCCTACTCCAGAGGTCGCCGGTGTTGGTCCTCGCCCCCAACCAACCCCCATCCACGTTAGCGAACGGCTCCACTGGGACCGCACCCGCTAAGTCCTCCCAGCCGGGCAGTGCCGCCAACCGAGGCCTTCCGCTCGTCGCCGGAGTAAGCTCCGGCGCCGCCGAGGTGCACCCCGTTGCTGGTGAGGAACTGCCGAAGTCCTTTCTTATTCCCCTTTTGATGCTGTGCTTCACACAGAACGAAGGTGAGCCGGGCCCAAGACCAGAGATTTAAAAAAAAAGAAGACTTCAGTAAAGTACGTCTTCCCTAGGGGAATCGTATTCGTCTTACTCCTCGTACCTTTTACGCGATCTAACCCTCCCTGTTTAACTCCCGCGTAATTAGACTTAAGCCCTAAACGAGCATTTCTGTGCTTAGCATCGGCTTAGCTAGGAACAACCACTGACTGTCGGATCCCAGCCATCAGTGCTAGCGGCAAAGCCCTCTGGGAGATGAGTGTTCCATCCCCGAATACGTATTCATTCTCTTTAGCAACCGAAACACATCTCCTGGATAAGGAAGGCGTAATCTTTCTGAAGACTCTCTATTCCAATCTTCCAGCGCCAAAGGCGCCTACCTAGGTTGCGCTCACGATGTTAATCTCAAAGCAGGAGATGTTAAAAAGGTAAATGTCCTTTAGATAGCGACACCTCGGACAGCGATATCTTCATAACCACTCGTTTGAATTGATCAGTTCTTTTTCCTAAACTCCTAAAATTTCGTAGACTCTCTAACAGCACCACTTTTGGAAATTTTTATTTTTGAATTCTAGGCTTAATATGAGCTGTATCAACTCATGACAGGAAGCACATGCATTCTGTGCAATAGGTCCAGAGTATTTCCTTTAGTCCGCCAAATATGTCCAAACTATCTTCTTTCTCTGTACTCAAATATACTCTGAAATTCCCGTAGCTCCTTTGAAAAGCTACGGGATATGCAATATATATATACTCGTATCCCAAAGAGTCTTGAACAAACCCTAATATGCTTAGTATCCGATAAGGAAATCAAGATTTTGCTACGAGCTTTAAAGCTGCTACTCTAGGTTTTAGAATCTCTTAGTTCTCACCATTACCACCTCCCTGTTTCCAACAAAAAGGAAACCATAAAATGCGTCCACTTTAACTCCAGGAAAATCCTCAGAAACCCTAGTTCGACGGAGAGCCCTAAGATTGGAACGCTTCGTTGTGGTAACCTAAAGCATCCAGTTCCAGCATTGTAAAGATTCTTAACATCAAATAGCGGGATAAACGCATTATGATTTCATGTGTTGATTCTTCCGGTTCTACATTCGATGCTCTTGGTTCTTTCTCGCTCCATTTCTTATTCGATGCCTTCTGACGTGTAGATACGGTGTAGCGAGATCGCGAGCGGAATAGTCTGAACGATTGCCATATCAAGTCCCAAGCTCGAGAACCCGTCAAGACTGCCAGGCAAGCATTCCCACCTTGACCATGTTGAAATCCTATATTTGTGAAGTTAATTATTTTGTTTATGAAATTGCATGCTATGTGGTTAAAACCATTATTTTATGTGGATCTAGTTATTCCTATTAGATGCACGGCTTAGGCCCGATAAACCATATCCTTGTAACCCTAGTATTAAGTGCTGATCATTGGACGATCAGTAATTTAATTAGGTGTATAGGCGATAGCCCTGCTGTAGTAAAAACTAAGTTTTATCGATGCGATGGGATTGGGATCAAAACCCTCGGTTTGTAAATGCATACCGAGGTGCCATTTAAAAAGGAATGTTTGTTAAACCCTGAATGAGATGATGGAGGATTTGGATTCGGGCAAGAATGCTAAGGGCGTTTGGAGGTGGTAGAGTAGCCGGTTGCTACTTGAAACAGAAAAGGGTAGGGAGCCGGTTGCGACCTGAGGCCTGGAATGGCAGGGTGGCCGGTTGCTACCTAAGGTGATGGTTGGACATGGAGTCTTGCTCGAATCAGTTAAGGACCGAACCTAAGTGCCGCTGAATCAGTTCCCCTACCGTACGTCCACATGTCCTTTATGGGAAGGACTTGACTCGGTACCCTGCGTCTAATGCTGGAGCTCGGAACCATGGGAAGTTAGGGTGATGTGCTAGGGTGGATTGGGATCCCTAGAGGATCTTCACGGGATGGCGTGGAGGTAAAGCTCTCAGCGAGTCTCACGGCAGAGTAGGGGTAAAGCTCTCGATCGAGTCTCACGTCTGCGTGGGGGTAAAGCTCCCTGTAGGGTTCCACGAGTACGTGAAAATATGGTCCGACACAAAGGTGGAGAGTCCCATTTTGACATCCGGGATGCCAAAGTTGGGTACCCACCTAGCGGGTCCGGCTCTAGTGTGAACACGGGCGAAAAGTTTCGTTGTACTAGTCCTGTCAGTATACGATGCATAGTATACCCAGGGCAAACTACATCTTGTGGGTAAAGCCGTACAACCTCTGCAGAGTGTTAAAACTATTCGAATAGCCACGTCCTCGGTCATGGACATGAACTGGTAAGGCCACACACTGGTTAGACTGAGTTTTGTTTGTGAAAGCTGGGAAATGGGATTAAAGACGTGGGCATGACGTGTCCCACAGTGAGCAGTTTAAGCTACAGGCTGGTAGCGAGGAACTGCAGAAGAGAAAACCTAGCCCGGGCCGCGAGGTGGTAGCGCGGGTAGGTCGTAAAGATTGTTCGAGGCGGTAGATGGAGCTACCAGCCTCTAGTCGACGACAGGCGGTAGATGGAGCTACCGGCCTCTAGTTGACGACTGTTCGGCTGGAGCATCTAGCACCGAATGCTGTCTCGACAGAGACAAAGTTGCTTTTCGCAAATGCTTTTGAATCTACTATTCGGTATTTCGAACAAGAACTTACATTTCCGCACAACTCGCAACTTAGGGTAGAGCTATTCCTTGATCTACTCCCTGCATGAAGTATTACCGTATATTTCCTCCTGTGGGAATAGCTTGCGAGTACATTCCATGTACTCACCTGGCTTGTTGATTTGGCCAGACGAAGAGACAGAAATATCCGAGGATGAGCTTATGATCGCGAAAGCTAGGGCGTAACCCCAGTCAGTTGCCTGTCGGGTATGGTATACTGATGGGCCACAACTCCGCTGGATTTCCGCTTCAGGTTTATAGCCGTTGGGCTACAGGTATCAGATTATCGACCTTAACGGTCTATTTAATTGTTTACGCATGTATGACGATGATATGCAGGTTAACTCGCGTGTATCGGCTACTGATCCAGGGACCAGTACAGTAATCACGAGGGAGTATCCGACTTAAAAACCGGGTACGCCACAGAGGGTCCGTACATAGTCACTGAGGTGCTACGCCCAGGGGCTTACCGTTTGAAAGACAGAGACGGCAACATCTTCACCAACGCATGGAACATCGAACAGCTACGTCGTTTCTACGCTTAAACCCTTTTTCTGATATCTCGAAACATGAATAAAGAGACTTCTTTCGCTCCACTTGAAACAAGTTCCTTTTCCCGACTGACCCGCTACGCCTGTTCGTAGCAGGCACTCGGCAGCTACATGGTTTTCGCCGTACTCGTGAACTATTTTTGTACTGTGTATATAATCTGACGTTAACTCTTTGACTCCAATCGCTGGTTTACGCCACAACTCTTATGCTACACGGGACACACGCCCACGGCTAATCCCTACGCAAAGGAGGCTACGACGGGTTGGCGAAGAGCAGAAACGAACGAACAAACATACACACGAACAAAGTTTGTTCATGACTAAAATAACATTACTTGCATATTGCAGTAGTCAGTACAAAAGTCACTCGGCATCCCCGAGTGCATGTAAAAATCACTCGGCATACCCGAGTCCTTACAAAAGTTACTCGGCATCCCGAGCAGTCCACAACTACTGCTATTTCTACAGGCCCGCGCGATCCATGAGGGAGTCCGCCGTAGACTCAACGATACTCATCATCTCCGAACATCTTCGTCCGGGACGTCAGCAGCGTACCCCTCCCCGATCGCCTGCATGTCCAGCAGCGGATAGTGGGACCGCGCCACCGCCAGAGCTATGGTGGCCCCCGTCCGCGCAGCTTCCGACTCTAGCTTCTTCAGCTGGTCAGGCGCTTGCTTCAGGCGCTCCGCGACCGCCTCTACGGAGTCCGGGGCCGGTTCCTCTTCCCAGATGGCGCCGCACGCTACCCGTCCCGCCGTCAGCAACGACTCGGCCATCTCACGGGCCTTCCTGAGGCGCGCTTTAAACTCTACAATGACAAAACACAACTGTGAGCAAAAAGACCAACGGGCCCTGACAAGCTCCAAGCCCGAGTCAAAAGCTCACCAGCTTCGGCGTCTGCGGCTCCCCTTCTTCGCCGCTTCGGCAGCCGCCATCGAGTCGGCGGCCCTCTTGGACATCGACTCGGCCGTCTTCTGAGCATTCCGCAAACTGCCATCCAGCATGTTTGCCCTGCTCTCGAGATGCTCCGCGCGGGCTTTCTCAGCCGAGAGCATCTCCTGGAGCTTGCCGGCTTGGTCCTTGGCGGCGTCGAGCTCCTGGGCGCGGGCCTTCACCACCTCGAGCTCCGCCCTAAGCTTCGCGGCCTCATCTTCGGCGGCTGCAGGAGACAACCCGTCAGTAGGCCAAGAGGCGAAAAGGGCAACAAGCGCAAGTCAGACTCCTCACCTTTGGTTCGGGCGATCTCCTGGGAAAGGCCCGCCTGCAGAGCAGTAATTTCAGCCCCGCGCTTGCGGGCCATGTCCTCCGCCGCCTGCCGACTCGCAGCCAGTTTATCCCACTCGGCCTTCCGCAGGTCGAGTCGGTCGAGGACTGGCAGCCGGTCCTGGAGGAAGGCGGTCTTGTCTTGCGACCGTCGATTCAGTGCCTGCAAAACAGCCGCACAAGTTAAGCCAGCCGGGAAAATTAGCAAAGACCCTCCACTCGGTCCCACGGACCCAGCGGAGGCTCGGGGGCTACACCCTTCGGGTGCACTGTTCGTGCACCCAGGGTCAAAACTACAAGAAAAGCAAAGAACCCTCCGCCCGACTATCCTAGTCGAACGCAGGCTCGGGGGCTACACCCTCTGGGTGCACTGTTCGTGCACCCAGAGTGAAAACTACAAAAAAATGCTAAGGGTCCTCCGCCCGACTACCTTAGCCGGGCAGAGGCCCGGGGGCTACTCCCTACGGACACACTCCTCGAAAGCAGAGGTGACTCACCTGCATCAACGGGCGCAACCTGCCGTTCAGCAGGTTGGCTCCCTCCTTCACTATCTTCAGCAAAGCCGGGAGCATCTCGCCGAGTTGAGTCGCGACAGTCCGTCGCGTCGTTCCATTCCTCCTCCTCCCGGACGTCATCGATCTTCCGGATGGTCATAGTCGGCCGCGCCGGGTCCGATTGCCGGACCTAGAGCGGCCGGAGCACCAGCTCGGAGGACGGCCGGGGAGGCGGAGCAGCGCTGAACTCCTCGATCGACGGGGGCAAGTTGAGATTGCCCCTACGGTCCTGCGGGGCGGTCCCAGCCGACTCGGGACCTGCTCCTCCCGCCGTCTCCGAGCTCCGGCCGGCGTCCGCAGGCGCGCCCTGAGCCGACGCTCCGGCAGAGGGCTCCTCCCCCCGAAGAACGTTAGGCGAGGTGGGTTGGGCGCTAACCCGCTCAGGCGACGGCCGGGGAGGCGACTACTGGCCACACGCGGAGGCGACGAGGGCCGGGCGTCCGACCCCGGCAGATCCCCGCTTCGGCTGGACCCTGGGGCGCTCGATGGAGCCTTTGGGATGTCTCCCGTCCTCTGCGTCCTGCAAAAGAAACCTGGGACCCTGTCAATATTCGAAAAAACACAGATGAACAAGCAGTCGCCGAAACACTTACTTGGCCGATCGAGGGACGGGGACGCGCTTCTTAGGCTTCGAGGCTCGCCGCCCAGGCGCGGCAGCAGTCGGGGCAGCCGAGGTTCCCGTTCCACCCTAAGCCCCGAAGGCAGTGTCGGCATCTCTCTTCTCCCCCCTGGCCGAGGAACGTCATCTTCGGCCGCCCGAGGAGTTTCACTCGGGGCGGCCGCTGGTGCTACCGGGTCAGGGGCCAGCGGAGGAGCCATCCCACTCTTCCGGGGCAGTCCCCGTGGTGGGCAGAGCCACCGAGTCAGGATGGGCGGGGGAGCCACCCTGCCCCGACGAAGCAGCGCCCGCCGCAGCGGGCGTCAGACCGGCGGCAGAGCCGCCCTATCCCCCCGGGGTAGGACCCTACCGGCGGCCTTCGTCTCTTAACACGGAGGGGGACATCATCGTCATCCTCGTCCTCCTCCGGGGCCGGCGCGCTCGGCGGGGGAGGGCGGGGTGCCGCGGCTGCCGGCGCCTTCCCCTTAGAAGGTCCGGCGCCCTTCGAGGACCCGCGCCCTTTGAAGAGCCGGCGCCGGAAGAAGACGCCTCCGGCCGCCCCCTGCGGTGGCGGCCCGCCGCTCGGGACGTCGGCGTACCGTGGCTGGTTCCATATCTTGTCCTCCGGGAGGGGAGCGTTGGAACAAAAGCCGAACAAAACCTCCAAAGACAAAAAGACAAACCCCGAGTGAGACTCGTCGAAGAACTAAGAGAAAAAGGTCGGGGTCTCAGTTGCTCACCTGACTCGGCGGGTTCGCCCGGCTGAAGGGCGGCGGCCGCCCGGAGAAGTCCAGACTCGTCCCCTGAGCCAGGGGCTTCTCAGGCGGCTCTGGACTTCTCCCTCCATGAGCCCTTCGCGGACTCCCGAGTCGCGTCGTCTTCGCCGGTGTACTCTAACATGGGGTGCGCCCGAAGCTTCGTAGGCTGCACCCGCCACCAGACGAAGGTCGCAACGACGACCGTCCCGGTGACTCCGGATTGCATCGCCTCGGCGAGCTGCGCCATCAGGACAGCAATGCTGTCCTGTTCCCTGTCGAGCGGTGGTTCCGACTAGCTCGGCTTGACTTCCGGCGGATGGCCTGAGAAGGCCGGAAGCGACGGGTCGGGGTTGGTGCAGTAGAACCAGTTGGCATGCCAGCCCTTGTTCGAGAATTGCATCGGCGGGGCCGGGTAGCTCTTCGCCGCCCCGGACCTTAGCTGGAACCCGGCGCCTCTCACCACGGCCGGGTTGTCTCTGCTCGGCTGCGGCTTCACCATGAACAGGTGCTTCCACAGGACGAAGTGCGGTCGGATGCCGAGGTAGCACTCGCACAGCGTGATGAAGCACGCGACGTGGAGCATGCTGTTGGGGTTGAGGTTGTGCAGCTCCAGCCCGTAGAAGTAGAGCAGCCCCTGTAGAAAAGGGTGGACCGGCACCGAGAATCCCCGCTCGAAGGAGCTGTGAACTGTTGGAAATATGCCCTAGAGGCAATAATAAAGTTGTTATTATTCTATTTTCATGTTCATGATTAAGTTTATGGTTGCTTTGGGGTCATCAAACGTTACTCCGTAACTGGGTAATTATAAAGGTGACTTTCAGGTACACCAGAAAGTATATCGTGGTTCTAGATATCTTAAGACTGGGATTTGCCCATCCGGCGATGGAGAGATACACTCTGGGCCCACTCGGTATTACGGTGTCCAGCATCGCCTGACCAGGTATTGTGACTAAAAGGTTAGTCACGGGGATACCGGAATACAGAAACGAGAAAAGAGTACAAACCGGTAACAAGGATAACTAGGTATGGTGATCAGGAGTTGATCACAGGGATACCGTCAAAGTCTCGCCTCGGGTTGTATAATGTATCGTGAGGCAAAAGGATGATATGCGGTATACAAGGTTCACTCGATAAAGATCTTCGATGATATGTGGGAATCGTTATGGGTGTCCAGATCCCGCTGACGATTATTGACCGAAAGGTGTTCTGGACATGTCTACATATACTCGAACCTATAGGGTCACACGCTTAACGTATTAGCGACATTTAGGAATGCTACGATTTATGGAGAACGAGAGAGAAGGGTTTCGAAAGTGTTTCGGATGATCTCGAAAGTGTTCCGGGAGGTCCCGGATGGTTCCGGTGATATCCGGAAGTGTTCCGGAAAGTTTTAGAAGTTCTAGAAGGTTCTAGAAGGTTCTAGAAGTTCTAGAAGGTTCTAGAAGGTTCTGATGGAGTTGGACTCCAACTCCAACAGGGTGTCCCTGCTGGAGTAGGACTCCACCTGCCTAGGGAGAGCCGCCCCAACCCCTATAAATAGAGGGGCAGGGCACCTCGAAGGGTATCCCGAGCAGCCCCAGAGGCAGCCCCAGAAGCAGCCCTAAACCCTAGGCCGGCCATCTCTAGATTGGCCACAGCCTTCTTTTTCTCTCTCTTCTAGATTGGATCTAGTACAGCTGCCGGCGCGCTGCTGCTTCTCCTCGTAGATCCCCGCTGTTCTTGTGTGCTAGTCCACACATTACCGTGGTGTCGCTGATCTGGTACGCGTGGATACCTCGGAGACATCGTATACTTCGGCGTTCGATTGGGCGAACTATTCGCGAGGAGATCGCTCTCGCGGCTGGGAGGTATAACCTAGCTACGGGAGTCTGCGGACTTCATCGACATCGGTCAACTTCTCCGCTGCATTGACGTGATCGTCGAAGGTATGATCTCGTTGCCTGCACCTCGATAGTGATCGTGGGGTGGATTGTGCGCGGTAAATTTTGTTTTGCGTAGCACCTTCCCCAACAGTGGTATCAGAGCGGTACTATGCGTAGTTGTAGGTACGACTAGAGCATATGTGATATGCGGCATTGCACATATGATGTGCAGGGTGTTAGATGAGATCTACCACCGGATTTTCTTGTTGTTTCCCTCTCATTGCAAAATTTTGATCTCGGCGGCATCGTGAAATTTTCAGAGGTCCGCGAACCTTACGATCTTCGGATCGAGACATGCTAAGGATGACTTTGGTTTCACTTTAGTTGAGAAAGATAAATTTGCAATGAGCGGGCTTGTAGATGTGATCTACACGGGGGTCATGCGTATGACGAAGTTTAGTATGGGGTTCGAGATTTTCCGAGTCTCCAATTCCATACACCCCGACAGTTAAATAACTGCAAGAGCAATCGTGCTTATGGTAACGTAGGTAGTAAACGGTTTGCAACGTAGCCATAAAGCCACGTATTGTAGCATAAACGTTAGAGGCGTCTAACTTGTATTTGCAGGGTATGCATGTGATGTGGTATAGCCTATGTGATGCAATGTGATTGTATGAGATGCAAAGTGTTTGTAATTTTAATTTTGTCATGACCTGCGTGTCATGAGTACGGCAATCGGCAGGAGCCAATACGATTGTCATTATTTATTGTATTGACCTACACGTCAACTAGAAAGCCATGTAATGATTTATTTTTATTAGCTATGTGATAGCAAATAGTTGTAATTGCCAGGACATGGTGGTGACAATCTTACATCGATGGACCTCGACGCTACGCCGTACGCGAAGAAGGAGTTCTCCCGCCAAAAGATGTTGAAGAAGTCTTCTTCAACAAAAGGGGCTATACCATATCACAATAATTTAATTGCATGTGATGTTAATCCCTTTTATGCACCTTGTTTGATGCGTGGTAGACGTTTATTAAATAGGGTGATCCCTCACACAAATATCAAAGTAGTTAGTGTTCTTCCAAGTGTAGCACCGTCTGGAGTATTTGCCATTCTGAGGTGCGCCATGTCACATGGGTACGATAGGTTTGACATATATGAGGCGGGCGCGCAAACTGTTCGCGCAGCAGGGCACTCGGTTGTCTTGATGAGCTTTGCAAGATCGTCTTGGGCTCGGAACACACCCATCGAAAGATGAACAAGAGTCATATGGGATATGATTGGCATGTTGACCTACCGGTCTCGTTATTCCGTCATCAGTGATGTCACATCAATGGTGGAGTAAGTGAGTCGTGGATCTTGAATCACTAATAATCAATTATGAGAGATATTGGTTTTAGTGGGAGCTTACTCTAATTAAGTGTTAATTTGAGTTGCTTTAATCATGAACAATGTCTAAAGTGTATTTGTTTTTAAGTTGTAGATCTATGGCACCCGTAACCACCTTTCCACTATGGCGCGTTGCTTGAGAAAGAAAAACTGAATTCATCTGGGAACAACTTTACGGACTGGTACCGTAATCTGAGGATTGTCCTCAAGAGTGCCAAGAAGGACTATGTCCTATCGCAAACTCTCGGTGAACTCCCCGCTAACGCTACGGACGATGAGACTCGTATCTATCAATCTAAGAGCGATGATTCCATTGCAGTACAGTGCGTCATGCTTGCCTCCATGGAACCTGATCTTCAAAAGCGTTTTGAGAATTGGGCTGCTTATGAGTTAATTCAGGAGCTGAAAGCTTTGTTTCAGAAGCAAGCAAGGACTGAAAGATATGAGATATCCAAAGCCTTGTTTGAATGCAAGATGGCTGAGGGCAGCTCAGTGAGTCAGCACGTACTCAGATTGTCTGGGTACGTGCAAAGGTTGGATGCGCTAGGTTTTCCAATCTCCCAAGAGTTGGGCACTGATCTTGTTCTTGCTTCCCTCCCTCCGAGCTATAGTAGCTTCATCATGAACTACAACATGAATGGGATGTAAAGAGTATAGGTGAATTGTTCACTATGCTTAAAACTGCTGAGAGTGGAATCCAAAAGGACGCCAATCATGTGATGATGGTGAATAAAACAACCAACTTCAAGAAGAAGGGCAAGTCTAAGAAAAGGGCAAATCCAAGGGTGCTAGTATGACTGACACGCCTAAGAAGTCCAAGACTGGTGCCACTTCTGATGTTGAGTGCTTCTTTCTGTAAAGAGAAGGGGACACTGGAAGAGGAACTGCAAGAAATATCTGGCAGAAGAAGAAGTCTAGAAAGTCCAGCTCAGGTATGAGTGTCATACATGTTTTGATGTATTCCTTGCTGGTCCGCAATGTAATTCTTGGGTATTGGATACCGGATCGGTTGCTCATATTTGCAACTCGATGCTCATATTTGATCATATTTTGTGTATGTGAAATGGATGTATGTATGTATGTTTTTACTTGTGCCCTCTTATTCATGTGCTATATATTGTTGTGAAAAACTGTGAACTTCTGTGATATTAAATGGTCTGCTCATATGCGATAAGTATCTCAGACGGTTCTTACGAGCAACCGTCTGGTACGAGGCCTATCCCAGATAGTTTCACCAGGATACAAATATCATAGACGGTTTAACTCTACATCCGTCTTTGAAACCCTTTGGATCAAGGGTGCTTCGATCTACCTTGTGTTGTTGAGCATCTTTACGTTATCACAGCCAATGCATGGACAACATATGTATTCACTCCTCTTATTGAGCATATCCCCTTCGGCGGCTCTTCTAAAATCAATCAAGCCCTTAATGTGCTCATCACTCACACGGCTGTAATTGTACATCCATCTTTGATCCATCTATGCTATGCATTAAATATTTAAATTTATTATGTAAATTACAATTATTACTCTTCTATTTAACAAGAATAATTTATATTATTTAGTCATAAATATAATCTTTCATTAATCAATTATCAAAATGCTAAATCATCAATCATCTCTATCTCTTTTTCTATGCCAACACTACAGGAATCATCACTATTCAATCCATTCCTCTCTAAATTATCTCTATTGGCTCCACACCTAGAAACTTAGCTTCATCTTATAACTTAAACCCCCCAAGTCAAATAATTCACCACTAGGGAAATCGTCATGACTATTTGATCCATTCCTCTCTCAATATTATCTCTCTTCTCTCCATGCCTAGCTAGCAACTTCGTCTATTTAAACCCCAAATCAATAATTCAACACATTCTCTCCACCTAGTTCTTACTTTTGATAAATGAAATGAAAAATGCATGCAATTAATGGAGAAAACTACTCTAATGTGAATATAAAGCTTTACTACCTTTCAAAATCAATAGCCAAGAGATCTTCCAATATCTCTTGCGTATCCTCCCTCTCCACTCCAAAAATCGCCCCCAAATCGCCTTTACTGCACCCTCCAGAAATAACCTAGATCCAGATCTGTCTGGTGGGTGGTCAGGCACGGGCAATAAAGGCAGAACATATCCTAGCCGGCTAAATAGAAATAGTCTGAGATACTAGGATTATCTCAGGCTCTTTCTGAAAAAAAAACCACCTAGGATATATCCCAGACGGTTACTCTGTACATAACCGTCTGGGATAGTGTAAAACATCCCAGCCGGTTAATCTTAGGAAACCGTCTGGGATACTAACTTAGATGGTTTTGTCCGAAACGGTCTAGGATTGCAATCCATCGGAAGCATCCACACTTTGCCCAAAAAAATTCAGACTGTTTCCTATTTTCAACCATCTGCGATTAGATTTATCCGAGACTGTTTGACCGAACCGTCTAGGATTAGGCATCAGATATGCTTGTTTCTGTACTAGTGTGATTTACACTTCTCTTTATGTAGATTCGGTTTGACTGTCTATTTGCATCTCCTTGCCGATTTTGGCCAAATCGATTGGCATGCTTGATCCAATGTTTTCGCACTCGTAGAATATTTTACAATTTGACATTTTCTTGAGATAAATTCTAAAAATGAACCAAGTTTTAAACTATAACTAGATCTGACCCATATCGACACTGAACCTCTACATGGAGGCACCAGAATCCATGACATCGAGCACCTCGCCACACGGGACCTCCATATATATTATCATGTAGGTGGCAATTATGTCAACAGGTCGGCGCCAACCGTTGTGGCACCGAGTATGACCTTAGCAGTTCAGCACAATAATGTGCGCACATTGTCCCTTTCACCTCATGCCCCTAACATATTGTACTCCATTATGTCCTGATTCACCTCGTGGCTCCTAACCTGAGGTCTTCTAGAAGAAAACTGAAAACTATGGTTTCAAATTAGAAAAAAAATTCAAATTTATGGACTCTAACCACATACATACGTGTAGTATTGACTATCAAGCATCAAACAACTCATTATACCATTTCCATTGCAATAAATCTGGGATTTAGAGGACAAAATGGTAACCTAGGGTTTCCAACGAAATCACAAATTGGGGAGAAATTGATCGTTCCAATTGATCAAAATGAGGGGAGATGGTGGAGATTACCTTTAGGATGGAATCCACACCCCACTGCAAGACCCAACAATTTAGATCACTAGGCTCATAGACTGCTACTTTAAGGACTGTTAGATCTAGCATCTCTAGATTGCTCAAGATAGCGTAAAGAATTGTATGCTTTACGTACCCTGACAATTTTGTTCCACTAGTTTCTGCAGTAGTTACAGGTGTCTAGTAACTCTACAGTGAAAATGTGCAAATCGGGATGGGTGAAAGAATCATGTTAGTTTCAGTCAACTTTCGGGGGAGCGAGGGCACCCTCTGGGTGATCAAGCAGTGAGTGCGCTTGCACACTCCACGTGTCACATACTCCCTGATATATAAAAAGCATATTATATTATGAGTATAATGGTGTCTTTTCGTAATATTTTTATTATATATTTTAATTAATTTTTGTATTATTTATAAACTACAAAATTGTTGAATTTTCTTTATGTTTTTGTGTACATAGTAAAAACATCATAAAAATCAGAAAATCTAGTGTTTCCGAGAATGCTTCAGAGGAAGAATTCTTTGTGCGAAAGCAAATGACCAGCAGGCCACCACCAGGTGACGCAGCAGGAGGCTGCGGCACCTAGGCCGTCTTAGGATGCCGTGTACTTCATCTTCAACATAGCAGTTTTGATTCATTGTATCTTTGTATTCTTTAAGTTATGGATTCAATCTATTACTTGTTCTTAATGTTTTGTATGATGTGTGAGTAGTCCCACCAAGGCTAGGGGTGCATAGTACTAGCTACCTAGCGCTCTCATTATTATTATGATGGTCATCCATCTTTGGATCGGTCAATATGTTGCTATGATTACCATCCATCTTCGGCATAATCACTTATTTACATAGGATTAATCTATTGCATGATATGTTTTCAATAGTCATATTTGATTGTGTGTTTTAAGTAGGCCAAGCAAGGCACTTAGCGATGTGTTCGTAGTAACCACGGGGGGATGGGGTAGAGCAGCCAACAGTGTAGTCCTCGTTCATATTTCGTTAACGAAATTCCGGCTCATGGTTTAATGTACGTATTAAATTAGTGGTTGACAAAGGGTAGTTTTATTGCTAATAGTATTAGACTTTTAATTATTTCTTGAAAATTAGTAGTTGGTAATTTATGTTGCATAATCCCTATTACTTGCTTAAAAATTGCTATTAGTGAATCTACATGCCTGGTACCTCAATTTTAGCCATATTAGGACACCTTTCCTAGCACTTTAGTATTTATTATTTTTATATTTTTATTTATTTTGAAAATAGTTTTAGTTTCCTAGCTAAAGTAATTGCATATTTTAATTATCTATTGCATCGCTGAGGTTGACATTGAGTAAGGTTGTTGTCCATCTCAACCTTCACTTTTACTTATTTTTAGTGTGATTTCAGATTGGACCAAGTGATCCTTTCGATACCTCCCTGTGAGTTCGACACACTTTCTCATCGAAAATGCTACAATTGATCCAGTGCACTTGCAGGCAATAAGCTAAGTTTCTAGCGCTATTGTCAGAGAGGCCACATTGGTTTCAATCTAAAATTTGATCTCACAAAGTTTCTTTATTTATTTGTATTTTATTTTTCTTGTATTGCTCTTTACTTACTCATTTCTTTTAATTCTTTGCTTAGTTAGTTTAATTTAAAAGCAAAAACAAAATTAGTTGCTACTTGCTTAGTTTTAATCTTGTTAGAATGGTTGACAAAAATATTATATTGAGAGCTTTTGCTAGTGTTCCTAATGATGACTTCATAGAGGACCTATTACTACCTCCGATATTAATGTTAAAGAATTTGATATTAAACCTTCTTTGTTGAATTTGGTTAAAATAATCAATTTGGTGGCGCCCCTATGGAAGATGCTTCTCAACATTTGAATTACATAGTTTGTAATATGCAAAAAATTAAGGGATTTAATTCTGACACTATTAATTGACTTTATTCCCACTTTCACTTAGAGGTAAAGCTAAGGAATGGCTTATGTCTTTATGAACGAGTAGTATCAATTAACGGGGAAGAGCTAAAAATGCTTTCGTTGATAAATATCATCCTCCCGCGAGAATTATGCAAATGGAAAATGCTATTATAACTCACAAACAATGTGATGATAAACCTTTACCTATTGCTTGGGAACGTTTGAAAGATATGCTGAGGAATTGTCCTAATCATGGAGTTGCCAAATTGTTGGTCTTACATACCTTTTATAGTGGATCAAATTTTATGTCTGGAATTGTTCTTGATTCCACCTTAGGTGGTATCTTTACGAACAAATTGTTGAATCTCCTTGTAATGATATGAATGATAAAAATGCTCACGATATTGCTAGTGCTTTCTCCACTAATGAATTAATTAATATCATGCATGTTAGTTCTTCTCATGCTAATATTAAAGATCCAATTCATAAGAACTTTAGTAAGTTGCTATGAAACTGCTTGGTCTTAGGAATGAAAGATGCTTAGAAATGAAATGCCACCTCTCAAGTTAGACTATATGTTTGAACCTATTATTAGGATTAAGATTGGTAGTCATTTTGTTGATGCTTTATGTGATCATTGTGCTAGTGTCTCTACCATGCTTAAGTCTCATTCTAATAATTGAAGTTGAATAAACTTATTCCTTGTAATATGGAACTCCAATTAGCGGATTCTTCTATTAAAAGATCCATTGGTATGGTTAGAGATGTTGTTATTGATATTAAAGAATATCATGTTCCAATTGATTTTATTGTACTTGATATTATTGAAGATAATATCACACAAATTATTTTGGAAAGACCTTTTTTAAGAATTGTAGGTGCCTTGATCAACATGATGGAGGGAAATGTTAAATTCAGTTTCCCTCCTCGCAAATTTGTGATTCATATTCCAAGGAAAGAAAATAAAAGAAAGGAAGAAATTGAGGTGAAGATTATGGGGTTTGGGGCATTAGCTCCAATGCTTAATGAAAAAGGTTAATCACCTCAAAGGTAACAAAGTCATGTTATTGACTTTAACTAAATCGCTTCCCTAGAGGCAACCTTGAAGTTTAGACTCTTTTTATATTTTTGTTTTGAGTCTTAGTTTACTGTTTTCAATAATTAGTATCAAGTTATATTGCTTATGATTGCATTGTTTGAATTACTCCTGCTACCTCTCTGTTATTTTACTATTGTTCAGTGTAGTTCAAGAATTTCAAGAAAATTTATATTTGTGGTGCAGAGAAGGTAAGGAAGCCACCATAAATATTTGGCGGCCAGTGAGGACACACGTGGTAGGCTTGCGTGGCAACCTGCCACGTCCGCGCATAATGGCTCCGGTGCTCCTCAAATTTTTTGTGACACTCTGCTGTGCATTTTTATCCTTCAAAATAAAAAATGTTATGCTTATGTCTTGTTGATATAGCCTCTGTTTAGAATTTTTCCATGTTTTTGTCATGTTTTTAAGGCTATTTTAATTCTTTTAGAGAATCTAGAAATATGTGTGTGTTCTCCTTGTATTGGAGGTGGCATTTACAACAAAGAACTAGCTTTTATTTTCAGAGCATTAATTGAGTTTTACTTTATCTCTAATGTTTATGATAGTCACTTTATATGCAAGACCTTGATAGCTTTTATTTTCAGAGCATTAATTGTTTATGCAAGAATTAATCTTTTTTAGGAAAAAACTTGAGAGGAAAAGGAAAAAAGTTTTAAGCTTGGGGAGCTACCTCTCTCCCAAGTAGCTAAGTATCTCTTGTCTTTTGCATTTATATTGAATTGATAGATCAAGTATGCTTTGCTTTAATTTTATAGGACTTGATATTATTGCTTTTGGTTGGCTTAACCAACACTTTTGGTTTAGTTTTTATTTCTGGGTAAATTATTAGACGAAGTTAGGGAGATCTATCTTTGTTTTTATTTATGCTTTGCTTGATTAAGAGGTGGTGTTGATGAAGATGTTAAATTTAATTTTATTAATTAAGCTCAATTTCAATGACAATGAAAATATGAGGAACATTACTCAATTGGCCTCTTGATGACAATGAGTTTGAAGGAGGCATAACGGTTGAGGTATATTTTTTCTTCTTTATTTTTTCTTCCAGCAATTAAGTGTCACAGAGATGCGTATGCTACGGTGGATCTGTGGGCATACAAGAAGGGATCGAATTCGGAATAAGAATATACGTGATAGGGTAGGTGTGGCACCAATTGAAGAGAAGCTTGTTCAACATCGACTAAGATGGTTTGGACATATCCAATGGAGACCTCCAGAAGCACCGGTACATAGCGGTATTCTAAGATCTATCGACAATATTAGGAGGGGCAAGGGACGACCAAAGTTGACATGGGAGGAGGCAATAAAAAGAGACTTAAAAGATTGGAATGTATCTAAGGATTTGCCTCTAAATAGGACCGCGTGGAAATTAGCGATCCACGTGCCGGAACCATAATTTTCTTTCGAAGTCTTTCTTTTATCTTTTGGCTTATGAATTTATTTTTATTGGGTTTCATCTCTAGCCTACCCCAACTTGCTTGGGACAAAAGGCTTAGTTGTTGTTGTTGTTGTATTGTCATAACTTAATTATTTTATGTAAAGATTTATAGCAACCTTAGTGCATTTTGTCCATCAACTATTATTACCCGTTATGACTATTTTTTATTGCTACTCATTTATTAAAGTTGTGATTTAGGATGGTTAGTTTTTCACTCGTGGTATTTACCCACTACCTTGCTATGCTTCACTAAAATTTAAATGAGAGCGTAGATGTTATATTGAAATGAATAGGGGGACGATTGTACAGTTAAACCAGGTTCTAGCAATAGAATATTGTCAACTATAATAAAATTGAGCTACTTATAGTTTTGAATTGATTCCACAATTAATCAAGTATGTTCTCTAAGCTGGTCACTCCACTCCATCTTACTGTTAGCGTCTACAATACTCGATTTTGCATTTATCACATAGACAATCTGTATACCTCGCCGGTATATCCAAATCAATGGCGCATGTCTCTCGCTAAAGAAGAAACAAAATGAAGATGACATCGAAGAGGAAATAAAAACTGTCGAAACAAAACATGCGGTGCAAAAAGGAAAGAAAAAAGGGAAGAGACATCACAAAGCCTTACTAAGTTTTTCTCATTTTTGTCCACCATACCTACCTATTATGACACTTCATCTTTGTCATTCGAGTATCATGCCATTGCACTTTTCATTTACTTATGACTTGATTATCCTAGTTGCTTAGCTCCTCGCGTGTTTTATGTTGTAGAGAGCTCATCCTTATAAAGTACTTATCATATTGAAGAGCTTTGAAAAAAAAGTAGAAGAGAGTACCATGTACTTCAAAGATCATAATTATCTTTTTATGTAAGATGGATCATACGTAGGCTATATGTTGCATTTCTTTTCAGTGGTCGCAGCATTCGTTAGCTCATGAATTTCACTTATATCTTTAGAGCTTCACTATATTGCTCTATGTACTTCACTTATATCATTTAGGAACATTCACTTTTACTTATAGATGATGCGTAGTACAGTAACCCGTGTGTTCGGGGTACCCGTACGTAGTTCCCTAAGGCTTTAGGAAGGTACCCCGTACCCGATAAGGATCTTCAGACGGTAAGGCAATTCCGCTAAGGAAAGAAGACTCCCCTTAAACTAGGAAAGTCAATCCCGACGTTTAAGGAGGCCAGAGTCCTACTCGGGCGTAAGTCCACGCCCAGTACGACCCTGGGCACCCCCCCTATATAAGGATCAGTAATCCCATGGAAAGAGGGGGAACGAGGAGCCAGAAGTCAATCTAGGTCAAGTCAGGAGGCGAAGCTCTAGAAGACCCGCAGTCTCGAGGGAGTCGAGCCCGGAGGATTAGCTAGGATTAGTCTACGATTAGGCCTAGGATAGCCACTAACATACTCCCCCTTTGTAAACCGTGTTCCCGATCAATATATAGCAACAGGACGTAGGGTTATTATCCTGAGGGAGGCCCGAACCTGTATAAAAACGGCTGTTCCCTGCTGTCAGAACTCCTGGCGATTGGCCCCTAGAGGTCCCTACCCCCCAGCAATCATCATCTCGCGAGTACCGTAAGATCGCCGGTTTACCAATCGTCGACAGATGGCGCCGACCGTGGGAACCTCTCCGGACCAAGCCGTCCAGGAAGATTCAAAGTCGGCAGGACGCGCAACTAGGCACGATCAGATCCCAGCGCCGTTCGCACAGCCCTCCTCGGCCTCGTCCGAGGAGGAAGTAGCAAGCACGGCAGGAAAACCGATCGCAATCTCGCCCCGTACTGGGTACTCGGACCAAGGTTTTTACGACAACTTTGGCCCTATGGACCCATACCCGGTAACAGATCGAGTAGACTTCGGAGAATACGCCCCTGGAGAGGACTCGGATTGCGAGGCTGACCACTTCAGAACTGAGTGCGCCAGGGCCTTCAGCGGGAAGTTGGTCTTGAACGACGATTCCCCGGCGGGAATGACCAGTCCCATGGCTGGGATTTCTCCCGCTAATTCTGATCATGAGAACGATCAAGACTTTACCCGCGTTGTGTCCGATGAGGACCACGCGATGGAGTACAAGTACACATCGTCCAGTCAAGGACCTCGCATGGTACTCGCGATCAACGATGGTCGAGAAGACCCCGTAGATCCAGATTTGCCCGGGGGCTCACAGCCGCGTAATACGCTGGATGCCTCTCACGTGGACGGAGGATTACCCGCTGACGGGGAAAGAACTCCTCATCGGAACGGAGATTTACCCGCTGCTGGAGAGAGATCTCCCCCGGGAACGAGGGAGTACGTGTCCCGAACTGCTCGAAGACTGGCGGAAGTGCGCAATCTGCTGTCACAGCCTCCCGCGGCAGATCTATCCACACCCGCGGGCGTACAGTGGCTACAACGGCTGGGGGCTGACCTCCTAGAGGCTCAAAACCAGGCCGAGTCTTCTCGAGCTAGATCGGTGACCAACAGCTCTGCTCGGGTGCACACCCCTCCTCCGTTGGAAGAACGAGACCAGGAGGGACGATACCCCAGAAAACCGGTCTCCTCAGGAGGAGCAACCGGTGGACCTCCGAGAACAGCTCGAGCGGCGCCACCGTCAAAGGCGCCAACAGGAGCAACAACCTTCTCAGAGAGACCACACACACAACACCCGTGCTCGGGGCCGATCCTCGACCCCGAATAGCGACGAAAACGTGCCTTATCGGGGATCCTTCAGCGGATGTCAAGCGCTGTCTCAGGAACTCCGACAAGTGCGATGGCCTTCTCGTTTCAAGCCAGGCTCGCTCGAATCGTACGACGGAACCACGAATCCTGTGGAGTTCCTCCAGATCTACACCACCGCGATCGAGGCAGCCGGCGGCGACGAGAAGGTGATGGCCAACTACCTCCCTACCGCCCTCAGAGGAGCCGCTAGGACGTGGTTGACGAACCTCCCCCCAGGAACAATCCGTTCCTGGGGCCAGCTATGCGACATGCTACTCGGGAACTTCCAAGGTACCTTCCCGAGGCCTGGTCGGGTCGACGACCTGTTCCTCGTCGTCCAACGACCAGATGAGACATTTCGGGAGTTCACGAAGAGGTTTAGTGCTGTCCGCAACACTATACCCGAAATAACGGACTCGGATGTCATCCGCGCCTTCACTCGGGGCAGTCGGAACGAGATGTGCACGCACGATCTGATCATGCGACCACCAAGAACCACCAGGCAGCTCATGGACCTGGCCGAGAAGGCCGCTTGCGCGGAGGAAACCCTGCGTTACATCAAGCAACAGCGGGGCGAGTCTACCAGTTCTCCCCTCCAATCGAGAGGCGATTCGCGCAAAACCAAGCGCAAAAAGAAGCCCTCTGGAGGGAACAAGGAGAAAAGGACCAGAAACCGACGAGGTGATGGCTGATGTCTCCGAGAAGCGTACCTGGAAGCCGCGCTCCAAGGATAAGCCCGCAACATCCTCCGACAAGGCGTCCAAACCCTGGTGTGACTTCCACCAGACGGACTCGCATGATCTACGACAATGCCGCATCTTCAAGAAATACCTCCGGGAAGAGCGAGAAAGGTTCCGCGAGGAAAACCCTCAGGTCGCCAACAACAGCCAGGAGACATCTTCCGAAGACAGGGACTCCACCCCTGAGCCTTTCCAAGGGCATGACAGAGCAATAGAGCACATATTCGGGGGCTCGACCTCTTATGAGTCCAAGAGGCAGTACAAGGCGATCGCCCGGGAAGTCCTCGCGAGTGTTTCCGCGAGTCCCTCGAGCGATCAAGTGGTCTGAGGTAGCAATCTCGTTCGACCAAGCCGATTGCCCCGAAAACTGTGCTCGACCGGGGCGATACCCGATCGTGGTCGAGCCCACGATCAACAACTGCCGGGTCGACCGCGTGCTAATAGACGGAGGGAGCTCCCTCAATATCCTATTCACCAACGCCCTCGACGCAATGCAAGTGCCACGGTCATCCGTCTAGACGGTGACGCATGCTTTTCACGGCATCGTCCCGGGCTCGTCGGCCACGCCGATTGGGCAAGTCACTCTCCCGGTTACCTTCGGTACACCGGAGAATTTCCGAACAGAGAAAATTATGTTCGATGTAGTTGATTTTGAGACAGCTTACAATGCTATCCTAGGACGACCTACCTTGGCCAAGTTCATGGCAGCTACGCACTACGCGTACCAGTGCATAAAAATGCACGGCCCAAAAGGTGTCCTTACGATAAGGAGCTCCCCCGGAGAAGCACTCCTCTGCGACAAGCGGAGCCTCGACCACGTGCTTTCGGGGAGCGGAGTGCTTACACCCTCAAAAACCCACGCGGCCGTGAGAACCCATGGCGAAGTGAAAGTAGTCCTTCTGGATCCATCAGAGCCCTCCAAGACAGTTCGGATCGGGTCGTCACTCGACTCAGATTTAGAGTTGTCCCTCACTACGTTCCTCCGCGATAACTCAGACGTGTTCGCGTGGCAACCATCCGACATGCCCGGAATCCCTAGAGAAGTGATCGAGCACAGGCTGGCTGTCCGTCAAAACGCCACACCTGTGAAGCAAAAGCTACGTCGATTCGCCCCGGATCGAAAGGAAGCCATCAAAGTGGAAATCGAAAAGCTCCTAAAGGCCGGTTTCATCCGGGAAGTAGAACACCCCGAATGGCTTGCGAATCCAGTCATGGTTAAAAAGGCCAACGGGAAGTGGCGGATGTGTGTCGATTTCACAGATCTTAACAAGGCTTGCCCCAAGGATGCTTTCCCCCTACCCAGAATAGACCAGATAGTGGATTCACGTCGGGGTGTGACTACCTAAGCCTTCTCGACGCTTATTCGGGCTACCACCAAATAAGCGTGTGCCGGGAAGATGAGGAGAAAACCTCCTTCGTAACTCCATTCGGAGTCTTCTGCTACTCGAAAATGCCCTTTGGACTAAAGAACGCGGGAGCAACGTATCAACGCGGAATGCAGCTCGCCCTCCACAGCCAAATTGGTCGAAACGTCGAAGCATACGTCGACGACCTCGTCGTGAAAACAAAGAAGAAAGAAGACCTAATCTCGGACCTGTTGGAAACATTCACCAACCTCCGAAGGAACAGAATCATGCTGAACCCAGAAAAGTGCACCTTCGGAGTCTACGCCGGAAAACTACTCGGTTTTCTGGTATCACACCGAGGGATCGAGGCGAACCCCGATAAAATACGGGCGATCGCTGAAATGAAGTCTCCAAGAACAGTCCGAGACGTCCAAAGGCTCACGGGCTGCATGGCGGCCATGAGCCGATTCATCTCCCGATTAGGGGACCGTGGGATCCCATTTTTCAAACATTTGCGACAACACGACGGCTTCGAATGGACAGCGGAGTTTGAAGCGGCATTCCGAGAACTTAAAGAGTACCTGACAACCCCTCCGGTATTGGTCGCGCCCAATCCCGAAGAAACGTTACTACTTTATATCGCTGCCGGACCGGCCGCGGTCAGCGGAGTACTGACAGTAGAACGCGGAACTCCTGAGCACCGTGAGAAAATCCAAAAACCAGTATACTACATCAGCGAGATTCTACACGGCCCTAAGGAGCGCTATCCTCAAGTTCAAAAACTCCTATACGCGGTCTTCACTACATCTCGCAAGCTCCGACACTATTTCCAAGCCCACACGATAATGGTTCCGACCACCTATCCTCTGGGAGAAATCCTCCGCAACCGCGAAGCCATTGGCAGAATCGCCAAATGGGCAGTCGAGCTCGGAGAATTCGACATCCACTTCGTCCGACGTACGGCCGTGAAGTCGCAAGTCCTCGCGGACTTCATCACCGAATGGACGGAACCCGACAACTCGGCGTCACCAGCAGCAAAGGACGACATTTGGACGTTGCACTTCGATGGTTCGTTAACCATCGAAGGTGCGGGGGCCGGAATAGTCTTGACCTCTCCGACTGGAGAACGCCTGCAGTACATACTGCAGATTGACTTCCCGGCTACGAATAACGTGGCCGAGTACGAAGGTTTGCTAGCCGGTCTCCGGGTCGCCTCTGCCCTTGGGATTCGCCGCCTCCTTGTGAATGGAGATTCGCAGTTGGTGGCAAGGCAAGTGTCCAAGGAGTACCAGACCACAGACCCGAATATGGCTGCCTACCTCGCGGAGGTGAGAAAGCTAGAGAGGAAGTTCGTTGGTTTTGAAGTACGGTATATCCCTCGAAAGGATAACTGCCAAGCCGACAGTCTTGCCCGCCTAGCCTCCTCGCGGTCTCCGTGCCCACCCGGGGCCTTTGTAGAAAGGATCTCGACGCCGTCCGTAAGTTCTTTGGAACCCGAGGACGAAGGAGTGGTAGATAGGCACCACTCAAGGGTGTCACCAGGCATTGACGCTCCGAGGGGAGTAGCGGGTCACCTCGTCGCTCCCCTCGATCTTGAAGAGTCGTGGATAGAGTCCATCCGCAAGTACCTTCTCGATCGAACTATCCCTGAGGACGATACACTTTCCGAGCAAATTGCCCGGCGCGCCAAGATGTATTCCTTGGTCGATGGGGCCCTCTACCGACGAGGGGCGCACGGAGTGCTCATGCGGTGTATCCCTCAGACGCAGGGTATAAGACTACTCGAAGAGATCCATGGAGGGGTGTGCGGGGCACATGCATCTTTCCGAACCCTGGTCGGAAAGGCCTTTAGACAAGGTTTCTATTGGCCGACAGCCCTACATGACGCGAGCGAGCTAGTGAAGCGATGCCGTCAGTGTCAATTCCACCGCAGATGCATTCACCAGCCCGCCCAGGCACTACAAACTATTCCCTTGTCATGGCCATTTGCCGCGTGGGGTCTCGATATCCTAGGACCATTCCCGGTGGCACCTGGGGGCTATAAGTTCCTCTTCGTCGCAATCGATACATTCACCAAATGGATCGAAGCTGAACCTGTCGCGCAGATCACATCAGAGGCAGCCAAACGGTTCATAATGCGAAACGTTATGACCAGATTTGGCGTCCCGAGCAGAATCATAACCGACAACGGTACCCAGTTTTCCAGCTCCGACTTCATTGAATACTGTACCGAGCTCGGCACCAAGATATGCTATGCCTCGGTTGCACACCCACAGAGCAACGGACAGGTCGAGCGCGCCAACGGACTTGTACTTCAGGGGATGAAGACTCGCGTCTTCGACGGACTCTCCGCCCACGCCAAAGCTTGGGTTCGTGAGTTGCCCTCCGTACTCTGGGCCTTACGGACAACCCCTAATCGGGCCACCGGAGAAACTCCGTTTGGTTTGGTATATGGGGCCGAGGCCATGCTGCCATGTGAACTTATCCTAAAATCGCCACGGGTGAAGCTATATTCTGACAAGGAGGAAATCCCTCGAAGAGAGGACGACCTCAACTTCATCGAGGAGAAACGAACCCAGGCCCTACTGCGGGGCCACCCAATATCAGCAAAAGCTCCGTCGCTATTACGACAGGCATGTCCGACAACGTTCATTGCAGGTCGGGGACCTCGTCCTACGACTCGCACAAAACAAAAGCAACAGTAATAAGCTTTCTCCTAAATGGGAAGGTCCATACACGATAGTCGAAGCTACCCGACCAGGATCTTTCCGACTAGCAATGGAAGACGGCCGAGTCCTAACAAATTCCTGGAACATCGACCAACTCCAGAAGTTCTACGTTTGAGGATAGTCGATTGTCCACTCGAGAATGTCTCTCGAATGAACAATCGGGGGCTGGTCCGGGGATTCGGGTAAAAAAGTCCTGGGATTCGGCCAAAAAAGTGATTTACTGAAGAAAAGTTGTACATTTCCGATGCGCAGGGGCTACGCAGTTACAAGTCGGGTAGACGAAAGCGCCCGGACAATTCCTGAGCTACGCGATCCTGTTCCGCCAGACGATCAGGAAAGCCTTCGGTGGATCGGACAGACGCGCCGACTGTAGTAAGCACCTGCTCTAGGAGGTCCGCCATCTTCGACAATCTCTCCTCGGCGGTCGAAGCTCTCACCTGCTCCCGAGAAAGAGATTCGGAAAGTTGGGCCGACTGGTCTCGGAGTATGCCGTTTTCACCGCGAAGAGAGTGGACCTCACCGCGGAGCGAGTTGACTTCGCTGCGAAGTGAGTGGACCTCGCCGCGAGTAGAGTCCCACTTAGCGCGGGCGCGCTGAAAGGAAGGCACCCGGGTCAGTCAGGATGGCAGGATCAGTCGACGGGACCATTAAGGAGCGGGAGTCTTTCTTACCTCCATCAAGGGTCCGAGTAGCGCCATAGGGTCCTCTTCGGCCAAAGCTTCCCCGCTAGAAAGTTCAGACGTCGGCCGGTCCTTGGCAGGCAAGGAGGAGGGTGCCCCGCCCGCCGAGCCCCGACCAGGACGTAACCTGATGGATGGTTTCCTCTGCAGAGCAGCGGCAGGCGCGGGGGCTGACGGAGAAGTGTCCCTGTGGATCGCATGTCAGAAGAAGAGATCGATAAGCTTGATAAAACAGGAAGCAAGAAGATGGTACCTTGCCCTCTTCAGTGAATTAAAGCGCCTTCGTCGATCGGAAGAATCCACTGCTTTACAGAGACAAGGCGGCGGTACGGAGCTTATCTCGCCCCGTGTAGCTCCTTCCGTCTTCTCGGCCGGACTAGCGTTCCCGCGGCCCGGGACGTCAGCCGCGGTCGAGTCTCGATTAGGGATGGAGGGCCCGGCTTCCGGATCGACGACCGCGCGTCCTTCTTGCTGCAGAGGGGGTTTTTTCCCGCCAGACCAATGTGAGTTGGGCGTGAGGAATCAGAGACCGTATAGAAAAAGGGATTACCGCTAGAACCTCTTCCTTCTCGTTGGGAGGTCGAAGGGGTAGCGATGTAGGGACCATCGGACGGTCAGGGGAAGGTACATGCGTGAAGAGAGCTTCCACCTTCTCGGATACCTCCGCTTCGGGGAGAGCTGTTTAAGGCAAAAAGAAGGGTTATGACACTTCGACGGGCTATCCTTACTCTGGCGAGAGGGTAGAAACTTACCCAGTTTTCTCCACCGTTGATAGGGATCGCTCGACAAGTCCCAAGCGCCTGTTTCCCTGAACCGTAGAGGACAAACTCCGCGCCTGATGAAGTCGGCGGCCACGTCGGCAGAGGATAAGCCTCGAGTTCGAAGGGCCGCGATTTCTCCGACTAGATGCTGGAGGCGGGAGTCGAGTAGGGCCTCATCGGTCCAGGAGGATGCAGCTTCAGGCGGTGTTCCCCAGTACCTTATGCCCAGGGAAGACGAAGGGCGGCAATAGCACCACCCATGCTCCCATCCTGGGAAGAGCCGGATTTCGGGGGCGTCGATGTACTCGGTGATCCTTTCTTCTCGGAGGCGGATGCTTGCGCCCCCTGCTATCTTCTTCTGGGTTCTTTCCACCTTATGGTAGTATCGGAATAGGTCCAGCGGTGGCCGGATTCCGAGGTAGGCTTCGCATAGGTGGGCGAATACACTAAGGAGAATGTATGATGCCGGATCGAGGTTTACCACCTCGACCCGATAGAAGTAGAATATCGATTGTAAGAAGGTGGAAGGAGGCAAGAAAAACCCGCACCGGAAACAATCAGGAAAGATAACCAGCCAGCCGGATTCGGGGTTGGGGGATCGCTCTCCCCGGACGGACCGGAATTCGGCATGGTGGGTTGATCGAATAAAAACCAGCTCCAAGGAAGACGCGAGATTTGCCTCGGTCATCTTTGAGCGTGGCCACAAGTTATCCGCCGAGGAGTTCCCGGCCATGGGCGCGGGGAAGACGATGAAGAGAGCAGGAATGCTAGGAGGCAGGAATGCAATGTGGGCAAAACCCCAATTCTTGAACTCCTAAAGGATTTGAACGATCGCCGGGCACGGTTCACGGCACGGTCAGTTCAATCGCATTTAATGCGGATAGTTGCTTTTTTCGCGCACAGAGCACGTCGCGGGAAAAAGAGGGTCTGGCAACCCACGACCCAAGAGATGGGCCAGAGAGAGAAAAGATTCTTCATCACCACCGGAATTTTCCGCCACGATGGTTTCCGTTTCCTAGAAATACGCCAGGCGAACGCATGTCCGTGACCAACGGATCAGATCAGATTAGGAAAACGTTCTGGATTTTTTCCAAGAAGTTATTCCGATAAGGTTCTTGCGACTACTCGGAAGAGATTGAATCTACTCGGAGAAGTCATCGACAAGGACTAATTTGGTCGCCTACTCGGGGCTGCACCCCGACAAGGGCAGATTTTCAACCAAACCATCTTGACCTCATTTCACGTATTGATGGGGGGCTTGATGATGCGTAGTACAGTAACCTGTGTGTTCGGGGTACCCGTACGTAGTTCCCTAAGGCTTTAGGAAGGTACCCCGTACCCGATAAGGATCCTCGGACGGTAAGGCAATTCCGCTAAGGAAAGAAGACTCCCCTTAAATTAGGAAAGTCAATCCCGACGTTTAAGGAGGCCAGAGTCCTACTCGGGCATAAGTCCACGCCCAGTACGACCCTGGGCACCCCCCCTATATAAGGATCAGTAATCCCATGGAAAGAGGGGGAACGAGGAGCCAGAAGTCAATCTAGGTCAAGTCAGGAGGCGAAGCTCTAGAAGACCCGCAGTCTCGAGGGAGTCGAGCCCGGAGGATTAGCTAGGATTAGTCTACGATTAGGCCTAGGATAGCCACTAACATACTCCCCCTTTGTAAAGCGTGTTCCCGATCAATATATAGCAACAGGACGTAGGGTTATTATCCTGAGGGAGGCCCGAACCTGTATAAAAACGGCTGTTCCCTGCTGTCAGAACTCCTGGCGATTGGCCCCTAGAGGTCCCTACCCCCCAGCAATCATCATCTCGCGAGTACCGTAAGATCGCCGGTTTACCAATCGTCGACACTTATATACTTCACTTATATCATTTGGTAACTTTTAGACTTGCTCACATGCTTTACTTATAGAGAGCATTATCTTCTTGTTACGGTTTCATTTGTGCATTTATATGGCAATCCTTACTCCTCTTGCAATATCTATAACTATGACATCACTAGGACCCAGGGATCACTTTATATTTGTAAGATACTTTCTATTTTCTTTGATCGAGTCCTTCCTAACCCAACATTATTTTTCAGTGACTGGAATGATGAGACTTCAAGTACTATTGTGATCGTATGATAACAAACAATGTGTATAATAAAACCTTGCTTACTCTTTTTAAAGTGACAAAACTCTAAGAATCTTTACACTGGTATATTAATGTTGGTACTTATAACTTGTCTCCAATAATTGAGCAACAAAAGTTTTATTATAATATTATATTCCTCTTAATTTACTTGAAACACTCTACTTTCCTGTAGGTATTGGTAAGAAGCAAACTAATACATGATTTACTTTACATTCTTATCGTGATCTTAGCATTTGAGTTTCAAAGACAGCCTTAGACTTAATGATTGGTAATGACTCTTTTGGACAAATTCCTAAATGTTGCAATATTTATTTAGCTAATAGTTTCAAGTATTACATTGTTAAAAAAATCAAGATACATCAACCTGGCATGACCTTTTTTACTCACAATCATCATCAAACTTAAGTTCCTTACGGAGGGCTTACTCGAGGACGAGTAAGAGTTTTTAAGATCAGTGGAGCTTGATAAGTCAAAATGTATCATGTTTTTTGAGTTTAATGATGTATTTTGGTAGTATTTTTGTTATTTATTTTCTGTATTATTTAATAAACTGTCCGATTGTTGGATTTTCTCTCTATTTTTGTGTACATGGGAAAACATCGTAAAAATCAGAAATTCCAACATTTTCTGGAATGCTCTGGAGGGAGAATACGTCTTGCAAAAGGAGTCAACCATGTGGTCATCGTTCATATTGTGTTAACGAAATTATTAATATTGTTTCGACTCATGTCTTAATGTATGTCTTAAATTGGTGGTTGAACGAAGGGTAGTTTTACTACTATCTATTGCTAGTAGCATTAGACTTTTAGTATTTGTTATTTTTCTATTTTTATTTATTTTAAAATAGTTCCCTGGCTCAAGTAATTGTATATTTTAATTATCTATTGCATCCTCGAGGTTCACAACTATTTGAGAGAGGTAGTTGTGCATCTCAACATTCACTTCTACTTTCATGATTTCAGATTTGGACCAAGTGATCCTTTCGACACCTCCCTATGGGTTTGAAACTCTTACTCATCAGAAAAACTACAACTGAGCACGTGCACTTGCAGGCAATCACTCCCACGCTCCTACATCTGGTTTTCCGTTATACCCACCGGCATGCAGTCTAGTGAGGGTTGTCTTTTTGGTTTCCGGGTTTTTTGTTTTCGATTTTCGTTGTTTTTCTGGTTTTAGCTCTCACGCATGTTGATTTTGTGTGTTCTTTTCAAACGCAATACATGACGTAACTCCTATTATCGGCTATGCCGAGTCACGATGTCTTAGGCGCTTCAATTTTCATATAGATAATGAAAGAGGGACATAGGTCAAAGTGTCTATTTGTCAAGACGACATATGACATAGTGCCTGCTACTAGCTGCATCGAGTCACAACATCTTCCGCGCTTCAATTTTTATATAATATTGAAATAGGGAAGGTCGAAGAGCATGCTTGTCAAAGGCAACATATGAGGTAGCGCGTATTATCAGCTGCAACAAGTCACGGCGTCTTCGGTGCAAAAAGATAGATCCACTAGAAAAATAATATCAAATTTTGAAGATCTCGTCACAAAAAAATACAACGATCAATATGATCTTATTAGTCTCACGCTGGACCGAAATTACATGGCTAGAAGAGGTCCTAAACAGTTGCAATTTACAGTTGCACGAAATCTTCCTTCGGAGAGTACACGGAGCACATCAATGCCAACCACAAAAGGGGCGCGCGCTGCTTTGCGTTACTGCGCGCGCACCCACCAAGTACGGGGTACCAACCTTGGCGTGCCGTTGGAGCGAGCCGCATAGCAACCACGCGATCGTTAACGCCCACGAGAGAAAAAGGAAAAAGAAAGAAGGCCGCACCCCCTCAAAAGCAGCGGAAACCTGGACAGCCACGACCGAGTCTGGGACGGCAAGTCAGTCGCCTGCCCGTCGTCGCCCACCCCCCCAACCGCCTCTGAAAAAGCGTCGTGTATCGGCTTCCGTGGCGTGACCTTTGGCTGCGAGCCCCGCCTCGGCTCGCGCTTTTGCGCCATTTGTCCCTTATCCTCCTTTCCCCCCGCTACTGCCGACCAAATCTCTCGCTGGTTGCTTCGGCTTGTGAGTTTCGCCCTTCCGTGCGGTCGAAGCATCTGTTCGTCTTCCACTAGTACCTCGTGTTCTTGGTTCGTTCGGTTCTAGCAAGAGGGGGAAAAGGAAAAGCGTGGACGTTTTGTGTTTTTCCTCCAGGATTTGCTGGTTTCCGGCCCAGCCCGGGCTTCAATCCTCGTTTCTTGGTGGAATTTGAGAGGACGGAGCCAGTCCGTGAGCTCTCTGTTGCCCATTTCCGTTTCTTGTCCGCTGCAAAATTTGCTGGGAAAGGGAAAGTTTTTGGAATTATTGGTTCCAAGGAATTAAAGCAGGAGTTCAAAAAGGTGCGTGATTTGAGGGAGGCGCCCGGGCGGCCATGGGGAAGCCAACGGCCAAGAAGCCGCCGGCGCCGGCGGTGGGCGACGGCGACGACGAGGTGTTCCTGGAGCTGTCGCGGAAGCTGAAGGAGGAAGGCAGCACGCTGTTCAACCGGAGGGACTACGAGGGCGCGGCCTTCAAGTACGACAAGGCGATCCAGCTCCTCCCCAGCGGCCACGTCGAGGTGGCGCACCTCCGGAGCAGCGTCGCGCAGTGCTATATGAGGATGAGCCCCAGCGAGTACCACCGCGCCATCCACGAGTGCAACATGGCCCTGGAGGTGGCGCCGAGGTACAGCAGGGCGCTGCTGCGGCGGGCCAGCTGCTTCCAGGCGCTCGACAGGCCGGACCTGGCGTGGGGGGACGTGGAGAAGGTGCTGGGCTGGGAGCCAGGCAACCGCGCCGCACGGGAAATCTCGGAGAGCGTGAGGGCAGCATTGGAGGAAAAGGGTGTTGTTGTCTTGGATAGGGAGGTTGTGCCGGCGCAAGAAGAGGCCGTCCGCGCGAAAGGAGAGGGTAAGAGGAAGAAATCTCATAAACATTGTGATCCTGTTGTGGATGGGCAGGAGGTGAACCATGTTTTGGAGAATATAAAAGTGAAGAATGGTCAGGAGAAGGAAGAAGAGCACGCTGAGAAGACGCTAGTCAATCATGTCAAATACGAGCAAGCAACACAGTCTACAGAGACGAAACTGAAGGATGGGCATAACAAGCAAGAAAACAATATGGAAGATAATCAACTGAAGCAGTACAAACGAGAAAAGCACACTGAGCAGAAGGAAGCAAATGGGATAGAAAACCATCAAAAGCATATGGGAGATAAGGAAACCAATGTTTTGGAGAAGGAACAGAAGGATGCTGGTGGCAAGCGAGGGAAACACACTGCAAGAAAGCAAATTGGGCATGGTGAGGGTAAGGAACGAAAGCATTCTGCTGTGAAGCCAGTGGATCATGGTCAGGAAAATCGTCGTAAGCACACCATGGAAAGCAATATCAGTGTCAAGGCAGAAGCCATGAGGGATCTAAAGTTGGTCTTTGGAGAGGACATCAGGTGTGCTCAAATGCCAGCAAACTGCAGCCTATCTCAGTTGAGAGAGATAGTTCAGAACAAGTTCCCATCTTTGAAGGCATTACTTATTAAGTATAAGGACAAGGAAGATGACTTGGTAACAATCACCTCATCCGAAGAACTAAGATGGGCCAACAACCTGGCAGATCCAGAAGGGCCCATTCGACTATATGTTGCAGAGGTTGATCCCGTGCAAGAACTAGGCGTGGATGTGGTCAGGAGACAACATTCGTTTGCCACATTAGAGAAAAATCATAATAGCATGTCAGAGAATGGGAGCACTAGGCGTGATGATGAACAGAACTGTTGTGTTGATGACTGGATGATACAGTTTGCTCGGCTATTCAAGAATCATGTCGGTTTTGATTCTGATGCATATTTGGATCTCCATGACCTTGGCATGAGATTGTATTATGAGGCTATGGAAGACACAATCGCAAGTGAAGAAGCGCAGGAAATATTTCAAGTTGCAGAGCTAAAATTTCAGGAAATGGCAGCTTTGGCCCTGTTTAATTGGGGCAACGTCAACATGTCTCGCGCAAGGAAAAGGCCACTCCTGTCTGAAGATGGTTCAATTGAATTGATGCTTGAGCAGGTTAAGGCTGCATATGGATGGGCTTGTTCAGAATATGCTAAAGCTGGTGCAAAGTATGAGGAAGCTGTGAAAACAAAACCAGACTTTTTTGAAGGTCTTATTGCACTTGGCCAGCAGCAGTTCGAGCAGGCCAAGCTCTCATGGTATTATGCCATTGCATGTAAGATAGACATGGGAACAGAAGTATTGGGATTTTTCAACCATGCAGAGGATAATATGGAAAAAGGAATGGAAATGTGGGAAGGAATGGAAAATATGCGCTTAAGGGGGCTGTCTAAACCAAACAAGGAGAATGTCATGCTGGAGAAGATGGGCCTAGAAGGGTATATGAAGGATATGTCTGCAGATGAAGAATTTGCACAAGCTTCAAGCATTCGATCACATATAAATATTTTGTGGGGTACCATTCTTTATGAACGCTCCATAGTGGAGTTCAGCTTGGGACTTCCTAGCTGGGAAGAGTCGCTAACAGTGGCCATGGAAAAATTTAAGACTGGCGGTGCTTCTCTAGCAGACGTCAATGTGATGGTAAAGAACCATTGTGCTAATGAAACCACCCAAGAAGGTAAGGATTTCTTTCTTGTGGCAATTGGTGTTCAAATTTCTTGTTTCGCAGCACCTAATTTTTCTTTAATTTGTTCAATTTTGCCACTTCTACATACATGATGCTTATCGTTGGTGAAGAATTATACTTGCTGCCCTAGCCAAATGAATATGTTATGTTTGCAAAACATAGTTGTCCTAGATGTAGCTAGCAACAAACAGGCAGTTTCAGACTTTCTTTGGAACTTTGTATGCTTAGGTTTTGTGCTTCCATCCTGTGATATTAGTTTCGCAACAAGTCTTAAAAAAATTTACTTTTGTTTTGCAGGACTGAGTTTTAAGGTTGAGGAAATAGTTCAAGCATGGAATGAAATGTATGACGCTAAAAAGTGGAGAAGTGGGGCCCCATCTTTCCGCCTTGAACCAATATTCCGACGTAGGGCTCCAAAGTTGCATCATATACTGGAACACATGCACTACACATGACTCTATAACTGTTACAGCACTGACCTAATGTCATGGAGAAATAACTTGTGATATGATTTTATCAGGTAATTTCTTGCCTTGAAATGTATTGTCTTCTGAATCCCAGCGGCAATAAGGCCGGATACCAGAAATCCCAGTGAGTCATGGGATTTATGATACCACCTGGTTTTGGAGATATTTAGTTCTCATTTGTAGTCATGTAGGACTTTCTCTAGGACAAGAAAATAAAATAAAAAATACAACAGAAAACGAAAATGAAAAAATAGCCTTGCTGGTCTATTCATTTCGTCCGAGATGTTAACTGGATCAGTAGTTATCCTTGCCTATTGGTGAAATCTTTATTCAGTAAATACTAGAAAATAAGTTTCTCAAGGTTTACTAGAAGTTTCTCAATTTTGTTGTACAACGGAAGCAAATATTAAACATAAAATAAGTACTGTAAACTGTTATTTTTAGAATCAAAATCAGTTATGTTTACTGAAAAAATTTCTATAGTTATTTATAACAATTTATGATCTACGATTTTACCTAATACACAATCCCTAACTGTGGGTCCTAGCATTAGGAGATCAAGGGCACCTTGTACTCGCTGCTTTAATTCATTACTCGTATTGCTCAAGTCTAGAAGCTAACTGCAGTTAGCAATCCTCAGGTGACGATTGAAGTGGTAAGTAGTAATATAAGGCCTTGATGCAGCCAGTCTTCTTGGTCGCTACAGCAGCTATTTTTCACCTCTTGGGTCTTGATGATTCCTACATAGCTAATTAGTTTCCAGAGCGAATTCCCAAGGAAACAGTTACTTTGCAGAGTCATTTTCTCTTGTTATACTTTGCTTCCTGATGATATATACCATGTAAAAACCATATCTGTTTCTAAACAAGTGCAATTACTGAAGTATATCGCTGCTATAAATCAGATCTGATCTTTCTCTGGTTGATCCTTGCATAGTTGCATGAAGAATGAAATTTGACTTGTAGGAATGTCTGAAAAGTCACCGTTATACAAGAAAATCAGTTAACTAACTACTATTTCAATTTTGAAAAGTCACCATCATACAAGAAAATCAGTTAAATAATTACTATTTCAAAACATAATGTAGAATTTTTCAATGATTTTAATTTTATTTATCAATTATTGAATTTTAGTAAAAGAAATTCCATGTTATTTGCATTTTAAGTTATTGGAAAAAAATCAGAAATAAATTCCAGTGATTTGCGTAGCACATTGGCTTTTCAATAATTTAAACTTCGTTTCCAATTAATTGAGCTGAACATACTAAAATTATATTATTGTTGTATCTTGTTGAACTCAGTGCAAAAATCTTTGTCAAGCCTCAGACTATTAGAGATGGAAAATCCTTAATCCGAAATCTGTAGCATCGAAGTTTGCTCCTTGGGGCATCGCATAATCTAGGTTTACTTCAAACTGTTCCAACACCTCAGACTATTAGAGATGGAAAATCCTTAATCTGAAATCTGTAGCATCGAAGTTTGCTCCTTGGGGTATCGCATAATCTAGGTTTACTTCAAACTGTTCCAACATATAGAAAATCTGAAACTGGCACTACTTTGCAGCAAGAAGTAAATACTCCCCTAGACCTAACCTTCCTAACATTAACCGGAAACCAAAGTGCTCAGGTTCTTCATTCAAATGAAGAAGTGGTATATCTCACAATAGAAATTGAATGAAAAATATAAGTTAGTAAGTTCTTTATATTAGTGGATTTTCCAGTGTACTCGCTCCAGTTCCCTAAAGGTTGCTTTTGCTCATCTGCAACTCCTCAAAATAGTACCCAAGTTAGGAAATTCTGTAGTCCCTTTATATATTGTGAAAATTTTATTATAATATCAGCATTTTGAAACTGCATGGCTGATGGTTTTCTTTTTAATTTTCGATCGTATTAGAATATCACATTCTGTAGTCCGTTTTATGTTTTGAAGAAATTATTTTGCATAACTTCTATAATTATTCCTGATATTCTGTTATATGTTTGCAGATGTTTTTATCTTTGGAGCCGTACTTCACTTACTGGTTCCAAAAAAGAAAAGGAAAAAAAAGGAAGAGATATCTTCAGTTACAAGCTAGAGATTGTCTTACAGTAGTGCAGTAATGATTTTGTAAAGGCAAAAAGGAAAAATGCTGACAATGTAACTTGCTTGCATTTGCTGTGAAGCTCGGTGCTTTGCGCAATTGTCTACTTTGTGCTATATTTCCTTCCGAGAGGAGTTATTGTGCATATTGTTGCACTTCCTTCTATTTCATTCGAGGAAGTGCTCCAATGTACTCTTAGATCAAGATAGGAAAATATTCAAACTGTAACTTGTAGCAGAGATGGTAAATCCCCAACTGTATCAAACAGATGTATTTTTTATTGATAAGTTGCCGTGTCAGACAGACAGTACCTGATTGTTGGTTATTAAATTTTGCCAGCACATGTGAAGGGTTATTTGCTTCGAGGGATCACCTCGTGAATCCCGGGATTGGTTTTTATGGATGGAATGATCCTTAAAATTGGTGCTATGACTCAATTCCTCATTTTATACTAGACTTGGTACTTATGAAGGACAAGATGGTGATAGACCAACTCATACTATTCCTCAAACCAAATAAGGAAGCAAGGATCGCCTGGTCAATCCACCGTCCGGTTCCTCGAACCCAACAACATCTAAAACTCCCTTTAGGCTTCAGCACACAGCATCTGACTTCTTCATTCTTTTTGGAGAAAAGAATTATGTCCTTAAATAGTTAAATAGTTCCATCGTTTCTTAAGTTTATGTTGGGGCTCAAACTTGCTTCAATCGTTTAACAGGTTGAATAAACATATACCAAACATGTTGTCACGACCCTGATTTTCGGAGCCGCAAGATATTGCCCGCAATTGCCCAGGAGTTCCTCAATTGCGGACGTAGAATAGTCACATTGCCAACACAGCAATAAACATCCAAATTTTATTACAGAACCGGACTATGTTTAGCAGCAATTTATTTTACAATTGACTGGGGCAAGCCCAAAGTTTATATTACAATCAAAAAGGACCTACACCACAGGCGCCTCGAGCGCGGATAAAACTTAGAACTCGTATTTATCGCCATCGAAGTATTCCTCATCAAAAGGTTCTTCTTCGTCTTCCTGCGTATCTATGATGGTTGGTGCAGTAATGAGTACATGACGTACTCAGCAAGCCACGTTGGGAAAATACACTACATAGTTACATACCTCGGATTCCAAAGGAGGGGTATAAGGTTTTATTATTTGTTGGATGCATAGCCCTAAGCTCCATCTTAGTATTTAAAATATCTTCTTTAAAACGTTTCGACTGCAAATCATTGTGTTTAAACAACCCTACCGGGTTATCGTCGGATTTAACTATTCAGTACTAATCTCTATGTGTTCCTTGTATTGAGAATCACCTCCAAACACAGCTTCATTAACCGGAAGCACAGCGTATTCGACCTATACCTCTTAATGTCACTGCAAATCTACACACGCTCATCGGTGTGTTGATAGAGATAAGATAACAAGGCTTTGTATCTGCTCTATCTTTTGAAGTCTCTACCCAGAAACACTACATCACACGCTCTCCCGGGAGCTGACGGGCCAGTGTCAACTTCGCGATCCGGGAGTCAAGTGAGTTCCAGTTGTGATTTCCCAATAAATGATCTATCACCTCTTTCGCTTCTACGGGCTTTCTAGAGAAGAGGAACGACAAACTATTCTGTAATTGTTCAGCAGGTAGAGCAGATTTACTAGGCCAAGTTTGACAAGTCAAACATGTGGTTGAGCGGTTCTGCGTTCATTACTTAGCATAATGGTCTTGTCCTTAACTGCCTGAGTAAGGTAATCCACCATATTATCCTTACTCCACGAAAGGGGTATGGCTGTGCGATCAGCAGATGAAAGGCCACATCTTCTCTGTCCCCAACCGTCGGCAATTTGTTTTTAAAACCACATTCTCCGAGTTTTGCTCTAGGGTTACCGATATTACTACACAGTCTAACCTAGCTTTTAATGCCAGTGAAGGATACTGATATAATTTATACTTATTCTAAAGTCTTCAAGGTGAATAGAGCCTACAAAAATAGCTGGGGCTGTGGGTGGTAGGTGCTAACTATACCATCATGTCATTCAAAAATATCTCATATCAAATTAACATGCAAGAAGTAATTAACTAAACTAGTACTACAATAAATAGTAAGGCATGCGGGATCAACATGAACAAAGGAGTGTGACTTGCCTACTACACCCAAGTTGGTCGGATCGTTGTTGTCTGGGAAATCTTCGCCTTCAGGATCCTCCTTGAACATCTGATCGTTATTATCGTGTCCTATTTGTAAAAAGATCTACGCAAACAAACATATATGAGTCCGGGCTCGACGAATGCGAGCTGGGAGCAAAATGTAAAATAATTAAAAAATAATACTATAAATAGGAAGTGGGTATGTGTGAGGTTGGAATCGGAATATTGAAAAGATGGAAGGGGTTATATGACGCGAGTTAGGGTTTCGGATGGAGAATCGGGATATATGTGGGATAAGAGGGTTTTGTGGATTTTGGGTGTTAAGAAGTGGGAATCTGGATTAACGGTGTGGAGAATTGGAATCGTGGCGTCGAGACGATCGAAACGGTATATATATGTGTGTTTTTAGAGTTTCGGGTGTGACCAGAGCTAGCCCAAGAGGTAGCCAAGCCGGCCTGAGGGAGAAGGAGCCGAGTGGCTTGGCTCAGACCCGAGCCGTCTGAGGAGAGGTGGCTCGGAGCATTGGCTCGGTTCAATTCCAAATTGAGTTGGTGCTTGATTTGGGAAAAAGGGGGAAGAACTGGGGAGGGGGTGGCCGCCGGCGGCGGGAGGGAAATTGGCCGTCGGTGAGGCTTGCCGCCGGAGGCGGGGGACATGGGAAGGCTCTGGAGGATGCGGGGGTCCCATTTTCGGGGTGAGATGGGGGCATTGCCATGGAGGAGGAGCTTGGCGGCGTGGAGGTGGCTCAGTTCTTACCTCATCGGAGATGGGGGCGATGGTGGCGGGTCGCCGGAGCTTGGGAAGAGGAAGGGGAGGGAGCTGGGACGCTCGGGAGAAGGTGGGGAGCTCGGGTGCGTGTTGAGGTGAGGTGAAGGGAGCTCGGGAGGGGATTAGCCGAATTTATAGGGGTGAAGGTCGGTCGGGAGCTCGGCATCCGACGCGCCAGGACAGGGCCCAAGGGGATAAGCTCGCTGGGGTGGGCTCCTGCCGCGCTCAGGCGTCGTGCTGCTCAGACGGCCGAACTTGAGTGGCGAACTCTGCAGATGCGAGCTCGGGCGGCGAGCTTCAGCAGGCGGCACAGAGAGAGAGAGAGAGAGAGGGAGGACGGTGGCGCAGAGGAGGGAAGAGCGGCAGGGCAGAGCGGGGAAGAAGCAAGCGACGCATGGAAAGGCGACGTCAGGGGCAGTGCCTCGGCAGAGAAACGGGGTCCACCCCGTTACCGGTATTGAGCCGGGGCAGCGGCGGCGACGGTGTAACGAGCGGCGGTGGGTTAGGGTAGAGGAGATGGAGGTGAAGGGCCAGACGGGCTGGGAGAGAATCATGGACCAAGAGAAAAAAAAAGAAGCCCAAAAGGATTTCGGATTTTTGATGAATTTCGAATTTTAAAAGTTTTGAATTTTTTTTCATACTGTCACACATGTCGTCTTCTTCTTTTTGCGTGGATATATACAAAACATGTCGACGCCGTCGTGGCTTGCCACCGTGCTCGGCGCATCCCGGCTTCGTCGCCACCTTCGGCATACCCATAGCCTAGCGTCTGGAGGAACAGGAAAGAGATGGACGTGCCGGTTGTTCCGACGTCCACAGCTGCTGGACGTGCTCCACTTCGACGTGGTCGACGCCAACATGCTGCTGGACGTGCTCGAGTACCGCCGCACCTGGGACGAGGTGGTGCCGTGGTGGGGGAAGCAGGATTCACCTTTAGGTTTAGCTGCAATTTCGAGCGCAACTGAAACTACCGAAAATGCTGAAATTGGTGAAAAGGAGGGGTTCGGTGTAATTTCAGTGAAGAGGAGAACCTGGGTGGAAGTCACAGGCTCACAGCTATTCGTACAGCGAACAAACTGGTGTTTAAGCAAGTTGTGAATACATTCCTTCTTAAAAAGGGCAAGAAAAGAGTTGGATAACAATCATGCAAAACTTGGCCAAAGCATGGAAGCATACGAGACAATGTCAGATGACAAATTTTTCAACCCGGTTGCATGATACCGGTGCCCTGACCTGGCCTATTGAAAATTCTGCCTTTTACACTCTAATATCAATATACCACTCAACAGAAATGAGGGCATGTATGCTTTTGTTTAGAGTAGGATGCAATACATTCTTGCAGAAGAGTCAAACTTGATCAACAAGATGGAGAAACCAACTTCCAATGTTTACAATCCGACAGTACAGCTCGACAAGCAATTCTACTCTTTCAGAAACCTAACCAAAGACAGACTAAAGAGAACTGCTGGAAATTGTCTTGACTTCAAACGAATTAAACTGAAGGAATGACAGGAGACAACGATTTCACTCCTCCACCTGTCCTTCTGTCCTCGCCTTTGCATCTCATCAGCCCGGAGGACCTCCATGACTTGTCAGGTGCTCAGATCAAAATTGATCAATAAGGTAGATCATGATTTGCAATGGTAAAAGATGCGTGAGGTATCTTCCCCGGCTTTTTGTAAATGGTTGTTCCAACTTTCTAATGAAGATGGCTTATGGTAACGTTTGCTCAAGAATAAATATCTTGGGTCCAAAACTTTATCTCAGGTAGAGTCCAAGCCAAGCGATTCTCATTTTTGGACTGATCTTATGCCAATTAAGGATCTTTTTCTCCAACTTTGCTGCTTTTAGGTTGGTAATGGCTGCCAAACTAGATTTTAAGTAGATTTGTGGATTGGCTCATCCCATTAAAAAATAGATATCCGAGACTTTTTAATGTAGCTCGAAATAAGAATGCGACGGTTGCATAGGTGTTCCAAACTATGCCGCTGAATTTGTCTTTTCATAGAGCTATTGGTGAAGTTAAGCTAATAGAATGGCATAATCTGATGACTGATTTGCAGGATAGCACTCGTAGATGATCAAGATAAGATTCAATGGATTGAACATTATAATCCTAGTGGGCAATTTTCTGTTAAATCCTTTTATGAAATAATTATGAATTATAATGTTCAATTTCATCATAAGAATTTTTGAAAGTTGAGGGTACCTCTTAACATCAAGATTTTTCTTTAGTACCTAGGAAGAGGGGTTGTTTTGACAAGGGATAATCTAATTAAAGAAATTGGAAAGGCAGCCCCACTTGCTCTTTTTGTATGCACAATGAGACAATTCAACATTTCTTTTTTCACTGTAAAGTGGCTAAATTATGTTGGCGAGTCGCACAAATAGCCTTTAATATAATTGCCCTTGCTCTGTTGCTCATATGGTGGGATCTTGACGCAATTCTTTTGTGGTTGAGTTTAGAGATCGTATTTTATCTGGCGCCCTTGCAATGTGTACGGCTATTTGGCTATGTCGTAATGATTTAACCTTTGATAAAAAAAAATTTATCATCCCAATCAGGTGGTGTCCTTATGTGCTTCTCTATTGCGTACATGGGCACCGATGCAGCAGGAGGATCAATGACGCTCATTCAAAGCAGAGAGCGACATGATAAGACTAGTGGTCATACACTTGTTTTCGTCTAGCGGGTGGAGACAACAGGCCATAATTGCTGACGGCGTTGTTCCATAACTTTTCTTTATTTTGGTTGAGTTGGAGGCTGTGTTATTGAATATTTTGTTTTGATTTTCAGTTTTTTTTATGATGATGTTTATGGTTGATATCTCGTCTATGGTCACTTGGCTATGTGCATCTTGTTATGCAGAAGCTAAAATTAATGAAATTCATTCATTTATCTAAAAAAAAATCGTTCCCGGTTTTTTGAACCTTACGTGCAGTTACTCCAGAAAGGTTCTGCCGATACGTGACCCCACCTGAACCTGCTTTGGCTTCCCTCTGTCAGTATTAAGACTGTAAGCAAAACTGAATTAGTTACGTTTCTACTAATTAATAAGCATAGAGTTCAGTTATGTACAAATGATCCGTAACAAACTTGTGGAGAATAAAATATCGAAGTAAGATTTCGATTGATGTTTTCTAAATAACAATTTCTTGAGTTTTTGCCAGATCATTATCAAACAGTATACAGCACAACCTTTTTGAAAGAAGAATACTCAGCACAAATGGAATATGGCAATTATGAAGCAGATTTAGTTTCAAATATATAAATGAATTTATTCCTCTTCGGTCCTGTCAACACATAAATATAGCTTTTGGACTCTACACATCTTTCTGCACAGTGCATTAGCTCTTTGCTGCAACGATGTAGCTCCATGTCCTTCAGCGAAGCTGGGAGGCCCCCCACTGGTAGGGAAATGATACCTTTACAATTGTCAAGGGTTAGTCTTTGCAGTGATGTAAGGGATTGAGGTTCTGCAGTTAGCGACCGGAGATGCTCAAACTTATCGAATTCAAGCAGTTTCAAGGAGGTGAGAAGTAGTAGTGCTTTCTCATGGTTATCTGTCGAGGCGTGCACATAGTCTTCTCGAGAATACTTAATCGGTTGAACGTCACATCGCACATGGTGAACACCTGTAGCCCATGTGCGATGTGGCTTACATCGCAAATGGTGAACTCTTGCAGCCCGTGTGCGATGTGGTGTGAGTCACATCGCACACGGTCAGAACTAATAGATCATATGCAATGTGATTCATATTGCACACAGTCAGATGCTCTGGCCGTGTGCGATGTGAGTCACACATTTCCAATACAGGTGGAGAAGACATTTCTGACACAGATTAACAAGACATTTACAGATAGAAAGTAGACATTTCGAACTCAGATTAAGAAGACATTTCGAACACAGATTAACAAGACATTTCCAACACCGATTAACAAGACATTATATAACAAAAGGCCTCTTCCGGTTGTTGCGAAGAGGAAATATTACGTTACATAACAAAAGTCTAGTTCATGCATATGTGTACACACATAATGTGAAGCAAAGGAATATAAAAACTATCTAAATCGACTCCAGCGGCAGATCTTCATCCACATGGTCAGGGTTCAGAGCGGAGATATTAGCAACTTTGAAGAAGCTCACCATCTCAGCACCCCACCAGAAGCACTTCACGTGGAGGTGCAAGATGATATTTTTGTTCATGCAGCGGACGAGGATACGCCCCGGCTCGTGGTGAGCTTCGAGGAGAAAACCGCGGTACCGCGAAAACTTCTTTTCCGGGATACACCGCACGGCGTACGCACCGGAGTAATTGACGGGGTCGGCGTTGTACGCACAGAGGAGGGTGTGGTCGGTGAGTCCATAGTCGACCAACTCCAGTGCGGTAGTAGTGGCGCGGGAGATAGGCACGGTCATCTGGATGCGGTCCTCGCGGATGGGCGACGCTTCGTGCTTCCGCTTCCCCGAAGAGCTCCCTGCAGCGGCCATTACGACAGATCGAGGAGGTGCTGGAGGGGTAACGAAGAAGAGGATTGACGGAGCCACGTGGCTAGAGGTGGCGTTTAGAGGGATGAAGAAGTGGATCTATGGAGCAGGAGGCGGTTTATAGGAATGAAGATGAGAAACCGAAGAGGCGGCGGTTTATAGGGGCGACTCTTCGTGTTGCGCGCCGCACTTACATCGCACATGGTTGTGGATCAATACCCGTGTGTGATGTGAGTTACATCGCACACGGACATCTAATTCTGCCCGTGTGCGATGTGACTCACGTCGCACATGGGCATTACCAGTCACCCGTTTGTGAGCACTTCGCACACGGTTAAGATCAAATACCCGTGTGCGATGTGTGTCGCATCACACACAGGCGGGGGTACGCGACCGTGTGCGATGGCAGGCCCCGGTACAACTAGTACCTAGGTCACCCCGTCCGTTCATCAAAACATTTCGGCTTCGCGTGCGCCGCCTCGCCCAAATTTCCGTCGCCTCCGCCTCCCCGAGCGCCGCCTCGACATCTCCGGTCGCTGCCTCCCTGTCGTCGAGTCCCCGAGCGCCGCCTCCCTGTTCCCGACCGCCTCAACATCTCTGATCGCCGCCTCCCTGTCCCCGAGCGCTGCTTCCCCGACACGTTCCCCAACAGGTTAGGGTTCTTCGTGTCCTCACAACGAATAGCAAGATAGGGCTATATCAATGCGTATGTTCCAGTGCTGCTTGTTAATATTTGTGTGCAGAGGATTATTTGTGCCCGCACTAGCTTTACTTCTTGTTATTTCTACCATTATCATCCTGATAATTAGCTATGACGTCCGGTAATGAATCGCCGGACTTTTCTGCGAGAGAGATCGAAAAGAACTCATCATCACAGCCGGAAGAGACCAGTGCTGATCAAGCAGAAACCCTATCAGTTGTGAAGAAGGGAAGAGGAATTAGAAAATCAAGCAAAAGCCCGAAGGAGTATGGCAAGTGGAGGCCATCGACGACAGAACCGGGGCTCCTACCAAACCAGAGAAAACGGAGAAGAAGTTTTGAACCATGTGCAGGGTAGTGGTAAGGGAAAGGGTCCCCATTCACTTCGAGGATTGGACAAAGGAAGGACCTGCGCAACGCCATAGTGCTAGAGATAATGCAACACTTCAGGGTGCTGAAGCAATAGAAAATGCAGGTGGAAGAATGTGCCCCTCCCTGAAGGCAAAAGATGCTTTTCGGAATTTTAAGTACGTGTTGCACAAAAAGTTTATGAAGCAGAATAAGGATCCCTTCGAACAATATCCACACATTCTACCCGAGCAGTGGGCCAGATTTGTGGAGATGCGGCGAACGCCAGATTTTCAAGCTAAGAGTGAGGCAGGCAAGGCTCTAATCGCGAAGAACAAACACCCCTCATAGAATGGGGGTCAAAGGATACTATGGGAAGCGGAAGATTTGGGATAGGGAGGATGAGAACCGACGCCTTTGGAGAGCCGATGTGTCTTTTCCTGATGTTACGGCAGGTCGGGCAAGAGACTTCCTGAGAGCGAGGTCTACAACTGATTCCTCGGGTCAGGTTGTGTTACCCAACCCAGCAGACCAGGAAGTGTACCAATCTATGGTAAGAGCGACTGCCTCATTCAGTCGTCGGTCTACAATTACGACAATGCTTACGTACCTACTAATTATAGGTTTTTATTTGCAGAAAGAGCTAAGCGTACAGGCTTCGCAAGGCTCATTTCAGCCTCAAGGGTGCAATGACATTCTCACGGCTGCTTTGGGAACCAAGGAGCTCTCGGGTCGTTGTAGGGTGATCAGGACCAATGTCGCCCGTAGGAAGGCCTTCCCTCAAGACGCGGAGGAGATGCGTGTGAGGAAAAGGGCGAGAGCGGAGCAGAAAAAAGAACAGATGAAACAAGAGCTACTCGCCCAATTTATGAGCATGATGGAGGAAAGGCTTACAAAAGAAAGAGCTGTGTGGGAGGAGACGTACAGATCACAAGCGATTGAAGCTGCTGCACACCCAAGCCCCGGTGCACGCAGGAGTAGCTGTGCATCAGCTCCCGATGGGGTTGAAGGCCATGAGGAAACAACCAAGTCTCCTATCGATGACATCACGGGCCGACGAAATGCAAGCTACAAGTGCCAACAGCGCACATGGCTTTTCCGTTGGTGGCAGCTAGCGGGTTGGTTCATCCACCGGCAGAGGGAGCTACCGTGCACGGTGTACCGATACAGCCAGGGTTTGTGAGGTGCACCATCGATAAAGTCGAGCCTGGCTTCCAGAGCCTCCCGTTATTCCACATAAGTCAGGATGCCAAACTCTAGACCTTGGGACAGGCGGAGATGTCCTTCGTCCAGTGGCCAAAGAAGGACATACTCCTTGTGCCCTTCACATTGGCACCGCCTCCTGCTTCCCCACTATTGGCTGCTGAATCTGAGCTGCTTTTCGTAGCATATCCCGTCATGAGCACGCGGTCTAAGCCGTCTTCGTGCCCACCAGCTCAAGAGTCACCCAAGCAAGCGCCGGTGCTTTCGACACCACTAAATCTTGACTTACCGCTCACCGCCCCCACTGGTGAATACTAAAAGTACGAGATCAGCGCCGCTAAAGGGCATGGGCAAGGGACAAAGCAAGGGACAGGGCAAGGCCAAGGGCTAGGGCAAGGCCAATGACCTGGGGTTAATGAGGGACGAAGAATTCAACCGATTGTTCCCCCCAGCGGAGCTCACACGCACGTATGTCAAAGGAGAGTCATTGCTACTCCCTCAAGACCTGCGGCGGTAGGTTTGTTATGCAAAAAGCTACATGATCACTATATGAAACTATGTAAAGCCGGTGAGTCGAGCATTCCGGTGTTCTTCAAGAAGGAGCATTTCCTTCATGATTTAGATAATTGTTGCACGGTGGGCTTCGATGACTTGTTTCTCCTCTTCAACCTGGGTGCCCTCGATGCCTCCCTCATAAGATGCTTCACATTGTAAGTATTTTACAAGAAATTCCATATTCTGGCAACTCTCTTTTGTTTCGTAAATGATAACTCTTTTCTTTCCTATGCTTAGGCACATGATCACCGAATGCAACGCTCGGAAAGAACCAGTGGGTTTCTTCAACCCACAGTTGGTCTCGAACCAACAAATCGAGGGGAATAATAAAATGGTCTTTAATTATGTTGTCGACGCGTTGATGGCTCAATAGAACAAAGAGTTCATTCTCCTTCCATACAACCAGGAGTATGTGTGTTTTTTATACATTAGCTGTACCTCCATTATCATCATTCCACACGGGTTGTGATATCTTTTTTTCCAGGAACATTGGATCTTAATTATCATCATTGAAAGTGCATCCACTCCCATGGAGTTTGGGAGGATGGCTATATTGCCCCAGAGTTCGGTTTTGATGGTTATTGGCAATCCTCACCTGTGTCTAATACTTGCAATGAGTGTGAACAGGAATTAGATGGACAGGTGAAAGCTGAAGTGAGACAACTATTGATGATGAGCCCTAAAAAGAGCAAGGAACTGGGAAGGTCAGAAGGACCAGCTGAGCTAGGCTCCTGAGGCACAGTTGCGAGGAAGCCGAGGCTGTGCTCGAGGGCAAGCGAGGTGATGGTTGCTTGATGGAGTTCAAGGGCCGTGAATGCAAGCTTGATAAGTCCTGGAGGAGCTAGGAAGCTGGTGGATCAGGACCAAGGGTTCGCTGTGCGTCTACAAGGGCAGTCATCTTCGGTGAAGAAGCTTGGAACCAGTGCCAAGGGTCTAAGCGAGCTGGTCAGGGACTGTGGCGAGGTCATTGCTCTCTGGTCAGTTGTAGGCTTGTAGTGAGCCGGCCAGAGTTGTGCTCAGGTGCTGCCTGAGGCAACCGAGTCCACCTGAGTTTGGCATCTGAGACTCAGGTGGGTAGCTCAGCCGTTGCTAGTAGGTTACCAGAGGTGCACGTTAGCTGAGTCTCAGATAGGTTAGGTCTGGTGGCTTTTTGTCTGACGTGGCATGAGGGTAACGGCTAGCTGTCAGGGACCCTATAAATAGGGAACCTGGGGAGGTTTTCAACCTTGAACCTTTACCTAACCTTTGCCTCTAACCCGAAAGCAACCTGTTGAGAAAGAAAGAGCTCTAGGTCTCCAAGTGAGTGTTGCCTGCGTGCATCCATCGTGAGAGAGAGTTACTTAGTCCTTCAGGTGTAGCATTCGAGGTACTGGTTCCTCCAAGAGTGGGAGTGCTCTTGGAGTTGGTGAGCAAGCCAAGTCTTGTGTGGCTGCCACCAAGAGTCTGTGAAGGCGATTCGGGTCTGCCTGTCTTGCAGCAGCAAGATCAAAAGGATTCCACACAAGAAAGGTACTCGAGGAAAGAGCACGATTTGGTGCCGGCTGTGAGAACAGCTTCCTCAACGGAGACGTACTGCTTCGCAAGAAGTAGGAACTTCGGTAAAACAAACCATTGTGTGCTTTACTATCTGTCTTGTGATCTGCTCTTATTTATTCTGTTATCTATGCATGCTTAGATCACTAGAGCACCTTTATCTGTTGCACACTAACTGAGTTTCCTCACCTGAGACTCAGTTAGCTCTTGCTAAAACTAGTACCTTTCCTGTTCACGTCATCTGATGCACTCACCTGACTCTCACACCTGAGACTCAGTTAGCTCTGAATATAACTTGTTCTACATCAGCTAAGTTTGCTATCTGAGTGTCTGGTGTTTATCTGATATATCTTGCTGAGTCTCAGTTACCTGCATCAGTTGCATATATTTTCTCTAGGATTGACCTATCTCCAGAAGAGAAACCCATTAGGCATTATAATTTCTAGAGCCGACCTATTCACCCCCCTCTAGTCGACTCCTGAGATCCCTTTCAAGTGGTATCAGAGCCTCGTTGCTCATAATTGGCTTAACAGCCAGAGTCTAAAGGATGTCGAACTATGAGGGTAGAGTTCCTATGTTTGATGGTACTAATTATGCCTTTTGGAAGCGGAAGATGCAAATGCATCTTACTGCACTTGACCCAGATGTATGGAAGATTGTCACAACAGGTCTTGATGTTGTTGATGAGAGCAATCCCACTGATCAAGAGAAGATCAGCATCAAGAACAATGCTAGAGCTGCCAATGCTATTTATATGGGACTGCAAGAGCATGATTTCAACCGTGTTAGTACCTTTGAGGAAGTCAGAGATATATGGTTCACACTCCAGGCTATCTATGAAGGCAGTGACACGTTGAAGAGGTCCAAGAAAGATGTGCTGGAGCATGAACTTGACAACTTCCATTACCAACCTGGAGAGGACATCAATTCCATCTTCACAAGACTTACCATGATCACTAACCAGCTGAAGGCCCTTGGGTCCAACAGAGTAGAAGATTGTGATGTGATCAAGAAGTTCCTCTTTGTGCTTCCCAAGCCTTATCACACTCTACGTCTGATGATGAAAGAAAAGGATGGCTTTGACAGATTAAAGCCCACTGATGTCCTTGGTAGAATGCTCACTCATGAGATGGAGCTAAACCACTCCAAGAAGCATGCTATCACTTCTGGGAAGAACAAGGACATAGCCCTCAAGGCAGTGGCCACTCACAGGGACTCAAGTGATGAAGAAGAAGATCCAGATGAAGAGATGTCCACTGATGAGGAGAATGAGCTTGCCATGCTTACTCGGAACTTCAGAAAGTTCTATCGAAGGAAGAAGTTCTCAGGCTCATCTGACAGGTTCAAGGGGAAGAAGCAACTCAGTGACAAGAAGTGCTTTGAGTGTGGTGACTCAGGACACTTCATTGCTGATTGTCCCAAAAAGAGCAAGAGACAAGAGGATGGCAAGTACAAGAAGAAGGAGATCATTGTCAAGAAGAAGTACAAAGAAGGGAAGCCTCCCACCTTCAGAAAGAAGAAGATCTCTGCTGCCAGAGTATATGTGGGACAAGCTTGGGTCTCAGATGACTCAGAGTCAGAGGAGGAGTCAGAGGAAGAAACTGAGCTAGCTGGGTTAGCCATCTGTGTCTCAGGTGGATCACTCAGCAGCCCAACTGAGCCAGGAGAAGACTCAGTCAGGTCTCTCAGCTGCGCACCTGAGACAGACTCACTCTTCGACAAGGATGCAGATCCTACACATGCTGAGACTCCAACCCTATGCCTTATGGCTAAAGGCAGCAAGGTAATGACTGAGGATGACTTCCCTGATTATGCTCAACTAATGGACATTCTTGACAGGACAGAGAAGCTCCTTAGGAAAGAGAGAAAAGAAAACATCTCTCTCAGGGACAAACTAACTGACATGCAGGTGTCCCTTGATAATGCACAAGATGCTAAGGCAGATCTTGATGAGGAGGTTTACTTATTGCAGGAAGCTCAAAACAAACTTAAGCTATCACATGAGCTCCTAATCTCTGAGCATGATAAACTCAAAGAAACTCACTCATCTTGCACTGCTGTTACACCTGATGCAAATCCTCCTACTGTTATAGAAACTTGTTTAAACTGTGCATCTCGCATCAATGCTATTACTTCTAGTACAGTGTTTGTTGTAGATTCACCCAGTGAATTAAGCACTTCAACTGTTACTAATCTTGTTGATGCAGCAAAGTACAATGAGCTCAAGGAGGAGCATGAAGAGCTAAAAAGGCTCATGAGAATAGGCCTGTGCAGTGCTAACATAGGCATGCAGAATTTTGCTAGGCTCCAGTCTACCCTAGTACTAAAGAATAATGGTACAAGGGGACTTGGTTTCACTCCTGCACTTATAAAGAACAAGTCCTCATATATTCCCTCTGCTACTAACAAGAAATACTTGCAGAATCACTTTGTTCCTCAGAAAGGGAAATATGATACTAACTCTCTTGCAGGAAACCATCGAAAGACAGGTGGTTATGTGAAAATTCCCTCTAATCCAAGCTATGTGCTTAAGACAGGGAAAAAGGGTAAACCTGAGGCAATTTATGTTGGACCTTGGAGCAGTTACAAGAAGGTACCAAGCATTTGGGTACCAAAGTCAGTAGTCATCTGTGTCTCAGGTGACTCACTCGGTTGGGTACCGAAGTCAGGGAGAGCCACCTGTGACTCAGGTAGCTCACTCAGGTGCAATGCAAATTTGCTAACCCTTCCACCTGAGTTTGCAGGAGATAAGAATCTGAGAAAGATTCAGAGGTTCTCTAAGCTTTCTAAAGCCGTAACTGCTAAGAACCCTAATGTTAATCTTATTCCTGCTATTGATGCCTACAGTAAGAGACCTGCTAACTTGGGAACCAAATCTATCTGGGTTCCTAAGTCTCGCAACTAATCATGCAGGGCTCTGCCTCCAGTGGAACAAAATGGGTCATGGATAGTGGCTGCACACAGCACATGACTGGAGGCAAAGAGCAGTTCTCTGAGATAAGAAAAGATAACCTTCCTTGCAAGTATGTCAACTATGCTGATGATTCAAGAGGCAAGGTATTGGGTTGTGGTAAAATTGCTATATCTCAGGAACATTCTCTTACTGAAGTAATGCTTGTTGAGTCTATTTCATATGATCTTTTATCTGTTTCTCAATTATGTGATGCTGGAATGAAAGTCACATTTTATCCTAAAGAGGTCTATGTCCAGAAACTAACAGATGACTCACAAGTTTTCAAAGGCTATCGAGTAGATAAGCTATATCTTGTAGATTTTCAGGATCAAGAAGCAGCTGTGCCATGTTGCCTTATAGTCAAAGCTCAATTAGGCTGGCTGTGGCACAGGAGGCTAGGTCATGTGGGGATGAGGCTGCTGAACAAACTCAGTAAAGAAGAACATGTCCTAGGCCTGAAGCAGATCCAATTCAACAAAGACAAGCCATGCTGTGCTTGTCAGGCTGGAAAGCAAGTTGGGAGCCCTCATCCACCCAAGAACATCATGACCACTACTTCTCCATTCGATCTCATACACATTGATCTGTTCGGTCCAACTACATATGAGAGCATTGGAGGTAACAAGTATGGTTTTGTTGTTGTAGATGACTTGTCACGTTTCACTTGGGTATTTTTCTTGAAGGATAAGTCACAGGTGTACAAAGGTTCAAGCATCTTATTGTCAGAGTTCAAAATGAATAGAAAATCAACTTGAAGGCAGTGAGAAGTGACAATGGGACAGAATTCAAGAACTCAAGAGTTGAAGCCTTCATGGACAAGCATGGGATTAAGCATGAGTTCTCTGATCCCTATGCACCTCAGCAGAATGGAGTGGTGGAGAGGAAGAACAGGACCCTGATAGAGATGGCAAGAACACTGCTGAGTGAGTACAAAACACCAACAAGGTTTTGGGCTGAAGCTGTGAATACTGCCTGCCACAACATCAATAGACTATATCTTCACCCACTCCTAAAGAAGACACCTTATGAGCTGCTGACCAACAAGAAGCCAAACGTCTCCTACTTCAGAGTATTTGGTTGTAAGTGTTACATTCTGAAGAAAGGCAAGCGTCTCTCTAAATTTGAATCCAAATCTGATGAAGGAATATTTGTTGGATATAGCTCAGAATCTCACACCTACAGAGTCTTTAACACCAACACCAAGGTTGTTGAAGAAGCTGTAGATGTGACATTCGATGAATCTAATGGCTCACAAGATGGGCAAGTTACTAATGATATTTCAGGGAAGGTAGATATACTTCACAAGTCAACAGGTGAAGTCAGGCCCCAAGTTGAGGAGCAAGCTTCATCTGGAGTTACAACCTACCTGACCCAGCTGATGAGCAAGATGAAGTCAATGGCATTGAGTTCGAGTACAACCCAGCTAATGATCTATTGGACTCAGAAGCCTCCATGCACCCAACTGAGTCTCAGGAAGAGCCAACTGAGTCACAGATACACCCAGCTGATCCACATCCAGCTGTGACTCAGGTGGCTGACCCAGAACCCCCTGTGATCAGCAGGCTGCAGAAGGATCACCCTGTAGACCAAATCATTGGTGCCATTGATAGGGGAGTGACTACTCGTTCTCGTATTGCTAACTTTTGTGCTCACTACTCTTTTGTTTCCACCTTTGAGCCTAAAAATGTAGGTGAAGCTCTGTCTGACTCAGACTGGATCAATGCTATGCATGAAGAGCTGAACCAATTTGAGAGAAATGAAGTCTGATCACTTGTTGAAAGACCCAAGGATCACAATGTCATTGGAACGAAGTGGGTCTTTCGCAACAAGCAAGATTCTACAGGCCAAGTGGTGAGGAACAAGGCAAGGTTGGTTGCTCAAGGCTACACTCAAATAGAAGGCTTGGATTTTGGTGAGACCTTTGCACCTGTAGCTCGACTTGAAGCTATCAGGATACTTTTAGCTTATGCAAATCATCACAACATCAAGCTTTATCAAATGGATGTCAAGAGTGCCTTCCTTCAAGGTAAGCTTGCTGAACTTGTGTATGTAGAACAGCCCCCTGGTTTTGAAGATCCAAAAAGACCCCATCATGTATATGTTCTCTACAAAGCTTTATATGGTCTCAAACAAGCCCCTCGTGCTTGGTATGATACCCTAAAGAAGTTTCTTATACATAATGGTTTCAAAATTGGGCTTGTTGATACTACACTCTTTACTAAAGTTAAAGGCAAGGACTTATTTGTATGCCAAATATATGTCGATGACATAATATTTGGAAGTACTAACCGTGTGCTAAGTGATGAGTTCAGCAAGATGATGATAAAAAGGTTTGAGATGTCCATGGTAGGAGAGCTGAAGTTATTCCTAGGGCTGCAAATCAGACAACTCAAGCAGGGAACTTTCATCTCTCAAGAGAAGTTTGCCAAGGACATCCTCAAGAAGTTTGACATGGACAAAGCTAAGTCAATATCTACTCCCATGCAAACAAATGCTCATCTTGATCTGAACCAACAAGGTAAGTCCACTGATCAGAAGGAGTATAGGTCTATGATAGGTTCTTTGCTGTATTTGTGTGCATCTAGACCTGATATAATGTTGAGTGTTTGCATGTGTGCACGTTTTCAAGCTGATCCTAAGGACATTCATCGCACTGCTGTTCGTAGAATACTGAGATATTTGATTCATACCTCTGGGTTTGGTCTATGGTATCCTAAGGGTGCACCATTTGAGCTTGTAGGCTATTCAGATAGTGATTATGCCGGATGTAAGGTTGACAGAAAAAGCACCTCAGGTACCTGCCAATTTTTAGGGCGTTCCCTTGTGTCCTGGAGTTCCAAGAAACAAAATTTAGTAGCCCTATCCACAGCAGAAGCCGAATACATAGCAGCTGGTGGGTGTTGTGCTCAATTGTTATGGATGAGGCAGACCTTGAAGGATTTCAACATATCCATGTCTCAAGTACCCCTCTTCTGTGACAATGAAAGTGCAATCAAGTTAGCCAACAACCCTGTCCAACACCAAGATCCAAACACATAGAAGTGAGATACCACTTTCTAAGAGACCATGTAGAAAAGAAAGATATCCAACTGTGCCATGTTAGAACCGAAGCTCAGCTAGCTGATATTTTCACCAAGCCTTTAGATGAGAATAGGTTCTGTACCCTCAGGCATGAGCTAAATATCATGGATATCTCGAATGTGCAGTGAGGAAATGATGATACACGTGTACACATGATTGCATTTCTGGTTTTTCATTCTCTGCATTCTACATGAGTCAGCCACCTGAGTCTCGGTTGTACCTCAGGTGGGTTAAGGTCTTATAGATACCATGCTGATTTTGCATCTTATTGAACTCATGGATTCACCATTGGGTTAGATAAGTTGGATCTCACCATCTATTTCAATTCAACACAGCTTTAGCTTTGTATTGATTGATTGTTTGGCAAGCTGTGTTTGAAAAGAAATTCTCTCTATTGCTTTCATCTCTTATCCTTAAGTTCTCTCTGATAATCCTATTGAAAACCTTGTCAGCTGAGTCTTCCACATGAGTCTCAGCTGAACACATTCAAAAATTCCGGAGAAAATCCCTAAGTCTGGAGCTCAGCTCAATTTTTCTTTCCTACCTGAGTCTCAGGTAGCAATCTAGCTGACCCTCAGGTGCCACAGGGCCACTCGGGATATAAAAACCCACCTCTGTAACGGTTCGCGCTAAACCCTCTTCAGAGTCTCAGTGCCCTTGCGCCCGTCGCCGCCATCTGATTCTCAACGATCGTGCGCTTCTCCGACGATCTTCGCTCTCTCCGAAGCTTCCCAAAGCTTTCCTGATTGTTTTGGCGCCTTCATCTCCAATCAAAATTCCAAATGTAAGTCTCCTCGAGCTGTTCTTCACAGAACTAGGGTGGTTTCCGCCTTAATGCGAATTCCATGCTCTCGAGTATCTTTTAATTGTGGAATTAGACAGAGATGATGTACCTTTAACCTCTAGAACGATTTCTTGCAACTCATTGTCCAGAATTCTCAAATTTCAGCAAGATTCGATAAACCTAGGTTGCTCTGCTACTCCACCTGAGTTACACAATTTATCTCACCTGAGTGTCAGGTAGCTAAGTCAGGTAGCATGAGATGACTTGTGAAACTCTCCTAAAACCATCCAAAAATGGCCAATCATTCCAATTTTCTCTGCAATAGGATTATCTCTCATCTATTCTTTATCCTACCTCTCCTATGCAGATGTCTGGATCAAGGAATGTGCCTGAGGATATAACTGATGATCTACCCATTGGTCTGAGAACCCAGCTCCTAAGACAGAAGCAGCAGTTAGAGTGGGAGGCAGAGCAGGCTAAAAGTCTTGAAAAGAAATTGGATGCAGAAGAAGCTGCTCAAAGATCAGTGAAAGCTCCAATGTCCCCCTCTGAGCTAGCCAAAAGAGAAGCTAGGCTTAAAGAGCTACAAGAAGAGAAACGACAGATGGACATAGCTACAGCTCAGTCAGCTAAAAGAATGAAAGATTTAGAAGCTCAGAAGGCTAGCAAGGAAGAACAATTGAAACAAGAGAGGAAAGCAAAAGCAGCTGAAAAGAAAGCCCAAGCTGAAGAAGCAAAGAAGAAAAGAGCTGAAGAAAGAGCCAAGAAGGCTGCTGAGAAAGAGGCAGCTATCAAAGTCAAGAAGGCTCCAGTAGTTGATACACTCAAAAGGATAAGGGCTGCAGGCAAGCCAACAGATTTATCCCTGAGCAAAGTCCCAAAGAAGCCAAGATCAGAGGCTGTGGTAGTCAAGAAGAAAACAAAGAAGCAACTGCAAGAAGAGGAAGAAGCTGAATGGAGAGTAGAAGCTCTTAAAAGAAAGGAACACAGCAAACTTATAGAAAAATGGCAAGACCTAACTAATAAGTTGCCCAATGTCACAGATGAGGAAAGGCCTCAAATGAAGGAAAGAATAGATGCCCTTGCAAAGCAAATCTTTGAATCACCAGATGTTCCAAAGAGTGTGAAACTCCAAAGAGAAACTCAGCTGAAGGACAAGGCAATCCATGAAGAACTCAAAAAGCTGCTGAAGCAAGAAGGAAAAGTCTCTGGACAAGAGAAAGCAGACCTGATCAAACAAATTGATCGTCTATTCCCTCAACTCTCAGAAGATTATAAGCCTCTCTGGACAAGGTTCTCAGATATCATTCTACAAAGGAGAATAGAGAATCACATGTTGGAGTTAAACTCTTGTACTGATGAAGCTCGTAAGAAGCATCTACAAAATGAGATTGCTGAAACAAACTCAAGGATATTTTATGCATCCAGTTCTCAAGCACTTGATGCAGTGCCCCTTCAACAAGTCAGTGGTTCAGTGCCTCAACTGAATAAGCCAGCCGAGTCTCAGACGGCTGCATCAGCTGGACTAGAATTAGTCCCCACGGAAGTGGAAACTCAACAGAAAGCTGCCATAGAATCAATTGAAGACATTTTGGCTGAGCTTGACTCAAGAGAAAAAGAACTTGAGCAGACTATGGAGGAATCTATGGATAAGCTAAGATCATCTTTTGAAGAGAAGTCAACTAAAGCACATGAAAATCCAACTGAGCCACAAGCAGATCCATCAGTTGGAGTATCAGTGAGCATGGGTTCTGTATTTCAGTCTCTATCAGACTTAGAACCAGCTCAAGAAGAAACAAGACTTGAAGAGCAAGAAAAAGCAGTATCTTCTCCAGCACCTGAGTCAGTTCACAGGATGCCAACTGGGTCTCAGGCACAGTCAACTGAGGCTCAGTCAGAAGACTCAGATGACTCCTATTCAAGTCCAAGTGATCCTCATCCTCCATCTCCTCGCAAGAAGAAGCAAAAGCTATCTGAATCAGATGAAGAATACCAAGAAGAAGAAGAGAGCAGTGGAAGGAAAGAGTCCGCAGAAGAATCAGACTCATCCCCCTCTGCATCTGACTCAGAAGATATCCCAGCTGAGACTCAGTTAGAAGAGTCAGATGAGTCATTGGAAGACAAATATTCAGCTATATTCTCAAAAGTTGCACGATCTGACACATCAATGATGAAATTCATATCTGCAACTGCTTTCAAGAAGCTACCAAAGGCAGATGCCAGTCTAGCCTCCATGAACCTGGATTCTAGAAGCACATCAAACTACACTGCCATGAGAACCACAAATCCATATTTTGACAGTGATGGGAATCTGAAAAGAAGACATTGCAATGATCCAAGGTTTTGGAATGATCAGCAGCAATCAAGCTATCATCTCTTGCTGCAGAAGAAAGGTTTTGTTGACAGCATGCCAATTGATTGGGAAAACCTTGCCAAGAATGGCTTAGGAAATTTGAAGCAGATTTTAGCTGCTGTTCAACTTGATGAGATATGCAGCTTAAATCAAGATTATGATTCTGAAGCTATCAAGGAATTCTATGCAACAGTCTTTGTAGAGCAGAACAATCAAAATTATATGCTCTGGATGACAAGAGGTCAACTGCTGTGCATCACAGCTCCCGAGTTTGTAGAGCTGTTCCACCTACCATCAGGGACAAAGCTACAGAAGATCAGCATATCCAAAGGCTCAGAAGAAGATAAGAGTCTCCTGCCAGATTGGGTTCCAAATGAGAAAAGGAAGAAGTTCTTCCCTACAGGCTTTGTGCCTCCTCCTGTTAAGGGTGCAGTCCCTAAGCATATCTCCAATTTCAAAGGATTGATGAAGACACCCAAGCACATAGTGAAGATCTTGAACATATCCATCTGTGCCAAAGGTGGAGGAACTGATGCCATATACAATCCAGTATGGAGAATTCTTGAGCTCATCGCAAAGAAAGAGAAGTTTGATGTGGCCAGATACATATTCTCAGAAATAAATGAGTGCCAGAAGAACAGAACTGACAAGATGAGATATGGCTCATATCTAATGCATATGATCCTCCAAAGAACATCATTAGCATCTTCAGTCTTCTCCTTTGACAAGAAGACATATCTCAGCAAATTCAGACCTCAGAAGGATGACCATGAAGATGAAGTTCCTTTCTACAACATCCTCAACTCATCTCAGCTAGACTTTTCAGAGCCTCCAGAGCAAGCTACCAGAGTCTCAGTCAGACCACCTCAGCCAGCAGCTGATCTCCCAGCAGTCCTACCTGAGCCTCAGGTGTCTCCCACCCGAGACTCAGCTAGAGAATCATCTCCTCCTGCTGAGCGACAAGCATCAGTCTCTGTGAATCTTTCGTCAGACAGTCTCCCTTTGGTTCAACGTCTAGACAATCCCGCAGCTGTGGATGCTTTCATTAAACGGGTTGTGCCAGTACAGATCTCTTGTATCAAGAGGAGACAAGATGACCTGCAACAAGAAATGGCTCAGCTGAAATCTGAACTCAAGAGTGAGATGGCAGATCTCAAGGCCTCAGTCAACAGCAAATTTGATCAGATCCTATCCCTCCTGCAACCAAAGCTAGCTCCCTGAGGATCTTTTCTTTCTTCTTCCTATCTCTTTTTAGTGCTTAGTGGCAAAGGGGGAGAGAGTAGGGAGAGAATAGCTTAAAGGGGAGAGTATTATATTCAGGGGGAGCAGTATGTAAAAAGGGGTAGACTAGACTGCATGTGTGTCAAGACATTCTATGTACTGCAAAATGATTTTATCAGTCTTGAACACCTCGTTTTTGTATTGTATTGACTGTTATTGTATTGACTGTTATTGCTCAAATATATTGAAATACATTGATCTCTTTATCACATCTGCTCTGATACATGATATTCCTTACTTTAGCTCTAATGCATGCTCTGACATTCGATATATACATGACGCTCTGATATTTGATATTTGTACTCAAGCATGCAATCCTTTCTGTTATCTTATTTGCCGAGTACTCCTCCAATATACCTGCTATTCCGCTGTGCTTATACTCTCAGTTATGTTGTGAGAACCTGTTTTTTGCATCAACTCTCCAATGTTTAAATCTGAACTGTACACTTGTATTCAAATGCAAAATCTCACTTGTGCACATCTTAAAGGGGAGTTGATGTCAAACAAGGTTAAATGCAATACTCTTTTTTATCTAAGTGAATGTTTTAAAGGGGTTGCCACTAACCACCAAAAAGGGGGAGATTGAAGTGCATCCACTCCCATGGAGCTTGGGAGGATGGCTATATTGCCCCAGAGTTCGGTTTTGATGGTTATTGGCAATCCTCACCTGTGTCTAATACTTGCAATGAGTGTGAACAGGAATTAGATGGACAGGTGAAAGCTGAAGTGAGACAACTATTGATGATGAGCCCTAAAAAGAGCAAGGAACTGGGAAGGTCAGAAGGACCAGCTGAGCTAGGCTCCTGAGGCACAGTTGCGAGGAAGCCGAGGCTGTGCTCGAGGGCAAGCGAGGTGATGGTTGCTTGATGGAGTTCAAGGGCCGTGAATGCAAGCTTGATAAGTCCTGGAGGAGCTAGGAAGCTGGTGGATCAGGACCAAGGGTTCGCTGTGCGTCTACAAGGGCAGTCATCTTCGGTGAAGAAGCTTGGAACCAGTGCCAAGGGTCTAAGCGAGCTGGTCAGGGACTGTGGCGAGGTCATTGCTCTCTGGTCAGTTGTAGGCTTGTAGTGAGCCGGCCAGAGTTGTGCTCAGGTGCTGCCTGAGGCAACCGAGTCCACCTGAGTTTGGCATCTGAGACTCAGGTGGGTAGCTCAGCCGTGGCTAGTAGGTTACCAGAGGTGCACGTTAGCTGAGTCTCAGATAGGTTAGGTCTGGTGGCTTTTTGTCTGACGTGGCATGAGGGTAACGGCTAGCTGCCAGGTGTTTACAGCATAATTTGGCTCGAGGATTTATTCGATTAGCCAAATTGGGATAATGAACTTACTCGCTATGGATTTAGCCTTAACCCTTGAAGTGCAGGTCCGGATACTCGCGTCCCGAGCAGTCCGTAGCTTCCCCGAGTATTCGTCACGAATATGAAGGTGCTCGCAGAAGATCCCGAAGGCCCGAGCAGTCGGAGGCGTTCCCAAGCGTTGATGTCCCGAGTACTACGTCATCAAGTCACGAGCGGCACCTCCGGGCATTCAACAATCGCGACCCCGAGCATCATCAGCCCCGAGCACCATCGACCCCGAGCGTCATCAGCCCCGAGCACCATCGACCCCGAGTACTCGTACTCGCGCGCCCGAGTACTGGCGTTCCCGAGTACTCAAGTCCCCGAGAAGGCACAAGTCGGACAGAGCCGGATCCCAGCAGAATCAAGCCACGATGCAATCAAATCAACCCGACAAATCACCAAGACTTGTCCGATACGGAGACTTAGGAAGGGAGTCCTGGAAAGGAAAGAATTGCTTACGAACTCGGAAGGACTCTCGGTTCGTATGGAAAAATGTCTCGTACTCGGGAAGGAGTCCTGAACGATGGAAAGATATATGTATAGATAGATCAGGATCTTTTTAAATAAGGAAAGATTGTATATCCGTAATCAGTTAGGATTAGGAGTCCGAACCTCCTACGGGAAGACCAGCCGCCCTATAAATATGTAAAGGGTGACGGCCGATTGAAGACATCCAACAATCGATCAAATCAATCTTTTACCTTTTATCTTTTATCTTAGTAGTAGATCTTTGCTGTTTTGCGCCGTAAAACAGTCGTTTCTTCTTCACGTAAGTAAGAAGATCTTTGTTGCTTTGCTCGGAAAGCAATCGCTTGTCGTACGCGTAAGTACGATAGTTATCCTTTGTTGCTTTGCTCGAAAAGCATCCGTTTATCGCACACGTAAGTGCGGTTGGCGACTCCCGTCACCTAGGTGTTTCACGGATCCAATTTCGTGCGAACACCAGGGACCCTATAAATAGGGAACCTGGGGAGGTTTTCAACCTTGAACCTTTACCTAACCTTTGCCTCTAACCCGAAAGCAACCTGTTGAGAAAGAAAGAGCTCTAGGTCTCCAAGTGAGTGTTGCCTGCGTGCATCCATCGTGAGAGAGAGTTACTTAGTCCTTCAGGTGTAGCATTCGAGGTACTGGTTCCTCCAAGAGTGGGAGTGCTCTTGGAGTTGGTGAGCAAGCCAAGTCTTGTGTGGCTGCCACCAAGAGTCTGTGAAGGCGATTCGGGTCTGCCTGTCTTGCAGCAGCAAGACCAAAAGGATTCCACACAAGAAAGGTACTCGAGGAAAGAACACGATTTGGTGCCGGCTGTGAGAACAGCTTCCTCAACGGAGACGTACTGCTTCGCAAGAAGTAGGAACTTCGGTAAAACAAACCATTGTGTGCTTTACTATCTGTCTTGTGATCTGCTCTTATTTATTCTGTTATCTATGCATGCTTAGATCACTAGAGCACCTTTATCTGTTGCACACTAACTGAGTTTCCTCACCTGAGACTCAGTTAGCTCTTGCTAAAACTAGTACCTTTCCTGTTCACGTCATCTGATGCACTCACCTGACTCTCACACCTAAGACTCAGTTAGCTCTGAATATAACTTGTTCTACATCAGCTAAGTTTGCTATCTGAGTGTCTGGTGTTTATCTGATATATCTTGCTGAGTCTCAGTTACCTGCATCAGTTGCATATATTTTCTCTAGGATTGACCTATCTCCAGAAGAGAAACCCATTAGGCATTATAATTTCTAGAGCCGACCTATTCACCCCCCCTCTAGTCGACTCCTGAGATCCCTTTCAATCATACCTAAATGGAGCAAAGCCGTCCACCTTAATTCCCTCCAAGCGTCACGTAAGGACTACTCGACGATAAGAAAATTCTTAGATAGTGCTTTTGCCGAGTACGTCAACCGTGGAGGGAGGTGCTCACCAAAGGGAAACCTGGCGGGCTTGCGACACGGAGACGACAACTTGGTGAAGGTAACAATTGGTACAACATTCCTCCTAAGTGCTAAGTAATGCTAATTGATGCCCTAATTGATGCCCTAATTCCTCAATAACTTTTCAGTGTAACCAATAGCCAGAAGGAACCAACGTTTGTGCTTTTTACATTTGTAAGCAAATGATGAGGGTTGTTCCGAGTTCGAGGACAAAAGACACTGCTGGTCTCCCTACGGTTAGTACTATATGTGAGACTCAAGATTTTACTTTTTACCTATATGCACCTAAATCTGAATTTAATTACTTCGTGCAGATTTTGAATTTGATGGACAAAAAACCGTTGAGTCATGCCGATATTGTCGAAGTTAGAGGACAGTTTGCCTACTTCTTCGTCTCGCATGTCATACCGCAAAAGGGACAATTCAGATCACCTTGATTGTGAGGTATTTATTTTCTTTTTGTTGGCTGTCAACCTTGTCAGATCCAAACTTGTAGAAATGTTGGCTGTGAACTCCTGTTTATGTAGCTGTGAATGGGTCAACTCATATTCAATTGATTTAATTTGCTTATATATGTCGGGTGTGAAATCTATGTGATCTTTGTTTTATTTGTGTTTGGATCAAATCTGTGTATTTGCCTGATGGATGAAATCTGTGTATATATGTAAGTGATGAATGAATTCTATGAATGTGGCCGATGAATTTTGTGAAATGATATTGTTGCCTGAGATTTCCTGTTGTCGTTACTGTTGCATTCCCAGCATCGCACACGGTTCGGCGGCCCGAATCGTGGGCGATGTGCGCGTCAACGCACACGGTCCGGAGCACTTGACCGTGTGTGATGTGGTTCGTCATCGCACACGGTCCCAAACTTTTAGCCGTGTGTGATGTGGAACAGTCATCGCCCACGGTTCAGAGTGCCTACCCGTGTGCGATGTGGCCAAATATCACACACGATTCTGATACTATGACCGTGTGCGATGTGGGTACTGATCGCACACGGGCCAGATGCTCCGACCGTGTGTGATGTGTCCCTTCATCGCACACGATCCGGAGGGCTGACCCGTGTGCGATGTGCCCAGTCATCGCACACGGTTCTTTTACATTTACCGTGCGATGTGGGTACTCATCACACAGGGGCCAGCCTGAAAAGCCGTGTGCGATGTGCGTATCATCGCATACGGCTCTGGACCCGTGTGCGATGTGCCCCTCTCCCCCACATCGCTGACCAGCCGGTGTATACGGGCTAGAAAACCGTATGCGATGAGCTTTTTTAACCGTGTGCGATAAGTTTTTCTGTGGTAGTGCATGGTCGATAGGAGAGTATGACAATCTTCAATAACAATTTTCTTAAGAGAGATAAATCTTCTGAGGCCTTTCTCGCTCAAAAAATGCAGCACTGAAGTTGCATCCCTTGAACCTCTTGTGAATGAGAACTGCAACCTTTGCAGACTAGTCAAGCAATTGGGAAGGATGAACCGAGAGCCTTCGCCCATTTGGTTGTGTTCATCTGTAAACAACCCTACAGGTAACGATGTTACCTCTTCACAATTAGTTAGGTTGAAATAGGTTGAAACTCTTAAGTGAAGGAAGGTTCAGCAGGAGTCGCGACAGTTGTTTCCCTGTAATATTGCAAGAACGAAACTCAAGTTCTTCAATTGATGGTGGCAGAAAGAGCAGGACATTGCTAGAAAGTAGTTTGCAGCACCTGATCATTTTCAACTTTTTCAATGATGCCAACTGTTGGAAGCCCTCCCATGCTAGATAGTCATATTTGGATTCTTTGTTTTCAAGCTCGACCAAATCCCTTGGTTTGCTCAATGGGAGCAATCTTTCCTCTATTCTCAAAACATATCCATTTCCTTTGATTTTCATGTCCAGCCCATTCGAGGACAATGGTTCAAGTCGAAATTCCTCATTAGTTGGTTGCAACGAAAAATCTGTATCTGCTAAAGAATATATGTGCAAAAGTTGTGAGATGCTAATGTGACCGAAGCAACCGTGTAACCGAAGCCTGCGAAGATGAGCAAAGTGACATTCACTTTGCACACCAGTAGAGGCGAATAGCTGCAAGGGGAACTCCTTTAATCTAAGGCACAACTCCACATCAAGAACCCGTAGATTCGCAGGTAACTGCTCCTTGTCCAAAACTATGCACTGCCTCAAACGTTGCAAATTGCATAATTCGAGTATCTCCAGACGGCCAATCTCTATTTTGGAAAGACGAACCATGTTACTCAAATGCAGCTCCTGGAGCAAAGGCAACTGCTGGGGTTGTGGAATTGTCCCCCAGTAAGAGCAGTTATCCAGATGAAGTGACTGCAATGAGGTGAGATGAACATTGTTGCTGAGCCATGACGGTACAGGATGTCTGCATGCTCCGATTATCAGATTTACAGGGGCAGCATGTGGTTTAAGATCCTAAAGGATAGGGAGTACCAAGTCATGATAAGTGCAAAGTAGTGAGGTGGACCTTGTCACATATCCTTGCTTCTATGGCCTCCTCTTGGCTTCCCACATCATGAAGATTGTAAATGTGAACTGATCCTCTAAGCTGATTCAATCTTCTCAGCTGCATATGCTGAACTCACTCGCCTTTCTAACACCAAATGCCTTGAGCTCTTGAAGGGAAGCCATCTTCCCGATGCCCACTATTTTTGCATGTAACTCCTCCTCGGCAATAAAATGGAGCAGGCTAACAAGCTTGTTCATGTCTCTCGGTAAAGCTGTGCTAGTACCCCAGTTCTTTATATCCAGGACCTGTAGATTATATAGCCTACATATAGCCTCTGGCAATTCCAACCTAGGGCCCTTATAAAAGCAACTCAACTCCAGATAGCGAAGATTGACAAATGCTGAGATGCTTCCTATCAGTGAATCCAAATCAAAGACTGCCATGTCCAATTTCAACACAGGGACTAACTTTACCGCTTTGAATTCTTGTCGAATGTATTTGCAAAATCCAAATCATGTGGCCCAAATAGCATCAATGTGATTAAGTTCCTTTGTTGCAACTCACTAAAGGAATTGGAAAACTCTCGCCAGAAAGGCTCATTAGAACACACGGTGCCATCTATTTGTGTCTTATATTCCCACTTGATTATACTCACATGGCGAACAAGCAGTGGTGCATCTCTAGGCTCATTGTCCTCTATGGTGAAGCTTTCATCAGATGAAACCTTCTGTGCCATATCATGAATAAGATCATGCATGATATAGCTTCCAAATTCAAATTCCTTTTGGAAAAATCCCCACTCGACTAGATCATTGAAAAATTCACTTGCCGTGTCCTTGTTTGTTTATGCATGTCAATGGAACATATCAAACCGATATTGACCAAACATTCTTTATCATACCTATGATACTTTGGGAACACAGCACAATAGGAGAAGCAATGCTGGAGGTGCACTGGTAGATATTTGTAGCTGATCATCAAGGCCGGCATGATACCAGTGTCATCTTTTTTGTCCTTTCATTCACAATTATCCAAAACTCTTGTCCAGAATCCAGCATCAAGTCTCCTTCTCAATACTTTGCCCACACTTTTTGCTGCTAAAGGATTACCCTTTAGCTGGACAACTATCTTCTGCCCAACTTTCTCCAGTTTCCGTTCTCCTTTGTAATTTTCATCTCCAAAGGCACATTCTTTAAACAAATGCCAAAAGTCATCTCGCTTTAAGCCATCCAAATTAATGTGATCTGTAGCTCCAATCATTTTGCAACAGATGGCTTCCGAGTTGTGATCAGAACCTTATTTCCCTCGACATCATTGGAAAGCAGTGGAGTTAACAGCTCACCCATTTTGACTTTTGGCTGTCTCCCACATCTCGTCAAACCAAGTAGCACCCATTTCAATTTCAATGCATATTCTAGGATGTTGGAGCTCCTTCAAACCTTTGATGTTATCGTGCCTGTCCCCAAGCAAGGACTCCAACATTTATAAATGGAAACATAAACCCATAACAATAAATCAAAATGCTTCGACACAACAGAGTAGTTGTATACCACCTTAGCCAGAGTAGTCTTCCCAACGCCTTCATTACCGATGATGACAAAGACGGAGTGGTTTTCCCAGCAAATTCCTCACTTATTAACTTGCTTATTATCAAGTCCCGCTCTTGGTCCTTTCCATAAACTTTGGGTTCAGTGGGATAAATGATGTCTCCCGAGGATCAGTCCTTGTGCTCTGGTATTTCTGCACAAAATGGTAATCCAGATTTTCAAGCTCGAGAGCCTTGCAGACATACCTGGCCATCGTGCAGCATCCCTCAATGTGTTCACTTATCTCACATGAGATGGCATCACTGTCAAGTAGTTCAAGATGAGGTTCTAGGCTAGTGTTACTGGCAGGGACCATTGGGTGGCAACATAGGGCACAATCTGAAGAGCAGCTGAAGATGAATCTTCTGAGCTAAAATTAGAATTTTCTCTAGAGTCTTCCGCAATCTAAGATACATCATCAATGGAGAGGTGAGTTTCTTTTCCAAGAGATGGTTGAAACTTGAAAATGGAAAACTACAACTTTTGCATTGGTCTATAGCCTCATCGAGCTGACATTTTTTTGGGAGATCACCGAGCTGACATTAAACCTTCCAGTAGCAACAATATTATCAAGACAGATTTGCAGCTTGATAGTGTTCTATATTGCATGGGAGATATTTAGAAGCCTTGCTGATACAATCATGCGAAGCTTCCAAGACATGAAAATTTGTTGAACGGATTTTCCTCAAACTCTGAGCTAGCGTCTTAGGGATAGCTTTGTTTATTTTCAATGTTTAATTATTTATAGATTACTAACTTGCTAGTTTTAATTAACAGATTGCTACTCTCCGGACGCATATTTCTATGCTTGGGCTATGCACTTCCAGTATAAAGGTACTACCTTAATTGTATTGTGCATTTCCACTTTATTTGCCTTCTATTTATGTACGAATTGGATTGTGCAGGAAATTTTCTTGATTCAATTTAAATTAGGTAGTAGTATTGTTGTCTTCCAACTATGCTTTGTGGCTTTTTTTCCCATCAAACATAAATTTGGCAAAACCAATCCCAATATTATGCATTCTAGCTCGTTTTCATCCCTCTTCCAAGTGGAATACGCCATTACAATAAACTACCAAGTGGGATGATCCGATTTAGTTGAACTCTTGAAATCATGACACGCATTATGTACATGTGTAGGAATGGAAGAATATACTGAACTTATTTATGATGAGAAGATATGAGAATAATGTACCTGGGATATGGTGGTTTGGTCTTTTAATGTGTTTAGCACGAAGCAAAACCCTTCACTTTTGGCGCGTCATATACAAGTGAGATAATGGGCACAGGGACGAAAGCAAACCTAAGTTAGAGGACTGATTTGGCCGGTTCGGACCAAAAGTGTCGTTAAACTCAAGAGAGGAGCCTCATTTGATGTTCTCTATGTTCCCTCTTTCCTTGTTCGTTTACTTTCTGTAGTTCTACTGTCCATCAAATAAGATGTCCTCCCATGTTCTCTTTCCATATCAATTTACTACTTGTATTTGCTGCTGTCCATCATTTCGGGTGTATTATTTGCTTTACTCTTCTTAAGGTTTGTTTTCAGGATAAGGAAACAGGGAGAACAATTGGGATGAAAACATGGCATTATGGATTCAAAAGCAACGTGGAGTCTTAAGTTGGTGCTACGTCGTTGTGGTTATTAGTCATTCTTCTTCAGTATATACTGTGATATCATTTTTTTCATGACAGCAGATATGGAGAAATTTGTGTCTGATGCATGTGAATTTGGTACACACACATCACTTATATACTCTGGTCATAGGAGCACAAACCCATTTATGTTGTCCAAAGAAGGAGAATTTGCACGTGTCATGCATGTTAATCATTCAAGGGCACAAGGACGACCTGTGCTATTCTGGTCACAGGAGTGTGGTGCACTTGTATAATATTGCTTACACACAATCACATTTCAGTAAGTGATGGTGTTTGAATAAGACCAATGTGCTACCATATAATTCTGGTATGTATCCGTCAAGTAGTGGAATATTTCATCAAACTTCATGTCCTGAAGCTGAATCTCAAAGCGGTATTTGCTTAGTCGATATTTGTTCAAGGTGACCTAGTGTTTGATTTTAGCAGTGGATCTGTGGTGGATGGATGTCTTAGATTGAGGATGTTCCTACATGAGCCTATTAATAGACTGCACTCCACCTCGAAGGTTAGAACCTGTATAATTTACTGAATGGTAAGAACAGGAATTTTGTCCACATGAATATTTGGATACCTTCCCAGGGGAGAGGCCAGGCGACTGGAGGTCTGGTTTCATTTCCATTACAATGGTGTCATCCTCTGATGATGAACGGTAATAGACAGTTATTTACCGAAGGTATTGCTAAGTTTTGTTAGTGTTAGCTGAACCCAATCCCTGGCTCCGCCCTTGCTTCATAGTAGATCATGTAGCAACAACGTAATTTTGAGAACTGAGAAATAATTGTCGGTATAAAGTAGCCTTTTGTGAACCAAAGCTTTCGTACAGATAGAATTTGATTTTATGTCCTCTAACAGACAACAATGCTGGTGGACTGAAAGGAGTATAGTAGCTAAACAACGCATTTCAAGATGAAAATGAGAACAAAGCAGTAATTACAACAAAATTCAACGATATCATAGTAAAGAGGTCCAATATCCCAACTAGTGAGGTAAACTATAAAATCCTGCATAGAAATTTGATGTGTACGTTGTACACGAGAAAATCTGATATGAACCTAGTCCATATGGAAAAAATTAAAAAAATTCATGGCAATAGAAAAAATTGTGAAAAAATATGATAAGACATGTACTACACAAAATAATAAAATATAAGAGCAACTTCATTGTTATAAACTTAATATCTCTTTTTTTTATTGGTACACATCTATTATATTTTTTCAAGAATTTTTGTACAGATACCTAAATTAATATTTCTATTACCATGAGTTTTTTTAGAACTTTTTGAAATGTGAAAGTGTACAAACTCACGAAGAGGTGCATATGAACCTATGTTCACGATACCAACGTGGCAGTCCCCTATCGATGTGATAGACTACTATGGTACATACAACACTCACGCCACCTCTTTGCAAAAATCAAATCCACCTCTAAATTTGAAATCTGTCGCGACGGTCTGTTGTTGTTAGGAAGCGGCAGTCACCAACAGCTGCATGTTGCCATGGGAGAGAGGGCAAGATGGTGCACAACAAGGTGGTGAGGCATGCCGTCGGCTAGGTGCGGTGAAGAAAAGAGGGACAAAGAGGAAGAAGGGATGGAGAGAAAGACATAAGTAGCGAGAGAGCGATTATCAACCCCTGTAAACACCCCAAATAAATCATAGATGTTACCTATGATCTTACCTTGGTCTAACCCAAAGAGTTAGTGAAGTGGGGTGTGCAATTTGCATGGTTAGCTAGATATATCTTTCTCTTATAGTGTACTTATGACATTGTCCACTATGCTACACCAAAAAAAATGGTGTAAATCTTTTCATTTTATCTTACCTCATTTGGCTCATAAGAATTGAATTGAATTCGATTTATTCAATTAAATTCCAAATCATATTCTAAAATAATTTGGATTTGGGTGTTACCTGTGATCTTACCACGGTCAAACCCAAAGAGTTAGTGAAGTGGGGTGTACAATTGCATGGCTAGCTAGATTTGTCTTTCTCGTATAGTGTACTTATGACATTGCCTACTATGCTACACCAAAATAAATGGTGAAAACCTTTTCATTTTATCTTACCTCGTTTGTCTAATACGAGTTGAATTAAATTCGACTCGTTCGATTAGATTTTAAATCATATTTAAAATAATTTGAATTTGATTCTACAAGATCCTAGTTTTAATTTTTATATTTGGGTGTCACATGGAAATGGAAATTTTTTATCCGTTTATAATTTCAACCTCACGTTCAAACTATAAAATTTTCTTGAAATCAACTGAAATTTGATAGACACTATTCACATGAAGAGGAGCTACTTTGTGCATATTGATGAACCAGTGTGCAGTGGATTCCATAGACATGTAGAGGTGGCTTTCATAAAGTTTCAGCATTTTAAACTTTAACATCGTGCTCTCACTTTAACACTTTCGCGAAATCATCTGAAATTTTTATTGGCGACTTAGTGCATACAGGAGCAACGTTGTGTATATTGACGATGCCAGTCGAGTAGGTAGGGCCCACATGCTTTGGATGTAGCCTTTGTAAATTTCGATATTTAGAGTTTCAACCCCGCATTCACACGATAAAAATTTATGTAATCAACTGAAACTTGTTGAAGATGAGTCACTATTCAAAAGTGCAACTTTGTGCATTTTGACAAGCCCAAACATGCAGATAGGTCTCTTTGTAGGACCTATGTTCCATTTCATTCGTTGTTGATAGTAAATAATTGGTTTGGTTATGTTCTCGTCCCTTGGAATTGGGATTGGAATTTATGATTTCAATTCTTGTGGCATCCAAACACCCTTATTTCTATAATTCAATTTCACTTCTTGAATTCTATGCACAATTCATGATAGCCCAACAAAGTGTTATATTGATCTACACCGTTATAATCTTGCCCCACCAAAAGAAGCAGCGTACAATTTTTCTCTTTTTTCTCTAGAGATAACCTACACCGTTATAATCTTGTCACACTAAAAGAAATAGTGTAGGTCTTTTTCTTTCTTTGAGATTAATCTAAGCTGCTATAATCTAGCGCTAACAAAATAAGTATTGTAGATCTTTTTTTTCTTGTCTGGATAATTGTGAGAATTAAATTAATATAGGGATTTGATCTCTCAAACAAATGTGATACCTTGAATCTCAGCTGTTATTTATAAATTTATTGATTTAGCACCATTTGGTTTGCTAACAAATTGTACAACGCCCATAGGTATTAGTAAAGTCCTACCAATTCAGAAATTTGGACTATCCAACCTTATCCAATTTAGATTTACAATTACTAATAGGTTTGTGGCCTAGAGATGGAAGCGAGTTTGTTTTCTCCACCAATATATACATATGTGTTAAGTAGGATAACACGTGTCCATATTAAATAGGATCACTAGAATTTATAATATTTTTCTAACTTATGTTAAAAATATATATGTACGTAAGCAGCGTGAGTACGGTACAAAGGTCTTACGCACTCACTTTGTGCTCTCAAAAAGACGGCTCGCAGCTGGTCACAAAACCATTTTTTTTTCTCGCAGGAAAAGTCTTGCCAAAGTTTAGAAATGTCCAATTTCTTGACCGAACAGCCCTACGATTCACGTCCTACCGCTGGATGCCTTGGCCGTCACCCAAAGTCCCAAACCCACCACGCATAAAGTCAAAAACCCACGGGCTCAAACCCTCACCTTAGCAGCTCATCCCTTCCCGCCGCCGCCACCGCTTTATGCTTGTCTGCCTCCGGCGAGGCCTCTCGCTCCTCCGGCCGCACCCGCCCCACTACTTCCCCCAACTCCCGCCCCGCCCCGCTCGCCTCGTCCTCCTCTCCTCCCTCCATCTCTCCGCCGCGGCAATGGGAGATAAGTCCGCCGCCGGGAAGGATGCAAAGGGGAAGGCGCCGGCCCCACCCCCGACCGTCGTGCCGGACGAGGCCTACCTGGAGGCGGTGACGCAGAAGAGGATCCGCATGTTCGAGGAGATCCAGGCCAGGCAGGCCCTCGAGCGCCTCAACATCGGCGGCGAGACCATCAAGTGAGTGCTCTCACGATCTGCTGGCGTGTTTTGTTGTATAATTAGCGCAGTGAATCAACAGGGAACGGTTGAATCGGAAGTTGTGTAGCAGGGTGGCTGTGCCGCACGTCAGGAGAGTTTGATAAGCGCACTTTCTGCTACATATTTCAGATCAGCTTTTCAAGTAGTTTACTGGGGCAGTTGATTGTTGATGAGATATAAGGATTACACTATTTCAGAGAACAAAAACTATCTGAACTTCTGTAGGGTTCGATGAACTTGCATTGTCTACCTAGGATGACACTAGGGGGACATATATTTTTTTAGCTGAATACATTTCTCGGGAGTTGGAAATTCAAGTGCACGTGCAATCACCTGCTTTAAGTGATAGCAATAAGTTCTTCATTTGTAATGTTATTTCCCGCAATGTCGTTCAGGGTAATTTTGCCTGATGGCGCAGTCAAGGAAGGCAAGAAGTGGATATCGACCCCGATGGACATTGCTAAGGGGATATCAAGTGGGCTAGCAGCAAGCTGTTTGATAGCTCAAGTAAATGGAATACTCTGGGATATGGCGAGGCCATTGGAAGGTGACTGTGAATTGAAGTTGTTTAAGTTTGATAGCAATGAAGGCCGTGACACCTTCTGGCACTCAAGTGCTCATATTCTTGGAGAAGTGAGTTAAAGCTTTCCAAGATACCTTTGAGCGTGATTTTTCTTTACGAGCAAATTGTGTGTCTGTTACGTAGTGTTTGATTTGGCCCATCTACCAATTCTTCCAGTCCTCTCTGTTATAGTTCATTCTCAATTCAAGTTTTTCTAAATGAAGATGTTCATTTTCAGTCTCTTGAGAGAGCATATGGCTGCAAGCTGTGCATTGGGCCTTGTACTACAAGAGGGGAGGTATGGAATTAGTCTAAGTTGGGGTTAGCGCATGAAAATAGGTTAGCCCTGTTTTCAGCGATTACTCATGTTTTCTAATGTTTCCACTTTGCCTGTTAAGGGTTTCTACTATGATGCCTACTACAATGACGTGACATTGAATGACACACATTTTGGTCTCATTGAGACCCAAGCTCAAAAGGCTGTTTCGGTATGCTATCATATTTAACTTAACTCATATTTACAGAAGTTTATGCTACCCTTATTTTGTGGACACTGTCTAACAATATGACTGATTTTAATGCAATACCCTATCTTTGTGACATAACTGAACTGTTCTAGCAAATGTTTTACTTCAACCCAACTTGATGCAGGAAAAGCAACCATTTGAACGCATTGAGGTCTCCAGAGTGGAAGCTCTTGAAATTTTTGCTGAGAATAAATTTAAGGCAACCTTCCTCGTGCATATCTTTTTTCTTTTGATCTTTTGTATCAGCTAAATATCTAAGTGATGCTTATATCACACATCTGATAACTTCTATTCATTTTCTTAAATATTTTTGAACTATATGTTCAGGTTGAAATCATTAATGAATTGCCCGAGGACAAGACCATTACAGTATACAGATGTGGTCCTTTAGTTGACCTTTGCCGTGGCCCACACATCCCAAATACTTCTTTTGTTAAAGCTTTTGCTTGCCTCAAGGTAATTCTTCTTTGGTTATGCATTCATCTCCAGGTTCTCTTGACAAAACCGAATACTTCAGGTTTGAATTTATATGTGAATATTAGGCTTCAGCATCATATTGGAGAGGAAAAGCAGACCGTGAAAGCCTGCAGAGAGTATATGGAATTTCTTTCCCTGATTCTAAACGTCTCAAGGTACATCATATAATTTCTGCTATCATTGATGATGTGGAAAGTGTTGCAAGCACAATGATATGGCATGTAATTTTCACAGAATATGTTCCTTGAATTTTAGCTAGCATCTTCCTTTCTAATGTGTGTTGGGTTGGGTTGAATTGCACAACACACTGCACGGCAGTGTTGTACAACTCTTGTTGTGTCTTTATGAACAGATATGTCTTTTATTGGTCAGTTTAGACAGATTTCCTGGATAAAAAGATGGTTACATCTAAGACATTTCAGTCCTGATTTTTAATTATATGTTCCTAAAAATTATGTTTATCTTCTCATATTATCAACAACCTATTCTCTTTTTTATATATATGTTTATTTCTTGATAATCTGCAGGAATATCAGCATATGATAGAGGAGGCTAAGAAACGCGATCATAGGTTATTAGGGCAGTCCCAGGAGCTCTTCTTTTTCCATCCACTTAGGTACCTTAGCATTCCTATTCGATTTTATCTTTTTCCATATCTTACTTTCTATATCTTTGGTTACTGGTCTGCCACTAGAATATATCCTTGATTAACTTAAACTATGCAGCCCAGGAAGCTGCTTCTTCCTTCCAAATGGTGCTATAATATATAACAAATTGATGGATTTTTTGCGAGAGCAGTATAGAGAGAGAGGCTACCAAGAGGTTAGTATTAATTTACTATATAGTAATTCTGTGTGCTTCCGGTGTTTATGTTCGTTATGTGTGTTTTTAGGTTTTGAGTCCAAATATTTACAATATGCAACTCTGGGAAACCTCTGGACATGCTGCAAACTATAAGGAGAACATGTTTGTTTTTGAGGTAAGCACATCTGCAGATGCTACAGTCGAATCATAAGTGTCATGTTACAGAATATATCATTGGCAAGTTATGACCTTTACCGGTTCTCGTTGGTTTTATTCTCATGCAGATTGAGAAACAAGAATTTGGCCTTAAGCCAATGAATTGTCCTGGCCATTGCCTAATGTTTGACCACAAGGTTCGTTCATATAGAGGTGAGTTTCTTCCTAATTCGATGATTGTGTTGTAAATTGCTCCCTCTTGTTGTCGTGAATGAGATCGCACACTTAAAGCTTCTTCTTTTCTGAACTATTTTCCTGTAAGATTTTACGGGATCTTTCTGTCTCATTGGTACTGTGAGTTGCACATTTATTATCTAAAGGTTGGTGCTTTGTTTCATTGGCATTCTGGTGACATGAATTTTTTGCTAAAAAGTCTCCTAGTAAACAGATCCAGGTTCTTATTTGTGTATCAAGCAAGCCTTTTCTAGGTAGAAGTACCTGGGCTCCTGTATTACGAAGAGAACTAGTTTTGAGTCCAATAGATGTTTGGCAACAAAATCAAGTTAACCTCCACATGCGCAATTTTAGCTATTAATTGTTGCTACTGCAATAAGTTGGCCTTTTCTAATCTATTCTTCTTTGATGGAATCCTAGCTGCTGCTGTACTCATGTGGATTTGACAAATTTTGTGCTTAATGCTAGCAATTTTTTTAATGAAATTCTGCAGAGTTGCCTCTCCGCATGGCTGATTTTGGAGTTCTGCACAGAAACGAGCTTAGTGGTGCACTTACAGGTTTGACACGTGTTAGAAGATTCCAGCAGGTAAGGCTAAATGTTATCCCGCGAGTTTTTAGTTCCCAAGATAGTATTTGATTTTTCAGTTATAGTTTCTGATAATTTTATTAGATCTATATTTTAATTATTGTTTTGATTTATGTTCCTTGCAGGATGATGCCCATATCTTTTGCAGAGAGAGCCAAGTAAGCTTGATTTACATAGACCATGCATTTTCTTCATCCTTTGTTGGAAGGCAGCGATGCTATTGGAATCCTATTGTACTTTCCATATTAAACATTTTACTGTATGGCATACACAAATTTAGGCTGTGTGTGATACTTCCAGGTTCCAGCAGGTTTCAGGTTTTGCATATTCCCCGCATACATGCTAGATTGTATTCCCACTTGCGTTCACAGAGTTGCACAATGTGTTTGTCATGACTTCCTTTTCCGACATTGGTTGTATTTAGTCTTGGATTAGTTTAGATGGTTCCTCAGTTGTATTACTGTCCACCTGTAATAAGTTATTTCTTTGTTGCAGATCAAGGATGAAGTTAGGGGTGCTTTGGAATTCATCGATTATGTTTATAAAATATTTGGGTTTAAATATGAATTGGAGTTATCAACGGTAATCATCTCATCTTATATTTATTTATATTGTCAACGTTTAGAAATTCACAGCAACTTCCAATTTATATTTGACAGTTCGCATGAAGTGATGACACTGTTGACATGTTAGGGGTGGTAGGTTGCAAGTTGCAACTGTACTATACTGAACAAACTGCTTAAAGTATTACACTACATTTTAGTAGACATCCTTGTTTCCTTTTCTTTAGTTTCACATATGTGGTAACCACGATTAAAGTCGAATCACAAGGTCATGTAATATATTAACATTGTCACTAGGGGCATGTTATCATTACTGATCTTTGTGAACCTACTGAAAAACCTTAGCAATGTTGCACTGCAGGGTATGGACATGGTTGCATTTATCCTAGTATTATGTTGGTGGAATATATTTTTGGTTAGTTATAGGTTTATGAACCTGAAGTTGATCAGGTTAATGAACACCCATAAGTCTCTTTTCAGGCATTCTAGACTTCTAGCATTAGTCAATTGATGTGCTGCCATACTGCGATCTTTTCATTGGTCGGCTATTGAGAAAAATTGGTATGCCACATTTAGATTACCATGGCCCTTTGCATCCAAATTTCCATTTTTTGTGTGCCCATTTTTCTATCTTTGATGCGTAATATGTAATCAATTCTCAGCATCTTGAAGAGTACAAATGAACATGTGAATAGTGTTAAAGATGATAGAGAGCAAAATGGCTATTTACAACTGTGCCATTAGCATAGTTGCATTTTATACAAGAGTCATGAGCCACATGGGACCTACTGCTAGATTGGTCTAGTCAACATATGTACAGAATCTCATCTAACAAATAGTTGACGATTATTAATTAATCCTCCAACCTGGTCAAAATAGTCTCACGAATGTTTATTTTCCAGAGACCAGAGAAGTATTTAGGTGATATTGAAACCTGGAACAAAGCAGAGCAACAACTGACAGAAGCCTTGGATGAGTTTGGGAAGCCATGGAAGGTACCTTCACAGAGTCAATTTCCCCATAATGTTTCAATCACTCCATGCTGCTAGATGTGCATTTGTAACATCTAGTACATTCAGTATAGTAAACGGGGTTTTCACCAAATTGTTCTATCATCTTTACATTTTCACTAACGATGCTTCCATAAAATTGTTGTTTGTGTGTCATTGTAGAAAGAAACAACTTTGATCAAAGTAAGTTATACTCTATGCAGATCTCCAGTGATAGAAATGTAAATTCATATTTTAATAGCGATATTCTTTATATCTTTGAGTGATATCTGATGAATGTAAAGCTGTAAACATATTTCACACTGGTGGATAGTAGATATCTGTTGCTTGCTATTTTGCAGTTACTAATTTGAATATCTATATTATTTTTAATTCATCTTGTAACTTGTAACTTATTCAATTTGTATCAGAAATAGCAGGCCGTTATGTACTTCGATGTCCTAATTGCTATTGAAAGAAACTGCCTGGACCTGGCTGTTTCTTAAACCATGAGTGCATGTACTTATTTAGATGTCTGTGTGCAGATCAATGAAGGGGATGGTGCTTTCTATGGTCCGAAAATTGATATTGGTGTGTTTGATGCCCTCAAGAGGAAATTTCAGTGTGCAACTCTGCAGGTTCTTTGTAGTGTTGTCTTTACAAGAACTGTAGACAATAAAGTTTTCTTGTATTTAACCTTTATTGTCTGTCACAGCTGGATTTTCAGCTGCCTCTTCGCTTCAAGTTGACTTACTCTGCAGAGGATGAAGCCAAGCTTGAGAGGCCTGTGATGATACACAGGGCGATACTAGGATCGGTTGAAAGGATGTTTGCCATTCTTTTGGAGCATTACAATGGTAAATGGCCGTTGTGGCTAAGCCCTCGCCAAGCCATTGTGTGCTCTATATCTTCCAATTCACTAGAATATGCAAAAGAGGTAAATGGTCCTTTTGTCCGAGAATTGAATTTGTTTCATAGCTCTTCTCTATGGTGACTAATAATTGAAATTTGCTGCTTGACTATTCTCCACTTAGTGGCCCTGAGCAGTTTCAAGGTGTCTTAGCTGGTTCTTTGTGGTAATCCGTTAGATGAAGTTTTTCTTTGTTCTTTTGAGTTCAGTAACAGATATTTGTTAACTTTGAGTTGGCCAATGAGTTCTTGACATGTATGGCTCTGTTATCTAACTATGTTATGATAATGGGACTTACCTGTTGCCCCTATGGGAACTGTTTCAAATTTTTCTAGTTTTTTATAGATGTATCATATGTAGTACACGTGCTATCCAAATGTGCCAAATTTCATGGACAAATCTGTCTGTGCTATATATTATTAGAGAACACAAGTACATGTATGTATATCACTACATGTAGTAGGTCCGTTTTTCATATTGGAGCTTTTTCAGATGTGCATCACCAATGGGGTTCTTTCATCCCCACCTCATTCAGAAGCACCCTATAACCTCTCATTGTTGGTGTTGCTTGTCTGTAACTGTCTGAAATACATTAGTCCTTGCTAAGGTCAATCTGGCACAGTTACTTGTTATTGGTGCATGCTGCTGGCAGATTTGGGCGGTTGCTGCTTGTATTTGGGTGGGGGAGTTCTGTCATAGTCCCTCAGCTTTCGAGTTGTCCCTTGAAGCCCTCAACACAAAAGAGCGTAGGAGTCCTAGAAAACGTCCATCTTTAGGTTATGATTTTGGATAAGTCTTTTGTTTTTTTTTGAAGAAAATGGCAGGAGCACTGCCTTTCTTATAGAGGAATGGTAAACAATGTACAAGAGTTATATATACAGGCTCATTGGCCCATGGCCAATCACGAGTCAGAGAAAATGGAACCGGATTACTAAATCAAGGTTGATCCTCCGAACACATAATCATCCCGCTGGAATGCTAGATGTCTGGATTTGATGTCGTCCATTGTTCGGGAAACGACCTCGTCAATTGAACGGAACTGCTGTTGGAAAATGCGGGCATTTTGCTCTTTCCACAGGCTCCAGAGTCCATATACTAGAATACCATACCGCTTCTGCTTCTCCTTTTTTCCAAGGTGTGCACCGCGGGAGTTCCACCAGGTTTGTAGGGTCTCATCCGTTCCTTTGAAGAACTCGAGAGGTCCAAAGCCATGGAATGTCGCGAGCCTTCGCCATATCTGTCTAGCGAAGGAGCATCTCAAGGATATATGGACCGTTGTTTCCGTATGGTTCCCACAAAGGGTGCATATTTCTCAGTTGGGCCAACCTCTAGCTTGCAACCTGTCGGCTGTCATGATCCTGTTTTGAAGTGCTAGCCAAGCATGTATTTTACATTTGTTCTCTGCGTGCACCATCCAAATATTGTTACTCTGAATCTCGGGGAACGATCCTTCGAACTGAATATTGTAAGCCGATTTGGCGGAGTATTGTTTCGTGTCTGTCCATCTCCAGGCAATTGTGTCCTCCTGCTGTAGGTTCCTTGGTGTTTGTGCAATTAGGTTCCAGAGTTGGATAAATTGCAGCACTTGTTCTTGTGTGTTAATTTGTTGAAGCGGTTTCAGCCATCTATTGTCTTGTAGCTCGAATTCCACTGTTATGTTCTTCTTGATGATCGCAAAAAGGGCGGGCATCTCTTCCTTCGGTGCGATTCCACCGAGCCACCTGGAAGTCCAGAATTTTGCTTTATCTCCTCTCCCAATCGTGATTACCGTTGAGGCTTGAAATAAGGATCTATCACTGTTATCACAGGGAGTTAATTGCCCATGCCAGGGTCTAGGCGTGGAGCTCCATTCTAGCCATAGCCATCTAAGGCGCAGTGCCGATCCAAACCTATCAATATCCTTTATTCCAAGCCCTCCCTTCTTTTTTGGTCTGCATATCTGTTTCCAGTTTACCAGACAGTGACCGCCCGTGCACTTCTCGTCTCCCTTCCACAGGAAAGGTCTCATGATTTTTCTGCGTTCTTAATTGCCCATTTCTGGATCTTGAACGCTGATAGAAGGTAGACCAAACATGGTGAGAGGACCGATTGAATCAGTGTTAGCCTTTCGGCCCTGTTGAGGAATTTGCCCTTCCAGCCTGCGAGCTTCATGGGTAGCTTGTCAAAAAATGGTTGGATGTCTGTTTTCCTTAGCCTGGATGTATGCATCGGCAGCCCCAGGTAGGTGCATGGGAATTGCTTAAATTATGCTGGGAATAGCTGGGAAATCTGATGAAGGTTAATGTCCTGGCAGCTAATGGGGAAGGCATTACTCTTTTGGACATTCGTGCGGAGTCCTGTAGCAGCGCCAAAGTCTTGGAGACATTGGAGGATGGCTCTTAATTCTCCTATTTATGGATTAGCAAAGATCGCTGCGTCGTCAGCGTAAAGAGATATTCTGAGATCATTTGGCACTCCTCTAATAGGTTTGATAAGATTTGCTTCAATGGCTTTAAGAAACAAGCCCTGCAGTGGCTCAATAGCCAGGATGAAAAGAAGGGGGAGAGTGGGTCGCCCTGTCTGACTCCCCTCCCGTGCCAAATCCTGTCGGTCTTTTCGCCATTGATGATGATTCGAGAAGAGGACGAGGCGAGGAGATTAGCGAGCCAATTACGCCACCTGCTTCCAAATCCCATTTCTGTGAATAACTCAAGCATGAATTCCCAACTAACCAAATCGAAAGCCTTCTGGATATCCAGCTTGAAGAAGAGGGCAGGGGTCTTGTTTCTATGCAACATTCGGACAATATTTTGAGTGAAGAGAAAGTTGTCCTGAATCCCCCTTCCTTTGATGTAAGCACTTTGCGTCGTGGATATAATTCTGTCTAGCTCCGGTGCAAGCCGAGCGGCCATCATCTTGGTCAAGATTTTTCCAAAAGCGTGGATAAGGCTACTTGATCTATAATCTTTCAGACCTCTTGGTTGTGTCTTCTTTGCTATGAGTACCACCTCTGCCTCATTTAGCAGATTTAGCCTTTCAGCCCGAAGTTCAGCGAACTGCCTGACAGCCAAGACAAAGTCCTCCTTAATTATATGCCAACATTTCTTGAAGAAGCTGTTGGTGAAGCCATCTGGTCCAGGTGCTTTTCCTTCAGGTAGACTGTTGACAGCATTCTGTATTTCTTGTTCGGTGAACTCCGATTCGAGGTGTGTTAGGTTCATTCGCTGGATCCTTAATGATTCCCAGTTGAGGGTGACTGTCTGCTGTTCTTTGGATCCAAGAAAATCTGTAAAGTACTTCTCTGCAATTTGTTTTTTCTCCTTTTGATTGTATACTTCCTGGCCATCGACCACGAAACATGGTTTCCTGTTTCTCCTGATTTGGGCGTTAATCTTTAGCTGAAAAAACTTCGTGTTAACATCCCCTTCTCTTATCCAGAGCTGCCGGGCTCTCTGTCTTACCCGTGCTTTTTGCACTGCAGCGAGGCCCAGGAGCTTACTTTTCAGACATGAACGAAGAGCATGCTCTAGTGCCGTCAAGGCCCTGTGTTCTTGTGCCTTGTCCAGCTGCAAAATAATCTCTGAGGAAACTGCAAACTGCATCTTAGTGTTGCCGACGAGGTTACGGCTCCAGCTGGTGAGCTTTTTAGATAGACGCCCAAGCTTTGTGTGTAGGCGTCTGAATGCGTCTGATAAGTCTTTTGTTTACAATTTGTTGTCTGGTTTCACTAGAATGTAGCATGCAGGTCCACCTGTTGTCGATACAGGGGGAATTTATCCAAAGCTGAGGACTTCTTATGGTTATGAGCCTTTGAAAAGTTATTTGATTGAGCCTTGTTTGCTATGTCCCTTTGAAAAGTTATTTGCTTCAGCCTTGTTTGCTGAAGGGTATATTTTCTGCCATTAGCACTTCTGTGTCTGATCGGAAGAGCAGTTATTTGAGCTTGTGGTTCTCCCAGGGTCCTTGAAAACATTATATCTCTTTGACATGGTGAAGATGGGTTCAAAATAGTCTCATGATGACTATCAATTTGGATCGTCTCTGTTGAGTTCTTATTTAACCATCTACTTTTGCACTATTTCTTGATTGATGTAAAACTTCAGCACAACATTCAAAGCTTGTGTTGTCCTTGTTAAATTGTGCTCTGTTTTGGCTAACGGATTCCAAAAGACAATATAGTATTGGAACGATATTGTCATCATAACATAAATATTTTACAGCCATAGTAAATGTTTTTCATAAAAACCTGATTTCACAGCATAGTTAAATGTATCCATGTTTACATTAAGACACTTAGTGACTAATCAATTTGCTTCTCATGCTCAGGTCTATGCTAAGATGCATGAAGCTGGTTTTCACGTTGACATTGACATGACTGACAGGACAATTCAGAAGAAGGCAGTTCCATCTTTCCTTTTAGCAGTCTCTCTTTTTCCGTAGTATTTGCTTATAATATCATTTGTTTCAACTCTCTAAATAGCAAAAAATGAATTATATGTAGTGCTGTATGGTATACACTAATTTGATCATTGGATTGAAAGGACTGCCTATTTCGTTTTTTCCTTGATCATGCAGGAAGTGTTTTGTGTTTGATATTGAAGTATTACAATTTGTGCAGATCTTAAAACACAAAATAAACTGTCGATTGGTGAGAAGTTATTATGTGAACTCGGGTGTATTTGAACCCAAGTTCTGAGTTTGTATACATACTTCAAAATTTTCGCAAAAATTCGTAGATGTAAAATATATGTACACACAATTTTTTGTTTTTGCAAAGATATGATCGTTTATGCACTACACAATAGATAAAGGATTGTACTCTTTTGTAATACAAGTGCACTTGTGAGCATATTTTTGTAGTGCACTTGTTCTGCATCTACCTTTTATCTAATTTTTATTGAAGTGCAAAAGTACACAACCAAAATGGGTTCATATGAACCTAAGTTCATAAAATTCACATCCTTGAAATGGTTATGATCAATTTTCATCATTGCAGGTACGGGAGGCTCAATTAGCCCAATTCAACTATATTCTTGTCGTAGGCGCAAAAGAGGCAGAGTCTGGAAAGGTTTGACTTCGTACCCACTGTTCTAAGTAAAAACCAATGTGGCCTTTTAAAAGGCCATTTACAAATTAAACCTACCCTATCTGTTTTGTTTGACGAAATTTTAAGGATATAAATTGCTTTTTGTACAGTACAATTCTCCATTTCTTATCACAAATCGTAGTATGAAACATCTGTTATGAGTATTAGCAAGCAGGATTTATATCAAATCTTTTCCTTTCTGGTGCCCCCATGGATAATTGCTAGGAATTCCATGCTATGTACAAATAATGTATTACTCTCTCCATCTAGAAATGTAAGGCGTATTTTGATTCGTTAAGACAAGACTTTGACCAATGATTACTCTATTAATATGCGGTTTATATGATGCAAAATCATAATTATAAACAAGTACTTTTAAATATGAATCTAATGATAATAATTTTATGTCACGTAAATTATATATTAATGGAGTAATCATTGATCAAAGTGTTGTCTTAATGAATCAAAACACGTATTACATTTCTGGACGGAGAGGGTTTACTGTATAGATGTGTATATGTTATTTGAATTTCGAATAGTAAAATCATGCACGAGGCCATGTGTAACTCCATTTTTACTGTTTGAAGATTAAAGTGGGACTACTGTTTACTTTATAAACAACATTAAAAGGCCATTTGGAATAGTTCGATGCTTGCCTGGTTTTGCATGCGCCCATATCATCCTCAAATAATGCAGCATATATTTAATAAATGCAATAAGCTATAGATTTAGCGCAATGGTTCATGTGAAAATGCTGAATTATGTGGGTGGCTTATACTATTGCAGGTTAGCCTTAGGGTAAGAGACAAGGCAGAACTATCCACGGAGACCATTGATGACGTCATCACACGTTTTAGGGACGAAGTAGCATCTTTCTTGTGATTTTGATTTCACATCCTCTTTTCTTATTAAGCATTTGCGCCCAGTTTGTAATTTTGATGAAGTCTGAAGTGAATAACACTAAATCGTGCTGCCTTGTTTCTGTCGTCAAGCACACGTGATTGTCTTTTATTAATTATAAAATTTTGGTACTCTTTCCGGCCTTTATCGAAATTTGACGGCAACATGTAGGAGTGGAAATTACAGAACAGTTCCGAAAAGTTAAATAGCTTTGAAGACTTCCCGGTCTGAACCTTTTACATCTATGCTTAAGAAGAGCCTGGTCAACGGGGTGTGCCACGGTTCGTTGCCCCGCAAAACCACCTAGGCTCGGATGCCTCGGTGGTGGCTTGCAGTGTGTCAGGGCTGGTGAGGGCATATGTTCAAGGGAAGACACCACCACCTGTGGTCTCATAAGAAAAGGTAAATTGGAGAAATTCATGGAAATTGTGGATTCTCCCCAGCGATCTCCTAGGGGATTTGGACGAGGGCACCGAGGCAATCTTAGTGAAGGAAAGCCTTTTATAGAGGATCAGAGGGGTGTCGTGGGGAAGGAAAGCAATCGGCGGATGCGGGAAGGGAGACGTGGTGCATAGCATCGACCGTCGAATCTAGGTTAGACAATTACAAGGGAGGCGAGGCACGTCGCAAATGGTTGGCTCAGCCTAGCCGGCGTGTGTGGGAGTGGGAGAGGGGAAGGAGGGACGGGCTTGGCCCAAGGGGAAAGAGAAGGGAGGGAGAGAGGAAGAAGTGGGCTGGTGGCCTGAGGGGAGTAGAGGGGAAGGTGGGCTGCGGGGCTTCAGGCGTGAGAGTTAGGGTTATTTTTTTAATTATTTAAAAACATAGAAAGAAAAGGAAATTCAAATCGCATTCAAATGCAGTCTAAAAATTATGAGAAAATTCTAATAAACTCAAATGAACAGGAATACAATAAAAATATTTTCATAAGGAAATATCCAAAAGAATAGCCAATGGAAAATTATATCTCCTTTAATATATTCCAAATTAATTTAAAACTTTTGAATTAGTTTGAAATAAAAATGAGATACAATATATTAATTGACATTATCCTGTATAACATCCTTTGTCATAAAAAAATATTGAAATCTATAATAATCAGGATGTTACATGGTACTGTCCGAGAGAAGAGACAATAACTATTCTTTTGCTCTTCCCCTTAAAGAGAAAGGATAAGGTTTCAACTTGATAGCTTCGGGGGCAACGTTCCTCGTCTTCGTAATATCACATATCTTAGTGAAGGTGTGCAAGTGCAAACCTGTGTCCTCGGTTGTGGATCCTCCAAATTGATTTTGTTGAACAAGGCGGGCTTGATCTCAAAACTCTCTACAACAACATTGGGACAAGTAATAGGTGCATGAAGAAAACCATTGTTTGTGGGACTAGCAAAATCTCCTAACTTCATCACAATGTCTCTCATTCTCAACCTCTTCTTGACTTTACCAAATCAATAAGACGAGTATCAAGAGACGGAGTAGCAATATCTATTTTTTTGGGTTTTCTGTTTTGAGCATAAAAAGAATAGTGCTACTAAAGCTAGTAAAACTACTAACAAAAAGAACAACGGTAAAAATAAACTTAGCAATGAAGGATTTAGAGTAACCACGAAAAAGCTCTTGATACCCGCCTAGCAAGCACACTAGATTGATTGCAGTACGTTTTCCCTTAAGTATTCTAAGGTTATTGAATCCATAGGAGACAGATGTATTCATGGAAACTTTCGAGCAACCCTTGATCGCTTCGATCATAATTCCCAAAGTGTGATTCTCCTGAAAGCAAAGGGATTGTCCTTTGAAAAAAAAGAAAAAGGAAAAATATTAAGAAATAATTAAAAACAAAATATTGGGAGACAAGGTTGTCATCAGTGATGGAGGTAGACCTTGGGTGGAGGTTTTACCTGTGGCTGCAAATACATTATGTTGGATCATAAGATAAACAATAATATTGCCATGCTATCTTGATAAGAATGCTATATGAAATAATGTGGGCGGCATGTCCATGATCCACCTAGGCCGACATCCATCGTATCATAGGATCTATAGTCCAACCTAGTGCCATTGATCTACAAGGTCACTGCAGCGACCCACATACTACCCTTGCGGATAATATGCTAATCTTTGACATACTGTAGACGAAGTACTTTCTCATCCATAACACATCATACAGAGTAGCACGACAGAAGCATTGCAACGGTCCATATATCACAAGCTTAATTTACGAACTCGAAGAAAAAAGTAAAGTTATACAAACTGATTCCCAAAAGTACAGGGAATTTTAAACCGTTTCAAGTCGGCTACATCAAAAGTTATATCTACAACACTTGGCTTGCATGTCCTGTACTTCTACGACCTTGACGTAAACCACGTCTTGCTCCATCGTTGGCTCACAATCTAGCCAAAGGAATTAGAATAGAGGGATGATTACAAAAGGTACTCAACAAGTCTAGGATAGCAAAGATGTATCTAATGCACTATCTCTATTGAGAACAACGACGTTCTCCAAAAGCAATGCATTTTGTAAGGTAAAAGAGTCAAACTTTTAATTAAGAGACTATGATCTCATGTCTCACAGGCTACTAGAGTCCCAGATGAACTTCTTTCCTACTGTGTTTACAGTTCCAACTAGGAACATGGAGTGACATTACCACACTTTCTTACACTCTGCAGAGGTGCGCAACTTTACACATAAATGATCATAGTCATGTGTTCGAGTTCGCAAGGCTAGCACTGACGGCCAATACCACCTTCCCAGTTGTTGATACTACAGGTTTAAGTACTGAGGCATTACCTTCCCAGCGGATTATGACCTAGGACAAAGTACTTTAGCTCTGCCCGGCTCATATAGGGTATGTGGTAAGCGCAGTTGCTACGATGCTTAAATACAATCGACCGTTGGTTACTTTAACCTTGTATAAAAACCCATGTGATGAAACCTGCCTTCCAATGTGCCTTCAGCACCTTTCTAGGGTTTCATCACCCACCATGATTACTACCAAAAATCGGCGATTCAAAATCTCAATTGATTCACTTTAGAAAATAGGTTTCCTTTTATGCATGTTATAAACGAGAAGGAAATTTTGTAAAACATTCTCAATGGATATGAACAAAAAACTGTACTTGCTTGATAACATATAGGTAATAGAGTTCGATGGGTCTACTAGCTGAACTCCGGCTTTAGGTAAGAAATTTATGAAGTCCAATAAAGACCAATTCTAGAAATTCAGCATGAATGCAGATGTCATGATTATGCATGCATGCGAAATATGTCTTAAATTGCAAGTACTTTAAGTATGATTCACAATTATCAAATGACTAAATAAACTTTTAAATAATTTTAGGGCTTGTAAAATAATCCATAAAATGTTAATTAATTAAACCTTACTTGACTTTAATGTAGAAGTCAATATTTTTGTTGATCACATTTTGAACTCACTTAATTAATTAATTTAGAGTCAAGACTAAACTTTGTGATCTCAATATTTATCTTAATCATCTTTTTCCCTTGTCAACAAAAGAAGGAAAACTTTACTTAAGTAAATAACTTACAATTTCATATCAACTTCCAACTTAAAAATCTTTCCTTTGGATTTTTATACCTCTTTTTATAGAAAAAGAGAAATTAATTCTTAACTTAGGCCTTATTTCTGTTTTAAAGAAAAAGAAAAGAAGAAACAATTTTATTGAGCTGGCCTGTCTCCTTTTCTTTCTCGTTGCTCTTGGCCTGCCTATTTAGCTTATTGGGCCCTGGCCTGCATGGCCTGGACGATCTTCTTCTAATCTGCCCAATCGGCCTTTATTCTTCCTTTCTTCTTCTTCCTCTCTCTCTTAGCTCCCTCTTTCTCACACCCGCACAACCTGATTCCCCTTTTCCTCACACACACCGTCGTCGACTGCGCTCATCGCTGCTGCCTATGCTTCACCTCGGTTTGCGGCCGATGTGGACGCCGCCGTGCCCTTCTCCTCTATCTACCTGCCCGCGCCAATTCCCCATCTCCGCTCTACTTATGTCGCCTCCGATTGCCCATTGGCCTGCACCCTCACTCTGCCTGCCACGGTCTTGGGCCACGCCTCGTGCCCCGGCGTCGTCCACCGCCCCGTGCCAATGCCACCGTTTCACTTCTTCAGTCCGGCGCCTCTCTTGTCGCCCTGATTAGACCCTCCCGAGCACACGCCACCTCTCGCCTTGGCCACCCTTGCTGTGCCACCCGGGGTGGCTTGTGGCTCGGTGTTGTAGCCCCGCCACCGGCGGTGCTCTGCCAAACCCGCCTCCCGTCGGTGGTGCACCCTGGTGCTTGGTGCTACTCGTCTTCAGTAAGGGCTCCATCCCCTCTTCTCCCTTCCTCGTATCTAGCTCTATTAGGCATTATGTTGTGGTTTCAAATGTGGTATGATGATGCCTTTGAGCTTGTTAGTGGCCCTTGTGCTTATTCGGTTACGCATACTTTAGTGTTGGAGCTTGATAGTTTGTGTTCTCTGGGGTTTCATTGTGTTACTAAGCACATGAACCCTACTATTGGCATACTGGTGCTTGTGAATTTGGGAATTGCTTCGTGGTAAGGCTAAACTAGTGGTTTCAAATATTTATCGAGCATTTAGGATTGAGAAGAACAAATGTTGTTATATGATCTTTAGCCTATTTCTATAATGCTTTTATCTGAGAAAGGTTAGCGAAATGATAAAAGAAATTCTGATAAGAACATATATGCTACTCTATGATGATTTTATTTGAAAAGAAAAGGCTTGGGAAAAGTAAGATCTGATAAGAGCAGATGTCATACAATGGCTGCCTAAAGAAAACCCAATGATGAGACTAAAATCTGAGGGCTAAACCCCCCTATATGCAATGCTTATCACTATGCTAGAGAGCATATATGCAAACCACTACTAACGATGAGTAGTACACAACTACAGTATACGATGACGGTATCTATATATAAATACACAAAGACCTAGGGTATCCTTATTACCTGGGAGGATGTGTGCGGCGACCCACATCCTACCCTCTCGGATAATATGCTAGTCTTTGACATGTCGTAGACGAATTGCCTTCTTATCTGCAACATATCACATAGAGTAGCATGACAAAAGCATTGCAACAATCCATTTATTACAATACATAATTTACAAACTCAAAGAGCAATGTACAATTATACAAACTTATTCCCAAAAGTACGGCGAATTTAAAACCGTTCCAGTCGGCTACAATAAAAGACATATCTACAACTCTCATCTCCCACATTTTATACTTCTACTTTACGCTTCAGGGTTTTCATCACGGTAGTCAAAGTAGTAGTCGACTCCTTCTTCCTCCTTCGTCGTTGCTGGCACCTCGGAATCTCCGTCCTCGACCTCGATGTAAACTACATCTTGATCTGTCATCGGTTCACCGCCTAATCAAAGGAATTAGAATAGAGGGATGAGTAGAAAAGGTACTCAACAAGTCCAGGAATAGCAAAGAGGTATTTGATGCACTATCTACTGAGAACAGCGGTGTTCTCCAAAAGAATGCATTTTGTAAGATAAGAGAGTCAAATTTTAATTAAGAGAGTAATGATCTCCTGTCTCACAGGTTGCTAGGATCCCTGATGGATCCCTTTCCTACTGGGTTCGTAGTTCCAACCAGAAACATGGAGTGGCACTGCCACGCTTTATTACACTCTGCAGAGGTGCGCAACTGTACCCACAAACGAACTTAGTCATGTGTCTGAGTTTGCAGGGCTCATTCACACTCCCATGATCACAGAGCCATTTTGCCACCCGCTCAGTCATGCTCCACGTCGTAGCCCACCTAGGACTTACCGGTCTCACGTTGATACTATAGATCCAACGTTTTGTGGTTAGCACAAGGGACTAACACCACCTTTCCAACAGTTGATACTATAGATCCAACTTGTGAGGTCTTCCCTTTCCGGGGGAGTATGACCTATGTCAAAGGTATTTTAGCTCAGCCCCGCCCATACAGGGTATGTGGTATGCGCGATCACTATGGCCCTTGAACACCATCGATCATTGGTTACTTTAACCTTATATGAACAAACCCGTGTGATGAAACCTGCCTCCCCATGTGTCATTGACACCTTTTCAAGGTTACACCACCCACCATGGTCATGCCCAAAAACCGGTGATCAGAAATTCACAATTGATTCATTTTTAGAAAATAGGTTTTCCTTTTATCCATGTTATAGACAAGAAGGAAGTTTTGTAAAACATTCTCAACGGATATGAACAAGAAAATGGACTTGCCTGGTATCGGATTCGAAATGGAGTTCGACGGGTTGATTTGTTGCGGCTTCTGGCAAAGAAAACCAATAAAGCCCGGTAAGGACTAATTCTAGAAAATACTTCAACATGAATGCCTATGTCATGATTATGCATGTCTAAGGAAAAATGTCATCTTAAAGTTATAAAAAGTAATACACCAAATTTCTTGAATATTTTATGTAAGACTTATTGTGGTTAACCAAACATCTTTAATCATCCTGAAAGTTTACCTAATATTACATAGATGATTTGATAAGCTTTAATTTATCTTAACCCCTTTTCTTTTCTAAAGAAGAATTTATTTAACTTAAATGAAATAACTCACAACTTTAAGTTAACTCTTTACTTTACAATTTCTTATTCTTATTTTATTTTTATGATCCTTATTTCATAGAGGAGAGGAATATTTTAACTTTGACTCTACCTCTATTTTAGAGAAAAGAAAGTAGTTTTAATTTTTAACTTATGTTCTATTCTAAAGAAAGGAAATCTTTTATTTCTAACTAAGTTTGGGCTGTAGCTAAACCGGCTCGGTCGGCTTCCCTTAATGGGCTTTCAGCCCACTCTGGCCTCTCTCTCTCTCTCCCCTTTTTTTCTTTTTCTTACTTCTTTTCTCCCACACCCGCACGCAATGTTTTTTTCCTCCCTGCTCCTCTTCTTCTCGCATCCGTCGACACTCCCTCTCCCCCGCTCGGTTCTCCTTCCTCAACCATCCCGCTGCCAATTCCCTTGTCGCGCCACCATCCCTCGGTCCGGTGCCGGTGATAGTGCCGCCGCCTCCTTGGCTTCGGCCTCCTGCGCCGCCTTCTCCATCTAGGATGCCGCTGTCCCGCACCCGGTTTCCCCCAAGACCTCCTGTCCAAGGCGTCTCCTCTCGGGTGCCTCGATCCTGTGCCACCTCCGCCTCACCTCTGGTCCCACCGCCTCGGGACGACCCCGTCGCCCCATCGCGCGTGCCCCGTCTGCCTGTGCTATCCTCCCGCTCGGGATCACGCTGTTGCTACCCTAGGCACTATGCCCGTCTACCCCTTGAGCTCCGACTGCTGCCATTCCAGTCCTCCTGCGAGCCATCGCTCAAATGAGCCGCCCCTCATCGCTACCGCGGTCTCGAGCTTGGGCCTTGGGCTCGGCCCTGACACCGGTCACCCCCTCGCTCCGTTCGACATCGCCGTTGCCGGACGGCATGGATTTGACCACCGTCGCAACCACGCCCGTGGCGCCGCCCCAAGCTAAGCCCCCTGGTCTCCCTCATCATTCCCCACTAGTTCTAGGGTTTGTTCCCTTAGGATTTCGATGATGAATGCCATTGATTTGACCTATAGATTTAGCTTTTCCGCTAGACATGTTATTCCTAACATTTTGGCTCTCAGAAGGAATATTGATGCTTATAAGTTGAGCTGCCTTATGCTAGAGATGAATACCCTTTACTGATAAGAACATGATGTTACACTGGATGGATAGGGCTTTATCTTTGTGATTCAATTTAAGGCATTCTACACTGGCTAGGATAATGCTAATACATGCTCATGTATTTTGCTAAGTGTCCAAAAGTGGTACTAAAGTGTAATGCAATTCTATTCTAAAATGGTAATTCAGCGAAACGAATAAGGAATATGTTCAGCGAAAAGAATAAGGAATATGTTGCCTGGTCTCTAGTTATCTAATATTGATGTTTAACATCTAAAGTGGTTATACATATTTTTATATGTTTAAAAACTGATGTGACCAGATGTTACCTTGCTCTTAGCCTTTTATTATAGTTGCTATATGTCGATGTATATAAATTTACCAAAACTGAAGAATAGATGTTGCCTTGGTGGTCTTAGTTTTGCTCTATTTCCATTTATGATTGTTGTCGTTATGAAAACAACACAGAAGAGGGAATGTCGAAAGATTGGCACTTAGAGAGTGGTGGAGATGGGCTGCATATGACGGCCTTATGTGAAGGTCGCTGTAGGCTCGACAAATTGTGGCACTTTGATGTTTTTTGAACGGGTTCGGCCGTCTCGAGATGTCCGGCCTACTCCTATGTCGAGGGAGGCGCCTCGTGCGAGACTAGACTAGCGATTTGGGCCGTTCGAGACTTCCCGAAGTCGCTCCTAGAGCTCCCCGTGCGAGACTTGGAGCTCTAGGCCTCCGCCTTGAGATTTCTCATTTATGGGGTTAAATTTTACATTCCCCCATGGGGGTTTATATAGGCAAGGGGTCCATGACAAATGACCATGGCTACCCTTGAGGGGAGAGAGGTGGAGGGGTAGTCTTGGAAAATTGGCCTGTGAGTCCATGGTAGACTAGGAAAGAAGTGGTGGCTTATGGTCCACGGTGGACCATTCCTCTCATGTACCTTCCATTCAACCTGCTTTGACTTGGTTGACTCGTTGACTTGGTCTCATGCCATGCGCACGTAGGATGATGTGGGCTGGCCCAGATAGGGATATTTAACATCCCAACAGGAGCCTTCTTGAGCTGTAGTTATGATAGTGACTGCAGGTCAAACTCCGAATGTCAGGGAGTGTGCTATCTCCTATAGCTATGTCTTGGGTTCTTCCCTTTTCTCCTTTCTTGTCTTTTCTCTTGTCCTTATGGAAATAAAACCGTAGGGAAAGTAATAAAAATAAAGAAGAAAAGGCAACTAGGGCCGTTCGGGCCCTGCCTTTGGCCCGGTAGGAGCGCTGACCCACGGAGGAGGCTAAGGCTGGGCTTCTATTCCCCCCTGCGATGGATTCTTTTTTACAGAATAGCTTTTTCTCTCCTGGGCCTTATAGGTCGAGCAAACCTGGCCTGTTGGAGCTCGCGTGCTCCTGTGGCTGGCTGCCTTCTTGCTACTTGGGCCGAACTGAGGTCCGCTCCAGGGAGTCTTGCTGTTCGAGAAGATCCAACGGTTTATGCCGAGTCACGCTAGTTAGATCAAACGGTGCGGGTGTTTCTTCTCCAGGACGAAAGAGGTAAGTTTATAGGGTTCCTCTTTAGCTATCAGGTGTGACCATTCTTTTCGGCGGGATCATCGATTTGTGCAAAAAGCAGCGAGGTGCGGATGTGCGTCGTGCTGCCACGGGGCCGCCATCCACTCTTCTGGTGCGGACGTTGAGGGCGTGCTCGTTGTCTATAAAATGCGTCGAAGTCCTTCGATGAGCCTCGTGGCTGCCTTGTCGTGCTCCCGTATCGCTGAAGACTCGTTTCAGCGGCGATTGGGCTAGGGCTGCGAGGGTCAAGGTCGAGTGAGCTGCCCCTAGAGAGACACCCCCTTTGTCTTTGTTTGGTAGCGACGGGGGCTTCAGTCGAAGAAAATGTGGTGCTCTCGGTAAAGTCGTGTTGTCTCGGGGGTGTGAGGAAGCGCGATAGGAGAGGCATCCCTCTTTGTGCGATGCAGTCTTGTTTGGGAGTGGGCGTCTTTTCTCCAGTGAGCCGCCGGCCTAGGCGCCACTGCCGGTGGTGCCTCTAGCTATTCCTCAGCGACTTTTTTGGCAGTGGCGCCTCTAGCTATTCCTCAGCGACCCTTGGAGGAGTGCACGTCCGCCCGCTTCCTGTCCTTGTCGAGGTAACAACACGTCTCTCCTCCTTTCCCCTGATGCGTGTGTATTGTTGAGTGTCAGGAACGACGAGATACAGTGGATAGCACAGCTAGATTGGGTACGTCTAATGCCATTGAACCTTTTTGTCTTGCTCGGGGCTGCGCATGGGGCAGTGTACCCATCATGGTGGAACATTGGGTACAGGCGCATGCGAGGTTTGTGCATTGGCAAGTTTCGGCGCGACCTATGCGGTGGCAAGGGAGGCAGAGGGCTACATGGCTTTTGTTCTGAAGGTGTCTCCGCCGTAGCTTGGCGACGAGGGCGTGAGGGGAGTGGGGGAGCTTACGGTGTTCTTGTCGTGGCAGGAGGAAAGCGTGGGTGTGGTCGAGGCCAGTTACTTTTGGTCATTCATTAGTCGTGGTGATGTCTCCAGGCCACTGGGTCTCCTGATGTTTTAGCGAGTTCGAAGCAAACACAGCGCTTGGGGCATAGTACAGGCCCCGTGGCAAGTCCCCTACCTCAGGCCTACTGTGGCCGTGGCTACGATCCTCGCACGAGGCACGATTGGGCAGGCATGCTTAGTTTGTTGGTCTTGATGCGGCAAATGGGCCCTGCTCCGGTGCAGTCCTGCTGGCATTTTTGTGTTTGTGGGCCTCTGGTCTGGGGCGTGGTAATTGGGCCCATCGACATGGCTAGCGGGTCATCTGCGCTGTGGGCCCTTTGCCTAGGGTTGGCAAGTTCGTCACCAGCAGGGCCCATGTACTGTGGGGTAGGTTTGGCCTGCTGACTTCTCTTTCCGGGACTGTTTTGAGCAAGAGGAGGTCTGGTTTTTGAACTTGTTTTGTGGGCCTGCAAGAGGTATTCGGGCCTTGTTTTAGCGCCTATTGGAGGAGCGTGATGTTTGGCACTTGTGTCTATTCGCTTTCGGCTTTCCCTTATAGCCTTCCCGTTCCCGCGGAGGAGTACTGACTTTTCTTTTGGTTCTTACTTTGGCAGGTGAGATGGCGTGTGACCGTTCACCTCGTTTGCCCGAGAGGATGGGCATGTCAATGAGCAAATCTGTGGAGCGTTCCTGAGACAGGGAGTCTCGAGGTGCTATGAGAAAAAGACCTTTGAGCAAATCTGGAGGTGATCGAGGGCCAGCTGAGGGTCCTTACTCGGGAGCGTATTTATACCATGACCTACTAGGGCCATCTTCCATGGATGCGGAGCAGCTGGTGGATATGGGATACATGCCCCGGGGGCATGGAATTGTCCTAGATCCGCACGAGGAGCGTTACACAGCTGGTAGGCATTAGGAGGTGATTGTGGTGTTTGCCTCTTGGTTCCATGATGGTTTTTGCACGCTGGTCCACCCTTTCCTGCTGGAGTTTATCAGAGCCTTCGGTATCGAGCTGGCACAGTTACATCCATCTACAGTCCTTAAGCTTAATGTATTCAGATGGCTGAGCGAGACAGTCCTAGGGAGGATCCAACCTTGAGGCTGCTTCTGTACTTCTTCCAGGTGGAGATGAAGAGTAGAAAGACTCCTGATGCAGCACTAAGAGCGCGTTTGGCATCGTTTTCTTGAGGCTTCGCCTGAACTTTGTTGAGGACTTCCCAGTTATTCTAGTTAAGTGCAAGTCCCTTCTGTGGCAGGAGTGGGACTGTCAGTGGTTATATCTCCGTCTCCCAGGGGCTCGCTTGTATCAAACTAGTGGGCTACCCCGGAACGACGGTCGGGTCGGCCTTGACGGAGCCAACCCATGAGGCCGACCCATGAGGAGAGTAGGAAGATTGACATGATCAAGACAGTATGGCGTGAGTGGAGCTTCCGGGACTTGCTGGAGGAGATGGTGATGGCGGACCGCTACATGATGAGGCCCCTGCCAGAGGAAAGACTTGGGGATCCCCCGTGACTTCCGCCATCCGTGCACGGCTGACGGACGTGAGTATTCTTACTAATGTCCCCTTGTTCGTGCTTTTTACCTTGTTTAGAGTGCTAATAGCTTCTTTTTCTTTCCCAGCTTCCTATCCTTATGAGATGGCAACAGAGTGGGCGAATCAGCTGATTGGGCCGTACAATGCCAAAGAGCACAAGGTATATGCTGTGGCTGTGGACGAGAAGACATGTCATAACATCATAGTAAGGTGTTTCAAGATCGTTCTTCCTACGCGTGAGGATCCTTCTCTTGGTCACCAGATTCACTTGTCCCGGGGGGAGGGGACTAGACGCCTGGCAACACCTTCCATGCTGGCCGTCAGTTCTAAGTGCTAGGACGGTCTTGGGAGAGGGTGTCGGAGCTGGCGGTGCTTGGCTTGCCATATCTTGCACCGAAGCCCCCGAAGTCTTCAAGGAAGAGGAAGGAGGTGCCGGAGCCTGAACTGGGTGAGGTTGTGATTTCTTCAAGGAGGGTGGAGCCCAAAGTCCCTGCAACCATGGATTTGCCGCTTCCGAAGGACCCCATGAGGGAGACAGTCGACCTGGCTCTAGATGGGAGTATTTCTGTCGAGGCTGTTCTCCCTCCTGCCGTGCACGAGATTGAGGATTTGGAGAGGTTATTGGGACTTAGGCATGTGGACAACCTTGTCTCGTCTTCAGATGGAGGTGTGTGTAGCGAGCTGGAGATTCTCGTCAATGAGGAGGAGATTTCTGGGTTTGCCCTAGCTTATGAGACCTTGGAGGATGATGCCGGGATGTCGGGTGAGTCATTGACCCCTAATCTCCTTGTCGTGCCGTTACTTTGTAGCTGACTCCTTTATTATCGTATCTTTGCTTCAGGTGGTATGGAGGAGTCCCCAATTCCTTGCGAGGATGTTACTACACCATTTGAGGAGGGGTTCTTCACCCAGCTTCGAGAAATGAAGGACACCGTCGGCGATCCACTCCAAGTGCTTCGCGGGGTAAGTATTGCTTGTCCTTCCCTCTTTCTCATCGCGTTTCGTGATTAGTTTATCAGTTGCGTTTCGGTGCAGGTTCAAGGCCTTGTTCAGCAGGTTGAAGCGATCCCTGTCCTCTCGGCCAAGGTGGAGGTTCTCTTCAGCCTTGGAGGTTGAGAGGTCCAAGGTGGCGCTAGCTCAGGATGAGTCGGCTGCTGAGAGGGTGCGCCATGAGAAGGTTGAGGAGGCCTTGAAGCAGGCGGAGGATGAGCAAAAGCCAACTTGTCTCGTACAGCGAGTGAGCCGGACACTTGCCTTTAGGGTCGCTCTGACCTTGAACAACGTCTTTCAAGTGTGACTCTAAGTGTGGAGAATGCTGAAGAGGAGATCAAAGGCCGTAGGGGAGCGGGCCGTCCGAGCTGAGGAGGAGTTGCGGCGCCAGGTTGAGTGTCACGGCCCCGGAATCGCATATGACTAGGGGAACGAACAGTCGCCAAGGACCGAAGGCATCCGTCGACCGGGTGGCACGGTACCTGCGCCGTACGCACCACAGTGGAGGGATCCGACACCCGACCCCACCGTGGGTCGAGCCGGCCGGAAGCGACTGGGCTTCCCAGAGCCACATTCAATTCCACGGGTCGTGTGAAGGTCTAGAGTCGTTCACGAACGCTACCGTGCAGAGTAGAGTCGGAGGAGCCCGGCGGTTCTACCCACACCCTAACCTAGCTCGAAGCTAGTGGGTCGCTCGAAAGCCCGGTAGAACCCACCCACACCCTGCCTGGCCGGCACAGCATCACAGCCAGCGGGTCACTCAACCGAGTTCTCGCTCAACAAAGTAACACAAGGAACGGCCGTAGTCCTTCACGACTAACCCATATACTTCATATCATACACGCAGGGTATATGGGCAGTCTTGGGAAAACAACTTGAATATCACAACAAAACACTACGAAATAGAACTACGATATTTGTCCACATCGGACTAGCTATTACAATATTGAAAAGCATATCCGAGTACGGAGTTTAAGCAACAGCGGAAACAGTAAAGGTGTCCCACAGCGACATGAGAGCCGCTGATTAACAGTTTAACAAAACAGGTTCCCCGAACCAAATAACCAACCAAGGCAGACCAACAAACTAGACATCGTCGAAGAATTCCTCGACCACTGGCTCACCTGCAATGATCTAGGAATAGCCCTAGGTGAGTACAAAGTACTCGCAAGACTTAATCGTGCTTGATTAGATGTCCTAAGCATACTAGTATAGCGGGGATTAAACATGATGCGGGAATATAAGTAACAAGATCAAATTACATCAACCACTCTCACATCAAAATATGAATATGTCCTACAATCCAACATTTCCAAAATATCTCTACCAGGGGGTGTGATGGCAACCTCATGTCACATGTAAGTCTCAATGTACAATATGGGGCACAACGGCCAATATGGGGCACAACGGCCAATATGGGGCACAACGGCCAATATGGGGCACAACGGCCAATATGGGCATGGACAGGGTCCCATCACCACCACACCTCAATTTTTAATCTCTCGGACCGTCACCGGCAGCCGATCCCGAGTGTAGTCAGGGCCCTATCCCTTGGAGGTTGCAAGGCCCCAAGGGACTCGGGTTGCCTCAACCTACACCCCGGCATCGCTGTCGCTAACGTCCACGTGTGACAAGAGTAGTTAACCACATGGAGTCTCCTCAGGGTTGGTATCGCGACGGTCTCACTTCCTTACTTCTGGTCGCAACATGCTCCTTTAATGATACCAACGGTTATCCATGGGCCACTTTCCCTTCGACTCTCACATCTCACTTAAATGGGTTCAAATATTTAATATCTCAATTGACTTCAACCACAATTTGACATGTCACCAAACAGACCCTAGCATGCTAGTTCATAACCAAGATAACCATATTCATCATACGACGAGATAAGCAGATATTGAATAATAAAAGAGTGCAACAAGCTCTGCTTGCCTTCGTAGAACTGCTCCTGGTCTTGCGTGTAGTCGTGAGCTTGCGGGTCTCCTTCTTCGACGTCTAGTGTAAGAAGATCGAGTATTTGGAATAAGTGCTCACAGAACAACCAGCATGTATGCATGAAGATAATGCAACTAATAAATGATTAATTAGGTGCTGGTGTTAGGTTTAGGTTGGCGAAGAGGACTCGCGATAGTCTCGTGAACATCTTAGGTTTGCCCTAACGCACATGCAAGCTAAATACTTAATCGAATACAAGTTAGGGTTTGTAAACTCTCACTCAAGTTGGAAAGGCATGAAGCCAAACTTATTTGCCGTGAAAGTGCTCTGGAATACTAACCTAACGCCGCTGGAATCACTCCATTCGGAGTTACGGGCAAGAAGTTATGGTGGATCGACCCTAAGGTTTAACGGGGCTCGACGAATAAGGGGGTTAACACCTAAAATGTATCATGCATGTACTCTTACTGGGATTTTAGTGGTTCCATGTTATAGAACACCTCACAAGGACTCCAGAAAGGTGCAATTTGTCGAGATCGGAGTTAGGGTCGAAAACCTAGGGTTTACGGGGCCTCGACGACCACTAAACTTCTACCCTAGATAACAGTGTGTGCATGTGCTCAAATTAAGATTTTGATTCAGCCATCTTGTAGAGTTTTTCACAAGGATTCCAAATATATAAAAATATTCAAATTTGGCCGAGTGGTTTAAAAGTTATGCAAGTTTGAATTTTGGGCAAAAATCTGCCCCTAACTAACTCAAACCCTAAATGCTACATGCACCCAAACCCTACCCACGTCGGATCCTAAAACTCTAAACGCACCCGAGAAAACCACCCGGAGGTCCGACTCCTTTAAACACGTCAGCAGCAGTGGGGGCCGCATGTCAGCCGGTCAGGCACTCGGGAGCCAATCGAAAAACGCCACGCGTCGGACCCGGCCTCTCTCTCGCTCGCTCTCTCTCCTCTGCTCACTCGGAACCGGCCGGCGGCGAGCTCGTGCGGCGGCGGGGTCACCGGAGGCTCACCGGAGTTGAGCTCCAGTGCCCGGATCTACTCGGGAGGAACGGGTTCACGGCCGGGAGCTCACCTTGGTGCTGATGCGCGCAAGAGATGAACACGGGGAGGTCCAGAGGGGGCTGGCGACGGCGAGGTGCGGAGGAAGGCTTCGGTCGCCGGCGTCGGGGATGTTCCAGACGGGGATCTGCGAAGAGAGGCAGTGGAGAGTGTTAAGGGGGTCGAGGGGGAGCCAGTGGTGGAGAAGATGGAGGAGGAGAGCTACTGGAACTCGCTCGGGAGCTCGACGGAGTAGCTGACCGGAGGCGGAGAAGACGAGGTCGTCAGGGACGATTTGGGCTCAGACCTGGAAAATGACAGGGGGAGGAGTTAAAGGGGAAACAGAGGGAGCTCGGGGGTGGAAGGAATTGACTCGGGGCTCACCGGAGCTCGGGTAATTGCTCGTCGGAGCTGAGGGCAGAGACGGCGGAGGAGGGGAATCGGAGCGCTAGGGTTTGCTGAAAGTGGAAAGGGGAGGCTTAGGGTTTCGGGAAACAGCTGAGGGGGATGAGCTCGGTCGGAGCGGTGGCTTATAAAGGGCGGCGGGGCTTCGGACCGGCGGTCGGACACCGCCCACGCCGGCGAGTAGCCAGGCGGGACGTGGACGACGGGTCCCGACAGGCGGGCCCGGGCGCGGGGAGTGAGAGGGGAGAGGCTGACTGGTGGGGCTCGGCTGTCAGCCAGAGAGGGAAGGCGCGGGCGCGCGCGGGGGAGAAATGGGCCGGCCTAGGAAGGCCCAGTAGGGTCGGCCTGCCCGTTAGCTTTAGGGTTTTATATCTTTTTCTTTTTATTTATTCCCTGCTCACCCCTCTCGTTATTTCATGTACAATTTCTCCTCCAATTAACTTGAAATTTTTACCAGGTCCTTATAATATTATTCTTGAGCTTCTGTACAAGTTTGAAATAATTTGGAGATGATTTGAATAGGGATCCAGTACAACTCTAGGGTTTTGACCTAGTCGGCAATTTGAACTAGAGGTAGGTCCTAGGGTTCTCCAAAATTTCTGAAAATTGGCAGGGGGCTAGAATTCACTAATTCATGCTTATTTCCAAAGTTTGAAGCATTTCTATCCTGCCTAGCTTATCCATTTACTAAACCCTAGTTTTCTCGGACCTTAGGGTTTATCCTCGGATAATCCAATCGAAGCATGATTTCATGTGGGTTTTGGACAATTCTTAGGAGATGATTGTTGGGAAAGTTGGAAAAGGTTGGAAGGGGGATTCACTGGTGGGACCCACTGGACCCACCCCCTTATTAGGGCTTTTATCGAGGTTCGACACTTCAAATAAATTGATTGGTGTTAATTTCCACAAATTGAGTTTTCAAGGATGAGATATGCACATATTCTATAGTTTTAATTACATTGATTGGTGTTTGCAACTATTCCCACCGAGGATGAAATATTTACGTACTCGACGATACATCAATACATTGTTTCAAAAGTTTACAAGTGTGGGGTGGAGGGGATGCCATGTATGCATGAGATGCAATAAACCTTAATCAAGATTTGGGACTTACAAAACCTACCCCCCTTAAAAAGATCTCGACCCGAGATCTCTAACGTTCGACAAACAAGGCTGGAAACTCCTTCCTAAGCCAGTCTTCACGCTCCCAGGTAGCTTCTTCTTCAGTGTGATTGCTCCACTGGACCTTGAAGAACTTGATGGTTCGGCGTCGAGTCTTACGCTCTGTTTCATCGAGAATGCAAACTGGATGCTCTCGATATGAAAGGTCTTCATGTAACACTTCGATCTCAGGATTGATCTTCCTCTCGGGGACTCGATGACAAGCCTTTAGCTGGGATACGTGGAAGACGTCATGCATCCGGGATAGGTAGTCCGGTAATTCCAATTGGTATGCTACTGTTCCTCTTCTGGCTAAGATCCGATAGGGTCCAATGTATCGGGGAGCTAGTTTGCCTTTCATCGCGAAGCGGCGGACACCTCTGAATGGGGTAACCTTCAAGTATACACTGTCTCCAACTTGAAATGTGACTTCCCGACGGTGAGGGTCTGCATAACTCTTCTGTCTGCACTGAGCCTCACGAAGACGTTCTCGGATGAGCTGGACCATGTCTTCGGCTTCTTCGATTGGGTTAGGTCCAAAGAACTGTCTTTCCCCTGTCTCGGACCAGTTCAATGGAGTTCTACACTTTCTTCCATAGAGTACCTCAAAGGGTGCCATACCAAGGCTGGCTTGATAACTGTTGTTGTATGCGAACTCGGCATAGGGTAGGCAATCCTCCCAATTGGAACCTAAGGCTAGTGTACATGACCTTAACATATCTTCAAGGATCTGGTTGGTTCGTTCGACTTGACCTCCAGTTTGGGGATGGAAAGCGGTGCTGAAGGATAAGGAGGTTCCCATGGCTTCTTGCAGACTCTTCCAGAATCGGCTGGTAAACTGAGTGCCTCGATCTGAAATAATTCTCTTGGGAACACCGTGGAGGCAAACAATCCGAGCGATGTACAACCTTGCTAATTGACTCACTTTATGCGTCGTCTTGACAGGGAATGAAGTGGGCAACCTTGGAGAGGCGATCCACAATCACCCATACGGCGTCATTACCTTTTGGGGATCTCGGCAGACCTACCACAAAGTCCATTCCGATCTCTTCCCATTTCCACTCAGGGACTGGGATGGGTTGGAGCAGGCCTGCTGGTCTTTGATGCTCAGCTTTCACTCGTCGACATATATCACACTCAGCCACATAACGAGCAATTTCTCGCTTCATCCTTGTCCACCAAAATCGTTGGCGGAGATCTTGGTACATCTTTGTGCTCCCGGGATGGATGGTCAACGGGGAATTGTGTGCTTCGTGCAGAATTAGGTCCTTTAACTCCTTGTCCTTGGGTACTACGAGCCTTTTTCCGAACCAGAGTATTCCATCCTTATCTTCATTAAAACAGGTTGTGGTCCCACTCTTCACTTTTTCCTTGATTTTCTGGATACCTGAGTTCTGAGCTTGAGCGGCCTTGATCTGATCCTCTAGGGTTGGCGTTATCTCCATTGCGGCAAGAGAACCATGCTCAACCATCTCCAGGTTGAGCCGCTGAAATTCCAAATGGAGCGGTGGTTGCTGTTCCATGATCATGGTGCTATTGCAATAAGCTTTCCGACTGAGGGCATCAGCAACAACGTTAGCTTTGCCAGGTGTATAGTTCAAACCTAGGTCATAATCCTTAATGAGTTCCAACCACCTCCTCTGGCGAAGGTTCAAGTCCGACTGGGTGAAAAGATATTTCAAACTCTTATGATCCGAGTAAATCTCACAACGATTACCGATGAGGTAATGTCGCCATACCTTGAGGGCGTGAACCACGGCTGCTAATTCCAAGTCATGAGTAGGGTAGTTGGTCTCGTGGGGACGCAATTGGCGTGAAGCATAGGCTACGACACGACCATCTTGCATGAGGACACATCCTAACCCATTCCGGGACGCATCACAATACACTTCAAAATCCTTATCTGTGTCCGGAAGAACCAGTACTGGTGCTGATGTCAATCTTTTCTTAAGCTCCTGGAAACTTACTTCACACTTGTCAGTCCATATAAACTTTGTGTCCTTTTTCAGCAATTCAGTCATGGGCTTGGCAATGGAGGAGAAGCCTTCGATAAACCGGCGGTAATATCCTGCCAAACCTAGAAAGCTCCGGATCTGGGTCACCGACTTAGGCTGCTTCCATTCTTGGACGGCTTGGACTTTGCTAGGTTCAACTGCAACACCGGTGGCTGACAGGACATGACCCAGGAATTCTACTTCATGCTTCCAGAACTCACACTTTGAGAACTTAGCATACAGGCGATGCTCACGGAGCTTGCCGAGCACCATTCTCAAGTGGTCTTCGTGTTCAGACTCAGTCTTGGAGTAGATGAGGATGTCGTCGATGAAAACGACAACAAATCGGTCCAGATATTCCATGAAGACGGAGTTCATGAGTTGCATGAACGTGGAAGGAGCATTAGTTAATCCAAAGGACATGACCGTATACTCATACGACCCATATCGAGTGGTGAATGCAGTCTTTGGGAATGTCTTCGGACCTTATCTTGATCTGGTGATAACCTAGTCTGAGGTCGATCTTGGAGAAGACACAAGCACCAGTTAACTGATCAAATAGATCGTCAATCCGGGGAAGTGGGTACTTGTTCTTCACTGTAAGCTCATTCAGCGGGCGATAGTCAACTACCATTCGGAGGCTGTCATCCTTCTTCTTTACAAACATAGCTGGACAGCCCCACGGTGACGAACTGGGCCTAATAAAACCTTTGCCCTCCAGCTCCTGGAGCTGCTTCTTCATCTCCAACATCCTTTGGGGATATCCTATATGGTCGCCTCGAAACAGGAGCTGTTCCTGGCGGGAGGTCAATGACGAACTCGACGGCACGATCCGGGGGCATACCCGGCAATTCCTCCGGAAAGACATCTGGGTACTCACACACAACAGGTACAAGCTCTATTTCCTGGTCGGGGGTGCCACTCATGGCGAAAAGATGTCCTGAGGGAGATGGCGACACAAACTCCACTTCTTTGCCGGAGGCAGTAGTCAGGGAGACCGACCTTTTGGCACAATCTATCCTTGCCTTGTGCTGAACTAACCAATTCATGCCCAATATAATATCTAACCCCTTTGATGCAAGGACCACTGTATTGGCTAGGAAGGGTTCCCCACCAATTTCTATCTTAACGCCCTCGCAAACAGCCTCGGCTTTTAATTCCGATCCAGGCGTTGCAATGAGGAGAGGTGGATGCAATGCGGATGAAGGAACATGATTCTCGTGCACAAATTTGTTGGATATGAATGAATGCGATGCTCCTGAATCGAAGAGAACGACGGCAGGAGCTGAGTTGACAGAAAGCGTACCCAGCACCACTTCCGGCGCCTCCTGCGCCTCTTCTGCGGTGACATGATTTACTCTGCCACGGCCAGGAACTTGGGGTTTGCGGGGAGCTTGACCTCTTGCTGGTTGGTTTCCTCCTGACTGACCCTGCTGCGGTCTGGGGCCATAAGAATACCCGGTGCGAGGTTGGCGGCAGCTAGTTGCAAAATGTCCCATCTTCCCGCAATTGTAACATCTTACTTTGCTTAGATCCAACTGCGGCTGCTGCTGTGTCTGAGGCTGATAACCTTGCTGCGGGGGACGAGGAATGTACCCCTGCGGCCTCGGGACATACTGCCCCATTGGACGGGGTGGCGGCTGTTGCCACACCCGCGGCCTCTGTGAACTGCTCGCAGCTGTCCTCTGCATTTCCCGCTCTCGCTTACGATCCTGGCTGAGGTCGGATTCTTTTGCTTCTATGTTGATGGCTTTATCCACCAAATATTGGAAGTCGCGTACGTCAACAGCGGCTAACTTTGCTCGCATCTCCTTGTTCAACTTGTCCATAAAGTGCCGAATCTTGTCTCCATCGTTGGAAATCTCCTGAGATGCATACCGCGACAAGTGATTGAATTCACGAAGGAATTCCATAACAGGTTTCTTGCCTTGACGGAGATCCCTAAACTCTTCCCTCTTCAAGTTCATGATTCCATCCGGTATATGGAAGCTGCGGAAACCGGTCTTGAACTCGTTCCATGTGACCACATGGCCAGCGGCTTTCGTGGCCAAGAAGTTTTCCCACCATTCAGCGGCAGCGCCTGCCAGGCAGTGGGACGCGAACCTGACCTTGTTGGCTTCAACGCACTCGGCTAGCTCGAGCTTTCTCTCAATCTGCCGGATCCAGCTATCCGCCTCTAGAGGGTCATCAGCTTGCTCGAACGTTGGCGGTTGGGTCCGTTGGAAATCCCCCAGGCTACCTCGGGCCTGACCTCCAGCTGCGCCTTGATTGCGCGCTAGCTGCTCGAGAATTCTGTTCTGGGTCATCAGCAGGTCAGCGACACTTGGTTGCTGGGGAGGAGGTGGCACTTCCTCCTCATGGTTTTCCCGACGGCCACGAGCAGCTCCACGAGTTCCTGAGGCCATCTTTCTGCAACCAAGGACCACAGAAGGAACGGCTAGGGTTAGGGAGACAGTAAACACGGGTGTCACAGTGATGCTAGGGGGTACTTCATGAACATGCCAATTGGTTTCCAATACTTCGAACAGTTGATGAACATGCTTGATTGAATTAACTGGTTCGATACAGTTCATAAAAAGGGGGCCGCGGTTTAGATCACCTTACAGCGAACTAAATGTTACAACAATCCAAAACTTGCAGCCCATAATACCCAATTACATGCCTCCAAGAGAATTCTTAAACCTAGGGTTCGGTCCGGCTTACATTACAAAATGAGACCATTGACTCGATACTAAATCTAAACAGCACTTCTAAGGGTTTCCTAGTGCTTTTTCATCACACCAATAGGTCTCGTAAGCCTCCATTGCTATTCTCCAAGCATCATCTCACTCCTCACCAGATGGTGGGTTGCTAGTGGTGTACCACACCCGCTCTTCCGGGTCTTCTTCTTCTTCTTCGGACAGTGCAGCTTCGTCAGTGGGAACTGAGGTGGCTGGCGTCGAGGCATTTGCTTCTGAGGATCTTGGGGTGAAAAGCCGAAGGTACTGTCGGGCTGTCATCCTTTTGCGCGGCTTCGCTCCAGAACTCTCAGGTTGGTTGGTCTTACAAGGTGGAGTCGGGGTTGGCTCCTCCACCGGGACATAAGGGCTCTCGCCGCAAGACTCATCCTCATTCGCCACATGGTATCTCCGGCGCAACTCCATGCGAAGCTTGCGGTTAACTTTTGTCAATCGTTCCACTTCTTGAGTAGCCTTTCCATAATCCTGATACAGCCTGTGGTGCATTACTTCCGCATCAACAATGTGCTGGATCGTCTCCAACTCAGTCTCATCATCTTCTTCGTCGTCACTTGGCACTGGTACCCTAATGCTGGCACCTCCATCAGTAATCTGGGGAATGAGACGAAAGGGAGAAAATAGAAAGATCTCGTCGAAGTGATGCCGTAGGTGGAGAACTGCTTTTCTTGAGGCTTCCAATCGGGCATCTTCATCACTGGGTCTAGATGATGTAAAGGTCTGATCCAAGTCCGAGACCTTCACTGCGACCCATGCCATCCAAAAGTGAGTCTTTCCATGAACCTTATAAGTCTTGGCATGGAAGGCAGGGAGTTCTTCCGGGGGCACTCCAAGATATTCCAACATCCTCCATAACAAGGCAGCCCATCCTCCAAGCTGTTGCGGGTCGGTCACAACGTTATACACCATCCTATACAAATTTTTGGGGTTAGAGAGGACAGGGTTAGCCACACAATGAAAACAAATGCAATAGAAGAGAGTCTTGGAACTAAGAATGAGGGGATACGGAATAAAAAGCACGCTACTTATTAACTTTAAATATAGGGTTTAACTTTTGAAATAGTTTTCTGGCCAAGTGGCGCAGTGGCCAGGTGGCGCAGCGGAAGCCCTAACTAACGACCACCTGCAATTGGCTTCCTACGGTCAGTTCGGCTCTGATACCAAGCTGTCACGGCCCCGGAATCGCATATGACTAGGGGAACGAACAGTCGCCAAGGACCGAAGGCATCCGTCGACCGGGTGGCACGGTACCTGCGCCGTACGCACCACAGTGGAGGGATCCGACACCCGACCCCACCGTGGGTCGAGCCGGCCGGAAGCGACTGGGCTTCCCAGAGCCACATTCAATTCCACGGGTCGTGTGAAGGTCTAGAGTCGTTCACGAACGCTACCGTGCAGAGTAGAGTCGGAGGAGCCCGGCGGTTCTACCCACACCCTAACCTAGCTCGAAGCTAGTGGGTCGCTCGAAAGCCCGGTAGAACCCACCCACACCCTGCCTGGCCGGCACAGCATCACAGCCAGCGGGTCACTCAACCGAGTTCTCGCTCAACAAAGTAACACAAGGAACGGCCGTAGTCCTTCACGACTAACCCATATACTTCATATCATACACGCAGGGTATATGGGCAGTCTTGGGAAAACAACTTGAATATCACAACAAAACACTACGAAATAGAACTACGATATTTGTCCACATCGGACTAGCTATTACAATATTGAAAACATATCCGAGTACGGAGTTTAAGCAACAGCGGAAACAGTAAAGGTGTCCCACAGCGACATGAGAGCCGCTGATTAACAGTTTAACAAAACAGGTTCCCCGAACCAAATAACCAACCAAGGCAGACCAACAAACTAGACATCGTCGAAGAATTCCTCGACCACTGGCTCACCTGCAATGATCTAGGAATAGCCCTAGGTGAGTACAAAGTACTCGCAAGACTTAATCGTGCTTGATTAGATGTCCTAAGCATACTAGTATAGCGGGGATTAAACATGATGCGGGAATATAAGTAACAAGATCAAATTACATCAACCACTCTCACATCAAAATATGAATATGTCCTACAATCCAACATTTCCAAAATATCTCTACCAGGGGGTGTGATGGCAACCTCATGTCACATGTAAGTCTCAATGTACAATATGGGGCACAACGGCCAATATGGGGCACAACGGCCAATATGGGGCACAACGGCCAATATGGGGCACAACGGCCAATATGGGGCACAACGGCCAATATGGGCATGGACAGGGTCCCATCACCACCACACCTCAATTTTTAATCTCTCGGACCGTCACCGGCAGCCGATCCCGAGTGTAGTCAGGGCCCTATCCCTTGGAGGTTGCAAGGCCCCAAAGGGACTCGGGTTGCCTCAACCTACACCCCGGCATCGCTGTCGCTAACGTCCACGTGTGACAAGAGTAGTTAACCACATGGAGTCTCCTCAGGGTTGGTATCGCGACGGTCTCACTTCCTTACTTCTGGTCGCAACATGCTCCTTTAATGATACCAACGGTTATCCATGGGCCACTTTCCCTTCGACTCTCACATCTCACTTAAATGGGTTCAAATATTTAATATCTCAATTGACTTCAACCACAATTTGACATGTCACCAAACAGACCCTAGCATGCTAGTTCATAACCAAGATAACCATATTCATCATACGACGAGATAAGCAGATATTGAATAATAAAAGAGTGCAACAAGCTCTGCTTGCCTTCGTAGAACTGCTCCTGGTCTTGCGTGTAGTCGTGAGCTTGCGGGTCTCCTTCTTCGACGTCTAGTGTAAGAAGATCGAGTATTTGGAATAAGTGCTCACAGAACAACCAGCATGTATGCATGAAGATAATGCAACTAATAAATGATTAATTAGGTGCTGGTGTTAGGTTTAGGTTGGCGAAGAGGACTCGCGATAGTCTCGTGAACATCTTAGGTTTGCCCTAACGCACATGCAAGCTAAATACTTAATCGAATACAAGTTAGGGTTTGTAAACTCTCACTCAAGTTGGAAAGGCATGAAGCCAAACTTATTTGCCGTGAAAGTGCTCTGGAATACTAACCTAACGCCGCTGGAATCACTCCATTCGGAGTTACGGGCAAGAAGTTATGGTGGATCGACCCTAAGGTTTAACGGGGCTCGACGAATAAGGGGGTTAACACCTAAAATGTATCATGCATGTACTCTTACTGGGATTTTAGTGGTTCCATGTTATAGAACACCTCACAAGGACTCCAGAAAGGTGCAATTTGTCGAGATCGGAGTTAGGGTCGAAAACCTAGGGTTTACGGGGCCTCGACGACCACTAAACTTCTACCCTAGATAACAGTGTGTGCATGTGCTCAAATTAAGATTTTGATTCAGCCATCTTGTAGAGTTTTTCACAAGGATTCCAAATATATAAAAATATTCAAATTTGGCCGAGTGGTTTAAAAGTTATGCAAGTTTGAATTTTGGGCAAAAATCTGCCCCTAACTAACTCAAACCCTAAATGCTACATGCACCCAAACCCTACCCACGTCGGATCCTAAAACTCTAAACGCACCCGAGAAAACCACCCGGAGGTCCGACTCCTTTAAACACGTCAGCAGCAGTGGGGGCCGCATGTCAGCCGGTCAGGCACTCGGGAGCCAATCGAAAAACGCCACGCGTCGGACCCGGCCTCTCTCTCGCTCGCTCTCTCTCCTCTGCTCACTCGGAACCGGCCGGCGGCGAGCTCGTGCGGCGGCGGGGTCACCGGAGGCTCACCGGAGTTGAGCTCCAGTGCCCGGATCTACTCGGGAGGAACGGGTTCACGGCCGGGAGCTCACCTTGGTGCTGATGCGCGCAAGAGATGAACACGGGGAGGTCCAGAGGGGGCTGGCGACGGCGAGGTGCGGAGGAAGGCTTCGGTCGCCGGCGTCGGGGATGTTCCAGACGGGGATCTGCGAAGAGAGGCAGTGGAGAGTGTTAAGGGGGTCGAGGGGGAGCCAGTGGTGGAGAAGATGGAGGAGGAGAGCTACTGGAACTCGCTCGGGAGCTCGACGGAGTAGCTGACCGGAGGCGGAGAAGACGAGGTCGTCAGGGACGATTTGGGCTCAGACCTGGAAAATGACAGGGGGAGGAGTTAAAGGGGAAACAGAGGGAGCTCGGGGGTGGAAGGAATTGACTCGGGGCTCACCGGAGCTCGGGTAATTGCTCGTCGGAGCTGAGGGCAGAGACGGCGGAGGAGGGGAATCGGAGCGCTAGGGTTTGCTGAAAGTGGAAAGGGGAGGCTTAGGGTTTCGGGAAACAGCTGAGGGGGATGAGCTCGGTCGGAGCGGTGGCTTATAAAGGGCGGCGGGGCTTCGGACCGGCGGTCGGACACCGCCCACGCCGGCGAGTAGCCAGGCGGGACGTGGACGACGGGTCCCGACAGGCGGGCCCGGGCGCGGGGAGTGAGAGGGGAGAGGCTGACTGGTGGGGCTCGGCTGTCAGCCAGAGAGGGAAGGCGCGGGCGCGCGCGGGGGAGAAATGGGCCGGCCTAGGAAGGCCCAGTAGGGTCGGCCTGCCCGTTAGCTTTAGGGTTTTATATCTTTTTCTTTTTATTTATTCCCTGCTCACCCCTCTCGTTATTTCATGTACAATTTCTCCTCCAATTAACTTGAAATTTTTACCAGGTCCTTGTAATATTATTCTTGAGCTTCTGTACAAGTTTGAAATAATTTGGAGATGATTTGAATAGGGATCCAGTACAACTCTAGGGTTTTGACCTAGTCGGCAATTTGAACTAGAGGTAGGTCCTAGGGTTCTCCAAAATTTCTGAAAATTGGCAGGGGGCTAGAATTCACTAATTCATGCTTATTTCCAAAGTTTGAAGCATTTCTATCCTGCCTAGCTTATCCATTTACTAAACCCTAGTTTTCTCGGACCTTAGGGTTTATCCTCGGATAATCCAATCGAAGCATGATTTCATGTGGGTTTTGGACAATTCTTAGGAGATGATTGTTGGGAAAGTTGGAAAAGGTTGGAAGGGGGATTCACTGGTGGGACCCACTGGACCCACCCCCCTTATTAGGGCTTTTATCGAGGTTCGACACTTCAAATAAATTGATTGGTGTTAATTTCCACAAATTGAGTTTTCAAGGATGAGATATGCACATATTCTATAGTTTTAATTACATTGATTGGTGTTTGCAACTATTCCCACCGAGGATGAAATATTTACGTACTCGACGATACATCAATACATTGTTTCAAAAGTTTACAAGTGTGGGGTGGAGGGGATGCCATGTATGCATGAGATGCAATAAACCTTAATCAAGATTTGGGACTTACATTGAGAGGACTGTTTCTTTGGAGTAAGACTTGGTGACTTTTGCTTCCAGCTTGCTATGGCTGAGGGGGATTTGACAAGAGTGAAGGAGGATACAGAGGGGAGGATGAGCACTATCCAGGTTGTGCCTGCTGCTGAGGCTGCTGTGATTCCGGACCTTAGCATGGCTCGTGCTCCCTCTCTTCTATCGGTTACTGATCCTGAGGTGATTGCTCTTGTCTCAGCTTGTGCTACAGAGCCTCACGGCATTTTGATGAAGCTAAGGTACAAGGAGGTGGTGCCCCCTCCTTCTTGCGTGACAGTGTTCCAGGCTTGTGAGGCCCTTTCTTCTCAAATGCGGCAGGTCAAGGGTGCAACCACAAGGTACTACCGTGTCTTGGCTGGCCAGGCTGTGGCAGCTGGTGTGTCGGCCGTTCTTGTAGGCGGTGCTGGCTTGGAGGGTCTTGAGGACACTCTGAGTCCGGCGGCACAGGGGTACCTTCGAGATGGAGGAGATGCCTTGCGAGTGAGGACTCGAGCCTTCGTGACCCGCAACGACCCTCTTTGGCGTGCGGGGGATGAGGAGCAGCAGTGATCTACTAGCTAGCTTTGCCTGATCTCGACCTTCGAGTCATGTTTTGTTGTGCAAATTATGCTTTAGTAGCTTCTGATGTAGATCTTTGACATAACATCCTAATGTAGCTTGACATAGGCCTGGCCGGAGCAGTTTTTTGGTGCTAGAAGCCATCTTACCATGTAGTCACATAACATCAACATGTTTTTAACATTTAGTTGTTATGATACCTTTTATGGGATGTTTGATGTTTTAACATATTTTGTTATTCCCTACAAGGTGATGCGTAGTTAGTCCCAGATTTGCAACTCGGCTGGAGCCTTGTACGTCGCTGGTCGTGACTAGGCCTGAGCCTCGGGCCATGATGACGAGTCATGGAGCCCCTGTACCCAGGAAGACAGATCTTCCTTGGGTAGTCGCCGAGCATCCTGGGTCAGAGGCATGTCGGCGGCCTAAGCCGGAGCTTAGGGCTTAGCGCCTAGGGTCATGGATGGCTAGTCTAGTGGAACCCTTGTACCCAGTAGAGAAAAATTCTCGTGGGTAGTCACCGAGCACCCTTGGTCAGAGGTGTGTCGGCCACCGTAGAGAGGTGCGGTTGCTCTACTTTAGGGCTTTGTGAGTGTTTTTATCCTGCGCATCATTTGTGTTATTTGTGCGAGGAGGCCTCTGGGGTTTCTCCCACGACATTATGATGGAGGGGCTTCTTTTGAAACGAGAGGAATCATGATGTGAGGGTTCACGGTTCGCTGCCTCACGACTCGGAGGAAGGTAAACAATGGAGGTGGAACAGCTCATAAGGTTCAATTACATCTCCTGCGCGGAGGAAAGCAAAAGGTGGGCCCTAATGGCGCATGATTTCACTTGCATCTCAAGCGCAAAGGCAAGACGAAATGATTCATGGGAGCTCGCAATTCGCTCAATTTTCATTTTTCCTAAAGATGGAGGATACATGCCTTGGGAGGCGTTTTGGCCATGAAAGGCGTTTTTATATAGGGTCTCAAGTGTAAAACTTGCGGAGCTTGTTTCCATTCCAGGCGTGGGCCAAACACTCATATTTCATGGTGGAGAGGCGATAGGCTCCCGATCCCAAGACAGCAAAGATGCGATATGGGCCATCCCATTTGGCATGGAGCTTTCCTTTCGATTGAGGGTCGATGACTTTCTTGAGTACTAGGTCTCCTTGTGAGAATGCTCATTCTTTTACTTTGATGTTGTAGAAGCGTGCGGTGCTCTACTCGTAAGCGGCGTGCTTGAGGAGGGCTTGGTCATGCGCCTCTTCGATGAGGTCTATTTCAATCTGGCGACGTTCTTCATTTCTCGTTAGGTTGAGGGGTGTGGTTTCACGGAGCATCATGACACAGAGAGAGCGGTGCTCGACTTCGATGGGGAGAACGGTTTCGGATCCATATAATAGAGAGAAAGGTGTTCGTCTGGTGGAGTGGCTGACGGTGGTGCGCATCCCCCAGAGCACACTTCCAAATTTGTCAGCTCATATTCCTTTTTAGCGGAGTTATCCTCAACGCGGCAGGAAAGACCTTGGAGGACGAGTCCGTTGGCTTGTTCTACGGCTCCATTGCTTTTGGGATACGCTATGGAAGCAAAACACAAAGTAGTTCCCATAGAGTCGTAGAATTCTCTGAATGAAAAAGCATCAACTGAGTTCTGTTGTCCACGGTTAACTCTCGCGGGACTCCGAAATGGCAGATAATGTTTTTCCAGAAGAATTTTGCACTGTTTTGGAGGTGAAGGATGTGAGCGGCTCGGCTTCAACCCATTTGGTGAAGTAATCGATTGCGACCACCACATACCGGTAGCCCCTTTGGCCAGTGGGAATGGTCCTAAAAGGTCCATTCTCTATCGGGCAAATGGCCATGTAATCAGTATATTTTTAAGCATCGAGACTGGTGCGTGAATGGATTTCGCTATTTTTTGGCATGCCTTGCATTTCTGGAGTATACTGGTGGCGTCTTGGACCATGGTCGACCAATAGAAGCCTTGTCTCAAGGCTTTTGCTGCAATGGATCTTGGCGCCAAGTGGTTTCCGCAAAGCCCAGCGTGGATCTCGAGCAAGAGGTTGGCACCGTCTTCTTTTGAAATACATATTAGCAGAGCCGCCGCCCCTTTCTTGTAAAGGACATCATCAAGGAGGAGGTACATCTTTGCTTTTGCTAGCAGGGTTTTGCTTTGCGGGGTGTCTTCGTTGGTAACTTCTCCTTTGATGACTCGGATAATAGGAGCCATCCAAGATGATGTTTTGTTGGAGATCACAAGAATTTGTGGTGGGGTTACATTGGGTATGTCGCCTTTTTTAATTGATGGGGAGTTGATGACTTCGAGGAAGACGCCGGGCGGGAGTGCTTCTTTCGAACCGGCGGCCCTAGCTAGCCTGTCAGCTTGGTGGTTATCTCCTCTTGGTATGCAGCGTGCTTCCAAACCGATGAAGTAGCACTCCATTTTTTGGGCTTCTTCCATATACTTTCTCATCCTATCATCCAAGCACTGGTACAATTTATCCATTTGGTTCACGACCAACTGGGAATCTCCTTGGATGAGCAGGCGATGGATGCTCATAGCTTTTGCTAGGCGTAATCCTAGTAAGAGAGCCTCGTATTCGGCCATGTTATTGGTGGCATTGAAAGCGAGGTGGACGGCGCACTCCAGTGTCTTTCCTTCTAGGCTTACTAAAATGACTCCAGCCCTCGCTCTGTTTAGACATTTTGAGCCATCGAAGCACATGACCTAGTGAGGGTCAGGTGTTACTGCTTCCTTTGGTGCTTCGTTTGTGGGAGGCTTGGAGCTTGCCATTCTGCCACGAAATCTGCCAATACTTGCAATTTGATGGCCTTTCAGCTGGTGAGTGTGATGGAAAATGGGGCCAGTTCGGTGGCCCATTTGGCAATCCTTCCAGTGGCTTCTTTGTTGCCGAATACTTTGCTAAGGGGGAAGGTGGATGGAATTGTGATGGGGTGGCCCATGAAGTAGTGACGGAGTTTTCTGGATGCCATGAGGAGGAGTGTAGGCGATCTTCTCAATTTGGGTATATCTCACTTTTGCTCCAGCTAGGGCTTCACTCACATAATAGATAGGGCGATTTATGCCATCCTCTTCCTTTATCAAAGCCGCGCTTACTGCCGTTGGCGTGGTAGCGAGATAAAGCAGTAAAGGCTCCCCAGATTTTGGGCTTGTGAGTAGAGGAGGGCTAGATAGGTATGCCTTGAGTTCATCGAAAGCAGCTTGTGCCTCGGTGGTCCATTCGAAGCCATTTCGGCTACGAAGAGCTTTGAAGAAGTGAAACCCTTTTTCTACCGAGCGAGAAAGGAATCTTACGAGCGCAGCCATCCTTCCGGCAAAGCGCTGCACATCTTTGACGGAACGCAGGGCTTCCATGTCGAGGATGGCATGTATCTTCTCGGGGTTGGCCTCGATGCCTCGCTGGGAGAACAAGAAACCCAAGAGTTCCCCCCCCCAGACCCCGAAAGCACACTTTTCTGGGTTAAGTTTTACCCCGTGCTTCCAAAGATTCAAAAACGTTTCTTGAAGATCTTCAGGGTGTGTGTGTGCAAGATGGCTTTTGATGATGGCATCATCTACGTATACTTTAGCGTTCCTCCCAAGTTGGTTTTTGAGGATGAGGCTCATGAGATGCTGAAAGGTTGCCCCGGGATTTCTTAAACCAAAAGGCATGCACAGGTAGCAGAAAGTGCTGACAGGCGTGATGAAGCTTGTTTTTTCTTTATCCTCCTTAGCGATGTGGACTTGATGATACCCAGAGTAGGCATCGAGGAAACTCAACATCTCGCACCCTACAGTGGAGTCGACCAGCTGGTCAATGCGAGAGAGCTGGTAGTCGTATTTTGGGCATGCTTCGTTAAGGTCGGTGAAGTCGATGCACATGTGCCACTTCCTGTTAGCCTTTTTGACCAATACCAGGTTTGCTAGCCACTCAGGGTGCCATATTTCGCAGATGAGACCGGCCTTGGTGAGTTTTTCGACCTCTTCTTTAATGGCATCACTTCTCTCTAGGGATAACTTTCGGAGTTTCTGCTTCACGGGGGCACGGTCAGGCTTGACGGCGAGGTGGTGTTGCATAACCTCACGTGGGATGCGTTCCATTTTGGCAGGTGACCAAGCAAAGAGGTTAGAATTCTTTTTTAGGAGGGTACTAAGGTTTGCCCAAAGTTTCACCGGGAGGTCTGCCCCTATTTTCACCACTCGTGCATCTTCGTTCCCGAAGAGGTGGACTTCTTTCAATTCTCCTTCGGGGCATGGCTTTGGTGTAAATTTCTCGTGCGGAGGCAAGACCGGGTTCTTAGTTTCCGAAAGGAGGTTCGCGCTTCTGGCAGTTAGTTCTTTGGACGCGTGCTTCAACTCGTGGAGGTGGAGTACATTGCGGTCCAGAGTTTGTTCTCCGTGCACAGTGATGGGCCCCTACGGGCCGAGAATTTTGAGGCATAAGAAGTTATGGCGTACGGGTGCACAGAAATGGTTGAGGGTGACCCTCCCCATTATAGCATTGAAAGATGACTCCGTGTCTACCACGTCGAAACGCACCATCTTCGTCTGATGGTTTTCCATAGTTCCGAAGGTCATGAGAAGTTCAATTTGACTGAGCGGTGGTATGGTTTTCCTGGGTACAGAACCGGTAAGGGGGTAAAGCGATGGTTCCAGCGTTCCATCCTTGTAGCCCCCTTGTGGTTCCATCAGGTTCTTGAGACTGTGGAGGTACAGGATATTAGCCGAGCTTCCGCCATCCACGAGGATCTTGGTGAGCTTACAGTTAGCCACCGTGGCGGTCACGAAGAGGGCATCATCATGGGGGAAATGTATTCCCTTTGCGTCTTCCCCCGTGAAGGTTAGTGGCATGCTTGCCCACCTTAGAGGTGGGGTCGGAGCTAGAGCTCCTACGATGTTCACTTCCCTTGCGTATCCTTTACGTTGTCTCTTGGAGCTTCTTCCAGAGGCCGAGCCTCCCAAGATGACTCCGACAAGGTGGTTTGGCTGTTGGAAAGAGAGTTCCTTACCCTCCACTACTGGTTCATTTGTGAATACTCGTGCCGGGGCGATTGCTGTTGGGGGAGGAGCCCCTGGTGCTTCAGATGGCTTTGGGAAACGCGGGGCTTGCCTTGCATTTCCCCCTTCTCGAGCACGGCATTCGCTAGTCCAATGACCGTTGCTTTTGTGAAAAGTGTACCATCTCTCTTCGGGTCTTTTGGGCCCATGATTCTGAGGTGGTGTGCCTCTGTCTATACTAGAGTTGTTTTGGTGGGGCCGGCCATCGATAGCCATGACTTTTCGCTCTCGAGAATATGGGTGGTTCTTGCTTCTAGAATTACGTTTGGAGGAGTCTCTTCTTTTTCCACCTGTGGGAGCATCATACGAGGATGGCCTGCATTTAGTGCTGTCACCATCCTCTCCTAACATATACTCTTCCATCTTGCAATATAACTCCTCGGTGGTCCTCGGCGGGTTTTGATTGAGGGCTCGGTTGACTTCCCCAAGAAGCAACCCTTGCATGCAAGCATCTATTACTGTCATGCTTGGGGTATTGCCGATTTGACTGCAGACTTTGGAGAAGTGTTTGAAGAAACTCTGTAAGGACTCTCCTTCTCTTTGTTTGAGGGCGAAGACTCCATTTGATAACAAAGGTTGCGTGAAGTTTCCTTGAAAATTTGTGACGAAGACTTCTTAGAGGCGCTCCCATGATTTGATGGAGTTTCTCCTCTGGTTGAAGAACCATGTTTGCGCCCTTCCGGTTAGTGCTAGAGGAAAAAGTTTGCACATTTCGGTGGGCCCCCCTCTGGCAGCACGACTGGCGGTGGAATACACTTCCAGAAATTGCAGGGGATTGGAATCCCTGCTATATTGCTTCAGCATCGGGGGTTTGAATTTGTGGGGGAAGACGGCTTCTTGGATCTCCCTTGACAGAGGGTTGCAAGTCTACCTACGGCCCCTATCCCCCCGGTGCCGATTCTGTTCACTTTGTGTGTCACTTCCTTCCTCAGAGGATGAGTAAGGCGAGCGGTGTCAGGACCCTCTTGATGAGTAGGAGTGATCGCGTCGATGTTTCCCAGAAGTCATGGCTGTTCCAGATTCTGCCACCTGGTCCTCTTGATAAGCGCGCGTGTTACGGCTAGGCACTTGGCTTCCTTGTTGGCCATGTCGATCCTGACGGGGGTCGGTGATGCTCTGCCCACGACCTTCGTCGTGACTCTCTTGGAGGGCGCTCTGACTTGGGCGGTCTTGGAGGCCTTGCGACGCAACTTCCGGCCGATGGACCTCTTGTTTCGGCGCTTCGGGGAGTGGTGGCCTCATTGCTGGCGGTACCATGCCCTAGGGGGTGTCGGTGTAGGTGGGTTCCTAGAATGGGTTGAACTAAGGCGCTCTGCCCATGATGACCGCGTGTGCTATAGGTGGTAAGTGTGGGAAGTAAGCTGCATTGAGTATCGGCGCTCTTCCGTGCACGAGTTCAGATTCTCGTGATGCCGCCTGATCCGTCCTGATGAGATTGGACGGAGGCGTTTGGGATTGCGGAGCCAGCGGGATCACGACTTAGACTTTGGAAACGTGGTGCGGCAGAAGTCTCTGCGGCGTTTGATTGAGGGACCTCGAGGAAAGCCTGAAGTGCGCCAAAGTCTGGGTGTTCTACGCTTGCAAGCGTTCTTAATCTGGTGATGAGCTCATCGGGTTTTCTTGGGATGTCGTCGAGAATCCTCGGAGTGTCAACACAGGGTCCGAGAGGAAGTTCCTCGAGGAGTTCTTCACCTTCCGGCATGACGGGTAGCGCGGCGGCAGGAGGGTCGGTTTGAATGATTCCTTCCACATCCTCGATGCATCCGGCATCGAAGTGGTCATCCTCTGTCGCTTCTGAGGTGCCGCTTTTTTTCTTAGACCCTCGAGTCATTGCGCCTTTGCTTCGGGCGAGTGATGCCTCGGCTTCGGCGGAAGTTTGCTTAGGTGGGGGCCATAGCTTTTCACGTTGGCTAGGGTCCCCACGAACGGCACCATTGTTGTCATTATGAAAACAACACAGAAGAGGGGGTGTCGAAAGATTGGCACTTAGAGAGTAGTGGAGATGGGCTGCGTACGACAACCTTATGGGAAGGTCACCGTACGCTCGACAAATTGTGACACTTCGATATTTTTTGAATGGGTTCGGCCGTCTCGAGAAGTCCGGCCTACTCCTATGTCAAGGGAGGCGCCACGTGCGAGACTAGGCTAGCGATTCGGGCCATTCGAGACTTCCCGAAGTCGCTCCTAGAGCTCCCCATGCGAGACTTGGAGCTCTAGGCCTCCCCCTTGAGATTTCTCATTTATGGGGTTGAAATTTACATTCCCCCATGGGGGTTTATATAGGCAAGGGGTCCATGACAAATGACCATGGCTACCCTTGAGGGGAGAGAGGGTAGTCTTCGAAAATTGGCTTGTGAGTCCATGGTAGACTAGGAAAGAAGTGGTGGCTTATGGTCCGCGGTGGACCATCCCTCTCATGTACCTTCCATTCAACCTGCTTTGACTTGGTTGACTCATTGAATTGGTCTCATGCCACGCGGATGCCATGTAGGACGACGTGGGCCGGCCCAGATAGGGATATTTAACATCCCAACAATGATTGTCTATATCAGTTCATTGAACTAAAGGAATAGATGCTCATTTGATCTTTGCTTATTCCTGTTTTCGATATGTGCACTCTACATTTCCATATCAGTTTAAAGAACTGAAAGAACAGAATACTACACTTGGTTCTAATTGACATTCTAAGGTGCTATGATATGCTATTATTTGTTAAAGAATTTTGGCTACCTCTGCATGATTTAATGGTGATGTGCTTGTGCATTTCTGATTCCACCATGCTATGTTAAAGATGCTTTGGCCATCCCAATGGGCTCTACATGCCCTTATATCAGTTTATTTTACTGAAGAACATATATTCACTTGATCTTTGTTAGACAATGCAAATTCTCATATACGTATGTATATATATGTAGGTTGCCTCATATCTAGTCTCTATTCAAAGATGCTTTTAATGTGAGAATAGTTTCAAAGAGAGGTAAAGAACTGAGAAGAATAGGTGCTTTACTTGTTACTTAGTTAGCTAGTGATGATGCATAACATATGAAGCATTTTATTAAAATTTGATAAGAACAGAGACTACACTATGCCGCCTAAAACCCTATGATGAGGCAAATCTGTGGGCTCCCTTATGATATCAAATTCCCATCAATGTGCATAGGTAATCTATGATGCCTTGGAATGGGATTTTACCTTATTTCGATTTGGGCAAAAATAGGTTGGTTCCTAAGCTTGCTGATAGCTTGCTCTCCTCTCCTCGACTCATCCTCTTGATCTTGATGGCCTGCTGATCCACTAGCTCTTGATCTGACTTGCTAGACTTGGTGATGGTCTTCTTCCCTCGTGCTCCTGCTAGCTCCTTCGTCTGAGCTCCTTCTTCTTCCTCTCCTAAAGCTTGGCTTCTAAGACTTGTTCTTGTGGGGCTGGTTCGTGCTCTTCTAGACAATGGCCATGTCTTTTATTGCTATGCTATGGCTTCTCTGCAGCGGTGATTGTGGAGTGGAAATGGTGGTCTTGATAACTATGGATGGACTACTAGGTTATATTATTTCTGCTACTAAGAGCTTTACGTGGCCTTCTCTCCCTTTTGTGGCAGTAGCCACCTCCTACTTGCTCACCACCAGGCAACTACTTACCTTTGGCTTCCATGTTAAGATATTGACTCTAGTCAATTTTTCTTTTGTGGTATTGAGATAAACACTTTAGTGGATAAGTTGCCTTACGAGTCAAGAAAATTTCACCTTGGTCAATGTGCTGGCTACTTGGATAACAATCATTGATGACGCCTATCTGATCTTCTGTTTTCCTTTTTCAAAACAAAATTTTCTTTTTCAAACAAAAGAACTCATGGAGAACTAGAGAACAATGTTCCGCCAAAGACCGAGCAACTACGTACTCGACCAGTGACACGGTACTTGCACCGTATGCACCCAAAATCGAGTAGTCCGATAATGCGCCATACGATTACTAGAGCCATATGCCTTCACCGTTAGTCAAGCCGGCCAGAAGCAGGCATTATTCAATAAACCACATGCAATTCTAAAGTCTGGTGAAGACCTAGCGTACTTCTCACGTTCGATCAACACAACGACTTCGGAGGAGCCCGGCAATGGTACCCTCACTCTAACCCAGTCCGGAGACTGGTGAGTCACCCGAAGGCCCGGTACCATTACCCACACCCTGCCCAGCCGGCCAACGCATCTCAGCTGGCGGGTCACTCAACCGGACATCGTCCCGCCAACCGAACTGGGAGAACCACACTAATTCTTCATGACTAACCCATACGCTTCAATTCATACACGCACGGTGTATGGGCAGCCACAATAACAACTCCATATCACAACAAAACTCTACTAGAGAAGGGTTAGGGATAATAAACACCTCCCAAACCTGGGATAAGTACAAATTCTTCATACATAGTGACCTGGAAGTCATTTGCATTAAACACAACATTAAAAGCAGCAGCGGAAGATAAACAGAAACACTGAGATGGCAGCCCTAGCCATCTCCAAAAGCTCTACCTAAATATCCTCTTGACCAAGCTGGGCTATCCTTGCAACTCAAACATCCAAATCGAAGTAACCAGAATCATAGTAAGCTACGATGCGAGAACAACCTGCAGGAATAGAATTCCCGAGTGAGTACTTTCATACTTGCAAGCTGCTAATATGCTCATTCTAGGTTAATCTTAAACATAGCATGGCAATTGAACTGATAATGTGAATAATTCAACATAACGTGGAAAATAAGCTACACAAGCTATCAATTTCAGCCTACCACATCATGTTTCAGCAATTCAAGTTAACCACTTGATAAATCACACGATCAACCATTCCAGTTCAGATCTGAATAAGTATGAAGAACAATCATACTCATCCACAAATTATCACATTTAAGTCATTCAGGTAAATTTCTGGAGTTGGGTTAAACCACCCAAACTTCCATGTCACAAAATCACCCAATTTCAGATTTACAGGCATGGAGACAACCATTGCAATCAAATCATATTATTCTCCCTAAGCCACATAACCTAAGGAGATGCCGAATGGGTTAAACCACCCGATTTGGCTAATGTATAGTGAGGGAGGGTTAACCACCTTAGCCTCACGCAAACAAGTGTTCCAATGGGTGTTGGTTCATAGTAGGGCCCACTATGACCATCCAACTCCACTCGCTAACACTTATCGCCGTGAGTGAAGAGTAAGCCCTATGACACCGGTATCAGCTAGGTTGACCGCCTGCCGATCCATCAGTAGGTGACAGTACCCCAGCTTTCACATCTCACATTAGGGGGTTCAAGTGTTAATTCCATCGTTTTAATGGACACATCCATTGACCACAACACAACAAACCCTGCTCATGCTAGTGGTTCACACATCACAATCATCATTCAATCAACCAAGCATAGTAAAAGAATAACCGGAATATTATCAACAAGCGAGCAAGCTTGCCTGGCTGTTCATGATCGTGAGCTGGTTGGGAATTAACTCCAAGATTATCCTTGTTGTCCGACTCTATTGATATAATATAGAAAGGCCGGAAAAACGACAAAAATGCATAATTCAAAACCAGCAAGAAATAACAGAATGAAATGTATGAAATGCATCCTAAGGTGCAGGAAATCCCACTACGAAGCTAATGTAATTAGAATCGTTCAATTTGAATTGCTAGAACTTGAGATATGAATTATTGAAGAGTATGTGTTATCATTAGGTTTATTTGGCACATTATCTGTTTAAATGTTGCATAACAGGGATGTATATAAAAGTAATGCCATGCTGGAATAAAGGTGAAGTTAAATCCTGATATGAGGTGGGTTCCAATTGGAGCTAGTATGAAGTTTTAATATTCATGTTTGAACGTGTGGCTAAAAAGGGAACGTTTTAATTGCAGAAAGTTTAATAAATGGTAGCATGAGTAAGACCTACATCGTCAAATCTGTTGCTTCAACAAATGATCTTACAAAAGGGATTTTCCTTGTTGGGAGGTCATATGAGTTTTCTATAAGCTTCTAAAGGTTAACTACTTTTTATCTAGCAAGGTAACCTTATGTCAAAGATTGTTATTCCTAATTAGACTAGTCGATGAGGATGGCATGTGGGTTTAGACCAATGTATCCTTAGAGTGAAAATTTATTATATCGGTGCACTAATTAAGTTCACTCAGAAGTATCCCTATCAGCATTAGTTAGTAACTGGTCACTGAAGTAGTCAAAAATTAATTACTGGATATTAGCTTGTTTTAGCGAGAACTAATTGTAGACACCAAAACCATGTATGAATGGTGCTAGGTGGTGGTTAAACAGGTTTTATCCGAAGTATAGTTGTAGTGATTCTGCTAGTTCTTAACCCATCAGCTAAACAATAGTTAATCTTACATGGTTTTGTTCACTAATACGTGTGCATCCAACATCCAATCATTAAGTATTCATCTGACGCTCATTAATGCCTAGGGCATTATTTAGGTCTTAACAGAACTCATGTAACCAGAGTAACTAAGTACATTAGTTTTAGCTAACTATTATGAACACAATTAATTAGTTAACCCATATATATATACCGTGCATGCGAAGTATGATACCTACAGCTGACTGGCTTACTCAGGCATGGATTTATAGTAACCCATCACAACTTACTTAACTGGATCCTGGTGTGATAAGGACATTGTGTATACACCATCTCAGAGTTCAACATTTTGCCCATTGCATGAGTCGACATGGCAGGTAATAGATATGTAGATTGTTAATCATGTCTTCATCCAGTTGATTGCTATAGTTAAGAGACTCGCCTGGGTTTACATGGTCATCACTGTTGTTGGATCAGTGGCTTCCCGACAGAGGGGGGTGAATATCGGATTCAAATTTCTTTCACAAACTCTTCACATATATAGTCATATAGAAGACTAGTATGATCAGAGACAAAATGCAGTGGAAAAACCTCCAAAACTCCTTGGTGACGTGGAGCTCATCGATAGCTTCGAAACAAGTCCAAGATCACTGAATTCCGAGTTCGTATGCAAAAGTTATGACCAAAACAGTGCTCGTGGTGCAGCCTGATTTTGGCTACCCGGAAATTCCGGACAAGATGCCCCGGATACTCCAGGGTAGCCCGGAGATTCCGAGGTAAATGGTCCGCATACTCCGGGGTACGTCCCGAGAGCACTGAAACTTGCCGGGTAGGCCGGAGACATCGGGTAAAGAGTCCAGATACTTCGGGTGTAGTCCAGAGCGCAGAAAACCCTGATTTTCAATGGAACTTTTGCTACAATTTAAAATCCGTCCAACCAAAAGAAGTGAAACTTTGCAGATGAGTTTAGGGATGTCTTGTGACTATGAATCACGTGTTGCTCATCATAGAAATGTCTCAAGGCACGACCTTTTCCAAGTTCTTTCTAAACACCTCAAAAATTGGACGAAAAGAAAATCTTCGATTTCTTGTTGCTCGTGAGGATTCTTGATGTGAAATCAATAGGACAATCTTTCACATGTCACAGCAACCTAATCCACCCCTCCAATCACAAAATCAAAACATCTTCACGACTCAATCGCAAAATCCCATTTCTTGCCTTTTTGTTCAAGAAAACTCAAAATCAAGAAGGAAAAGGGTTGATCTTTGGATATGCTTGGATGGGATCAGTCTAGAGATGATCTCCCCATCACTTACTTGCCATACCACGAATCAAACCACAAAGAAGGCAAGAAAATAAAAATAAAAAAGAGTCATGGAGTAGATAGCTCAAGAACGCATAGGGATTGAAGAAATCTTTTTGTATTGAATTTTCGTGGGTTTTCTTGGTATTTACAAGCATCTCATCTAGGCAAAGCACTTCTCAAAGTGCAGCTCTCAAAAGCTAATCAAAAGGGTTGAGGGATAAGCAACTCTTACCCCTCCTTTTAAGTGGTGGAGACATACCTCCCACCACTTGGGCCTTAAGCCCACTTAGATGGTATGAGCACTTAGCACGCATCACAAAGCGTCTAAGTGACTCATCCACCATCCATCTTTCCTTCTACCCTAAGCAACTAACCCTAAACCGCTTCTCGGCCGCCGCCGCAGTTTCTTGGTTATGCTTCGGTAGATTCCGCGTTTTTACCAAAACGCCCTCGCACTGATTTGGTCCTCACGTCTCGTTTTCACCCACTTTCTTGTCCTCCGCGTACATGCTTTTAAGCCGTACGATGTCATCGCCACCTCCTTGACCGCATCTCAGCCCTCCAAGCCTCATGCCAGTCCATATGGCCGAACCATCGCCGCACCCAACTCGCACCTACACACAATAGACCAAGCAAAGCGTTACGAGCACAAGTTTTCCACTTGACCCAAGTCAGCCGAGAAAAATCCTTCATCCACTCAATTTTTCCTTGAGACAAATTGAGAAACTCAAACAATCAAACACATTGCAAATAATTCAAACCACGAATTCATGCAACCAATCATTCAACTCCTCACAAGATGGCAAAATATTCATCACAACTATTGTCAAAGTTAACACATGACTCACAACTGTCATCCCTTATTTTTATTTACCAATAGTGTATGAATGATACTACTTAGCTAATCATCCGGGTACTGGATAGTTCATTTAGTGGTTGATAAATAACATTAGTTAACTAGCTGTTGGCCCAGTAGCTACTAACCGTTGGGGTTACCAGTTGTTTACGAACACCTCAATCAAGAATACCTATACTCAAGCTAACAATGTGGGCATTGGTTTATGCAATGTATATCGATTACAACAAACTGATTTTTTTTACACAGCAACCCAACTACTAAATCTGCCAGTAACCAATCATCAGGGAACTTAGTTGTTTTTAACCGAAGTATGCAACTATCTGGACAATATTTTTTTCTTTATGAAGTGATTAATTAGTGAACAAGTGTTAGTTTATCAGCGATGCTATCTATTAAAACAAGCTGCACCAGTCGGCCATACATCTAAATGATACCTCAATTAAGCCGATTAGTTGTATGGAGTGTGCTTTAGACATCAATTTTCCAAACGCTTAGTAGTAATCAATTGATTACTAAAGATTAACCGTCACTTAACCAATCCTAATTAGAAATCAATGGCCTCGGTCGGTTGAGCAGGAGCTCACCCTGACTTGACGAGGATGGGAACGGTGGAGGTCAGCTCGGGTTGGGGAAGAAATTCGGCGAAGTGGCGATTGCTCCGGGGTGGGTTGGCGGCGTTCGGTGCGGAGGTCGATGACGGGGAGGAGCTTGTGAACGCGTCGGCGAAGACGCTGGCAGCGGAGTCGAGCTGCGGCGTGGGAGGTGGCATCGGCGAGGGAGACCCGTGCGGGGGCGACTAGCGTCGTAGCTGCCGTGGGTTGGTGTATACGGCGGCCTAAATCCGGGAGCTCGGTGGCGAGGTGGGCAGCAGGTGAACTACGGCGGCTTGCGGAACGTCGGTTCGGCCCGAGGGGCTGGTGGCTCGGACACGAGGGCGGGGCTGCTCCGACGGGGCGGCAAGGGGAGTGGCCCGTTGGGGGCGACGCTTGGTTGGGAAGAGCTTCTGCGGCAACGAGGGCGAGCTCGGTGGCAGTTGTTTGGGGGAGCTCTCGCGGGCGTCCGGTGGAAGAGCCGATTGCCGAGGTCGACGTCGTGTTGGTTGTGGGGCTTCGAGGACGAGCTGCGGAGCGGCGGCACCAGCCCTTGGGGGCGCGTGGTTTGCCGGCGTCGGAGGGGTTGGCGGTGTGGCAGCGGTGGCCTGGATGGCTGAGCTTCAGAGGCAGGGGCGACGACTATGGAGGGGCGGCGCCATGGTCACTCGCGACATTGGTGGGGGTGGACGAGCGGCGGGAGTAAAGTGGGGCGTTGCGGGGCAAAGGAAGGACGATGCGGGGAGTCGGGCGGCGCTTGGGGATCCGGCCGGCAGCAATCCCGGCAAGGGTGGCAGCGAAGCAACCAAGGCGGACGGTGTGGTTACTTAGGGGCTCGGTGAGGCAAACGGCGTAGCCAGGGAAGAAATGGGGAAGGGAAGTGAGGCTCGGCCTTGGAGAACTTGGTGGAGGGAGGAGAAGTGGAGTGCGCAGCGGCTCTTGGAGAAATCGGCAGGGGAGAAAGGGAAGGGGAGAAAGGGAAAAGGAGAGAGGAGAGAGACCTGGCTTTGGAGAGGTTGATTTGGGGAGAAGGAAAAAAATGGGGAACGAGACGCGTGGCCTCAGGCATGGCATTTGAATTCTGAGTTGCGGGACCCAGTGGACAGGTAAGACATTTCTTCTTTTGTTTTGTTTTGTTTTATTTTCTGTTTTCATTTCCATTTAGCACAACATGGGATAAAGGGATTCAATTTTCTGCCTTTAAGAATCCATAAAATTTTCAGGAAAATCATTAGGGCTTCAGGGTTGCTCACAATTTTTCTTGACTTGAAATAACCTAGGTTCGGTTATTATTCAATCATGATTGCAGAGTGCCTCAAGGCAAGGATTAAACCGTAAGTACTTAAATAGCTTTTCAAATGTATATAGAACTTAAGAAAATTATTAGGGTTATGTTTTGGTGAAGTTGGTACGCTAGTTGAGTTGAGGTTGTTTTACGCCGTGTTTTCCTGAGGTTTCTGAGTTAGCCAATTTAAATAGCCTAGATGCAGGTATGTGATGAGGAGAAATCCTTGTATACATGATGATCCTCACTGATCTTGTGTTTTGGGAATATGGTCACTACAACAATATAGTAGATTTGTCCAATAAGGGTCTTAGCCAAGTGGCCCTTGGACGTTTTTGAAAAACAAAACGTTTTCAAAAACTATTTATGAAACTAAAAATTATTTAGGTCCACGTTGGTATTCTTTTGCCTCCGAAGCTAACCCTGCAGGTTTAGGCGAATATGTGCCGGTGACCACATATATTTTCAAACAATGTTTTCAAAAATTCTTTGCCTCCTACAGCAATTGCGAGGTCCTAACGGTCTCGAGTTCACATTCACATACTCGGTGGCCTTGGACATCGCAAATATTTCTGGAGCTACCTCCCCCCAATGTCTGGTGTTCTTCTACGGCTCGACACTCGACATTGAAGATTAGGTTTAGTTATTTGATGTATAGATAGAATGAAGTTATTCATATAATTTTCTTTCTTCTTCATTTATTCTTGTAACAATAATGAAATTTTCATTTATGATTATTCCTTTTCCTTTATACTTGTATTCTTACATTGTACATTTGTACTTCTATTATTCAATGAATAAAGTTTTAACTTCACATATGTATGGACACGTGTGAGATAAATGCGATGTATGTCATGTATGTTGAATGCATAAACATTTTTCTCCTTCCTACTCTCGTCGACTACACGACTCGATCGGAATCGCTCAACTCAGCAGCGTGAGTTGAGTCCCCTTCCGTCTCATGTTTCCTGTGATTAGACTTAAAAACTAGGTTTCTCATAATGTGTACCTTGGAGAAGGACTATAGGTCAATAAGGAAACCACTAGTGGGTATCTGGAACTCCTTAAACTAGGTAGTCAATCCCGATGTTTAAGGATGTTAGAGTCCTACTTGGAGATGAGTCTGTATCTCCCACGATACGGTATACCCTCTATAAAAGGACCCCGATGTCCTTCGGAGTAGATAACTTGGATAGGTTCTACAAGCCAGATAAGCTCAATAGATCTAGCTTTGAATTACTCAAGCCTATACAGATTGATCAACTTTTGAGCAAGAAGAAGGGAACATCAGCCTCGACAACCACCTCCGACTAGTTGTAGATCCCCCTTCGTACTTTATCTCGTGATCAATATAAACCAACAGGACGTAGGGTTGTTATCTTGAGGGAGGCTCGAACCTATATAAATCTTCTCGTCAGTGGCCCGATTTGTGGTTAGCTTCTGGATACGATCCCCTTCTCTCTCTTCTCCTCGTATTACATAAGATCGGCGGTTTACCGATCGTCGACAACTACCCTCTTAGAAGACTTAACTTCATGTGGTTTATAGCACAAGGTTATACCTTGTTTGTTGGGAGGATGAGCTAAAGGATGTAGGTGTATGAATGGCTTGGTGGGTATTTGATCTAGCTTCACTTAACTTGTTGGTGACCTTCTCCCTCTTGTTTTGGCTAACTTCCTCCACCTGATCCTTCTCTCCTTCTGTTCTTGATGTTGATCTTTGGCAGCCTCCTGGAGCTTGGCTGCTATGTGATTTGGTGGTCTCTTGTTCTTGGTACCTTCTATGGTGGCTGTGATTCCTAAGGTTGGTCTTGCGAAAGATGGTGGTGAGACAGTAGTTGCTACTATTGCTAATTGCTATATTCCCTGATTCGTACCGAGCCTTATATATGTAGCTCTTTTCTTTCGATGGTGAACTTTTGCCACCTCCTACTGTCTTACCATGCAGCTATATTAATCTTTTACTGGATAGCTACTGTTGTCCTTACTTGATCCTTTCAATGCCTTCTAAGCTAAGAATTTGACCCTGGTCAACATATGTGGGTCCTGGATGAAATCTACGATGGACTATTGCCTTATTTGATCTTTTGTTTTAAACAAAATTCCTTTTCTAAAACAAAAAGAAAACTTATGGAGGCAAAGTAGTATAGGTAAAATAAAATTATTTTATTTACTTCTCACCTCTCTTTTCCAAATACATATATACATATATAGATTGGTCTAATAAGGGTTTTAGCCATGTGGCCCTTGGACGTTTTCGAAAACAAAAATATTTTCTAAGTCTATTTTTGAAAGAAAAAATTATCTAGGTTTCGCCTTGGTATTCTTTTGCCCTCGTAATTAATTTTTGCGGGTTTAGGCGAAAATGTGCCGGTGAAACCGTACAAGACATTGTTTTCAAAACCTTTTTGCCTCCTACAACAATTTGTGAGATCCTAACGGTCTCGAGTGCATATACTCGACGACCTCGGATACCACAAATATTTTCGAAGGCTGCCTCTCCTGACACTCGGTGTTCTTCTACAACTTGACGCGTGGAGCTTAGGTCTAGACATTAATGTCTAGGTACAAATTTCACTCATGTAATCTTCTTTATTTATTCTTGTACATCAAACATTTGTAGTTGTGATACTTGTAATCAAATATTATACATTTGTAATTGTAACATCCCCATTCTAGGTTCCTTTTTGATTGTGCATATCATGGCATGACATGGCATTGCATTATTTAAATCAAGGTTTGAGCTAGGGTTTTAAAACTTAAAGAGAGGTTGCAAACCTATTTAAAATTTTGTAAAACCAATTTCAAAAGGAACCGAAAGAAGTCAAAAGAGAAAAATATATATTCTGGAATTTGAATTTGAAGTGAAGAAAGAGCTGTGAATCAGTTTAAAAATTGCAAAGTATTTTGAACTTAAAAATCAAAAGAGAATGAAAAGAAAAAAAATTCTAAAACCCTAAAACCTAACCTAACTTCTCTCCCCCCCCGGATGGGCCCCTTCTTCTGGCCCATCCCGCTTCCCCGCCTGGGCCCTCCTTTCGGCCCACCTCTCCCGCGCAGGCCACCTGGCCTGCCCCGGCGCCCCCCCCTTCCCCCTCCTCTCACCTTCCTCACCCGGCGCCACCTCCTCTCCTCCATGGCCGCCGCGTGGCGCCTCCTCTCTGCCGCCCGCGCCACCTCGCTCGCCTCTCGCCCGAGCCCCTTAAAACCCCCCTCCCTCGACAGCCGCGCCCCCTCCCTCTCTCTGCTCCCCTCGGCACCCCCGCCCCCGTGCGCCATCTCCACCCGCCGCCGGCCTCCCTCCCCTCCGCCGCTCCTCCCGGTTCCCCGCTGAGCCCCCTCCCGCCGTCGCCGTCCGCCCCACCACCGCGCCGCTCCAAGCTCGAGCCCGAGCTCCTCCCGCCCGAGCATTCGCCGAGCTCCCCCGCGACCTCGTCGCCGCTCCCCCTCGGTTCCTCCCCGCCACTGGTCGACGCCGCCTCCACCGAGCCTCACCCGGCCGCCGTGCTCTCCTCCGACGAGCTCGTCGCCGTGCCCCACCAACCGACCACCTCGGCCCCGATGACCTCGCCCCGAGCGCCGCTCCTCCGCCTCCAACCCCGAGCCACCCCGCCTCATCCCCGCCCCGTCGCCGGCCGACCTCCCGCCGCCCCTCGGTGAGCTCGCCGCCCTGGCCCCGCCGCCGTCGCCCTTGCCTCGCTCCTCCTCGCCGCCGGCAGCAAAGCCACCCCGGGCAGCCGAGCCCCATGCAGTGGCCGGTTCCGACCGGGCGTGGTGAGGCCTTAATGGCCGTGTAATTAGGTCGTTAGGGCAAACTAACTGCCTAATTAATGGCTAAGTAGGTTTAATGCTGATGATTAGTATTTATTAGCCGGTGTATTAATGCTGCTGATTGTTGTTAAATTCTGTTAAGGCATAGTTAATGGAACGATTAATGCTAGGAAGATTTAATAATCCCTGATTAATACAGTTAATTAATGTTCAGACACACTTATTGCTAATGATCGCAATTTATTGCTAATTAGGCACCTTAATGACTCAAATTAATGGTGCATCAGTGTATTAAATGAACTCTGTTGATTGTATGTGTGTATGCCAGCCGGGTCCCACGCGTCAGAAAATAGAAAAAGAATTAAAGGAAAAGAAAAAGAATATGACCTGTGGGCCCCCTTGTCATAGGCTCAGTTAATTTTGACTCAGGTTGACCTAGGGGCCCACTTGTCATTCTCTGTAGCTAGAGTTATATTGAGTAATAAATGTATTTCCTTTTACTTTGCTGAGAAAAATACAACAAAAAGGATTTAACTGAATTAAACCTTCAAAAATTCATAGAAAATTCATCCTAATTCAGAAAAATGCAAATGATATATCAAAATGTTCAGAAAAAGGAAATCTACTCAATTACATCATATTCATCCATGTTTGCATGCTAGAAAAGATGAAAATGTCTAAAAACTTCAATTAGGGTTTCCCCGAACCCCCGGAGAAATTCGGATCGCGATAATTCGAGCGTCTGGACTCCGATTAACCTGATTCCAGTTGCGTTAGTTTGCATTTCGAATCCTCTAGCTCATGGAATACATTGCAGCTCATGCTGAAGTTCATCATCGTGGTGTTCACACTGCGCTTGTTTCTGTGTTTTTGTTCTTCTGATAGGACCGGAGGATCACGACGAGTATAACTTTGAGCAGGAACAGGATCTAGTCGTTGAACCGCAAGGCAAGCAGCCCCCTTTGACCATCTTGAGGATAACCCATTATTTGCAACTTAATATTAATTGCTTTTAAAATCGTATTGCATGCGTTCCACTGATATTTTATGCTAAGTGTGAACCCTAGCCTTTGCATGAAAACTTACTTTGTCGCTCAATCAACACCACCGACCCTCCCAACCGATTTAGAGTGAATTACTTGTGTTGTAATATTGCTATTATAGCTCATGATTCTTAGACCTGCTTAGCCGGATTCAAGTCGTAATTCCTGGGATGGCAGACAAAACACAATACTCTGGATGGGTTAGCGGTTAGGTGGTTGTTCACTGGGTGGTGGTTAATAAACTTGACTAATCTCAAATCGGGCATCGACGAGAGGCCATGCTGGGAGCATGGTGGGTTGTCTCGTTAATCCCACAAGGACCGGTTCCCGGTGTCCTTTCGAACCAAGATTTACGTGCTTCTACGCGGGTGGTATAATGGGCCACCCATGACCGAATAATCTGTCTAGGCTTGGGATATGAGCTGCATAGTTTGCCGTTTTCGTGACTTGGGTGCGTGGAAAATAAGGAGGTGGTGTGATGCAACAATATAGGAGTGAGGGGTACACACGGTCCAGGACCGGGGATGTATCACCTGCCACAACTAGTGGGACCGCGTCGAAGTATCGGCCGAACTGTTGTTCGCGGACTAGCCTATTAGGGCGGCTCATACCTAGGTCAAAAACATTGTAAAGGTCGTGTTCAACCACCCTCTGCTAGCACACCTCGTGAAAGTGTGTATTCGGTAGCACTAAGAGTCGGTTGATACGCGTAGGTAAAGATGTACACCCCTGCAGGGTTTTAAACTATTTGAATAGCCGTGTCCGCGGTTATGGACAGCTTGGTAAGAATCCGCATCGAATTAGACAAGCATAACCTTAATCTAAAACTTGTCAACTTAAGGATGTGGTTTTAGCGATTACTTCCTCCCTGGTGGTCGAGGAAGAATCGAGGGTTTCGTGTGTTCGATGGTCTGCTTTAGGTTTTATTATGCAGTTTCAGCTCTTCTCCTTGCAAAGCATTCCAGTAGACGGATTTCAATCTACTTACAGGTATTGCGAAGAATAAATTAGCTTTCTGCAAAAATAGTCCACAGATAACCCTTTTTTTTTGATACCGATGCATCTATTATTAATTTCCCCTGTAAGTCTTGCGGAGTACATTTTGTACTCACCTTGCATTCGTTGATATTATTTCCGTGCAGAGGAAACCACTCCCGCAGCGGAGGGTTTCTACGTTGAGGTAGACGCCGACATCGACTAGTCGCTGGTGATCCCGGTCAGTGGTCCTGCCCTGGGTTCGGCAGCTTGGTTTGTTCTGCCGCCACTTTTGGCCCTACCCTTAGGCTTCTCAGCCAAACTTAAACTTCCGTTGTGTAAATAATTTTTGGTTGTGTATACGTTGTTAAGTTTCCGAACAACTAGTATTATTGCAGTTTCGGTCGTAGAGTCTCCATGATGATGCTGGTTTGTTCTTCCCCCTGTATCGTGTACAATGCGTGTATGTTTGAAGTGCATGATGCAGGTAGGATTTCAGAGTCTTTAACATAGAGTCATTAAGTTTAATTACTCCTGTGAAGCGACTCTCCACTGAGAGGTTGGGAACTATATCACCCTACTCCAGCCGCGCATTAGTTTGCCGGGACGAGGTCGGGGTTGATGTTCCGGCTCAGTGGGAAAGAGTGAGGAGACCATATCACCCTACTGCTCTGTGCATTGATTTGCCGGAGTAAGCTTTGGGGTTGAAGTCTCGGGCTATTCGAAGCCATATTACTCCACTCCTCTCGGATTTGACCCCCGTGAGTTGAGGTCGGGGTTGACGTTTCGACTTAGTGAGTGATTCCTCCTAAGACTCTCTGTTACGGAATCTGGGGTCCGACAGTAATGATATTCTTCCATTGAATAAAGTTCCAATTTCAACTGTATATGCATGTGTATGAAATACTTGCGACAAATGCCATGTATGAGATGAATGCATAATACAATGTCCCCCGCCATAGTCTAGTTGGCAACACGACTCGACAACGATCGACAACCTCAGCAACGTGAGTTGAGTCCACCTCCGTCCCACGTTCCCTTCAGACTAGACCTAAAAACTAGGATTCTCACAATTACCTAGATTTATTAAGGTAACAATATAGCGGATCAACGCATGAGCATGTTGTGACTATACTGTGATTCCCTGGAGATTTGCCTCGGTCACCCTACTTCACCTTATTGTCACTGGCTTCAGAGTTTATTCTTTGACGCCTTCCTATTGTCCACCTTTACCTTTGATCAGTCATCGGAGCATTGGGTACCCATTGAATCCTAGGCCAAGGCAAGACAAGACAAACAAGTTGCACATAGAGATAATAAAGATACATAGCATGGATCCAATCATGAATGTAGAATGGCCGCGATGCAAGGCCTTAACCTATAGCCTAAGGTGATTATTCATGCATACTTGCAAAAGCTATGAATGAAATAGTAGATTGGAAACACATAGATTGGAAGGAGTACTTTAAAAGGAATGTTTAAAACTATTTTACAATCTTGTTCTTGGCAATTGAAGTACGAGGAACACAAAGATCTAGAACTAATGGCTATGATGATGATGGAGATGGTGGTCTTGTGTTTGTGGCTCCGGCTCTCTCTTCTTCGGTGTCTCCTCCTCTTTATATAGATCAACAGGCTTCGGCTAGGGTTTGCAGAGCATCCGTCTCAAATTCCACGGGGTCGCCTTCTCAAAGATGATTTGGTTTCACTGTTGGAGAGAAAACGAAGAAGAACTAATCTATCAGCGGGAGCTTTTTACTTTATTCGCATCTCCTTATTTTTCCTAATTTCTTCCATCTTACTCCCCTTGTCACTCCACGCGCTCTAGTGTCATGACAACAATCACACATTTCGGTGTTATAGCAATAATCTGACTTTAACGACGACACATACTTGTCAAAGGTCGTGTGCGGGAGGCTCCGAGGGCTCTAATAACAATATTATGGAGTAGGATGAACTTGAAACAACATACAAACAAGAATAACGACAAGCGTGACTAGTGGAATGACACAATTATGGTGACAATGAGTTCTCGGACAATGAAACAACCACGATAAAGAGCATACATGTCGTCTTCGTACACAACAAATCATTCATAGTAGATACTTGCTATGAGATGGTCTCGCGAGAGATATCAATTATGGCATCAATGACAATAAGATGAACTCATTGGTGTCCATCTCGCTAAGCTCTGTCAGATAGTTTACAGGAAATAACAGGCCTAAAGTGGACTTGGGATTAGTGGCAAGCTTTTTTTTCTTGAGATAGAACACGAGCAATTCCACTACTTTGGCAAATCAATTAGATCATCGGTAATGGTTGCCGGTAACTTGATTTTGAAAAATAGTTGTCCACCCTATTATTAATTTCTCAATTGCATCTCTTAGCCTTTCTGTGTTAGCCTCAAGTTGAGGAAAGAAACGTACAACAAAAAGATTATAAACTTTGACCCAATATATATCCTCGTATTTTTTAATCTCTGTAATAACTAAAGAATTTGAAGCTTACTTAAAAATAAAATTTACGGACTGTCGTGATATTATTTTATTTTCTTTTAAATCAAATCTCCCTTCTCTCCATCCACCGTCAAAATCAGTCGCCTCCACGCCACGGTAGATTTCTCCTCTCCTGGGTGCTGGGTCCTTACGTACCCAGAGCTCCAACCCGACCCACTGCGACTCTAAAAATCTCCCCTATAGTATTACCACCGCCGTGCCCAAGATCTGCCGCCGTGCCGTACCTTAGCGTCACCGGCGACGCGTCAAACCCCCAATCCCTCCGCTTCTCACGCGCGTCGCCGCCATCGCAGTTCCTGTTCTACCTCATCGCGACATCGCGTCCTTGCTGTCTGCACCCCGTCCGCGATCTTGGACATTCATTTTTGAGGTATGAGCTTTTTGTCATCCAGTGATTAGTTCAACCCCACTGACCTCCACAAATTTTGGGTGAATCCACCCGTGTCAGGAGGTATGCCAGGGTATATGGTCTTGCCTTGTAAAAGGAGAGGTATAATGTCTCGCTTTTGCCATTTGAAAGGGAACTATGAATTTATTTCTGTCCTAGGTTAAGTGAATTTGAAGTGGATTCGTTGGCAGTCTTTTAATATTTTTGGATGGTAAAGACTAAAGAACCTAGGTTAGATTCGCAATATGCATTTGATTTCCCCCTTTTTTGATTTCATGTATACTGATTCATTTGATGAATCAAATCATACTTCTCGTAGCCGACTTGTCAATTGCTGTTTTTAGTGATTCTATTTTTCTTCGTTTCAGGAGATTATGGAGTGTAATTCTTCAGATGTACAAATGTCCCATTGTGCTGAGGATTCTGAGACTACAATCGAGATCAAAATTAAGACCTTGGATTCTCAAATATACAATTTGCGTGTGAATAAATGTGTAAGTTGATAATGCATTCTCGTATCAGAAACTCTGTGCTTATAAGTTGCTCTCTGTGAACAAATGGTGTGTTATTTGCAACTTTCTTGTGGGTTTCTGCTGTGCTTCAGAAACTCTCGGTTCTTTCCATGCAAGATTCATTCGCATTTTTGTAATTCCTCATTCCTCAGGTCTTCTCCTGTTTTCTTTAGACATTTATAGACGACTGTATGGCAAACTTGTTCAAAGTTCCACAAGTAATTTCGTTACATCCCAATAAATTCCATATTTCATCTTTTCTAGTAAGTAGTATGTTGGTTGGATGCCATTTAATTTTTTGGCTTTATGCCCAAACGTTAGAAGTTGCAATTAGTTCTTTCTTCCTCTAGTGCATAAAAAATATCTATTGGTGGATTGCAGCATCTTCAAATTGAACTCCTAGCATTCTATATGAACTGTATTATCCTTCTGGGCATGCATCTGTTTCTGCTATAAATATAGAACACCTTGAGATTCTTTTTAGGCAATTATTCCCTTATGAGTTGTGAAATGCCTTCGGAGGAGCAGCTGGGTTCCAACTAGTAAATTTTACCGTGAGTTCTTGATGAAATGTATATCTAAGATTATCTTGATTTAATAGTATTAGTGTTGTTCATATGGTTTCTGTCGTCTATGATTATGGGCCATTCTTCTAGTTTATTGAGTGCTTTTGCCAGAACATATCTTTTTTGGGCAAGTTCTAATCAAGGCATCTGCTCAAGAAAACAAAAATCTTTTTAATTTTTTTTAATGGTTATATGGTCGCTAGAAGAGTCAGCTCAGCGAACCCTGGAAGTGACTTTGAGCATGGCTTAGATATTTTTGCTGAAATCTAATGTGAATGTATTCAACTGGGTGCCTCAGTGAGTCTGCCATGAGGTTCAGCACACAGCAGCATTGGCAGTAACTGACTAATAAGTAATAAGTTTGACTATGCTCGATACGTTTCGAGTCCCAAGCATTTCCGACAGCAGAAAGGAAGCACCAGTTCCTGTGCTCCGTATGGTGGTGCCTCATGTGATATCTTGCTGCATAAATGATATAGTGCCAACTAGATAACTATACGGTACTACCGCACAAGCATAACTTCTATACCTAAAACCAATCCAACAAAAGATATCACATGTGAAATACTTAGCATCAGCTTTGCCTCTCCATCTATTTTGATGGAAAGCAACAAAAATCTATATGTACTGCAATTTTCGAAAATAGATGATGCACTGAATTTTTTTTGCATAGTGGGTTCCGTTGTTATAAAACATGCCATGTCGTGTACTTGTGTTAATCCTTTGTCCTGTTACAGGTGCCAGTTCCTTTGCTAAAGGAAAAAATCGCTACCATCACTGGAATATTGTCTGAACAACAACGTCTGATTTGTCGTGGAAGAGTCCTAAAGGATGATGAACTTCTCTCTGCATATCGTATCCTCATCTACTTTTGGCTTGCATTCTTATAGTCTTTTATATGTCTTGCAAATTTGTTTACCTCATGTATATAGATAATTTCCGATGGATTTGATTAGTAGATGTCGTTTAACTGTTAAAGTGTTGAGATTCAATCTGTTTTACCATTTTATTCCAAGAAAACCTACTTTATTTCTTATTCAATTCTCAGTTTTCTATCGTTATTTTTTCATTAGCTAAATATATGTACAAAGGATGATAGTCAGATTGTCGGGAATTTATGATGCTCCATTGGGGATTGCGTTGGTATATATTTTAAAATAATGTGTTTTCCGTTGCAGCAACCTAGCAATATCTTTATTGTTTATGTCTATGCCATTAAGCAAAGGCTTGAAGATTAACACTTTCCTCATGTCTTTATTCCTCAAAGGAGAAATTGCTAAAACCTAACTAAAGCCTCCATTGGATCATGCCAACAAATAGTATTTCTTTGCCTTCCAAGTATGTACTTAGCTTCACCCTGTAAATGGTACTCCTTAACAGTAGTTTTTAGATGTTGAAGATGGCCATACATTGCATCTTGTTGTTAGACAACCAGGCCAGCCAGCTATGCTAGGAAATGCAGGAAATGAAGGTTTGTAAACTCGCTCAATTGTACAAATGGGTTGAAATTCAAGATGGAACATTCTGTTGTATATCTGTCTATCTTCGTATCTGTGGTGGAATTTAGTTTCATCTGCTGTTTCTTCTTCTTTAGTTTCAAGTCCTTGAATACTTTCCGTAGTAAGCATCTTCAATATTTACGGAAATAATGTTCCTACCAGAAGTGCCATTTGTGCTATATTTGAATCTGTACCATTATGTTATTATCATTTTTGTTAACATTATTATGTCGTGTCTCGACATTTTTGTAGTGACCATTCCGCAATGGTGTAGTGAAGCAGGTGCTGTGGCCTATGTTATGATTGTCATTGCATGCATACCCAGTTCCAGTGTTTTAGTTGCCTACTACCGGCAGAATAGCATGTAGTGTGTAGCATATCCTTCTACAGAGACAATATTAGAATGTACTGCACGGCACCTGCTTCTGTTGAAACACACCTTAACTTTCCACCTGTTATCATGTCTACCCTTTTCTTTGAGCATAACTGCAAAATTTCAATATGTGCCATGGATATTTTAACTTTCCAAAGGCCTGTTACCATTTTGCATCTTTGGATTCACTCTTCCGTGTTCTCTTTCTGAATAGCATCTTCCTTTTTTTTTGTTGGAATAACAACTTCTATTCACTTTGAACGTCAAAATTTTACAGCTACTGCATCGAATTCTGCTCGTCGGCATGGTCCCACAATGGCTCGCAGTATTGTACTTGAGGCTGTTAATTTGGACCAGGGGAGTGAATTCACTAGCGTTGCCCAGGTGATCCTACATGCTTGATATGTTCCATTGTTCTATTTTGTTGAAAGAACCTCTGCGTTTGACATCTGATTGATTTTTGTTCAAATCTCTTGTATTCTTCTTTTGGTAGATTCTCCAAAGCCTGTTGAACAACACACATGCTTCGGTAATCCAGCTTTCTTAAAGTATTTGTGTAGATGGAAACTTCAGGAGCTTATTTGAAGTTAACTTTTCTAATGCTAGGGTGGATCAGCACCTTCTGATACTAGACCTTCAGAACCTACACAATCTTCATTCCCAAATGGTGTCAGGGTTGAGCTTGATCAACACCAGGCTTCTCCACTTTTCCCTGAAGCGGCACTTGGGTCATCACAGCCAAATGTAAATCTTCATCTTTTTTTTTGGAGGAAAATGTAAATCTTCGTCTTCGATCCTCGTCACACATCTCCTTTGATGGTGAAATATTAGGATGTGATGCCACTAACATATTCCATCTTTTGCAGGTCATCCCTGATTCCTTGACCACTATTTCTCATTACGTTGACTTTATGAGGGACCTGTTTAGGAGGGAAGGCTTCAATGGAAATGGTCTGACTTTGTTTTCGGTCTGCGAGTTACATCCATTTGTAGTTTGTGTGAAGATTTACCTCCAATTCTCTTCTTCTACAGGACAAACCGGGGGTAACGTTGACCACAGAACTGAAGGAAGTGCTCATGTTAGTGGTACTCAAAATCAGGAAAACCAGCCTGGTTCAGCTTCTGCACAGCATGGACTTCCTACTGCAGCACTGCTAGCTGAAACCATGCACTCTACTCGACAACTTCTTGTTGATCTGGCTGGAGCATTGCTATCTGTAAGTCGGATCTTTCGAGGCCTTCTGGGTTTCAAGTAGCTAATGTGATAGTTTTAGTCTTTAGCACTTTAGCTACATTATGAATAGTGTAATCTGGTTTGTTTGTTCATTCTTGTTGAGTTGAGAGCGCTGTGTATGTAGTTCTTTACTTAGTCCTGTAATGATAGTGAACCTCAGATATTTTCAATAGTAAACGCAATATATTTCAATTCTAGCTAGGATGGTGCAATGTTGGTTATACTTGATTTTATTTTGATGTGGATAACAAGGTAAATGAAAAGGTTTCTTTTTTAATGAATAATCTATTTAGGTAGAAAACTGAAATCAACTTGTATTAATTCCTGAACGTGACATCAAAATGTAATTTCTTGTGTGATATGTGTTAGGCTGTGGCACTTCAATATGAATAAAGGGAATTCCAAAACAAGACATTTGTACTGGTCAATAAAGGTTTACTGCTTTGATTCAATGTGCTGCTTATGTATTCTTTTCCTATCTATGTTGTTATGATCGATTTTGCATCACTTGTGTGTGTCTTCTGGTAGTAAAATCATGTTATTTCAATCCAGCAACTATCAACGCAATTGGGAGATCTTATGAATGTAAGTGATTCTGCAACACGGAGGAATCTTCAACATACCGCAATGAGACATGGTGTTCTCCTCCAGAATCTTGGTTCATTACTTCTAGAACTTGGTCGCACCACGATGATGCTTCGTATCAATCCTGCGCCTGTAGGTTTCTGTGCCAATTGTGTTTACCTCATTCCAGGCTGGAAACAATTTTGTACTGTCGCACTGACTTTTTTATTATTTTCAGTCAGAAGCGGTTGTAAATTCTGGACCAGCTGTTTTTATATCTCAATCTGGGCCAAATCCTCTTATGGTTCCAGTGAGTTGTTTAAAATTTTAATTTAGAATTTATAAACAGATAAGCCCCCTGTCCTATTTGTGCAGTTGCTAACTCATTTTCTTCCAGCCTGTTCCGTTTTTTCCAGGAACAAGATCTGTCCAAATGGGTCCGTTATTTTCTAGTCTTAGTTCGCAAGGCTCTGTTCTACACCCAAGAGATGTTGATATCCATGTCCGTGCAAGTAAGTAATGCTATTTTCCTCTGTTCCTTCAGTTTTCCTCTTGGAGTGCCACTGACTCGGGAATTTGGTTATTGCATTTTTATTCATCTGAAATTACTTAAAGTTTCCACATGCCTAATTTTAGCTTTGTTATGTACTGGAAGTCTGTTCAACTTTCTTATCTTAAAGTGACAATTAATGGTGGAAATGCCAGTTTTAAGAGTCAGTCAGTGTCAGGAGTTGTTTAGACCCGAGTCCTAACCTAGCAGACTGAATAAATCAGAGCAGGTAGGGTAAGTGTCAATTGAAAGTTCAGTTTGTGACAACCTCTAGCAGATGGTCTGAAATTGGTGTAAATGCCAGTTTGTAGGAGCAGATCAGGGATGGTTTAGATCTGATGTCTTATCTGGTGTATTAGATCAATCAGAACATGCAGGGTGGATGTATCAATTGAGAGTTAGTGAACAATAGATTGGAGAATTCATGGCACACTTGTTTTAAGAATTTATGGTGTTATACTAAACCTGATGCCAGTTGCATCAGGGATGGTTTAGATCTGAGGTCGTGTTTGTCATATTAAATGAATCAGAACAAGCAGGGCAGGGTGTATGAATTGAAAGTTAGTGATCAATGATTGGAAAATCGAATCAGGAGAGAATTTACTCTGTTTTTTGATGGAGCAAAAGAACACCAGCAGGAATAAATGAATCACTATCTGAGTAGTCTATAGGGGCTCTTCTGTCCCTGTGGGCATGTAATATCCTTTCCCTGCTTCTCTTATAAATATTTCTCTCTCTTATGTATTTTCTTATTGGCCTCCCTTCTGGTTTCCCTCAGAAGAATATTTGTTTTGATGCGTCTAGATAACTGCCTGGTTTATGTTCTTTTTTTCTGTTGCTACTTTGGTTGATAATATGGTTAAATGCCAGTTTTTTTGGTTGTTAGGTGGGTCTGTTCCTGTAGCCAGTACTAACCCAAGTGAATCGGTTGGGGAACAGCAAGCACGAGAACATACAGATAGAACTGGAAATGCTTCGCATGCAAACGTTAGAGAAGCATTTGCACGAGTTACAGGTGGTGCTCCTTTTGCTGTTGGGTCTGGAGTTAGGCTGTTGCCACTTAGAACAGTTGTTGCTGTGCCTGCTGGCATCAGTCACCCTCCATCAGGTTCTTCTAGTGGAGGAGTTGGTGTTATATATCCACTGGTCTCCGGAATTCAACAAAGAGTAAATACTAGTGGTAGTGATGCACGAAATGGTCAAACTCCAAATGAACCTGATCGTAGTGAAACCCATGCTAATCTGCAACCGAATCCTCAGATATCTCAAGCTCATGAAGCAGGTGAATGAGTTTCCTTACTTCATCTGTATTGTTTTCTTCCTTGTTTAATTGTTTTGCATTCGGTCATTAAACTTGAGAGTTCATACTAGGGGTGCCATTGGGTCGGGTAGTACAGCTAATCCGACCCTGAATCTGAGTTCTGTTGGATTCGTCAAGTGATCCAGATACCTGATCGGATTTGGACAGGGTTGGCTGCAACTCGGATTTGGGTCAGAGGTGCCCATTGATTCGAATGAAATCGGATTAGGATGTCAATTATCTGGGAAAATTAGGAATCATATATCGAAGTGGGGAAATGATACTCAAGTGGTACAGAACTCGCTGCCTGTTGGTGCTATATCTCCACTGTCATTGTCCTCGCCGCGCCTCTCCACTGATGTTGGCGACGAGTGGAAGCATGTGGCTAAGGGGTCAGTTTTCTCATCCCTCTGTCACTAGCTAGAGTTGCTCTGGGCCACCAGTGATGGACGAGTGCAGGGGGAGAGTGTGTAAAAGAGATATTTGGGTGTCCTATTGGTGGAGAATAAGCGGCGCCGCAGGAAGTCTAGAGCTCCTTTCTACACTTTTGACGTCGTGGGTGTGCTGGTTAGCCTGTTAGCTGGGCTGGACCAACAAGTTGCTTTGCCTGTTCTTTTTCTTGATTTTTATGGTTGCTCGCTTTTTGAATGCTAACTGATGTCCATACATGTCGAATATTACAGCTGTAAACTTTTACATAAAATGCTTACAATTGTTTCTAGTTTACCTAAAAATCAAAAGTTTGGACTTTTTTTCCTAAAGATGCAAACCGCTGGTATTTTTTACCGGTTTTTCCCCAAACAAAAACTGAGGTAACCATATTCATATTCTTATCCGATTAAAAAAAAATTGTGGGATATGATATAGAAAAGATAAAATCCAACCATATTCAATCTGATTGCACCCGTAGTTTGTACCTGAGTTAGCACTACCTTTTGTGAGCTATAATTTGTTTTCTAGATGGTTGCCTTGTTGAATGCTGCATGCCATTCTTTAATGATTCTTTGTTCTTTGATATATGGTATTCTGGTTCACATGTTGATCTTTTGGTCTTCTAAAAGACAAGGCTTTGTCCCTTATGCCTTGTTTTTTTATCATCAATGGATTTTGTTGTAGGTAATTTGGGATCTCCGGTTGATGTCAATGTGGGGAACAGCTCTCAGGCCTCCCCTGGGCAGCAGAATGGCCAGGGTCCTTTTTCTCAGTTGATGGACAGTCTCCAGTGGATTGGATCACTATTTTCTGGAGAAAATTTCCGAGCAAATGGCACTAGTCAATATACACCAATGGCTTCTGCTGAGCAGGTAGATGCTAGAAACCGTGGAACACCTGAAGTGTCAGGGGTCAGCAACGAGGGGATACGCTTTGCTAATTTGGTCCGGCAAATTATGCCATTTATCTCCCAAGTTGAAAACCAGCCTCAAAGTACCCCAGCAGACAGTAGCAGTACTCCTTCACAGGTAAGTGCAATTCCTGCTTCTGTTAATACTCAATACAGTTAACTCTTGATGGACTGTAACATCAGTACTGGATGCAGGTCGTGTCTGAGAGCTTAAACAGTGCAAGGGATGGGCCAAGTGATTCGAGGAGTTCGCATCAACATAACCGGGATCCAGTTGATGGACCTAATTCTAAAAGGCAAAGGTACGACACTGTTTTGGAGACGTTTAATTTCTTTCCCTATGACAACAATGGTTGCTTTATTGGATCGATGTGTTTGTATTTTTACCTTAATTGGCCATTAAATATATGGATTTTTTTTTGCGCAACAATAGGTTACCATGGCAGTTTACCTGAGGGTATCCTACAAAGGATGTGTATACATATCAATATTGTTCATTGTGATATCTGAACTGCCTTGAGTTACGCTAATAGAATGAAATTGGATTATTTTGTGACATAGTGCTCGCAGAGCTATGATTTTTCTGTCATTTAGGTAAAACCTCAAATGGCGTGATATTGATAATCTGTGGACTAATCATTTTAACTGTGTTAACCATTTTTGCAGAACGAGTGACTGATTTTTGCTTGTTATTGTTTGAGGATGCTACTTCGCAGTATGTGATCTGAGAATTTGCCAGTTCTTGCTATCCCAGAGGATTAATCATCATATCGAGAGTCGTAACCATATTGAGATAAGTGGATTTATTTGGTAGTGTATAGTTGGCATCTAGCTAGGCGAGGCACCTATGCTTTTATTTTTGCGCATCAGTTCTTGTAATTTGTTACTTTTGAGAACATATATGTTTTGCAAGCTGGTATCCCATTTCCAGTATGTAGAAATTAAATTTATTTGGGGTGGAATTATCCTTGCAATTAATCAAGCCTCGTTTGGTGGTTCGTGCAATATCATGCCGATGACTTTTGCCAGGTAATAATGTCGCTATGAAATGTGCAATTGAATATTCTGTGAATTTTTAGTAATAAAATTATCGCTATAAATTTAGAGCATCTTTGATTCAAAGGAATTTCCTGGAACTTTTAGAGGATTCCGTTCCTCTGGAATTTTTCCTTATAGAGATTGTTTGATTTGAAGGATTGAAATCCATAGGAATATATTCTATAGACTATTTTACATGCAATTTCAAAGGAAAATGTTTATTAAGTCTAATCTCATGAAAAATTTCTGTCTCTATGACAACTATGATAAATACTTTACTTAATGCTTTAAGAAAATTTCTACGTTTTTTTTAACATAACCAAACAACTTACTAATTGTTATGTTTTTATTCCCGTAGGATCACCATGGCATTACATCTAATCTCTACGTTCTTTTTTAGAATCCTATAAATCAAAGAGAGTCAATTGTATAAACGTAATCGTCATTGTTCTGGCCATTACAATTTTGGCTAGATATCGTCCGGATAGGGTAGGTTCGAGCTCTTCCTCTTAGAGGTTAAAATGTCCTTGATGACTGCCTCTACTTTTTTTATATCGTGAGGATAAAATGAGCACGAGCAGCATGGTGACCGTCGGCAAATTTGTCTCGGTTTTTGGCTTCGTTTGACATTAAGATGGATTATGATAATCTTATTTGTCCAACTATCCTTTGTTTATTTTATTATTTGTTTAATTAATTTTATCTACTTATATGACTATATTTATACAAAAAATTATAAAACAAATTCAGCAGAGTCTACGCCCTAAGGCATGGAATTCCGCGGGCAGGCCAGGTTCTATTCTAGCTGTTCCCTGAAGAATGGATGCTGCTCTTTACAAGTACTCTTGTGGATTGTGATCTATCTACGCCTTCGATTTTGATGCTAGTGCTAGCTATTACTTAATGCAAATATATGGTCTCCTTAGATTGCTAGGAAATTTTCTGTTTCTCGCGCGAATTAAACTATTTCCTAGAAGAATCTTGTAAAACCCTTGTAAATTACTACGAATCAAATATGCCCATATTGTTATCTTTAGAAAAAACACAACTATTAGAAGCATTTTGCTGCAGCTCTCTAGCTGAAAGGAGAGCAAATTGCAAAAGATAAAAGTAAAAGAAACTCAAGCTAATGAAAGCAACCCTTGCTCATTTTCTATCCCTGTCCCAGGGGCAAATACGAGCTGGACCGGACAGAATCACCAATCGCTCGGCAGTCCAACGAAACACGGTCACTTTGACCGGCAAACAAGCTGCGACGGTCCTAGGCTACGCCCGCGCCCGCGGCCCAAGCGTGTCGTCCGGTTCGCCCCCTCCCCGTGACGTCATCATTGCCCGAAACCTCGGAAAATGACCAGATTGCCCTCGCGCCCGCGCCGAAGCATCTCACCCACCTTCCTCCGGGCCTCCTTATCCGCCTCATTCTCCCGCACAATCCACCATGCTATAAAAATACGAGCCTTGTGATAAGCACCCAATATAATCTCAACTTGAATATTTCCAGAAGAAACGGCACCGGTACTTGTTCTGAGCTCGTGATGGCGATGGAGTACGAGCGCCGTGGCGGCGGCAGCGGCGGTTTTGGCGGCTGCTTCTCGTGCTGCTTTGGCGGCGGAGAGGAGGAGGGGGACGGGGACGGTGCGGGGGAAAGGGCGGCGCGGGCGCTGCGGACGTCGTCTCGGTGGATGCGGGAGCGCGCGGGGGAGCTGCCGGAGCTCGTGGCGCGGGTCGGGCGGCCAAGGCGGAGGCAGCAGGCGGCCGGGGAGTTCCGGTACGACCCCATCAGCTACGCGCTCAACTTCGAGGAGGACGGTGCCGGGGAAGGCGGCGGCGAGGAGGAGCCGTTCAAGTACCGGGCCTTCTCGTCCAGGCTGCCGGCGTCGCCGCCGCCACCTCCACCGGATGAGGCGGTGGCCCTCGACCGCGGTTCTTGATTTGTTCCGGGAGTCAGCTCCTGTGTACATATTAGATAGATGGATTTCGATTTGTTCGTTCGTTCGGTATGATTTTGTTGTTGTTCGGTTTAAAAAAAAAGATTTTCGTTTGGTTGGTGCCTTGGATCGTGGGAGCGTGTACAAGAGGATTAGTAATATTTTCGTTGACTTTAAGACTCTGTGTTTTTTGTTTGTATATTTGTCAAGAACGTTATTTCTTGGTGTTTGTGTGAGCTTTATAATTGAGCGAGCATATTCCTGATGCCCGTACCATGCCATTGCTTTATATTGGAAAGCTTGTTCATTTTGCGGCAAGGTGAAAGTGCCTTCTCATCATTTGCCCTTACTTAGACTGTAACTGATCGTTGTCTTGAAGCTATTTACAGTAAAAACATTATTTTAAAAATACCTGACAGAGCCCGTTCAACTTGAGAGCAAATGATCAATGGAAAATGTAACGTGCGGCCCTCCACGCGTTAGTCTTATCACGCAACTGCTCGCGCACCATTGGATCGGGAGGAGGGGAGGACGGATAAGTGAAAGGAGGACGAAGAGGGAAGGGGTGGCTGATCAACGTCAATAGCGACTAGCAAGGCGACGGTGGAATCCCCGAAGGTTCAACAGCGTCGGATGTGTAACACGGGTGCCCTTCTGGCTTTATAGGAGAGCCTGGTCGGCGCGCTGGAGCCCCACCTTGACACCGACGTCCAGCATCGGTAGGAGAAGGTCAACGACGGAGTAGAAAGAGGATTAGGGAGAAGGAGGAGCGGTTCGAGCGGGCCTAGATCTGCGGCGCCGAGGTGGATTGGAAGGAGGAGCTAGAAGAGGAAGATAGGTTGGGAGCGTTGTCCGATAAGCCTAGGTGGCGACCAATTGCCCCTTGGTGCTGTCCTCCAATGATCAATTTTCCCTATTTTATTTCTAACCATATGACGATGACTATACTACTATAGGTAGCATCCCAGCCGCCGCGAACTTCCTACCATTTGTGTCTTGTGCCTTGTGCCTTGTGCCTTATGCAAGACAAGAGCATGACCTTTTTCTCAGTTAAGAGTATACCAAAGAGGTAAGGGTAATCTTGTTGTTACTGGTACTTAATGGCGCTAAACTAACAAAAATTGAAGAAATTAAAATATGTTATTCAGTGGTATATAAGAAATTGGATGTTATTCAGTGGTATAGAAGAAATTGATGCGTTATTAAGTATGTAGCAAATTCTCTCTTAGTTTTAAGTAGTTTTCTGTCGAGGTAACATCTGATTGCAGTGGAATTTATAGAGATTTAGGTTATCTCAAAGAGTAACAACTGTACTCATGTTATGATGAGAAAAGAGAATACAAAGTTGGTGATGATCGGTGTACAAGATTATGGTATCCTATAGCCAAGTACATTACTCTTGTGAATGTCTGTCTGTGGCCCAAAATTTAGGTTATTTTTCACAAATTTGATATTTTCATCATTTAAAATACTCCTAAAACTATTGTTAGTATTTTCTAATTTCTACCATCCGTTTAACATTTTGGTTGATCTACTTTCCTACTGAGAAATACCTATATCTACTAAAAGTCCAGAGAACCTTCCTATTCTAGCTTCTTCCCATAGCTGTTTCCCTTTTGGGTAGTCGTCTTCTCCATGATTCTTGCGTATTAGTCATAGCTAGCCTTCCCGTGCCCTACTGGCAGCAACATTCTCCCAATGCACGTTGTCTCACACCTCTTACTGACGAGTCTGGTCCAAAAGGTGTGAGGCAAGGTCTAGAGGTAACTGAAAAGGAAGATAAACAAAGTAAAGGGACATTATATGTAAGAAGAACTTCTCTATTTCTTTATTGGTAGATCACTTTTCAATGTATAATATAAAGCCAAATGTGGACCTACTAGGTCAAAAAGGAAAGGACCCAACTAAAATGGCTAAGGGGAACCTTACCCCTACATGGAGATGGGGCCACACAATGTGTGGGTCCCATCGATTCCTCGACACTCCCTCTTGGGTATTTATCTCGTATAGTTCATGTCTCAAAAACTTTAAAAAACTCAGTGGAAAAAGCTTGGAGAAAGAATAGATGACATATGTATGTCATGTTGGATGGATTGCCTAGTTAAGAACCTTGTTTGAGAAACTATAGGAAAACTCATCCAACAGAAAAACAGTATAGTCCACCTGACCATTCTATCACATAGTCGACTTTCATGGTCAAGATTTATCGATGAGTTTGGGAAGATTCTCTCGCTGAACATTGCAATTCTCTAAGTCTCATCATACCAATTCCAAGCACATACCTTTCAAAGGTAGATGCAAGTAATGACTTAGTAAATAAATCAGCGAGATTTTCACATGACTTAGTATGCAATATTTTTATTTCGTCCATATTCTGCAATTCATGAGCATAGAAGAACTTGGGGTTGATATGCTCCATGAGATTGCTCTTTACATAACTTGTCTGCACTTGTGCAACACAAGCTGCATTATATACATAGATAATGGTGGGGTTTGTGTGGTGTTCAATCCACAAGACTACCGTATATGGTTGATCATCTACCGAAGCCATACACATTCTCGTGAGGCATTGTATAGTGCTATGATTTTTGAGTGGTTCGTTGAAGTTAATACGAGAACAATTTCAAGGAAATTCATGTTCCACCACATAGGAAAATATATCAAATCTGCAATTTGACTGTGCGTGGGTCTAATAGGTACCTAACATCAACGTAGCCCAACAATGACATGTCTTGGTTCTTTCTGTAGAACAAGCCACGATCGTTGGTTCTTTAGAGGTAGCGACGTATGTCCTTAATGCCTTTCCAATGTCTTGTGGTAGGCTTAGAACTATACCTTGTTAGCAAATTCACGGAGAACACAATATCGGACCTTATGCAATTTGTGAGGTATATAAGTGCTCCTATTTGAAAGTGCATCTAGGCTCCCTATGTGGGTTTTGATGATTGACGATAAGTGATTAAGGAACTAATCAGTTCAACGAGTATGTGAACAGGTGAAGGTCCCATTAGCGAGAGACTTACGTTGTTGACGACCCCTGAAAATGAGAAGAGAAGACGGTGATTTATTTTTCAAATATAAAGTATCTCTTTTTGTCTAAATTTGAGTATAGGCCCACCGTACTACGAAGAGGTGTGCAACCTAGATGTTTGGTGGTGAACTAAGTGCTTATTTACTATCTTTGCTTGTTTAGGAGAGATTCTTGATGACAACATGAAAACCAGGAGTTGTTTTTCTCAAGGTGAATCGGAAGTTCCGATTTTAGGATCGGATGTTCTGACCTGGTCGGAACCTCCGGTTTTTATGTTTTTTGAGCTCTCGGTTAGTGTGGTGAAGTAGATTGGAAGTTATGATCCCCTGAATTGGAAGTTCCAATCAAGGCAGGTCAGCTGTGTTCAGTAAGGCAGTTGGAGAGTTCTTAGTTTTTGCTAAGTCCGATCGGATGTTCCGATGGTTTGGTTGGAAGTTTCGATTCGTATCCGATGTTGCCATCTACCTGATCATATGGTTCTGGTAGAGCCCCCTTCTTTGATGGTATACATTATGCATCATGAAAACACAAGATGAAAATGCGTTTGAAATCTATTAACCCTTCCATTTGGCGTAGCGGAAGATGGCTATATTGTAGAGAATCCGAAAATCCAACCATGGAAGGTCATCTCAACGAACACAAGAACGCTCAAGCTGTGCATGTAATTTACGGTGCTTTGAATGGTGATGAGTTCAATCGTGTGGCCGGGCTTGAGAATGCTCAAGAAATTTGGACTACACTCCAAAATATGCATGAAGGCACCCCAAGCGTCCGTGAATCCAAGCTAGAGCTACTGAAGGGCAAGTTGGACCATTTTGTCATGGGCAAGAACGAGTCTTCAAGCAACATGTTCAACCGCCTCAATCTTCTTGTCAATGAGATCAAAGGACTTGGGAGCAAGGAAATGACCGACAATTAATTATCAAAAGGATGCTCCGTGCAATCACTCCAAGGAACGTCACATTGGTGACACTCATCTGTGAGAGAGGTAATTTCGACCAACTCACACCTCCTGATGTCCTTGAAAGGATTCTCGCTCATGACTTGATGCAACAAGAATCCAAGAAGATCTATGATCTCAACAATCCAAGCTCAAGTTTGAAAAAGCAAAGTCTAGTTTTGAAGGCTAGACAAGAAGAGGAAGAAAGCACAAGTGAAGATGGAAACGAAGACCTCAAGGATGAAGATATGGCGCTCTTTATGAAAAGATTTGGCAAGTTCCTCAAGAAGAGCGGCTAGAACAAGTATAGTGGGAAGGAAAAGGTCTTTGGGAAGTCAAGAAAAAGGCATTCCGAAAGAACATGCTATGAATGTGGCAAAACCAGTCAACGATGACAGGTCATTTCATCGCTGAATGCCCAAACAAGAAGAATAAGGATGAAGGTGAGAAAAGGAGTACAAGAAATACAAGTACTCTAAGAGGGACAAGAGCAAGTATCACAAGAAGAGCTACAAGGGTCAAGCTCATATTGGTCAAGAATGTGACTCAAATGACTCTGACACCGACTTCGATGATGATCAAGGTGTCGCAACCATTGCTCTTGCTATCCCGCCTCCAACTAAGTCATTATTTGAAGACTCAAGCGATGAAGAAACTCCTGTGTGTCTCATGTCCAAAGGGCCAAAGGTATCACCTCATATCAAGCTTCCTACATCCAATGTTGATCTTATTAGCGAGCATGATAGTGATAGTGATAGTGATATGCTAGATGATGTAAATGAACTATCTTTGCCTAGCATGTGTGAGTTACTTGAAACAATAGAAAGAAAAGAGGAAATTCTCCCAAAGCTAGAAGACTTGCTCATCTTTGAAAAAGAGAGAAACCTTGAACTTGAGAATGCCCTAGCAAAAGAGAGGGAGAAAAGTGATGCTATATATAAAATGCTTAAGTTAGCTAAAGAATCAAATACTAATATTGAGAACTCAAATAAGTCGCTTGAAGAAAACTTTGACGTATTGGATAAATCCTTCAAGCGTCTTAAAGTGGACTTTGAGGATCTCAAAAATAGTAAATCCTCATGTAATGCAAGCAACTCAACTATTATCCCAACTATCTCTACTAAAAATATTTGGATGGATACATATGGATGTTTTCTTATCAATTATGCTCATGCCATGCTTACATTGTTATGTTGATATGCAATGCTAGTATTTCATTCTTGTCATTTTCTATGCTGAAATTAAATTGGGATGAGCCTACAAATGTATCTTGCAAGTACAAAAGTACTTACGGAATTCCATTACAGACTTGTTGCAGGTGATCCTTGCGGTGACTCACATACTACCCTTTCAAATAATATGCTAGTTTTTGACATATTGTAGAAAAAGTGCCTTCTCTCCCATGCTACATCACACAGAGTAGCATGACGGAAGCATTGAAACGGTCCACATATTACAAACTTAATGTATAAACTTGAAAAACAACATAAAGTCCTACAAACTCATTCCCAAAAGTATGGGGAATTTAAAACCATTATCAGTTGGTTACAGCCAAAGTCTTATCTATAACTTTCGACTCGCACGACCTACACTTCTACTCAATAGCGTTCTCGTCTCGGTACTCGACGTAGTAGTCAACACCTTCGTCCTCCTTCAACGGTGCCTGCTCTTCAGGGGTGAAAGAGCATCTAGGCCCCTAAATGGTTTTGATGGTTAATGGCAACCTAAACTGGAATCTAATGTTTACAATGAGTGTAAGCAGGATGAGTAGGTTCCATGAAAAGGATTCATCCAGGAAAGGATGACCACCCAAAAGTACAAGGTTGTTTCCAGGATAAGGAGATAGCTGCGCTAGGCAGCTGTACCACAGCTGTGAAGAAGCCAGTGCTGTGCGAGGAGTTGCAAGCAAGGTGATGGTGGCTTGATGCGTCAAGGGCCATGACTACAGTTGGTGGAAGCTGAAGTTTAGGTTTGCTAGTTTTCTTGAGTCCTTAGGAAACACCTGTACTATCAAGAGGGATGAAGTAGCAATGATTTTTGGAGGTTCTTTCGCTCAATGCTCAAAGTGTTGAACAGTGGTACTGAGGTCAGTGGCCCTGTAACAACAGTTTTGCACAAGTGTGAAATTGGGTTGTGCTAGCACACTGCTGTGCTAGCTTCCTAAAACCTTAGAGCCAAAGTTACCTGTGTGGCACAGCTGTGTCATAGGTGAACAACTGCTCTATGACTCAGGTACATCTCTGTGCCAGGGAAGAGCTTGTAAATGCTAAGGGCACTGCACTGCAATAGTCTGTCTGCCGAGTCAGAAGACTGTTGGAGGTTCTCTCCTGAGTAGGCATCAGAGTTAGTGTGTGCGTTGAGGGCATGTAATGTGGTAGGACCGGGCTGAGTAGTGAGGCTACATCAGTTAGGGTTTTACCTGTGTTAGCCTCCGGTGACACAGGTCGGTCTGCCTGAGTCGGTTACCGTTGTGCGTTGTGATTAGTTGTGTCACTGGTGCCTGTCATCGGTGAGCCACTTAATCCTACGTGACATGAGTGTAACGGTCAGGTGCCTGTGGACTCTACATATAGGGGACCAGGGGAGGTCTTAGATCTCAACCTTTGCCAAAACCTCTGCAATCCATTTCGATCGTTGCAAACCTCTTTTCTCCTGAACAGAAGCAAACCTTCCTAAGTCTTAGTTCAAGTGAGAGTTAGAGCTTTGAGCAGAGAGCACTGGTTCCTCCAAGAGTTGTTGTTGCAGATTATTTCTTGGAGTGTCTACTCCTAGACAGGCGTAGGAGTTGCTGTGACCACCCAAGCTTGTGTGGGCTGGTACAGTAGTCTCTGAAGGTGTTCTGAAGTCTATCTACTGCAAGGCGAAAAGACTTCCATAAGCAAGAGAAAGAGACCTGAAAACTTAGGTACTCAGAGAACAAGCACGATTCAGTGTTGGCCATCTCTTCGGAGTAGCCTCTCTAGCGGAGACGTACCATCTCTGAAAAGAATGAGAACTTCGGTGAAAAATCCCTTGTCTCTCTGAGTACTTTTTATTCTGTACTTACTTGCTCATCTGATTTGCATGCTTATGTGATTCACTGTTATATATATAACCTAGCTGTAATCCTTTCTCATTGCCTGTGTTAATCTAGCTGTGCCACAGTTGCTTTATTGCTTATCTCATATCTGTGCCAGTTACCAGTTACACAGCTATCTGTCATATACATATGTTTAGGGCTTTCGGATTACCTATGTTAGCCACCTGTGTGTTAATTTACATATCAAATACTACTTGAGTAGTTGACCTATTATACAGCTAGCTAAACCCTTCAATCTATTAAGCCTTAAACTTGATAAATTGAAGTAATTATTTAAAATTGGTTAGCCTCCTATTCATCCCCCCTCTAGTCGACACCTACGATCCTTTCAATTGGTATCAGAGCAGGTTGCTCTGCGAATTGGCCTAACAGCCATAGTTTAAAGGATGTCAGGTTATGAGGGTAAAATCTCTATCTTTGATGGAACTAACTATGCATTTTGGAAAAGAAAGATACAAATGCATCTTATCGCCATAGACCCAGATGTTTGGGAGGTTGTAAATGCATGTTACAGGTTGGAAGACACCATAATACTAAGTATCAATGACAAGAGAAATATCTAGAATAATGCAAGAGCTGCCACAGCTATATTCATGGGTCTTCAAGAACATGATTTCAATAGGGTCCGCACCATGGACTCTGCCAAGGAAATCTGGGATACTTTAGAGCAGATCTATGAGGGCAGCAACACTCTGAAGAAGTCCAAGAGAAGCCTGCTGGAATCAAAGCTGGAAAGGTTTGAGTATGAACATTATGAAGACATAAATTCCCTGTTCTCATGACCCACCATCATCACAAATCAGCTAAGGGCACTTGGATCAAACCGAGTTGATGATGAAGATGTGATAAAGAAGTTTCTGTCAGTGCTGCCAGAACTCTTGTACTAATGCTAAAAGAGAAGGACGGCTTTGATCAGATGAAGCCCACAAAAGTGTTAGGAAGGATACTAACACATGAGATAGAGATCAAGCAGGAAAGCAAGCACGGCCTATCCTCCTCGCTCAAGAAGAATATTGCATTGAAGACCACTGCCTCAGCTTCACAACCTGAAAGTGAAGGTAGTGAAGACCTGGATACTAGTGGAGAAGAAATTGAGCTAAATCTGCTCACAAGAAACTTCAGAAAATTCTATAGGAAGAAGAAGCAGTTTGGCTCAAGTGACAGATTCAAAGGCAAGAAGCTGGTCAAGGATAACAAATGCTTTGAGTGTGGTAAAGAATGTCATTTTGCTACTGATTGTCCAGCCAAGAAGAAGGACAACAGCCAATACAAGAAGAAGAAATACTTCGATGTGAGGAAGAAGACCTTCAACAACAAGCATCCAAATTATGCCAAGAATAAAGCTACTGCAAGAGCATATGTTGGACAAGCTAGGATATCTAATGATTCAGGCTCAGAGGAAGAATCTAAAGAGAAAGGAGAAGTTGCAGGCATTGCCATCAGCATGACTGATGTGTCTAGCTATGACACAGCCAAGTCACACAGCTCCAATATCAATGCCAATGCTGATCAGTTGTCATCCATCTCTGCTCCTCTTTGCCTCATGGCCAAAGAATTAAAGGACATTGTCTCCAGTGAAACTGATTGGGTTGTGGATAGTGGATGTACACAACATATGACTGGAGGCAGGGAGGAGTTTGTAGAGATCACCAATGAGAATCTACCAAGCAAATATGTGATCTGTGCAGACAACTCCAAGGGAAAGGTAAATGGCATTGGTAAAGTTGCCATATCTGAACATCACTCATTATCAAATGTTATGCTTGTGGATCAAATAGGCTATAGTCTAATGTCTACGTCACAGCTATGTGACACAGGTATGAAAGTCACTTTCTATCCTGATGAGGTTATAGCCTCTAAACTATCTGATGATTCACAAGTGTTCAAAGGATGCAGGTTTGAAAAATTATACATTGTTAATTTTAATGAACAGCCTGCAGCAGCTCCATAGTGCCTCATGGCCAAGACCAGTGTCGGCTGGCTGTGGCATAGGCGGCTAGGACATGCAGGGATGAAACTTCTCAACAAGCTAAGCAAACATGACTATGTCATAGGCTTGGAAAAGGTGAAGTTTGAAAAGGACAAGCCCTGCAGTTCATGTCAAGCCGGCAAACAAGTTGGAGCTGCCCATCGTCCCAAGACCATCATGACCACCACCACTCCTTTTGAGCTCATACACATTGATCTATTCGGTCCTACTACATATGAGAGTTTGGGAGGTAACAAGTATAGTTTTGTCATTGTAGATGATTTTTCTTGCTATACTTGGGTGTTCTTTTTGAAGAAAAAGACACAGGTTTACAAGAAATTCAAGCATCTCATAGTCAGAGTGCAAAATGAGTGGAAGGTAAATCTGGTCATGGTTAGGAGTGACAATGGGAGTGAATTCAAGAATTTCAAGGTGGAGGCATTTCTGGACAAGCATGGAATCAAGCATGAATTCTCAAGTCCATATGCTTCATAGCAAAATGGTGTAATGGAAAGGAAGAATAGAATATTGATAGAGATGGCAGGGACACTACTCAATGAGTACAAGACTTCACCAAGATTTTAAGCTGAAGCTGTCAACACTGCCTGCCACTCCATCAACAGGCTATATCTACATCCACTACTCAAGAAGACACCATATGAGCCGCTCACCAACTCCAAGCCAACTGTCTTATACTTCAGGGTATTTGGTTGTAAGTGCTACATACTTAGAAAAGGCAAACGTCTCTCTAAGTTTGAAGCTAAATCTGATGTTGGTATTTTCCTTGGTTATTCCAGTAACTCTCATGCCTATAGAGTTTTTAACACCTCCACAAAGGTTGTTGAAGAATCTATAGATGTGGAGTTTGATGAGTCTTATGGCTCTCAAGGAGAGCAAGTTGCTAATGATGTAGGGAGCAAGGATATTCTCAAGAAATTCACTAGTGAGATCAGACCTACTGTCAAGAAGGAATTTGTCTCACAAAGTGATCATGAACCACTTGCTCTACCACTGTGTGAAGACACTGGAGAGCAAGACATCGAGTTCGAGTACAACCCAGCCAATGATCAACTGGATGCAGAGGACCTGTCTCAGCCAGCTGTGTCGTAGAAAGAACCAGCTGTGTCACAGGCAACACCAACAGCTGTGACACAGGTGGTTGACCCCAAACCCCTTGTGATCAGTAGGCTGCAGAAGGATCACCCTGTTGACCAAATCATTGGTGCCATTAATAGGAGAGTGACTACTCGTTCTCGTATTGCAAATTTCTGTGAACATTACTCTTTTGTCTCCAGTGTTGAACCCAGGACTGTAAATGAAGCTCTCAAAGATGCTGATTGGATAAATGCCATGCATGAAGAGCTGAACCAGTTTGAAAGAAATCAAGTCTGGTCCCTGGTGGAAAGACCCCATGACCACAATGTCATTGGAACCAAGTGGGTTTTCAGGAACAAACAAGACACAAATGGACTGGTGGTGAGGAACAAAGCTAGACTAGTTGCTCAAGGCTTCACTCAAGTGGAAGGTCTGGACTTTGGTGAAACATTTGCTCCAATAGTAAGACTTGAAGTCATCAGGATTCTACTTGCATATGCTGCTCATCATAACATCAAGCTCTACCAAATGGATGTGAAGTTAGCCTTCCTAAATGGTAAACTTTCTAAACTAGTATATGTTGAGTAGCCACTTGGCTTTGAAGATGCTAAGAAACCATATCATGTCTACAAATTGCACAAAGCACTTTATGGTCTAAAACAAGCACCTAGAGCATGGTATGATATATTGAAAGAATTTTTGATCAAAAATGGATTTAAAATGGGCTTAGTAGACACAACTCTATTCACTAAGAAAAATAAAAAGGACTTATTTGTGTGCCAAATTTATGTTGATGACATAATATTTGGTAGTACTAACCGTTCAATGAGTGATGAGTTTAGCAAGATGATGACCAAAAGGTTTGAAATGTCTTTGGATGGAGAACTCAAGTACTTCTTAGGACTTCAAGTCAAGCAACTCAGGGAAGGGACATACATCTCACAAGAAAAGTTCACCAAGGACATCATCACCAAGTTTGGCATGAAGGATGCAAAGCCTATTCACACTCCCATGCAAACTAATGGTCATCTGGACTTAAACATTGAAGGTAAATCTATTGATCAGAAAGAATTTGGATCTTTATTATACTTATGTGCATCTAGGCCAGATATTATGTTGAGTGTATGCAGGTGTGCTAGATTCCAAGCTAACCCTAAGGACTATCACAGAGTGGCAGTATGCAGGATTCTGAGATATTTGATTCAAACTTCAGGGTTTGGTTTGTGGTACCCCAAAGGTGCAAATTTTGAGCTAGTTGGCTATTCTAATAGTGACTATGCAGGGTGTAAGGTTGACCGAAAAAGCACCTTAGGTACTTGTCAATTCCTAGGGCACTCCTTGGTGTCCTGGTCATCTAAGAAACAAAACTCAGTAACCCTTTCCACTGCAGAAGCTGAGTATATAGCTGCTGGTAGTTGTTGTGCTTAATTATTATGGATGAGGTAGATCTTGAAAGATTTCAACATATCTTTTAATCAAGTATCCCTCTTCTGTGATAATGAAAGTGCAATTAAGATAGCCAACAACCCAGTACACCACCAAAGATCCAAACACATAGAAGTGAGGCACCACTTCCTTAGAGATCATGTGGAGAAAGAAGATATACAGCTGTGCCATGTAAGGACTGAAAAATAATTAGCTGATATTTTCACCAAGCCTTTAGATGAGACTATGTTCTGTGCTCTGAGGAGTGAATTGAATATCATTGATGTTTCAAACTTGCTATAAAAGGTTTGCTTAGTGTCTAGCTCATATGTTCATATTGTTTATGCTATCTGCATTTTTCATCTGTGCCATCTACCTGTGTTATAGGTATGCCTTGAGTTAAGAGTTTTCGCTGAGCTGTTTATGCACATCTTTTGTGTGCATGTTTTCCTATCCTATCTGGGTTTTCTAAATCAACTCTCGTCAGTTTTAGCTTTGCTTGTTTGATTCTCTGGCAAACTGACATTGGGAAGATTTCATAAGGACCCTCTGATAGTGCTCAAGTGCTTTCTCTCTTATGAAATTCTCTCTATCCTGGTGTTCCAGATGAAAAACTCATCACCTGAGTCATCCATCTATGTCTCAAGTGAATTCCATAGGTCATAGGGACTGTTTTAACTCATCTGTGTCACAGGTCATCTAGTCAGCTGTGACACAGCTACTTTAAAACCCTTCGGCCTATATAAAGGAACTCGCGTTTCCCAAAAAACCCTGTTCGGCCACAGAAATCCCAAACTTTCGCTGAGCGCCAATTTCTTGAGTTTTCATTGAAATCGCGATTTCCGTCCTATCAAAGATTTTCAACTCGTCAGAGAAGCTTTCCGAGGCGATCCAGCATCATTTCATCCACGCCTTGCAAAGTTTTCGATCAAAGTAAACATCAGCCAACCCTCCTTGTGTTTAAACCTAGCTTCATGTCAATGCAATCGCTTAAGAACTTAATCCAGTAGCGCATTGTCCTTGATTAGGGTTGGTTCAACTTTTGTTTAGCTTTCTAGACTCATCTAGCTCGAAACCTAGGGGCAAATTCTTGTTAAACCCTAGTTTTCATGAATCCGCCTTCCGCCTCTGTGCGTAGCTGTGTCACCGCTATAGTCTCACCTATTCAACGGGCAGAGATCTTTAGTTTGGTTCTAAGTCCTCACCTGTGTCACCTTGTCCTCACATAGGTGGCCAACATAGCTACTATCTTCTGCATTTGGGAGCACCTCTTTCCTTATTCTTCCTCATATTTCTCATTTCTACAGATGTCTTCAGGTTCAGAAAGAGATGATAGTGGTCTCAAATGGTTAGATCCCGAAGAGTCAAGTAGAGAGATTATTATCTCAGACTCTGATCAAGAGAGGGAGAGGCTGAGGCAGAGAGAGGAAGCTCTTCAGAGAAGAAGAGCTTAGCAGAAAGCCTACAGGCAAAGAAAAGCTGCTGAGAATAAAGCTGCTGCTACAGCATCTAAAACTGGTCAGTCCAATTCAGCACAACCAGTTTTATCCAAGAGGACAAGATCCTCATCAGATGCTGATCAGTCATCTTTGAGCAAGACAGCGGCTAAGAAGCCCAGGCAAGTAGTAAGGAAGGTCAAGAAGACCTCAGTTGAAAATGTTGTGTTGCCAAGGGGCACACTCTCAATTCAAGAGCCTGTCTCTGAACCACAAATGTCTGAAGCAGACTTAGAGAATGACAAGCTCATTCTAGAGGAGATGGACAAACTCTCACAACAAATCAATGAAGCAACAGATGAGAAAGTAAAGAAGCAACTTCTTATGATATACACTGCTAAGAATTTTGAGCTGTCAGTACAGTCCAGCCCAATCTCAATAGTTTTTCGAGAGCCTACAGATGTAGATAAAGCCCTTCTATGTGAAATAGCAGATTTGCATCTACAATTATAGGCTGCCACCTCAGAGTCTGCCAAGAAAGATTTGAGACAGAAAATTCTTGAGAAGCAGAAGGAATTCTCATCTAGCTCTCAATCGGCTTCAATATCAAAACCCATTGCAGTTCCATCTTTAGATGTCAGAGATCGTAACCTCTTGCAACAGATTAATGAGCTGTTTGCAAAATTGAAGAACACTCCAAGTGGTATTGAGAAGAAAGCTTTGCTTGCAGAGATCAAAATCAAGCAAAAATTGCTCTCACTTGGTCTCAGACAAGAAGCTGCAGCTGTACCTATACCAAGTTTTAGGAAGAAGACATCTGAAACTGTAGTAATCTCTGATGAGCCTCAAGCTAAGAAGTAGTCAGATACAGAGGTCACAATCATCTCTGAAACCTCACAGAGCTCCAAACCATCATTAAAAGAACAGTTGATTCAATAACAGGAGGCTCTGAAGGAGTTAAAGAAGGAGATGTCACCACCTGTGGCACAGGTGGCTGACACAGCTAAAGCAAGCATGCACACCTATCAGAGAAAAAGGAAGAAGATTTCCAGCTCAATTAGTACTGAAACTCTCTCATCTTTGGATGTACATAGACCAATATCTCCTTCACAGTTCCTGGTTTCTGAGACAGAGGAACAAGCTGCAGAAAAGGCCCATGCGCCCACATCATCACCCAAGGCTGGGACAAATAAGCCTTCAGAAGCTACTCAGATTTTGTCTCCATAGCTGTCTCAACCAGCTGTGTCTCAGGTAGCAGATGCCCCAGTGCAAGCTCCGCAACTGCCTTTGCCATCAGTGTCATAGACAGTTGACACCGATGTCACTTCAGCTGTTGCTCATCTCTCACAGTCCCTACCTGTGGCACAGTCAAGTGACTCAGCTGAAGTAGAAGAAAGCTCTGAGAGCTTATCAGATGATGGCAGGGGTGTTTCAGTGACCCCTCCAAGAGCAAGGGAGCCTCGATCAGACTCTGACAAAGAATATGTAGCTGAAGAAACTTCCTCCAGCTCAGAGTCAGAACAAGAGACAGCAGCAGAGGCAGAACAAGAGGACAGTTCTCCAGAAAATTCTGATGATGAGGAGGACTTGGAATCCAAATACAGCTATGTATTCTACTCCGCTCTAAGAACTGAGCAAGGATAGATGGAGTTTCTACCCAGATCTTCTTGGAAGAAGCTATCCAAGTGTGACCCTAAGAGGTCCAAGAGCAAGGTTGCATCTCTCAGCTCCAGTGCTTACATCAAGATGAGATCAACCTGTCCATACTTCTCAGCTGACAAGGAGTATATTGAATCAGCTTGCTCTGACCCCAGGTTTCACAATGACAAACAGAAGGGGGTCTATCATGAAATCCTATCAACTAAAGGATTTATTGATTGTAAAGCCATTGATTGGGATGCTCTCATAGACTCTAGGCTGCGTGCTCTTCCATCTCTGATTCAAGCAGCAGGTCTTGAGTTCCTGAGCAATCTATAACAAGGCTATGATCCAGAAGTTATCAGAGAATTCTATGCCACGGTGTGGGTAGAATAAGAAAATCAAGACATCATGATCTGGAGGACAAGAGGCCAGCTCCTATCCATTACTGCTCCAGAATTCAACAGCCTATTTGGAGCACCAGTGGAGCCCAATATGCAAAATCTTTTCAGGTTGGAGCCAGTTCCAAATGAAGTGAGAAGAAAATTCTATCCAAGGAATTTCTTCTGCCCTGCAAATGCTCCAGTAGATCATGTATACTTCAAGGGCATTACAATCACTGCAAAGCATCTTGTGAAGATCCTCAATGTTACCATTCAACCCAAAGGAGGAAACACAGATGCAGTCTATTCCCCTGTCTAGCAAGTGCTGGTCCCCATAGCAAAGAATCAATATTTTGACATTGCCAAATTTATTTTTCATGAAATAGATGCAGTGCAGAAAGACAAGAAAACAAAGTTGAGGTATGGCTCATATATCATGCACATGATTCTTCAGAGGACAGGTCGACCTGAGTCAGAGTTTGATATTTTTGTCAAGACATCCAAGACTTAGCTCAGACCTCAAGCTAATGATCATCCAGATGAAGTTGCAGTTCCTGTTCTCTTTGGAGATATTTCAGATATAGCTATGCCAGTCCCCAGTGACACAGCTGTTCCAACAGCAACTCAGATGCCACCTCAAGACCATAGCTCTCACCGCCAAGTACCCACCGGTGTCACAGTTGATATTCCTGCAGCTAACCTAGCTGAGCTGGTATCTGTGACACAGGTAGCCGATGATGGCTCTCTCTCTTCCTCCATGATGTCTCAAGCAGTTGCCAGAGCTTACCAGAACAAGATCATGCCTGTTCAATTTGCTGCTCTACGCAAAGAGAATCGCCACCTCCGAGAAGAAGTCACCAGTCTGCACACCAAGGTTGATCAAATGCAAACTCAACTCTCAGTGGTTCTTCAGCTCTTAAGGTCCAAGTCAACCTGAAGATTCTTTTCCCTTACCCCTTTTTGGTGTCTTAGTGGCAAAGGGGGAGAGTTGTAGGAGGAGAAAAGCTTTAGGGGGAGGAAGCTTATATAAGGATTCATCCAGGAAAGGATAACCACCCAAAAGTACAAATGTTGTTTCCAGGACAAGGAGATAGTTGTGCTAGGTAGCTGTGCCACGGCTGTGAAGAAGCCGGTGCTGTGCGAGGAGTTGCAAGCAAGATGATGGTGGCTTGATGTGTCAAGGGCCATGACTACAGTTGGTGGAAGCTGAAGCCTAGGTTTGCTAGTTTTCTTGAGTCCTTAGAAAACACCTGTACTATCAAGAGGGATGAAGTAGTAATGATTTTTTAAGGTTCTTTTGCTCAATGCTTAGAGTGTTTTATAGTGGCACTGATGCCTTGTGGTCAGTGGCCCTGTAACAACAGTTTTGCAAAAGTGTGAAACTGGGTTGTGCTAGCACATTGCTGTGCTAACTTCCTAAAACCCTAGAGCTAATGTTACCTGTGTGGCACAGCTGTGTCATAGGTGAACAACCACTCTATGACTCAGGTACATCTCTGTGCCAGGGAAGAGCTTGTAAATGCTAAGGGAACTTGTCGACGATCGGTGAACCGCCGATCTTACGGTATTCGTGGAACGGTGATACTTGGGGGGTAGGGACCTCTAGGGCACAAGGCCAAGAGATCTGACGGCAAGGAAAACACCTTTTTTATATAGGTTCGGGCCTCCCTCAGGATAATAACCCTATGTCCTATTCGTATATATTGATCAGAGAATGTCTTTACAAGGGATGTATATGTCAGTGGCTATCCTAGGCCTAATCGGAGACTACGACGACTAGTTTCGCTGGTCTCGACTCCTTCGAGGCGGCGGGTCTTCTCGTGAGAATCGCTGGGATCTCTCTTCCTACTAAGGCCTATTGGATCTAACTTTCTCCTCCTCTCCCCTATAGGAGTGCTGATCCTTTTATAGGGGGCTCCTCGAGTCGTACCGGACCTGGACTTATGCCCGAGTAGAACTCTGGCTTCCTTAACCGTCGGGATTGACTTCCTAGTTTAAGGGATGTCCTTCCTCCTTACGGAGGGTTACCTTATATCCTGGGATCCTTACCAGGCACGTATTGTACTCCGGTAACCCAGGGAATCGTATACGGATACTTCGTTAGATACGAGATACTGTACTATACATCGTCAAGCCCCCCATCAGTACGTGAAGTGAAGTCATGACTGTTCTGTAGAAAAATTGCCCTTGTCGAGAAACATCTCCGAGTAGGCGAAACTGAATACTTTATCGATAAGATTCTCGAGTAGGAACTAATCTCTACTCGATATTCGTGCCATCCTGGTCGGAGTAAATCTTTGAGTTTTCCAGGGAATTTTTTGAGTTTTAACTTACCCAGAAAGCTTTTCTCTTGTTTTAATCTGATCTGTCGATCACGGACACGCATTCGCCTGGTAGATTTTTGGGAGACCGAACCGTCGTGGCGGATATTTCTCATGGTGATGAAGAATCTTTCCTTTTTCTGTGCTACTGTTTGGCTGACGTTACCCGAAACGCAACGCGCTTGTCGGGGTCATGGGTCTGTCAGACCTCTTTTTCCCACGCACAATGTCTCTCATGCGGGAAAAGCAACTCTCTGCATTAAATGTGATGGAACAGATCATGCCATTATTCGCGCTCCGATAAGGCGAAACTTGAATTCTTTAGGAGACCGAGAATTGGGGTTTTGCCCACATTGCTTCCTGTCTCCTAGCATCCCCATTTTCTTCCTTGCGCTCCTACTTTCATCATCTGTCTTGCCTTCGCCGATCATTGTCTACGGCAATGGGGAAGAAAGGCAGAGCGAAGAGGTCCCCCGATCATAAGAAGTCGGCGGGGGATCCTTCGGGGGATCCGATCGTCGCCATCCCCGAGTTTGAGACCTCGGTGATGGACTCCGCCGCCGTCAAGAAGCTCGAGGCGGAGGAGGTCATCCTCCTAAAGGTGTTCATACCATATCGGGAGGCTGCGAAGGAGATGGCTCTGAGTCCGGACATGACTTGGGCCGTCGTCTTCGCGGATTTCTTCAGGTGTGGATTCCAATTCCCACCATCTCATTTCTTCCTCTTGTTGCTCCAGTTCTACGAGATTGAGTTGATACATCTCAACCCGAACTCGGTCCTAATGTTGGCAGTATTCGCGCACCTGTGTGAAGCATACCACGGTATCAGGCCGAGCCTGGAGCTCTAGAAGTATTTGTACAACCTCCGCCGGATGAAGGCCGGCGGCGGAGGTGTTGTCGGCGGCGCCGGATTTCGACTCCGGGAAGGGAAGAAGGACACCTCCATTTGTTGGGGAACGCGCTACGCAAAACAAAATTTTTCCGCGCACGAACCAAACCAAGAAACACTATCGAGGTGTAGATAACGATATCATACCTTCGACGATCACGTCAATGCAGCGGAGAAGTTGACCGATGTCGATGAAGTCCGCAGACTCTCGCAGCTAGGTTATACCTCCCAGCCGCGAGAGCGATCTCCTCGTGAATAGTTCGCCCGATCAAACGCCGAAGTATACGACGTCTCCGAGGTATCCACGCGTACCGGATCAGCGACACCGCGGTAATGTGTGGACCAGCACACAAGAACAGCGGGGATCTACGAGAAGGAGAATCAGCAGCGCGCCGGCAGCTGTACTAGATCCAATCTAGAAGAGAGAGAAAAAGAAGGCTGTGGCCAATCTAGAGATGGCCGGCCTAGGGTTTAGTCCAAGGGACTAGGGCTGCCTCTGGGGCTGCTTGGGATACCCTTTGAGGTGCCCTGCCCCTCTATTTATAGGGGTTGGGGCAGCTCTCCCTAGGCAGGTGGAGTCCTACTTCAGCAGGGACACCCTGTTGGAGTTGGAGTCCAACTCCACTAGAACCTTCTAGAACCTTCTAGAATTTCTAGAACCTTCCAGAACCTTCTAGAATTTCTAGAACCTTCTAGAACCTTCTAGAATTTCTAGAACCTTCCAGAACCTTCCAGAACCTTCTAGAACCTTCCAATACTTTCCGGAACACTTCCGGACATCACCGGAACCATCCGGGACCTCCCGGAACACTTTCGAGATCATCCGAAACACTTTCGGAACCCTTCTCTCTCGTTCTCCATAAATCATAGCATTTCTAAATGTCGCTAAAACGTTAAGCGTGTGACCCTATAGGTTCAAGTATATGTGGACATGTCCGGAATACATTCCGGTCAATAATCGTCAGCGGGATCTGGACACCCATAACGACTCCCACATATCATCGAAGATCTTTATCGAGCAAACCTTGTATTGTCGCATACAATTCCTTTTGCCTCACGATACATTACACAACCCGAGGCGAGACTTTGACGGTATCCCTGTGATCAACTCCTTGATCACCATACCTAGTTATCCTCGTTACCGGTTTGTACTCTTTTCTCGTTTCCGTATTCCGGTATCCCCGTGACTAACCTTTTAGTCACAATACCTGGCCAGGCGATGCTGGACACCGTAATACCGAGTGGGCCCAGAGTGTATCTCTCCATCGCCGGATGGGCAAATCCCAGTCTTGACATATCTAGAACCACGATATACTTTCTGGTGTACCTGGAAGTCACCTTTATAATTACCCAGTTACGGCGTAACGATTGATGACCCCAAAGCAACCATCCGGTATCCGGGTCTATGATATTCTCATGGTCTAAGGACGCAAGTAAACGTTAACACATCATGAGAAGATACTGACAACATATTGACGAAGTGATCTCGCAGTATCTCATAAGGGGTCTATCCAGCACCATTGTTATCCTAACAATGTGTTCCCATTATTGCCGGCATCCTTGTTACATTAACAATGCCCATGATCAGGAAAACAAGATCATCAACAATACATGAGCTAGTCCAGAGGCCTGACTAGGGATCTGAATGGTGTTTATTATTCCACACATGCAATTAGGTTTTCCTCTGAATCTCATATTCAAGAACCAATGCAATTTTAGCATAGAACATAAACTTAATCATGAACATGAAAATAGAATAATAACAACTTTATTATTGCCTCTAGGGCATATTTCCAACAGTCTCCCACTTGTACTAGAGTCAATAATCTAGCCAATGCTTAAGCTCCTAACACCTATGGCATTCCGGTGTTGCTCATGCTTTGCTTGTGGTAGAGGCTTCGTCAGCGGATCTGACACATTCAGATCCGTGTGTATTTTGCATATCTTTACGTCTCCACGCTCCACCAATTCACGAATGATGTGGAATCGGCGTTGTATATGTTTGGACTTCTGGTGGGACCTTGGCTCCTTGGCCTGAGCTATGGCGCCACTATTGTCACAATAGAGCTCCATAGGATCCAGCGCGCTCGGAACCACACCAAGCTCGGTGACGAACTTCTTAATCCAAACGCCCTCCTTTGCCGCTTCTGAAGAGGCGATATACTCAGCCTCCGTTGTAGAATCCGCCACAGTGTCCTGCTTGGAACTCTTCCAGCTCACTGCGCCACCGTTCAGTGTATACACTAAGCCTGATTGAGATCGAAAATCGTCCGGATCTGTGACAAAGCTGGCGTCGGTGTAACCCTTTACAACGAGCTCTTCGTCACCACCGTATACGAGAAACATATCCTTAGTCCTCTTCAGGTACTTTAGGATATTCTTCACTGCTGTCCAATGATCATGACCTGGATCACTCTGGTATCTGCTCGTAACACTTAGAGCATAGGACACATCTGGTCGTGTACATATCATGGCGTACATGATTGACCCAATCGCGGATGCGTATGGAATCTTACTCATGCGTTCTCGCTCATCAGTTGTCGAAGGACACTGATTCTTGCTCAAAATTTTCCCATGCGACATCGGCAAGAACCCCTTCTTGGCGTTTTCCATACTGAACCTCTTCAGTACTTTATCTATATATGTACTCTGGCTTAGCCCTATTAGGCGCTTTGATCTATCTCTATAGATCTTTCGCAAGAAACTCTTTCTTGAGAAACACACCGTTCTTTGCGACAAACACTTTGCCTTCGGTGCGGTGATAGAAGGAATACCCAACAGTTCCTTTGGGATAACCAACAAAGAAGCATTTATCCGATTTGGGATCGAGCTTATTTGGTTGTAAACGCTTTACATATGCATCGCATCCCCAAATTTTAAGAAAAGACAAGTTGGGTTTCTTCCCATGCCATATCTCATATGGTGTCGTTTCAACGGATTTAGATGGTGCTCTATTTAGTGTAAAAGCGGCAGTCTCTAAAGCATAACCCCAAAAAGACAATGGCAGTTCAGTTAATGACATCATCGATCTTACCATGTCCAACAAGGTTCGATTACGTCTCTCGGACACTCCATTCCTCTGTGGCGTTCCGGGAGGCGTAAGCTGTGGAACAATTCCGCAGCTCTTCAGATGTTCGCTAAACTCGTAACTCAAATACTCCCCTCCGCGATCTGATCGCAGAAACTTGATTTTCTTGTTACGATGATTTTCTACTTCATGCTGAAATTCTTTGAACTTTTCAAAGGTTTCAGACTTATGTCTCATCAAATAGATATACCCATATCTACTCAAATCATCCGTGAAGGTAATGAAGTAGAGGAATCCACCGCGTGCAGCTATACTCATTGGACCACATACATCCGTATGTATGATCTCCAATAAGTCAGTCGCCCGTTCTACGTGGCCTGTGAACGGCGTTTTAGTCATTTTACCCATTAGACAAGGCTCGCAAGTGTCAAATGATTCATAATCAAATGACTCCAAAAGTCCATCACAATGGAGTTTCTTCATGCGCTTCTTTCCAATATGACCCAAACGGCAGTGCCACAAATAAGTGGAATTCGAATCGATTATCTTGCGACGTTTAGCGTCAGTGTTATGGATGTGTGTATTACCATCAAGATTCATAATAAATAACCCATTCACAACGGGAGCATGGCCATAAAACATATTATCCATATAAATCGAACAACCATTGTTCTCAGACTTAAACGAATAACCGTCTTGCAACAAACATGATCCAGAAATAATGTTTTTGCTCAAGGCCGGAACATAGTAACAATTACTAAGCTCTAATATAAATCCTGAAGATAAATGTAGAGGTAGGACACCGACGGCGAGCACAGCAACTTTTACTCCGTTCCCGACGCGCATCGTCACCTCATCCTTTGCCAGTCGCTTAGGCCTCTGTAGTTCCTGCATCGAGTTGCAAATATGAGCAACCGATCCGGTATCCAATACCCAAGAATTACATTGCGGACCAGCAAGGAATACATCAATAACATGTATGACACTCATACCTGAGCTGGACTTTCCAGACTTCTTCTTTTCTGCCAGATATTTCTTGCAGTTCCTCTTCCAGTGTCCCTTCTCTTTACAGAAGAAGCACTCAACATCAGAAGTGGCGCCAGTCTTGGACTTCTTAGGCGTGTCAGTCATACTAGCACCCTTGGATTTGCCCTTTTTCTTAGACTTGCCCTTCTTCTTGAAGTTGGTTGTTTTATTCACCATCATCACATGATTGGCGTCCTTCTGGATTCCACTCTCAGCAGTTTTAAGCATAGTGAATAATTCACCCATACTCCTTTCCATCCCATTCATGTTGTAGTTCATGATGAAGCTACTATAGCTCGGAGGGAGGGAAGCAAGAACAAGATCAGTGCCCAACTCTTGGGAGATTGGAAAACCTAGCGCATCCAACCTTTGCGCGTACCCAGACAATCTAAGTACGTGCTGACTCACTGAGCTGCCCTCAGCCATCTTGCATTCAAACAAGGCTTTGGATATCTCATATCTTTCAGTCCTTGCTTGCTTCTGAAACAAAGCTTTCAGCTCCTGGATTAACTCATAAGCAGCCCAATTCTCAAAACGCTTTTGAAGATCAGGTTCCATGGAGGCAAGCATGATACACTGTACTGCAATGGAATCATCGCTCTTAGATTGATAGATACGAGTCTCATCATCCGTAGCGTTAGCGGGGAGTTCACCGAGAGTTTGCGATAGGACATAGTCCTTCTTGGCACTCTTGAGGACAATCCTCACATTACGGTACCAGTCCGTAAAGTTGTTCCCAGATGAATTCAGTTTTTCTTTCTCAAGCAACGCGCATAGTGGAAAGGTGGTTACGGGTGCCATAGATCTACAACTTAAAAACAAATACACTTTAGACATTGTTCATGATTAAAGCAACTCAAATTAACACTTAATTAGAGTAAGCTCCCACTAAAACCAATATCCCTCATAATTGATTATTAGTGATTCAAGATCCACGACTCACTTACTCCACCATTGATGTGACATCACTGATGATGGAATAACGAGACCGGTAGGTCAACATGCCAATCATATCCCATATGACTCTTGTTCATCTTTCGATGGGTGTGTTCCGAGCCCAAGACGATCTTGCAAAGCTCGTCAAGACAACCGAGTGCTCTGCTGCGCGAACGGTTCGCGCCCGCCTCATATATGTCAAACCTATCGTACCCATGTGACATGGCGCACCTCAGAATGGCAAATACTCCAGACGGTGCTACACTTGGAAGAACACTAACTACTTTGATATTTGTGTGAGGGATCACCCTATTTAACAACGTCTACCACGCATCAAACAAGGTGCATAAAAGGGATTAACATCACATGCAATTAAATTATTGTGATATGGTATAGCCCCTTTTGTTGAAGAAGACTTCTTCAACATCTTTTGGCAGAGAACTCCTTCTTCGCGTACGACGTAGCGTCGAGGTCCATCGATGTAAGATTGTCACCACCATGTCCTTGCAATTACAACTATTTGCTATCACATAGCTAATAAAATAAATGCATTACATGGCTTTCTAGTTGACGCGTAGGTCAATATAATAAATAATGACAATCGTATTGGCTCCTGCCGATTGCCGTACTCATGACACGCAGGTCATGACAAAATTAAAATTACAAACACTTTGCATCTCATACAATCACATTGCATCGCATAGGCTATACCACATCACATGCATACCCTGCAAAAACAAGTTAGACGCCTCTAACGTTTATGCTACAATACGTGGCTTTATGGTTACGTTGCAAACCGTTTGCTACCTACGTTACCATAAGCATGATTGCTCTTGCAGTTATTTAACTGTCGGGGTGTCTGGAATTGGAGACTCGGAAATCTCGAACCCCATACTAAACTTCGTCATACGCATGACCCCCGTGTAGATCACATCTACAAGCCCGCTCATTGCAAATTTATCTTTCTCAACTAAAGTGAAACCAAAGTCATCCTTAGCATGTCTCGATCCGAAGATCGTAAGGTTCGCCGGACCTCTGAAAATTTCACGATGCCGCCGAGATCAAAATTTTGCAATGAGAGGGAAACAACAAGAAAATCTGGTGGTAGATCTCATCTAACACCCCGCACATCATATGTGCAATGCCGCATATCACATATGCTCTAGTCGTACCTACAACTACGCATAGAACCGCTCTGATACCACTGTTGGGGAACGCGCTACGCAAAACAAAATTTTTCCGCGCACGAACCAAACCAAGAAACACTATCGAGGTGTAGATAACGATATCATACCTTCGACGATCACGTCAATGCAGCGGAGAAGTTGACCGATGTCGATGAAGTCCGCAGACTCCCGCAGCTAGGTTATACCTCCCAGCCGCGAGAGCGATCTCCTCGTGAATAGTTCGCCCGATCAAACGCCGAAGTATACGACGTCTCCGAGGTATCCACGCGTACCGGATCAGCGACACCGCGGTAATGTGTGGACCAGCACACAAGAACAGCGGGGATCTACGAGAAGGAGAATCAGCAGCGCGCCGGCAGCTGTACTAGATCCAATCTAGAAGAGAGAGAAAAAGAAGGCTGTGGCCAATCTAGAGATGGCCGGCCTAGGGTTTAGTCCAAGGGACTAGGGCTGCCTCTGGGGCTGCTTGGGATACCCTTTGAGGTGCCCTGCCCCTCTATTTATAGGGGTTGGGGCAGCTCTCCCTAGGCAGGTGGAGTCCTACTTCAGCAGGGACACCCTGTTGGAGTTGGAGTCCAACTCCACTAGAACCTTCTAGAACCTTCTAGAATTTCTAGAACCTTCCAGAACCTTCTAGAATTTCTAGAACCTTCCAGAACCTTCTAGAACCTTCCAATACTTTCCGGAACACTTCCGGACATCACCGGAACCATCCGGGACCTCCCGGAACACTTTCGAGATCATCCGAAACACTTTCGGAACCCTTCTCTCTCGTTCTCCATAAATCATAGCATTCCTAAATGTCGCTAAAACGTTAAGCGTGTGACCCTATAGGTTCGAGTATATGTGGACATGTCCGGAATACATTCCGGTCAATAATCGTCAGCGGGATCTGGACACCCATAACGACTCCCACATATCATCGAAGATCTTTATCGAGCAAACCTTGTATTGTCGCATACAATTCCTTTTGCCTCACGATACATTACACAACCCGAGGCGAGACTTTGACGGTATCCCTGTGATCAACTCCTTGATCACCATACCTAGTTATCCTCGTTACCGGTTTGTACTCTTTTCTCGTTTCCGTATTCCGGTATCCCCGTGACTAACCTTTTAGTCACAATACCTGGCCAGGCGATGCTGGACACCGTAATACCGAGTGGGCCCAGAGTGTATCTCTCCATCGCCGGATGGGCAAATCCCAGTCTTGACATATCTAGAACCACGATATACTTTCTGGTGTACCTGGAAGTCACCTTTATAATTACCCAGTTACGGCGTAACGATTGATGACCCCAAAGCAACCATCCGGTATCCGGGTCTATGATATTCTCATGGTCTAAGGACGCAAGTAAACGTTAACACATCATGAGAAGATACTGACAACATATTGACGAAGTGATCTCGCAGTATCTCATAAGGGGTCTATCCAACACCATTGTTACCCTAACAATGTGTTCCCATTATTGCCGGCATCCTTGTTACATTAACAATGCCCATGATCAGGAAAACAAGATCATCAACAATACATGAGCTAGTCCAGAGGCCTGACTAGGGATCTGAATGGTGTTTATTATTCCACACATGCAATTAGGTTTTCCTCTGAATCTCATATTCAAGAACCAATGCAATTTTAGCATAGAACATAAACTTAATCATGAACATGAAAATAGAATAATAACAACTTTATTATTGCCTCTAGGGCATATTTCCAACACCATTTCCTCTTCCTGGAAATCATTGTGGTGGGCTGGCACTCGAGGTGGTTCTACTGCCAGCCCCCGCCTTCCTCCGGGATCCACTACCGGGGCTTGGCCCCCTTCCCGACGAAGTATTGGGCGGAGGCTCCGAAGGAGACCAGGTCGCTTAAGGCCCTCGTCGGTGACATCACCGCCCTTGCCACACGAGGATTGTCGGCATGGGACGTCGCGGAGGACTTCCTTCGGCGCAGAATCAGCCCTCTTTGGTCGAGGATTCAGCCTGCCTGGGTGGTCCCGGAAGGCCAAGATCAGACAAGAGATTTTGACACAGGTGAGTATCCAAACTTTTCGTGTCATTGTTGGTCAGAAGAATTCTTATCTTCCCACTAATACGTTCTCGACTGGCTATGTAAATCTCTCCCCGAGGAACTTCAAAATAGGCTGATCGTGAAGCTGAGCCCCGAGAAGCAAAGGGAGATCTTCTCGGTGAGTTGATGATTTCTGTCTTGTCTAGTCGTGGTTCATCTGGGCTGTGCGTCTGATGCCATCCGGGCTTCTTCTATGCAGCGAGTAGGCCGCGGGGCTCCCGACTCGGAGGTGGAGCGGGCTGGCGCCCTCGTTCAGGAAGAAGAGGTTGAGGTTCTCGGGACAACCCCTTCGATCCCAAGGATTGGGGATCCATCCGGGGCCTAGGCGGCAGCGGAGATTGCCCGAACGGAGTCCCCTATTCGGGCCCCTTCTCCTCCGCCAGGCCCCCAGCCTCAGGTGTGAATGCATGCTCGACTAGCTTCCTCCTTTCGACGTTCTTTGTGATCCCCTCCCGATTGAGTCGGCGTCTTCTGCCCCACTCGTTAGTGTAGAAGAGGTCGCGTCGGTAGTGGGTCCTCCTGCGGACAAGGGAAAATCACCGCTGGTGCTTGCCGAGAAGCGGAGCTCGGAGGCGTTGGCGAAGGGAAATTCTCCCTCGGTGAAGCGTTCGCGGTAAGTCTTCTTCTCAGTCTTTCGTTTCAAAAATCTTCCTTCCTTTATTCCGTGAAGGTTGATGGGCCGCTTTCTCCGATTAGGGTGACTATCCGTCCCGTTGGAGCCACGACTGGGGCCGCTGCAGACACGCAGCCCCCGGCGGTGAGGCCGGCGCAGCCTTCGGTCGTACGGACTGATCCCCCCACGCCGGAGGCGTCGGTGCCGGAGGAGGACAACATCCACACCCAACTACAGGTAATTTTAGAAGTTAGTACTTGAACATTAATGTACTCGGTACTAACCTTTTCGTTTCGACAGCGCATCCTTCCTCGGCTTCTTCCGCTCCAGAAGGCGAAGGCCGTGCTGGAGGCACAACGAGCGGAGAACGAAGAGCTGAGGAAGTGCCTTGTGGAGTCCGAGACCGAGCTTCGGGATGTGAAGGTCCGCCTCTTTGAGGCGGAGTCTTCGCTAAGCCAGAGCCGAGTCTACACGGGGAAACTGGAGGAGGACCTCGACGACGCCCTTTGCACACTCGAGAGAGCGCTCGTAGAGGTCGGGGTCACCGTCTTCCCCCGTCCTCCACGGGCTATTCAGCTGGTGGAGCTGGTGGCGTCCGTCTCCTGCCTAAAGCCTGTCGTCGAGAAGCTCCTTGACGACGAGCTCAAGCAGGGTATGAAGGACGCCTTGGCCTTCGCCCTGGCCCTTCTTATACGCTGGCACCCGGAGCTGTCCTTGACGGCCCTCGAGGCCGACCTGCCAGAGGACAAGGTAGACAGTCTTCTCGGTGTCGTGTAGGGTGCTGCAGATGCCTTTGCGGATAGGGTTCAGGCAACTGATCTGTCTGAATAACTTATGTAATCAAACATTGATTAATAATTTGTGCACTTTAAACTATGTGTCTTTGTTGTGCTGTACGCCGTCCCCCTTCCCTGACTTAGTCTCGCGAGTTGTGCTATACGCCGCCGACTGCGACTGATCAGGCCTTAGGTTTAGTCGGATGGAGGGCTCAGTGGCCCCTTGTCATTAGTAAACTCGATAAGGGGTCTTCGTACAGTCCATCGTGGCCGTAGTGACAACTCGTGTTCATTTGTCGACGGGATCTTGGACGCGAGTTAGTTAAGCTCTATACTTGCCCTGTTGGCGACATCATTGCACTCTATCCGCGATGCCTTCTGTTCAAAGTAGTCGAGGATATGGATATGCATATGGGTTCTGTTGACTTTAGTCATGTTCGCACCTTCTCTTCTTCCTTTACTCGTGGTTAGGGAACTTTGCTACAAAATCGGGGAGCTTAGTTGACCAGGCCTTAGGTCTAGTCAGGTGGGGGGCTTAGTGGCTTCCCCTGTCACGTGCAGACGCGTTAAGGGGTCTTCCTTGCATCCCTGACGGTTGGGGCGCGGAACCCTTTCCTTTTGTGCCGGTCGAGTCGTTGGTTACGTCTATGCGTAAGCCTGTTTTTGGTGCCACATACTTATCCAGCCCCCGACTGTCATATTCGAGAAGTTTCTCGGATAGGCAGTCTGAAAAATAATTATTGAACTAGGAAGTCTTTATAAAATTGTGACTTGACTGGAGTATCGTTTACAAATTATTGCAAGAAAAGGAAACTGCTAGAACTATTTAAAAAAACATCATCCCTCCCGCTCGAGTTGTTGTAGGTTGCTCAGAGACTCCCGTGCTCTTGTCGTGACCTGCTGTAGAAACGTGTCGAGTGCGCGTTGCTGGGCGACGGCGCTCGGAGCATCTTATCATTGGCTTGTTCGTAGCTTGACGACTTGATGCTGGGGCTGGGGCAACCTGGGACAAACTGGCGATCGGAAGGGTGATGACTATGCGATCTTATCGAAGGTGCTTGGACTCGGAACTCTCTGCGGGGACTCAACTATCTCCTTACTGCTAACCAGAGTGACCTGGATCGGGTGACTTCTCCTATGGAGCTATTGTCCTGCTGAGAGGAAGGCCCTTTTTTCCCTGGTCCTGAATTAGTCGTAGGACTTGTCCTCCGACTTGGAGGGGGTTTTATCTGATTTTGTCGCTTGTAGTTGTGGGGGAGGTCTTGATGATACGGGTGCGCTCGTGATGGCGTCAGAGTCTATTTCCCTGCTTGAGAGTTGATGCTTTTCTGCGAGGTCGAGGCTGCGCTTGTCGCAGAGTAATGCTTCCTGGGGGAGCTCTTTATTGTGAGGACGCCTTTGGCACGCCGGAGAACTTCCGAACAGAGAAGATCCTCTTTGATGTAGTCAACTTCGAGATGGCATACAATGCCATCCTAGGGCACCCAACCTTGGCCAAATTCACGGCAGCAACACACTACGCGTATCAGTGTATGAAGATGCCGGGCCCAAAGGGCGTCCTCACAATAAAGAGCTCCCGTAGGATGGCATTGTATGCCGTCTCAAAGTTGACTACGTCAAACAGGATCTTCTCTGTTCGGAAGTTCTCCGGTGTGCCAAAGGTAACCGGGAGGGTGACTTGCCCGATCGGCGTAGCCAATGAGCCTGGGACGATACCGTGGAACGCCTGTGTTACGGTCTAGACAGACGACTGTGGTACCTGCATGGCATCGAGGGTGTTGGCGAATAGGATGTTCCGGGAGCTCCCCCCGTCTATTAGCACTCGGGCCACTCGGTAGTTGTTGATCGTTGATTCGACAACAATTGGGTATTGTCCCGGTCGAACACAGTTCTCGGGGCAGTCGGTTTGGTCGAATGTGATCGTGACCTCCGACCATTTGATTGTCCGAGAGAATTGCCTTGTATTGCCTTTTCGACTCGTAAGAGGACGAGCCCCCGAATATATGCTCGATTGCTCTGATATGTCCGTGGAAAGGCTCTGTAACATCCTCGATTTTTGAGGGCTTGAAATTTTTTTAAAGGAAAGAGGATGTGCAACTAAGTAATATGCTAATATGTATTTTTTTTGGTTTTTATTTCAAATTAATTCAACTATATGAATTAATTTGAGAAGCAATAAGTGTGTTTTTAATTTTTAAATTGATCATCATTTGAAAATTTGCTTCAAAAATATTTTTTATTGAGTTCCTTATACTCAAATTGATTTATTGGATTTTTCTAGGATTTTTCGAAAGTGTTTTGCTATTTTTAAGTGCCTCAATTGATTTCCTGCTATTTTTTAAAATTCAAAAATGTGTTTTTATTTTCTTTTAACCCAACCTGGGCCAAAAGCCCATCCTTCCTTCCCTCCTGGGCCACCAGGCCGGCTCATCTGGCCACCCCCCCTCCCTCCTCTTGGGCTGCCCCCTTCTTCCTCCCCTTGGGCCCCCTTCTTCCTCCCTTTGGGCCTCCCCCTTTTTGCTCCCCTGGGCCGCTTCCTTGTGCGCCTGGGCCGGCGCCTTGGGCTGCCTTAGCAGGCCGGCTGGCAGGCCTTGGCTGCCTTGGCTTGCCAAGCCAAGCGCTCGACCGCACCGTGTGCACGCGCGCGTAACGCGCCGTCGCCGGTTCATTTTTTTGGAGATTAATCCGGTGATTTCTCTCAATTAATCAGGGCACTAATTGCCATTAATTCGTGCCTTTTCCTCTCCCCATTTCTCCTCTATAAAAGGCCTCCTCTCCTGTGGATTTTCCTCTTTTGCTTCCTCCCAAATTTTTGCTCTCCACATCTTCTTCTTCCCCAACTCCGGCGAGGAATTCCGGCCACACCGACGCACCCCTACACCAAGGCTTTGCTGTTGGAGCTTCCCCACGACGATGCGCATCTCCTACCGCAAGAATCCACGAGCTTCTTCCTCTGCACCGACCGTACCGCGAGTTCTTCTCCAACTCCGGTGATCTCCTTCTCTTCTCGATTTCTCCACCCACGGTGAGTCTCTCTCCAATCCCTCTCCGAAGTAATCTCCCATCAACCCCTAGATCTTTTCCCCTCCACCAATTTTGGGCCAATGTTTATCCATCTTGTGCAACCATGAGTGGATTTCGTCCCCAAACCCTATTGCTACAGTGCACATATGAACAGTAGCTCGTGGTACTGTAGCATGTACGATACTCTTTTGCTTATTCCTTTTGCCCAATTTTTGGCTCCATCAAATCTAGGTCCGATCTACGATCTCAGTAGTAAAATGGAATTGTTAGAACCCCACGAGTCCAACAGTGTGATTGGATTATTAATCCGACCGCTGGATTTTGAATTATATTTAAATTTGGATGAAATTTGAGCAAATTTCATGATAACTTTGTACTGGTTGATTATTTTGAAGTAATTCTTTTTTTGTAGATTACTAGTATGATAGGGAGTACTTCTGTAAATTTTCATAATTTGTGGACTAGTGTAGAATTTCCTAGAATTAAAATAAGATTTATTTTAATTATTAAAAATAGAGATGCTCTCTGTTATTTATATCTAATTTTTGCCTAGGATCAGAGAACCCTAGAACTCATTTTTCCTGCAATGGTTAGGGCTATAAAAATCAAGATGTGTTCTAGATCTATTTGAAATTGATATTTAAATTCTGTTTTAGCCATAGTTTCTTTATAAATCTGTTTTAGCTATTAAAAATTCATGTCCAGTACCCAATAAATCATGTTATATTCTAGGGATGATGTTAAGTCATACGAGCCCCTTTTGGTTAATTAAATAATATTTTACAATGATTTTAGGGTAGACTTCATGCTTAGAATAATGGTTTTAATTATTTAAAATACATTTCCAGAACTTTGCCAAACATGAAATGTCTCTGAAATTGCTATTAAATCATGTTAACCCAATTGTGTGATTTATTAATGTTAATTACTATTTTCTAGATAATTGTTACACTAAAAATGCTAGAAAATGCTTTAATTAAATAATGTTCAGATTAAAATTAAAATTAAATTATTTTTGGTACTGTTCCAGTACTGTTAACATATTCCAAGATGTTCCATGTTTAATTAATTCATGTTAATGGTAGAGAGTAGCTTTTAGCTTAATTTCTAGTCTTTAAAATAATAGAAAAACATGTGTAATTATGATTAGGTGTTGTTAATTTATTCTTTACTATTATTAACCATTATAAATATTTAGGATTTACCTAAATATTTTTTTGTGGTTAATTGTGAATTGTTTTGTCCTTTTATCATGATTACTAGCATGTTAAGGTGTATGTTGTGTGTATATCTATTAAAATACCCGGTAAGGGATATATGTTATTTCTATATATGTTGTATTTATGGTTATGGCCAATCCTAGAAGACCCATTCTTCTTCACGATGACCCTATCGCGCCATCGTTCCATTCCACCTCATCTTACCTTCGTCGTGCTTCTTCTCGTGTTGCTTCCAAGTTAATCTTATTGGATTTGGTTATTTATTTGCTTGCTCTCGTTTCGTTATGACGATAGGGAGTGAAGAGGCCGACCTGGAGACCGAAGCAGCTGAAGAAGGAGAGCACTACCATGAAGGCACGCCCCCTTTTCTTGATCATATTTAATCCTATATTTTCGAAGTCATTATATTTTGTTATTTACAAACATGCATGCTGTTTTTAATCCAGTAGCTAGCGCGTCGATTGACACGATTTTACCCTGTCCGCTTGTCGCCCTTTTTACTTGATACCCTGATTAGATTAATAGGTTTTATTCTGAATAGAGTAGAGATATGCTTAGCCATGCTTAAATTCATCCTTAGGTTGTTTTGATTTGCCTCTACGGAGGAATGAATATCGGATCGATGATCCTTGTTGAACTTGATATTGAGCTCGCTGAGCTAGAGCCGGAAGCCCGATGATTCCCTCTCTCTCTATTCTTCCTATTCTACTCTGGGTGAAACTTACCATCTAATATGGTGCGGGCGACAGCTGGACCATGTGATGAAGGAGCATATGATTGTCCTACCTGCAGAAGGCCGGTTGAAAAGAACCATTGGTTGTCCGTACCGTTTAAGGCCGAAGTCTTGAAGTTGGAGAATTGTGACAACAGTGCAACCACATGCTATATGGGAAATGGCTTGGTCAAGTAGGTTAGTCAGCCTTTGGTGCCGATGTTGCCGTACCGTAGAAGGGGTGGACGTAGCGACGAGGACCCTCGGCACAGATGGGGGGAACGGAGTGCGGGGATGTACTCTCGACTCCGGGCCAGACCCGGTGGGCATGTCACACCTTAGGGGGCTCTAGCTAAAAGACCTCGTCACGATCTCTCTATCGGTACACCGATGGGTGTGTACTATGCTGGCGACGGCCAGTGGCAACAAGACGAGATTGTGTCGTGTGGGTAAAGTGTACAAACTCTGCAGAGTAATAAACTAATCGATTAGCCGTGTCCACAGTTACGGACAGCACATGACTCATTCTTGATGAAAAGGACCTGTCCCTCTCCCCCTTGCTACTTCTCTCTACCCCTTTTGCTAATGAAACCTATGGCCAAGCTAAGGCAGGAGTTCCTTGCTCGAAGGTGTTGGTCACGGACCACACGCTAGAAAATACCACTAATAATAAAACTGTTTTACATCAAAACAATGCCTTTGAATCTACCCTAATATTTCAACTAAAAGTTTGCTTTACGCAACTAAACCCTAAAGCCTTCCTTTGAAGCCTTGCATATAGTATGGTAGGACCATCTGCCGCCTGGTGGCTTGCTGAGTACGCGAAGTACTCATCGTGCATGCTTTGTTGTGGTGGTGTGCAGAGGAGTATGCTGAAGGAGGAGCTGATGAAGACTGCTATTATGATGATCCCGAAGAATAGGTCACGTGGCTTCCGTCAATTGCCTGTGGCATGGATGGAGTCGCTTCGCTTTTTATTTTTGTTGTTTCCTCTGATGTAATAAATGTCGTTAAGACATAGTACTTTGTAAGCCATGTGGTGTATTGTACTCAAATTAAGTTTTTAAACTTTGAATGCATGCAATGTTATTCATTTTGCCTGTGTACCGTCAGCGTGATCCTGGACTGACGAGGAGATATACAGGGGGGTCTAGTAGTTGAAACTAGACTCTCATAGGCTCAGGGGTGGAGTCATCATCGTCGGATGTAGTGTCTTGACTGTTGTTTGCGACCTGCTAGTTTTCCTCGCGGAATTTCTCTCTTTCTTCCTTGAGGTATTTCTTGAAGATGCGGCACTGACAGAGATCATGTGAATCGGTCTGGTGGAAGTCGCACCAGAGCTTTCCTGCCTTGTCGAAGGAAGTAGTCGGCTTGTTCTTGGCACGTGGCCGCCAGGCACGCTTCTCGGGAAGATCGGCTAATACCTCGTCGGCTTTAGCCTTCTTCTCCCGGTTCTCTCCGGAGGATTTCTTCCTTCACTTTGTCTTCGATGAGTCGTCTCTGGTCCGGGGGGGATCTAGTCGCCCTGCCCTGTAGCTGCTTGATGTACTGTAGGGTTTCCTCCGCATAGGTGGCCTTTTCGGCTAGATCCATTAGCTGTAGCATGGTCTTGGGAGGGTGCATGATCAAGTTGTGCATGCACATCTCGTTTCTGCTGCCCCGCACGAAGGCGCGAATAACATCCAAGTCTGTTACCTCGGGAATAGTGTTGCGAACAGCACTAAACCGCTTGGTGAACTCTCGGAGGGTCTCATCTGGTCGTTGGACGACTAGGAATCGGTCGTCGACCCGACCAGGACGTGTGAAAGTACCTTGGAAGTTGGCGAGGAGCATGTCGCAAAGCTGTCCCCAGGAGCAAATCGTTCCCGGGGTAGGTTCATCAACCAGGTCCTGGCCGCTCCTCTAAGGGCGGTCGGGAGGTAGTTGGCCATGACCTTCTCGTTCCCGCTCGCGGCCTCGATCGTCGTAGTGTAGGTCTGAAGGAACTCCGCAGGATTCGTGGTGCCATCGTACGATTCAAGGGCCCCGGGCTTGAAGCGGGATGGCCAGCGCACATGTCGGAGTTCTTGGGATAGCACTTTGCATCCGTTGATGGTCCTCCGATAAGGCGAATTCTCGCCGCTAATTGGGGTCGGGGATCGTCCCCTATTATTAGCACGGTGCTGATGGTCTCTCCGGAGAGGAGTCTGCTCTCGCTGACGCCTTTGGGATCGGTGCTCGTTGATCCTATCACAGAGATCGACGTGCGATCTGTCCCGGTGAGACTGGTTCCCGGGATGTCAACCTTCTCTGTTCGATTCCCTTGGTCAGAGAGGGGTTTTCTCTCGGGCGGAGCTATGTGTCTCCGACTGGAGTCGAGAAGATTTGGCTTGGTCTTGGGCCTGCTGTAGTTCAGCCCCCAGCCGTCATAGCCATTGTGCTCCGTCGTGTGTCGTCAGATCTTCTGTTGGTGGTCGTAACAGCAGATTGCACACCTCAGCGATTCTTTGAGTAGTTCAGGACACATACTCACCCATCCCTTGAGGGGTTCTGTGTGCTGCAGTAAGCCTATTTTCGTTCCCAAGGGGGGTAGCCATCGGATTCTGACGTTGTGAGCCCCCTTCCTGATCCTAGTCTTCGAGATCTTCCCGATCGTCCTGAATCGTGAGAACCATCCGAAGGTCTAGATTGGATGGGGTGTATTCGCACTCCATCGTATCCCCCCGTAGGGAGGGATGCTATGATCGGAACCTTGATCGATTGGTCGATCAGACGTTGCGAGTGACCACCTCGATCTCAGGCTGGTTGCTCCTGCCTGGGAATCATCGTGTAACACCAACGTTCCCTCGAAGGCCCTGGCGCACTCGGTTCTGAAGTGATCGACTTCGCAATCTGAGTACTCGCCAGTGGCGTATTCTCCAAAATCTACACGGTCAGTCATCGGGTAAGGCTCATCGGGCCAAAGTTGTCGTAGAAGCCTTGGTCCGAGAACCCGGTGCGTTGCATGAAGGAGATCATTTCTCCTGCCGAGCCTGCTTCTTCCTCCTCGGGTCGAACCGGGGAGGGACGTGCAGTCGGCGACGAGGACTGATCGCGGCTAGTTGCACATCTTGCTGACTCTGATGCTTCCTTGACGGCTTGAGCCGGAGAGGTCCCCACGGTCGGCGCCATCTGTCGACGATCGGTAAACCATCGATCTTACTGTATTCATGGAACGGTGATACTTGGGGGGTAGGGACCTCTAGGGCACAAGGCCAAGAGATCTGACGGCAAGAAAAACACCCTTTTTATATAGGTTTGGGCCTCCCTCAGGATAATAACCCTATGTCCTGTTCGTATATATTGATCAGAGAATGTCTTTACAAGGGATGTATATGTCAGTGGCTATCCTAGGCCTAATCGGAGACTAAGACGACTAGTTCCGCTGGTCTCGACTCCTTCGAGGCGGCGGGTCTTCTCGTGAGAATCGCTGGGATCTCTCTTCCTACTAAGGCCTATTGGATCTAACTTTCTCCTCCTCTCCCCTATAGGAGTGCTGATCCTTTTATAGGGGGCTCCTCAAGTCGTACTGGACTTGGACTTATGCCCGAGTAGAACTCTGGCTTCCTTAACCATCGGGATTGACTTCCTAGTTTAAGGGATGTCCTTCCTCCTTACGGAGGACTACCTTATATCCTGGGATCCTTACCAGGCATGTATTGTACTCCGGTAACCCAGGGAATCGTATACGGATACTTCCTCATATACGAGATAATGTACTATACATCGTCGGAACTGCACTGCAATAGTCTGTCTACCGAGTCAGAAGACTGTCTGGATCAGAATTAGTGTGTGCGTTGAGGGCATGTAATGTGCTAGGACTGGGCTGAATAGTGAGGCTACGTCAGTTAGGGTTTCACCTGTGTCAGCCTCCGGTGACGCAGGTGTCGGTCTGCTTGAGCCGGTTACCGTTGTGCGTTGTGATTAGCTGTGTCACCGGTGCCTGTCACCGGTGAGCCACTTAATCCTACGTGGCATGAGTGTAACGATCATGTGCCTGTGGACTCTATATATAGGGGACCATGGGAGGTCTTAGATCTCAACCTTTGCCAAACCTCTGCAATCCATTTCGACCGTTGCAAACCTCTTTTCTCCTGAACAGAAGCAAACCTTCCTAAGTCTTAGTTCAAGTGAGAGTTAGAGCTTTGAGCAGAGAGCACTGGTTCCTCCAAGAGTTGTTGTTGCAAATTCTTTCTTGGAGTGTCTACTCCTAGATAGGCGTAGGAGTTGCTGTGACCACCCAAACTTGTGTGGGCTGGTACAGTAATCTGTGAAGTTGTTCTGAAATCTACCTGCTGCAAGGCGAAAAGACTTCCACAAGCAAAAGAAAGAGATTTGAACTCAGGTACTCGGAGAACAAGCACGATTCAGTGCTGGCCATCGCTTCGGAGTAGCCTCTCCAACGGAGACGTACCATCTCTGAAAATAGTGGGAACTTCGGTGAAAAATCTCTTGTGTCTCTGAGTACTTTTCATTCTGTACTTACTTGCTCATCTGATTTGCATGTTTGTGTGACTCACTGTTATATATATGACCTAGCTGTAATCCTTTCTCATTGCCTGTGTTAATCTAGCTGTGTCACAGTTGCTTTATTGCTTATCTCATATCTGTGCCAGTTACCTGTTACATAGCTATCTGTCATATACATTTGTTTAGGGCTTTCAGATTACCTGTGTTAGCCTCCTGTGTGACAGTTGTGTGTTAATTTACATATCAAATACTGCCTGAGTAGTTGAACTGTCACACAGCTAGCTAAACCCTTCAACTTGTTAAGCCTTAAAGTTGATAAATTGAAGTAATTGTTTAAAATTGGTTAGCCTCCTATTCACCCCCCTCTAGTCGGCACCTACGATCCCTTCAAGGGGTTTCTCCGTCGACTTCAACATACACCACCTCCGTTTCCGCCGTTGGCTCACAGTTTAATCAAAGGAATTAGAATAAAGGGATGAGTACAAAAGGTACTCAACAAGTCCAGGAATAAGAAATAGGTGTTTGATGCACTATCTACTGAGAACAGCAATGCTCTCCAAAAGAAATGCAATTTTGTAAGGTAAGAGAGTCAGATTTTACTTTAAGAGACTATGATCTGATGCCTTACAGGCTGCTAGGATCCACGATGGATCCCTTTCCTGTTGCATTTGTAGTTTTAACCAGAAACATGGAATGACAATGTCATACTTTCTTACACTCTGCAGAGGTGTGCAACTGTACCCACAAACGACCAATAGTCGTGGCGTTCGTGTCATCACATGCACAACCAGACCGTAAGATCACATAGCTGTTTCACCGCCTACTCTATCATACCGCTCGTCATAGTCCGCACAATAGGCTAGAAATACCAGTCTCACGTTGATACTATAGATCCAACATACTGTGGCTACCACTCCAGCCACCACCTTCCCAGCAGTTGATAATTCAGATCCAACTACTGAGGCCTTGCTTTCCGAAGGGAGTATGACCTAGGGCAAAGGTACGTACTTTGGCTCATCCCTGCCCATACAAGGTGTGTGGTATGCGCGATCACTACGGCGCTTAAGCACAATCGATCATTAGTTGCTTTAACCTTATATGAACAAACCTGTGTGATGAAATCCACCTTCCAATGTAGCCCCAGCACCTTTCCAAGATTTCACCACCCACTATAATCATGCCCAAAAACCGGCGATCAACAAATCCACAATTGATTCACTTTAGAAAGTAGGTTTTCATTTTGTGCATGTTATAGACGAGAAGGAAATTTTGTGGAACGTTCTCAACGAATATGAACAATAAACTGGATTTGCCTGGTAACAGATAGGTAGTGCAGTTTGACTGGTCTACTTGCTAAACTCTGGCTTCTGAAGAAAAGCAATATAGTCTGATAAGGACTAATCCAAAAAATTTCAAGTATATATGCGAATGGTATGATTATGCACGCATGAGATGGTGCCCTGAAAGATAAAACTAATGCACATAAATTTCTTAAGTATTTTACACAAAATTTACACTTAGTAATTAATTAGATAAGCTTTTTAATTACTTTTAAAGCTTGTATATCCTATTGAGCAAGATATCAATGAGTTAACCTTATTTTTGTTAAAGGGGTAATATTGTTACCAATCATATTTCAATTTGCTTAACTCATTGATTTAGACATTTTAATTAAATGGATGATTTAAATATCTATCCTATTTCATTTATCCTTTTGCAAGGAAAAAGAAAGAAGTACTCCCTCCGTCCAAGAATGTAAGGCGTATTTCAATTGGTAAAGACAAGGTTTTGACCAACAATTAGTCTATTCATATGCGATTTATGTGACATAAAATTGATATCATTAAATTGCTCTTCAAAATTACTTTCTTATGATTATAATTTTGTATCACATAAACTGCATATTAATAGAGTAATTATTGGTCAAAGACTTGTCTTAACGAATCAAAATACGCCTTACATTCTTGGACAGAGGGAGTAATTAATTTAAACAAGTATCCAAGATTTAAAATTTACTCTTTAACAGATATATATATATATATATATGTGCATATATATATTTCTTCTTTAGGAATTAGATTGATTGGACTTATATCTTTATTTTTAAAGAAAGAAAACCACATAATTATTCTGCCTGCCATTTTTTAAAGGCCAGCTCGGTTCCTTTTAGTGGGCCTTAGGCCCACTTTGAACTCCCCCTTAACCTCTCTCCTTTTTTTTCTTCTATACCTTTGGCCTCCTCCGCCGCTCCCCGCGGCCTCTCTCTCTCTCTCTCTCTCGCGGGTCTCTCCCCAGTTCTCCTCCACCTTTTGGCATACGCCGCCGCCTCGGGTGGCTACCCCGTCGAGCACCTCGGTCGCTCCCCTCGGCGCTGCCTCGGTTACTCCCCTTGGGTGCCACCTCGCTCGCTCCTCCGAGCCCCTGCCGCCACGAGCCCTAACCTGGCACGGGTTGCCGCCGCCTCCACTCGCGTGGTCGTCCTCACCTTGTTGCCTGGGACAATGCGGGGCTCGACGCATCTCCGTCACCGCCAGTGCTCTGTCGAGTCCGCCTCCCACCGATGGCGTGGCTGGGTACCGTGGTCTTAGCCTTCTTCACTCGGTAAGCTTCTTCCCCAAATCCCCTTCTATCTAAATTCCCTGATTCTAGGGTTCCTCTTTTATGGCCCAGTTATTGCTTGTGTACTTGTGGATGGCATGGTTTGATTCAATTGATGCCTCAGTAGCTTGATTCATATGTGACCTCTGCTGAATTTTTTTTGTTAGGATTACTGCTAATTTGCTAATTGTATGTTTAGATGATTTGAGCTAGTACTTGCTCATGTATATGTGACACTGTCATGCCCCTGACTTGGTTCAATTCCTTGGATGCATGATCTGACGCATAACTTATCTGTGATTACTATTAAGTCTTTAATTTCTGATAGAACAGATGCTAACCTTTGATTTTTAGCTTGCTGAAATTCGATGTTTTGCCTAAAACTGCTATGAACAGCTACTACACTCGGTCTTAGTTGTTTTCTGTTTCCTCCCATATATGTGTATGCCTATATCAGCTCACCAAGCTGAAGAACAGATACTATAGTTGGTTTGCTCCTTCTTATGATGATTTGTATCTCAGAAATAGGTTGAGAAAGGTACAAGTCTGATAAGAACTGTAGAACCTAGATGGAGTTGTATTGCTTCTCTAGGTTTCAGATGATGAATACTTTGCCACAGAGTTTGTTATTGGAGTTGAATGTTAGGTTGTAAGAATTCAATGTTCATGTTTGAAATGTGTATATTGGATGTTCTGGCATTCTGATAGGAACTTCGTATGTATTTCAGAAGATCCGATCTCGACTATGTTTTTAGCGCTCTAGAAAAACCCGAGTCTCCGATTTAATGATCGGTAAGTCTGATGTGTTTCAGATGTTCCGAGTTTGAACTCGGAGGTTTGGACCTTCATCTCCGGAAGCTCCGAGTTTTTCCGGAAGCTCCAAGGTGTATGTGAACCAGATGCTCCGATGTGTTTTCGGATGTTTTCGAGGTTGATTTTGGAGGTTTGGACCTTCATCTCCGGAAGCTTCGAGTTTTTTCAGAAGCTCCGAGGTCTGTGCAAACCGGATGATCTGAGGTGATTCGGAAGTTTCTTTGTTTAAAATCAGAATGTCTGAGCTTGAAGTCGGATGCTCCGACTTCTATTTTCGGAGTCTCTGAGTTTTCTGGACCTCGACTTTTGTGAGTGCTCGGTGGATTTCCAGATCGTATGTGTGGAGTCGGAACTGAAGTCGGAGGCTCCGACTTTTAATTCCGGAGTGACCGATTTCAGCATCTAGACTTGACTTTCAGATCATGTTTGGGAGAACTGGAGTTTCTAATCTAGGAACCGGATGTTCGATAGTGAAAACATTTTGTCCAAGTGCTTTCTGATGAATTAGAGTTTGGTCAATTTGTCTCCTAAAAAGTTGATGGAATTGTTTTCTCGACTAACTTGGGTCAAGTAGAAAACTTGTACTCGCAACCGGTTCACTTGTGTGCAGGGTTAATGAGTGCGACGATGGTTCGGTCACGACGATCGGCATGATGCCTAGAAGGCGGAGATGCGATCAAGGTGGTAGCGATGACATCGGGTGGCTCAAGACAGAGCCTTTGTGGACAAGGCAAAGTTGGAGACAAGACATGAGGACCAAGTTGGTGCGAGGGCACTTTTGTAAAAGTGCAAACACCACCGATGCAAAATCAAAGAAATCGTGGTGGCAGCCAATGATGCGGTTTAGGATTAGGCTTGCAGTGGTAAGGAGTTGAGGGTGGATAGGTGGCTTAGACGCTTTGGGATGTGTGCTGAGTGCCCTATGCCCTTAAGTGGATTTTAAGGCCCAAGTGGATGGGGGTATGTCTCTTCCACTATAAATAGGAGATGGTGGGTTTGTGAACCCTAACTCTTTTTGCACAATCTCTTGGAAGAGCTACTCAAGTGAGCTTTGGCCTAAGTTGAGAGGCTTGTAAACATCAAGAAAATCAATACAAGAAGAGTTCCAAGAAGAGAGTACGTGTTCTTGAGTTTCTCTCTCTCTTGGATTTTCATTCTCTTGCCTCTATCTTTTTGATATTTCTTGGATATGGCAAGCTAGTGATGTAAGATCATGTTCATGTTAATTCCATCCTAGTATACCCGAAGAATCTCTCATTCCCATCTTGATTTCAGATCTATATTGGAGGAAAGATAAGTTCTTGGGGTTTTCAATTTTGATTCTCTTGTGGTTTCAATCTTGTCTTTTCGGGCTTGGAATATGTTGCTAGGATATGTGAGATGATTTCGTGTTAATTTCTTATCAACATACCTCACAAGGTCCTAGAAATCAAGAATTTGATTCTCGTTCATCTTATTAGCTAGGACTGATTTTTGAAGGTAGAAAACAGCAGATAGCAAATTGGCTTTTTCTCTTAGCACAAACAGGACTTTGACATCATTCCAATTGGAATAGCTTCGTAAGTCTCTTATCTACCACTGTGCAAAATTTTATTCAATTCTGTTGCGTAGATCAAAATCTGCGAACGTTTTTTCCGTGCAATAGTCTGCTGTTTTTACAATATCGGAAGCTCCGATTTCCTCGCTCCGGAAGTTCCGATTTGTCTAGTTTTAGCTTCACTGACTCTAATTGCTTTTGTCGATGGTTTTTCCGCTGCATTATCTGATTAGAATACTTTGCATTGTGTTCTTGTTTTCAGAAGAGAAGAAAAATTTGAAACCGACATTCACCCTCCCTGTCGGAAGCCATTGATCCAACAAGAACAATTACTGCACATGATTTTAGATGACTAAAGTTGATGCTTTGTATCTGCAACATTTCTGATTATAACTGATAAGAGCAGATACTATGATAAGTTGCCTACTTGTTGCCTTAATTTATTATGATGATTTCTCTGAAAGAAATTTGAGAACGGTGATAAGAAATATGATAAGAAACAGATTCAATGCACTGGCTGCCTTACTAACCCTATGATGAAAAACCAACTGAGGGTCTTAATTATCATATCAAGCTCCTATATTGGAGCATGGTAATCTTAGATGAATTGTTGCCTTGTCTCAAATCTGAACAAGGTCAAGGCCTGGCTTCCTAAGCTCTATTGGTGGTCTGTTCCCTTCTTACTCCTCTTCCTTGGATCTCGGTGGCCTTCTTGAGCTTGGTGGTCTCTTCCCTTGCTACTCTCTATTCTCCGAGAGGATGGTGGTCTTGGATGACTAGTATTGTGGTACTACTCAATTTGGTTGCCTTGTCTGCTTCCTACAGAAGTCTTCATATAGCCTTCTTTAAGGTTCTTCGGTGGCACACTTTTCTGCCACCTCCTGCTTGTGCCACTATGAGCTGTTGATTTACTTGAGCTCAACTTGCAGACTAAGCTACCTTGAGCTAAATATCTTGCTGTTGGATAAACCACTACTAGAAAAAGGTCATCCGTTGCATATTATCACTGACGGGCAGGGAGAGGCCCGTCACAGTTGTTTGTTATCACTGACGGGCACCGGGTGAACCGTCAGTAGTGAATCTACCAGATGCGTGGGGAAAGTCATCACTGACGGGCAAAATATATGACCCGTCAGAGATTACAAGCTGCCGGCGACGAATCTTACCAGTGACGGTCTTGTTTTTTTTGCCCGTCAGTGGTACTCTAGTCATCATAGACGGGCGAAAAACCTGCCCGTCAGCGGTAACATTGTTACCGGTGACGGCTATTCTCAGTGACGGGCCTGTAGGACGAGCCGTCACCATTTTCTGCCTCTTCGCCTCCCAGAGCTATAAAAAACACATACCCCACCGAGCGTGCATCTTCCTCTCGTTCATCTCTCCGTTCATCTTCCTCCCCTCACCGTCTCGCCACCGGCCGGATCCCGCGATGGTGCGGGAGCAGAAGACCGAGGAGTTTCCTGAAAGCGCGTCTCGAGGAAGAGGGCCCGCCACGAAGCTCCCCAGCAGGTACGTCGTTCTCCTCGCATCAAGATGTTGAAGGAGAAGGAGCAGATGGAGGAGGCAGAGTAGTTACGTCGTTCTTCTGGCGCGGAGCTGCGCGTGGAGCCCGTGGAGGAGGACAACGCCGCTGACGCCGTCGAAGAGGAACCCGTGGAGGAGGACGACGCCGCTGCCGCCGTCCAAGAGGAGCCCGTGGAGGAGGGGGACGCTGCTGCCGCCGTCGAGGAGGAGCCCGAGGACGAGGACGACGCCGCTGCCGCCGTCGAAGAGGAGCGGCAGCTCCAGGAGGCGATACGTCGGTCCATCAACTATGAACGCGCCATGGCCGCCATCATAGCCGAGGAGGACCGCATGACAGCGGAAGCCGTGAAGGCTTCCCTCGCCGATGCCCGCGCCGCGGCCGCCGCCCCTGCCCGGGAGGGGAAGATGAAGGAGGTCGAGAAAGGAGGACCTTCTGGCTCGGAGCCGCGCGTCGAGAATCAGAGAAGAAGAAGTTGTCGAAATGACGGACAACTGAAAAATTTCTTGTCTTGTATTTTGCAATCGGATGAAATGGATGAACTATCGATGGCGTACTAACTTTTTTTTCACTATGGATGAATCGGATGAAATGGATGAACTATGGATGAACTATCGGATGAAACGGATGAAAAATTTCTTGTCTTGTATATGTGCATTGTTGATGGCGTACTGTATTTTTTTTGAGCCCACAGAGCTCACCACTGACGGGTGAAACTCGATCGCCCGTCAGTGGTATTATACCGTTGACGGTTGGAGAACGGCTGCCCGTCAATGATGACTTCCCCCGATTTTTCACTGAGCGGTTGTAGCGTTACCACTGACGGGCGGCCCTTCTCTGCCCGTCAGTGATGATAAGTTAATACTGACGGGCCTTTATTCGATGACCGTCACTCATAAATAGAAGTGACGGGTCGGTATTGTTTGCCCGTTAGTGATTCATCTTCATCTCCATTCATCTTCCTCCCCTAAACTCTAGAAGCGCCCGCTGTGTCAGTTCTGGTTGCTTATCGCTAGGGATTTGGGTTTTAGTTTTACGTTTTTTATGGAAAATAGAAGTGAACAAATTATGTAAAGTAAAAAATTTAGCAACACCACATTATCCCGAGCACAGCGCCCAGACCCACGAGCCCAGGCCGCGCAGGGGACCGGCCAAAGGCCTATCGCGAGCACAGCGCCCAGGCCCACGAGCCCAGGCCGCGCAGGGGACAAGCGGTGGCTAGAAGTATCAGTGAAGGTTATAAGGAATTCGGAAGCCGAAGGTGCAGCTGTCCTTTTAAGCTAGTGCGCGCGCTGCTCGCTCGGCGAGGTGGGACTAAATGTCTGCGGTACCAGCGTTGTAGCGTTACCACTGACGGGCGGCCCTTCTTTGCCCGTCAGTGATGATAAGTTAATACTGACGGGCCTTTATTTGATGACCGTCACTCATAAAGAGAAGTGACGGGTCGTTATTTTTTGCCCGTCAGTGATGATAAGTTAACACTGACGGATCCTTGCCTGATGCCCGTCAGTGTTATTCCTTCCTATATAAATCCGGCCCAGGCGCGAAAAACTTTCTGTGCCCGCGCGTCCCAAGGACCAGCTGCGTGCGCCGCCATCGCCACTAAACTGCTGCGGCCCGCGCCTCCCGAAGGCCCTCTTCTCTCCAGCCCGGCCTCTTGATCCCACTCTCAAAGATTGCTAGCTACCCGGGCTCCTGATTCTCTCCTCCCCCCATCTCAAAAGGCCAATTTTTCTCTCCTCCAGTCCCCATCCCCCTCTCAAAGACCCCAGCAGCCTCCTTGTCAACATCCCTCTCCCCGAAGGCCCACGATATCCGTCGCTCCTAGCTCCTCTAGGGTTTTTAGTCTCTAACATGGTAAGTACTTTATTTTATTCGCCTGAGAGAAGAAATGGCTAATTTAATATATTTATTTTATGAAACTATGTTTATTTTGCCGTAGGGATCGATTGATAGAAGTTGGATGTATGGAGATCGTGCCACACAGAGTTTCGTCACCGCTTTGAATGAGTTTCTTCGAGTCGCTCAAGAGGATATGGCGATCAAGGGGAAAGCGAAGATGTGTTGTCCATGTCGTAAATGTAGTAATATGCAAATGTTATCGACGACGGGGGAGTTGCAGCTACATTTGCTGACGATGGGTTTCATGGAAGGCTATACACGTTGGACATGTCATGGTGAAGAGAAAGAAGTTGCAAACCCGACAGAAGCGGTGGACCTCGTTGAGGATGAGCACGGCGTAGCTATCGAGGAAGAAGCTAATTCAGAATCTTCAGAGGATAGCATGGGGAATTTGAATGACATGTTGCATGATATGGAAGAAATGACTTCGACCCCGGAGAATGAAAGAGAGTTCACAGAGTTTGTACGATTGTTGGAAGACGCGAGAGTTCCGTTGTTTGTTGGATGTAAACTCGAGCATACGCGGTTGTCCGTCTCGTTAGAACTTCTAAAGCTAAAGGCAGCGTACAACTGGCCGGACACAAGTTTCACAAAATTATTAGAGCTCCTTTCCAACGTTCTCCCGGAGGGGAACGTCTTGCCTACAAGCACTTACAGGGCAAAGAAGGTTATATGCCCTCTCGGATTGGACGTTGAAAAATTCCATGCGTGTCCAAACGACTGCATCTTGTACCGCGGAGAGTACGTAGACCTACGAAGATGTTCGGTGTGCAAGTCATCCCGGTACAAGCGTACTGCAAACCAGCTCGGTCGTGACGAGGACGACGATGAAGCGAAGGGCCCCCCTGCGAAGGTTTGCTGGTATCTTCCTGTTCTTCCCCGTTTGAAGCGGTTTTTTGCCAACAAGAAAGATGCAAAACGAATGCGTTGGCATAAGGAGGGTCGAATTTAAGATGGAATCCTGAGGCACCCTGCCGATGCATGCCAATGGAGGGCAGTGGACGATGCATTTCCAGACTTCGGGGAGGAGGCGAGAAACATAAGGTTTGGGATGAGTACAGACGGGATCAATCCATTCGGCAACATGAGTAGCAGACACAGCACATGGCCAGTCCTTCTATGGATGTACAACCTTCCTCCATGGCTGTCGATGAAGCGCAAGTATATACACCTCTCCGTACTCATCCAAGGGCCGAAACAACCTGGAAATGATATTTGACGTGTACATGCAGCCAATGAAGGAGGAACTAGAGACACTCTGGCACCAGGGGGCTGAGGTTTGGGACGCTGATAAAGTAGAGTATTTCCAGCTACGAGCTATGTTGTTCACTACGGTCAATGACTATCCAGCGCTCGGAAACTCGTCTGGCCAGAGTGTGAAAGGATACGAAGCTTGTGTCTCGTGCCAAGAAGAGACTGCGAGTTCATTCTTACAGAACTCGAGGAAAATTGTGTATATGGGTCACCGAAGGTGGCTGGCCAAAAACGATCCATGGAGGCAGTGCCCAATTAAGTTTAACGGAGAAGTGGAAAATCGTTCGAAGCCGGTGGAGAAGACCAGTGCACAGATATACGAGATTGTCAAGGATATCGACATTGTACCCGGAAAGACACAAGAGCTAAGACCGGGCATCTGGAAGAGGAAGTCGCTATTTTGGGACCTGCCTTACTGGCAAGTTCTACACACCCGTCACAGTATTGATGTCATGCATGTTGAGAAAAATGTGTGCGACAGCTTGGTTGGTATTTTGCTGAACATTCCAGACAAGACAAAAGATGGTGTCAAGGCACGGCTTGACATGGAACAGATGGGCGTCAGACCAGAGCTGTGGTCCGAACAGATAACGTCAAAGACAAACAAGGGTGATTTGAGAGTCAAGACGCGCCTACCTCCCGCCTGTTACACCCTGAGCAAAGCGGAGAAGAAGAGATTATGCGAGTGTCTTGCTGGGGTCAAAGTTCCTTCCGGATATTCGGCAAACATAAAGAAACTTGTATCGATGAAGGACTTGAAATTAATTGGTATGAAATCTCATGATTGTCATGTGATGATGACACAGATCCTACCCATTGCAATTAGAGGCCTAATGGAGCCAGGAGTCCGCAAGACCGTCACCAACCTTTGTAGCTTTTTCAACACGATCTCTCAGAAGTCAATTAGCCCAGATCGCCTTCATAAACTTAAGCAAGAGATCGTCGTGACCATCTGCGAACTAGAGATGTACTTTCCTCCTACATTCTTCGATATCATGGTACATCTCATGATACATATCACTCCGGAGATACTGAGCCTAGGCCCCGTGTTCCTACACAGCATGTATCCTTTTGAAAGATACATGGGCATTCTGAAGCGCTATGTTCATAACAGATATCGGCTTGAAGGAAGCATCGTGCAAGGCTATGCTGCTGAAGAGTGTGTCGAGTTCTGCACAGATTACATGGCTGAACATCGACCTATAGGTGTGCCAAGTTCGTGGCACTCGGGTAGACTCATTGGTGTCGGCACACTCGGAAGAAGACAGTACGATCCTTTATGTACCGATCGAGCAACTGACTTCCATAGAGCACATTTCGTGGTCTTGCAACACCTGTCAGTGGTTGGGCCTTATATAGAGATGCACCAGCAACTGTTGCGCAAAGAAAACCCTAATAGAGGACTTTATTGGATCACAAAGACGCACAACGCGCAATTTTGCCGTTAGCTAAAGGAGTACTGGTACGGAAGGGAACCGACATGTGAAGAAGAAATAATCGTCAATTGGTTGGCAAGAGAACCCATGACAAACATCGTGACATGGCAAGGGTATGATATCAATGGATACACATTCTATACGGAGGCCCAAGACCGGAAAAGCACATATCAAAACTCCGGGGTGACGATAGAAGCTAAAAGTAGTACGGCATCATCGAAGAGATTTGGGAACTTGACTACACCGTGACCAAGGTCCCGGTGTTTCGTTGCCGATGGGTGCACCTGAAGGACGTCTGTGTCGAAGATCAGAACTTCACCACGGTGAATCTTCGGAGTGTCGGGTCCAAAGAGGAACCATTTATATTGGCTAAACAGGTTACGCAAGTGTTCTACGTACTGGATCCATCTAATAAGAAGCGCCACGTTGTAAGAAAAGGAAAAAGGAGTATCGTTGGAGTGGATGGTGTAGTGGACGAAGAAGACTACGACCAATTCGATGATCCGGATACCGAAGATGAAGATGAGAAGACAAAGAAAAAGATGAAACGTCATACTGATAACAGTGCCAAGCCGTACGTACGTACTGATCATAACGAAGGACTGACATATCAAGGGAAGAAGCTAGTCGATGATGATGAGGAGAACGACAGAACTTAATATAAGTGTTGACATTTACGTGATGTAGATATGTAAATATATATGTGTGATCGAGATAACTGTTGTCATTTATGTGATGTAGATATAAATATATATGTGCGATATAAGTGTTGTCATTTATAAGGATATGCAATTTTGATTATGTTGGAAGCCCAGCAAGTGATGAATCCTTTATACTTAGCAAGCATTTGGTTGGATGGATGGAAGTTGGATATGATGAGCCAATTTTATGTTTAATTGGTTGGATGGATGGATTGCTATGGTTACCATTTGTCTACGATGGTGAGATTACCCACCTACTGTCTCAGGTGACAAACTCAAGCTATCCTGTTCATTCTCAGGTGACAAACTCAAGCTATCCACCCGAGTCTTAGACTCTGGAAACACTAAGATGAAGCCAACACTGATGGGCCTTTATTAGGAGACCGTCACTGCTAAATAACACTGACGGGCATGGAGAGTAAGCCCGTCAGTGTTAACTTATCATCACTGATGGGCACTACATAAAGGCCCGTCAGTATTAACTAACATCACTGACGGGCATGGAGAGGAAGCCCGTCAGTGCTAAAGCAACCACTGCTGCTACCGCAAATCTTTAGTCCCACCTCGCCGAGCGACCAGCGCGCGCACCAGCTTAAAAGGGCAGCTGCACCACCGGCTTCCGAATTCCTTACAACCTTCACTGGTACTTCGAGCCACCGCTGGTTCCCTGCGCGGCCTGGGCTCGTGGGCCTGGGCGCTGTGCTCGAGATAGGCCTATGGCTAGTCCCTTGCGCGGCCTGGGCTCGTGGGCCTAGGCGCTGTGCTCGGGATAGGCTGGTGTGCCCGATTTTTTTGCTTTATGTAATTTGTTCACTTCTATTTTCCAGCAAAAACCAAAAACAGGAGTGGAGCAGGCTTGAACGGACGCGCGGGCACGAAATTTTTCCTAAGTGTCTAGTCCTATACATACAAGTGACGGTCACCGCATAATTGCCCGTCAGTGTTACTAGTCATCAGTGACAGGCATAGAAGTCACGCCCGTCAGTGGTAAGCCTAAATTTTTTACTTTACACAACAACAACTGTTAGAACTTAGACATTTTAGGCGCACACAACAACAAATGTTAGAACTTAGACATGAAGCAAAAATTTCGAACTTAGACATGAAGCAAAAATATCGGCGCACCAGCCTATCCCGAGCACAGCGCCCAGACCCACGAGCCCAGGCCGCGCACGGGACCGGCCACAGGCCTATCCCGAGCAAAGCGCCCAGGCCCACGGGCCCAGGCCGCGCAGGGGACCAGCGGTGGCTCGAAGTACCAGTGAAGGTTGTAAGAAAATCGAAAGCCGGTGGCGTAGCTGCCCTTTTAAGCTAGTGCGCGCGATGCTCGCTCGGCGAGGTGGGACTAAAGATGTGCGGTACCACCGGTTGTAGCGTTACCACTGACGGGCGGCCGTTCTTCGCCCGTCAGTGATGAGAAGTTAACACTGACGGGCCTTTATTTGGTGACCGTCACTTGTATTTATGAGTGACGGGTTCGTTTTTTTTGCCCGTCAGTGATGAGTGTGTTCTATATATAGGACTAGACACTTAGAAAAAATTTCGTGCCCGCGCGTCCGTTCAAGCCCGGACCAGCAGCGAGCCCTAGTCGCCTGTGCCGAACTACTGCCGCCGCCGCCGACGGATCTGCACTGCTCCGCGCCCGCTCCATGGATCCCGCCGCCACCTGCTCCACTCCCGCTGCCACCGGGGCCGCCTCCACCGCGGCCACCGCCGCCGAGGTCGCCTCCATCACGCAGGCCACCGCCACCGAGGTCGCCTCCCGCCGCGGCCACCGCCACCGAGGTCGCCTCCGCCGCACAAGCCGCTGCCGCCGCTCCCAGTTGCACTCCGGCGCCTCCACCTCGCACTCTGGCGCCTCCACCTCTCCCTCCAACTCCGGCGTGCCGGGTAAGTCAAAATATATATATATGCACACAATGTTCTTCCATTTTCGAAGTTGATAATGTTTAGTACTTTAGTATGTTTTTGGGTTAATTCCTAGCCTCTTAGGCCATGAAAATTCTCTTCCCACATGCAAAGCTTCATTGGGTAAGAGGTATTTACATATTTTTGCATGTTTTCAAACAGAGGCACTCAAGATGGTGACCATGTGGTTGCATAAAACCTTCTGACTTATGCTAAAGTTTCTGCATGTCCATTCCATATAGCTACTTCAGCATAAATCCGATTATGTGTTCGTAGTAACAAACATGTGCAAACTATCACCTGATATACAACATTAGGCATAGATCATACGATCAGTTCCTGGTAGTCAAACTGAATTTGGGTGTTTGGATGAGGTTCTTTTTGAGATATAGTTCAACAAAACCCAAAATCCAGTGTCCTTTAGAGATAAGACACTAGAGCTGTCCTAATATCTCTTATTGTATCAAACTGTGAATTTAATAAAGTTTCTAACACAAATTGTGCAAAGGTGAGAGCTTTCTTTGAAGAATTGGAGTATAAAATTTTGATTTCGCAAAGGGGGCTCATAGACAACATTTCCAGGTCTGCAGTGTTTCTCAAGAGAGAAAAATAATCCTTATTGGATTCAGTAGTGAATGTGGCATGTATTGACAATGTTAGCATAGCACATTTATCATCTGAATTGTGTATGTTTTTTACTAATAATAGGGTGTTTATATTAGGTAAGTGTGCTGAAACTTTGCTTCCATGATATGTTCTCTTCTTAAACTATCATGAGCAAAAATTACACTAGAGCATCTTTACTATGTTCACACTCTGCAGCTAGCCATGGTCCTTAGACTATCACGACTTTCTCAATCTCCCATATCTACTGTTTTCTGACATAATACTATGATGTGGATGTTAATATGGTGAAAAATTAGGAGGTGGTGGGAAGAAGGTGGATGCTGCTAGTGAGAAAATAACTTTATAGCCAAAGTAATTTGATATTTCTAATCACCTATGTCCCAAATATAATATTAACATGACAAAAATATAGATCTTCGAAAAATTAGCTTTATTATAACACATTAGGTCTTTATTTAACCTAGTTCATATATTTACGTAAAAAAGAGGCTCTGGACCATTCAATCCTGGGGATGAGGTCGAGGCCGAAGTTGTAACGGCACCAAGAAGGCAGCGCAAACCAAGAACGGGGAACAAGCTGCCGACGCAGACCTTAGTCATCACGGGGGTCGACCCCGACATAGGCGCACCACGTGAACCAGTGAGCTCGGCGTCGAAATTCAACAACGCCTGTGGGGTGCTCGTACGGGAGAACATCCCGATCACTACTCCCGAATGGAACCAGGTGCCCCGGTCAGAGAAAGATGCCTTGTTGACTTCGCTGTTTAACCTGTTCGAGGTCCCGGAGCACCTGAAGGAGACGGTGAAGCACCACGCGGAGATAACGATGTGTAATGCTCACAAGAACTGGAGGCACACTGCGACCAAGGAGTACGTGATGAAAAATCGCCATCCGGGAAGAAGATGGTCGAAGTAACTGATGAGCAGTGGGACCATTCATCGCCTCGAGGAGCACTGACGAGTTCAAGGCCAAGAGTGAGAAGAACAAGGAGCTACGAACGAGGAATAAATTCAACTACAGAGTTGGCAGCCACGGGTACGCCGGGATAAAGAGTAAATGGGAAAGAGAAGATGCTGCACTACGAGCGGCTGGGAAACCAGTTCCTTTCGAGGAAATATCGGAGCCTCGCGCCAGAAACTGGGCCAGGGGTCACACGAAAGTGAACCCGACGACGGGGGATGTGACGTTCCCCACGGAGGAGGTCCAGCGGTGTCCAATCGATTGGTACTCACTCGGTAGTGAAATATGGTACGTCTCTATTGCTGGTACAGTTGAGCCAGCAGGAATCGTCTCAAGATTCCGTACATTCCGAGAGGTGGCAAACACCTCTATCGGTTGCTCTGGGAAACCTAGAGAAAACTGGGCGTATACGAGGTGTCGGTGTAGCCGCTACATGGGATAGAATCTTTCCCAAATCAGCTGATGCCGCCCGCCAAAGGAAGAGGAGCAGGCACGAGGCTTTAATGGAAGCGATGATGGAGAAGGCGAGAGAGGCGGCGAGACAGGAGATCAGCGAGGATTTGGTGAGACGGTCGGAAGAGGCGGCACGAGAGGCGGCAAGACAGGAGTTCGCGAGGCTATATGGGGAGCTTGCCACCCACGCATCGTGCGCCGAACGTTCCTGGAGGGAGCAGTTGCGCCTCTACCAACGCGGCCACCTCCGATGGGGTAGCTACAACGTATCCGTACGAAACCCTAAATGTAAGTTCATGGCACTTAGTAGAATCTTTCATACACATCTTATGTTTCAAACACTGCTCTAATGGCCGAGAACCAACCTTTAACTGTTCCACAGGTGCAGTGCCCACGAAATGCCGATTGGTTTATCCTGTGCCGGGCGCCAATGTTACCGTCGCACACGGCCTACTGATGCCAGCTTCTTCGGGGGCCCTGACGCACCATCAGAGAACATCACCGGACATGGTGAAGGTACAGGTGGATAGGGTAGTTGCCGAGTTCGGTGCCATGACTGTCCCTGTACCTCCTGAAGAGGATGCGACCACGCTAGGACAATGCCTGATGACCTTCATCCAGTGGCCGAAGGCTCAAGTGGTTGTAGAAGGGGCCTCGACTCGCACATCTCCGGCCAGCGCCTCTCCATCAACCCGGATATCTCCTTTGGCCTTGAGCCAAACACATCTGTCGTTCGACCGGAGAGACGAAGACTCGATGCCAGCCCATGAGGGACCGGAGGCAGGTGCCACTCCAATGGATGTTGACCTGCCACTTGTCGATGCACCCGAGCCGCCGAGAAAAGAAAGACGCACCAAGCATAGGCAGGAGCCAAAGAATGCCGTACCGCCAGCGAAGCCAGACAGTGCGCAAGGTGCCGCGAAGACTTTATCTCCAGGCACACTTCACGGCGCAATGAAGGAGGCATTTGCTAGCCCTACGCCTAGGGAAAACATATACGTATGGAGAGTGATCCAACTGCGGTCCAAAGGCTCCAAAGAGAAGGAACACCAAACGGGGCGGCACAGCAAAGAGGAAAGCAAATCAAGATAGCGCCGCTAAGTCCCTGTCCTACGCGTCAACTCCCATCTTTAAATTGACAGCTAGGGCTGACAAGTACATGCCCGGACAGCCGCTCCTCCCAGACAATGAGGTACAATCTTTGGGACTGGAGGCAAGACGGCTGCATGACATGATCGTGCAGCATGCGAGTCAACCGAATCAATATGTATCCTACCTCACGGTCGAAGTGCCACGAAGCTATCACTTTTATCGAGAGTTTGACTCTCCAACATTCAGCGTCGACTTTGAAGACCTCTGGTACATGTACAACCTGAACAGGCTGGAGACCAATCTGCTAAGGGCCTGGACACTCTGGCAAAACAAAGAGGCCATGCGCATCAAAGCGGACATTGGGTTCATCGATCCGTGCCTCTTGCAGGATCGTCAAATTGACGAGGCCGAAGAATCGGTCGTCGAGTACATCTTCCAAGCATGGCTCGCGCAAAAGGACAAGGATGCGATACTCATGGCCTACAACCCCCCGTGAGTTGTTCACTAATTCTGTCAATTTTTTCTCATGTACGTAATAAAATAGCTAAATGTGTTTACATGCATGTCATCTCGTCTATGCAGCGACCATTGGGTCCTTATCACCATAGTCCCCGATTGGAACAAAGTATTTTACTTTGATTCTCTTATCCGAGAGAAAGGACTACCCCGGCGGGACTTCTCGAAGATTCGGCGGTGCATTGAGGGGGCGTACGCCAAATTTAGGGCATGCGGAGGGATGGCGCGTCGGAAAAAGCCAGCGCCTAAGCTCACCCACAGGTTTGACTGGCCATGCAGGCAGCAACCGCCGAATAGTGTGACTTGTGGGTTTTACGTTTGCGCGCACATGGACGCGTTCGTCCAAAGCTGGAACCCACTTTCCACCGAAGAAGACTTCAAAATCTGGATGCAGCATGACAACTACGACTACTTACAAGATCAATGCCGCATCAGAGATGCGTTTGCGTACTTCTTCAATCAGTATGTCGTCCGGCCAGGCGGTGAATTTTACGCCGGCGTAGAGCTGCCCCCACCCGCTACATCTCATCATTCTGAGGACTAGTTGTACAAACTTATTTGTTTATTAGACTTGTCAAATAATATTGGTTCATTCATTATCAACGTAGATTTCTACCTTATTCTTGTTTCAATACAATGTTGTTATATTGTGCAGTCTACTATCTTCTTGCAGGATATACATCTTCACGATCATCGAACGACTCCTCCGCAACATCATAGAAGCTTGATGACATATTTATTATGAATTTCAATGTGCTTGGGTGTAATATATGTGCATTAATTTAGATTTGTGAATTTCATATATTGTGAATGTCTTGTACTATGTTGTCAATATATATGTGCCGATTTTTGAAGTTCATATAATTATGAATGTGGTTTTGATGCTTTGTGCCTCGCAGCTGGGCTGCTGAGAGGCTGTGTAGCTGGGGCTGCACAGCTTGGGCTATTTTACAGAGGGCATGGCTAGCAAATCCTGAGGCTAGCCAGCAAAAAATGGTGCAGGGATGCACCAAGATATGGTCATCACTGACGGGCGCAACATTGGTGCTGGCTTTTTCTGCGTCAACCGTGGTAGTTCTCACTGACGGGCAGAACAAAGAGAGCCGTCAACGGTACAAATTCATAACTGACGGGCAGATAATCCAAACCCGTCACTGGTAACCAATTATCACTGACCGGTCAAAATAGGCTACCCGTCACAGGTAACACATTACGACTGACGGGCAGGAAACACTGACCCGTCAGAGGTAAGCCATTATCACTGACGGGTAAATATTTCGTGCCCGTCACAGGTAACAAATTAGCACTGACGGCTGGAAATTTTTAACCCATCACAGGTAACAAATTAGCACTGACGGGTCGATAATGGTACCCGTCAACGTTAGATATCATCACTGACGGTGCCTCTCTATGCACCCGTCAGCGATGACTACTACAGGTCTTCCATGGCGTCCCCCGAACTGGTCATATGTGACGGGTCTGTGTTTCCTGCCCGTCAGAGGAAATGTGTTATCTGTGACGGGCGTGGGCACCCGTCAGTGGTAACATATGTTACCACTGACGATTAGTTCCTGACGGGCGCTCCACCCGTCACAGGTGGGCTGTTCCTGCCCGTCAGAGATGACCTGTTCTGTAGTAGTGAACTCTTCGGTGGATAACTTGTTTTATCTCAACATTTTAATTTATCTCTTCACCGATTTTGTAAAATAATGCTTTTCAAAACAAAAACATGGAGGCAATGTAGTATAGGAAAAATAAAACATATTTCCTACTTCTCACCTCTTTTCTCCCTAATACCAAATATACATACGTAGATTTGTCCAACAAGGGTTTTAGCCACGTGGCCCTTGGACATTTTTGGAAAAAAGATATTTTGCAAACTTATTTTTGAAACTAAAATTATTAAGGTTCCAATTCGGGTATTATTTGCCCCCACGACTAAAACATGTGGATGTAGGCGAACTGTGCTGGTGGAACTACATATATTTCAAAACCTTGTTTTCAAAAATCTTTGCCTCCTATAGCAACGGCGTGATTCTGACGATCTCGAGTGCACATACTCGATGATCTCGGATATCGCCAACATTTTCAAAGATAAACTCCCTCCTTCGGCTCTCGGTGTTCTTTTACAGCTCGACACTCGAAGATTAGGGCTAGACATTATTGTATAGGTAGAAATCATCTCATGTAAATTTTCTTTTCTCCTTCCTTATTTACTTTTGTACTCAATAATTGTTATATTAAGGCATTTGTAATATTCTCCAATTAATAAATTTTTAATTTCAATTACATTTGAACGTATATGAGTAATCATGATGAATGCCATGAACGATGCAAATGCACAACAACTTCCCCCTCTCAACCTAACTCTCGACGTATCTCGACAGAATCGGGTCAACTCAGCAACGTGAGTTGACCTGACTTCCAACTCACGCCTTCTTCAACTAACTCGAAAATTAGGGTTCTCACAATCCTAGTGTCGGTGAGTATTACGACGCCACAAATGTTGATACCAGCGCCTAGGTTTACTTTTATCTTTACCGGCCAAGAATTGTGGGTTATGTGCCTTCTTGTGGAGATGGTTGGGCTCCCATCTCATGGTTATACTTTTGCTTTTGCTGCTGTTTTTGAAGTTTAAAATCTTGTAAATGACCTTCGAGTCGTGGTTTGTGAGATGTATAGCCTCCCTCGAGTAAGAGATGACATATGTATCCATTTAACTCATTTCTATTAGAGTTTGTCTTGAGATATGCAAGTTGTTATATGTGACCTTTCCATATACCATGTCTAAACATTTGAAGTATATGTAAATGGTCGTAAAGAAGTATGTCTACTCCTAGGTTTCATTTTGTGAAGTAATCTCGGTTGAGTGACCCGCTAGCTGAGATGCTGCGCCGGCTAGGCAGGGTGTGGGGCAATTGTACTAGGCTTTCAAGTGACCCATTAGCCTTAGGGCTAGATTAGGGTGTGGGTACAATTGTCGGGCTCCTCTGATTCTACTTTGCTTAGCGAGCTTAAGAGCAACATTAATTCTTTATCAGACATTGAATTTGCTTTTAACTTCTCTTGCGGTTAGTGTGTCTTTGCCTGGCTTAACCAACCATGAGTGCATATGACATGTGGTGATTGTATGGTGGGTTGGTTAGGTGTCAAATCGTTCAGCAGTGAAAGTAAAGGCATATGACATTTGGTAAGCGTATGGTGTGCTGGATGATTTCTTGGGTACTCAGACCTCGTATCACAGTAATGTTGATTGTGAATCCGGGGTCCTGACAAGTTGCAATTCTTCCTATGATTTCAAATCAAGTAATTTAAGGAGGGAACGTTCATATACCAAACCAAGTATATCAAAGACATGTTAAAAAGGTTTGACATGACAAACGCCAAGCCCATACACACCCCCATGCAAACTAGTGGATACCTTGACCTCAACAATGATGGTATATTTGTTGACCATAGGTATAGCGTTCTATGATTGGTTCATTACTCTATCTATGTGCATCTAGGCCTGACACCATGTTAAGTGTATGCATGTGTGCAAGATTTCAAGCTGCTCCCAAAGAGTGTCACTTAGTGGGCATTAAGAGAATTTTTAGATATCTCGTTCATACCGAAAACTTAGGGCTTTGGTATTTTAAGGGTTCAAGTTTTGACTAAATTGGATATTCTGATTCAGATTATGTGGGTTGCAAAGTGGATAGAAAAGGCACATCACATACATGCCAATTCTTAGGTAGATCATTAGTATCGTGGACCTCCAAGAAACAAAATTCCATAGCCCTTTCCACCACCAAAGTGGAGTATGTCTCTGCGGCTAGCTGTTGTGCTCAATTGCTTTGGATGAGGCAAACCTTGAGAGATTATGGAATTGTGTGATAATGAAAGCGCAATTAAAATAGCCAATAATCCCGTGCAACATTCTCAAACCAAACATATAGATATTTGTCATTATTTTCTTAGGGATCATGTGAAAAAAGATGACATAGAGATAAGTCATGTAAGGATAAAAAAATAATTAGCGGATATTTTCACCAAACCCCTAGATGAGCATAGGTTTTGTGAGTTAAGGAATGAACTAAATACTCTAGATTCTCGAAACGTGACTTGTCTCCTTGCATGCATTGATTGCCATTTACCTTGATGTTTGATCTTGAGATGAAAAAACATATTTAGGGGGAGTGTCGCTCTCTCAATGAGCACACACGACCCTCTAAAGTGTGAATAAATCAATAATTATGTAAATAATTATACTCTAGTATAATACATGTGCATAAAGTGAATTCATGTGCTCAGGGATCTTATTTTGCGTAAGTATTGGTCCTAGTACAACTTTGAGTTCATATAAGGTGGAACTATTGAAAAAGCTACCGTTCTATATTCCTTAGGTTTTCTTTCCCTCGTTGGTTTTTAGGTCTATTTATCCTTCACGCCGTTTGGATCTTGTTCAAACCACTTGTGGTCATTGCTCTATATTCTAAAGTGTTTGCTGATCACAAGCGGAAAGAACCTATAAGGATAACTCTAGCCTTTCTACTCAATTTTCCTTATCTAATTTCATCTAAAATTCAGAGATTCAAGATCACTTTGAAACTTGGAATTTTCCACAGATCAAAACTTCCAATCACTCAGTCAGATTATCCAATTGCCTCTAAGTCTCTCTCAGACCTGGAATTTTTCACCGATCAGAACTTCCGACCCATGTATCAGATCTTCCAGTCGGTCCTAAAACCGACTCTTTTCCTAGAGATTTACACATATTGGAACTTCTGACCTAGCAGTCGGAACTTCCGATGTGGGAAATTTCACATTGCCTTATTAACCTGAAGTGAAGTCCTTTTACTCACTTCTCCCTACCAGAAACTTCCAAAGCCATGATATTTTTCACCGGAACTTCCGACCGCCTCTCAATCGACGCCGGCTGTCTCCCACGGCCACCACCAGTGCTCCTCGTCGTCATCTGGGCATCTACTCCTCCGGATCGGTGCCGTAGAACTTCCTCCGCCAAGTTAGGGCAAGGAAGAACACCCAAGAACTCTCTTATGTTCACGAAGTCTCGCAGGATTTCCAAATCTGCTTGGTAAACTTCTTCCACATGCCATCTTAATGCTTGATACAGTATATCCACTCCTTTTATTGGCTAAAACCTGTGGATTTGATGAGATTGGGTCTTGGGTGGTGAAAATTGGTACATTCGATCGTAGTGACCCGAACTTTCGACATGGTTAGAACTTTCGATGCTAGCAGTCGGAACTTCTGACTCCCATAGAACCCAAACCTAATTTCATCGACTCTCAACATCTCCATCTGCAGTGATCATGAATACTCATCCCATTCTACTTATCTCAATTCTTTCACTGGGTTAATCAAAATGGAGGGGAGTACTGTGATTTCCCAGATGATGAGTACCCATTTTGTATCCGGATGGTCATTACTATGCATATGGCCCGGAACCCTCAAATGTGCAAGCAATGCCTCAAGGGCCCGTGTTTGAGAGGAGGAAGAAGGCAAGGATAGATACGAGGCATGAGGATGATGACTCCTATTTGCCGGAAACCGATCCCGCATTGGATGAGCGGAGGAGAGCCATACAAAAGGCGAAGAGGGAGAAGAGGACAGTTTCTAGGGGATCAAATCCAAATCCTATTCCCCCAAGGGTTGTGTCTCAGTGTCATAGGAACCCACAGACTGTAAATGTAGCTAGAGGTGGTCATCTTCCACCTAGAAGGGAGAGGGTACAAGGAAGTGGCTCCAGTGAACCTCGTCGTGTTCTAGATGATGAGAATATTGAAGTTGAAGATGAGATTTCACTTTCAACTTCGGTCAAGCCCACAAGGTCAAATGACCACCCAAGATGTGTTGTGAACTATAAGGAAAGGCTAGAGCTGTGAGAAAAAGAGAAGAGAATGGTACAAATTCAAGTACAATCAATTTGCTAGAATTATGGGGTTCACTCAAGAAGAATTCTTTAATAGGGAAAGAATCCATTATGAGGAAGTGAAAAATGCAAATCAAATGGAGTACATGTACAATATGGATGAGGACTTCACTCTTGGAAGCACAAATGGTCTAATTCCCTTCTATGCATACTTAAACAAAATGTTTCACAAGACCATGGCTGCAAAGGATGGGGATGCAATTCACATTTTGTCCTACATTTTGAACTTGCTCCATCGCATGAAAGAGAACAAAAGGAAGTTTGATATGTTTGATTTTATTAGGGTGGAGATAAGGCTCATTTCTATTGATCCAAAGAGAGGGTGTGGCTATGCTCCCTATATCATGTTCATGATTGAGAGGGTAACCAAACTGAGCTTCTTCAAGGAACAAAGGCACAATGGATTGCAAGCGAGGCTAATCAAACCCAATAGAAGCACTAGAACCGTTCCCCAAAGAGATGAATCTATTGAGTCTCGTCCTTCCTCCTCAACTTGGAATGCCTTGAAGCCATCTTTTGTATATGCCAAAGGACTTCGAAGAAGGTTAAAAGAAAAGAAAGGCTCGCAAGAAGCTCACCATCCAAGTCAAGCAAATTCATAGGCACCTCAACATTGATCCTCCTGCTCTCCGGACGGTTCTGAGGTTCAGTCAAGTGAAGAAGATGCCGTTGAGAATCCTTTTCTTGCTCCTCCACCTCAGTTTGAAGATAAAGACTCTCAGGATGCCGATGATGAGGACGACGAGTAGTTGATCTCCTAAGTCTTTCCCCTCCCTTTTTGGTGTTTTAACGCCAAAGAGTGAGAAGAAAGAAGCTTATGCGGTTAATAATATGGAGTGTCTAGGTCTAGTATATTTGCGTTGAGTTACAAGCAATTTGCGCTTTCCTTTGATTTTGTTATGCTTGTAAACTCTTCAACTTTCCAAATCGTTATGTGTGTGTGGACTTGTAGGAACCTAATTTATATTTCAATTTCATGATTATGACTATGCGTGCATTATTTCTAATCTTATGGCTTGGTTCATACATACTTCTAATATCTATTGCAATTATGCATTGCTTCATCATCTACATTATGCACCCCACTGATGCTAAATATATAGAGGGAGCTCTCTCAAAAATTCCTTTTATCAATCCTTAAAATGCACATTTTTAGGAGGAGCTCACTATATATCTTAAAACATCAAAAACTCACTCTATTCAAAATGTTTTATAAGCTTTAATCGTGTTTTCATCCATCACCAAAAAGGGGGAGACTGAAAGTGCATCTAGGCCCCCTATGTGGGTTTTGATGATTGATGACAAGCGATTAAGGAACTAATGAGTTCAACGAGTATGTGACCTGTCGGAACCTCCGGTTTTTATGTTTCTTGAGCTCTCATGTTAGTGTGGTGAAGTAGATTGGAAGTTTCGATCCCCTGAATCGGAAGTTCCAATCAAGGTAGGTCAGCCGTGTTCAGTAAGGCAGTTGGAGAGTTAGTTTTTGCTAAGTCCGATCGGATGTTCCGATGGTTTGGTCAGAAGTTCCGATGGTTTGGTCGGAGTTCCGATTCGTATTAGAACTTCTGATTTTGTCAAACTTTGGGCTCCCTGCCTCCTCGGACCTAGTCGATCGGAAGTTCTGATATTAATATCGGAAGTTCTGACGGACTGGAAGTTCCGGTTTTGCCCATATCTGCCCGCTCTGTTAGATTATCGGAAGTTCTGATCGATGGATTGGAAGTTTTGATTAGTGCTTTTTGGTAGGTCTAAAGTTTGGAGTCTGGGTTGTAGTCGTTGGCATTTGAATTATCAGAATTTCCAATCTAGGAATCAGAAGTTCCTATGGGTGCTGAGAAGTGCCCAATGACTAGTTTGTGGGTGGGTGGGGAGGTTTACAGTCCCTCTCACCTTTCCACTCATTTAACTCTTCAACAGCTATTTGCTTTCTTGCTCACTTGTTTCCTGCCATCCTCAAGAGCAAAAAGCTTCTCTCCTTTCCAAAGGAAAATGTCTTCATCTTTGTGAAGAGAGAGAAAGAGAGTTGAGTGGTAGAGAGATAAGATCATTTCCTAAGTACTAGAGTTCACCTTCAAGCTTCCCTGCACGTGCATTTGTTACTCTTGGAGGTTGAGGATTCCTAGACGGCTAGGGGTCACTCACGAGCTCCAAACTTGTGTGGTGAGCTGTGGAAAGTTTGTGAAGGCCAGATTTCGCCTCTGAAAGGAAAGAAATACCACAAGGAAGCCAAGGAGTGCTTTGTGCAACCTCGGGAGGAAAAGGGTTGAAAAGGACCCGGCTCAAGTTCAACTGAGCCCTTCAACAGAGACGTAGAATCCCCTCAAGGATTCGAACTTTGGGAACAACGTCATTGCGTCTCCTCGCGTTGGTTTACTCACTTCAATCCCTTTACTTCATTGCAAGCTTGTTGTTTAGTTAATATAATTCTTAGTATTGCTAGCACTACCTAGAATTGTCTCTCACAAGTTTGCATTGGAGTATATTTAATTTCGCAAGTGTGTTATTAAAGAGAAGAATTTGATTAGAATTTTGTAGCGGCCTATTCACCCTCCTCTAGGCCGTCATCTCGATCCATCACTATTGCACTCAAGTATGGAAATATTGGTTCCATAACTTCCTTCCCCCTCTTCTGTAGGCCTATACAGTTCCTTGTCTTGCTGTAAGGACCTCCCAATCATTGGGACCTTCGAAAGGTATGCCTTTTCAAAGCCAAACTACTCCAAACTTTCAAAGTGTAAGTTTACTAGTACACTAATATCCCTTCAGGGACATGCTCAAGTTGCAACCCTAAGAAATATTTGGTTTTACCCAAATCTTTCATTTTGAATTCTTGTTTGAAGTAGGAACTCGCTTCCTCTATATCCTCAAGTGTACTGATGATGTTTAGATTGTCTAGTACATCAAGATTGTACATAATTCATTCTAGGACCTCCATATAAAAATCAACAAGTATGCAATACTTCAAGAGACATTTCAGGAATCTAAGATATTCAACTCATTCCTCAACTCATAGAATCTATGCTCATCTAAGGGCTTGGTGAAAATATCTGCTAATTATTTCTCCGTCTTTACATGGCTTAAAGCTATATCTCCTTTAGACACATAATCCTTAAGGAAAGGGTGGCAGATATCTATGTGTTTTGTTCTTGAGTGTTGGATGGGGTTGTTGGCTATCTTGATTGTGATTTTGTTATCACAAAGAAGAGGCAGTTCTTTCAAATTCACTCCAAAATCCATTAAAGTTTACCTCATCTAAAGCAATTGAGCGCAAGAACTACCGATGGATATGTATTCGGCTTTGGCGGTGGATAGGGCAACAAAGTTTTGTTTCTTGGAGGATGAAGATACAAGGGATCTTCCATGAAATTGGCAAGTGCTAGAGGTGCTCTTCCTATCTACCTTGCATCCTGCATAATCCGAGTCTGAATATCCAACTAGGTCAAAACTAGCACCTTTGGGATTCCATAAGCCTAACTTGGGTTTATGAATCAAATATCTTAAGATTCTGTTGACGGCCACAAGGTGGCACTCCTTCAGAGCCACTTGAAATCTTGCACACATGCACACACTAAGCATGATATCAGACCTAGATGCATAAAGGTAAGTGAGAGAACCTATCATGGATCGATATACCTTTTGATCAATGGGTTTATATTCCAAGTTGTGGTTAAGGTAGTCATTAGTTTGCATGGGTGTGCAGATTGGCTTTGTATTCTCCATGTCAAACTTCTTGAGCATGTCCTTGATGTACTTACCTTGATTCATGAAAGTCCCTTCTTGGAGTTGCTTGACTTGAAGTCCAAGGAAATTTTCAACTCCCCCATCTTGGAGATCTTGAACTTGTTGACCATCATTTTACCAAACTCTTCACTAAAGGCATTGTTAGTAGACTGAAAAATAATATCATACACATAGATTTGAAAAACAAAAAATTCTACATCAATGAATTTAGTAAACAATGTGGAGTCAATCTTCCCAACTTGAAACCCCTTTTGAGTAGAAGCTCCTTGAGACACTCATACCAAGCTCTAGATGCTTGTTTGAGGCCATCTAGTGCCTTATGGAGCTTATAGACATGATTGCGATGTTTTGGGTTTTCAAAACTAGGGGTTGTTTGACAAATACTAATTCATTTTTGGTGCCATTAAGAAATGCACTTTTAATATCCATTTGATAAAGCAAGATATCATGATGATTTCATAAGCAGGTAAGATCCTAGTGGCTTCTAGTCTAGCAACCGGGGCATAAGTTTCCCCAAAGCCCAAACCTTCAACTTGTATGCACCCTTGGGCCACAAGTCTCACCTTGTTTCTCACAACTTTCCCATCTTTGCCTTGTTTGTTGCGGAAGACCCACTTGGTGCCAATCACGTTTTGACTTGGTCTTTCCACAAGCGTCTAAACTTGATGGTGCTCGAAGTTCCTCATGCATCGCATTTATCCAAACCGGATCATCTAAAGCATCTTTAACTTTGGTAGGTTCCAAAGAGGAGACAAAAGATTAATGCTAACAAAAATTTGTAACACAAGATCGAGTTTGAGTTCTTTTATGCATATCGCCAAGTATTTGGTTAATGGGATGATCTCGTTACAAGTTTCTATTGTTTCTTGCATGATCCAGTTGTGCTTGAGGTAGAACTTGGACTTGAGATTGAGCTTGGTCATCATCATCTTGAGGTGCCTTCATGCTTTGGATATCTTCATGTGTTGTAGATGGAGGTACCACTTGGATGGATGATGATCTCTCTCTCACCTTAGTTGGCAAGGCATCTCCAAGAGACATGTTCTTGACAGCTTTTGCCAAATCATCTTCACCTATTTCGGTTGAGACATTTTCCACTTGAGATCCATTAGTTTCATCAAACTCTTTGCTTTTTGTTAAGGATATAACAATTGCTCCCAAGACACGGAAGTAGGAGAAACTGGGCCTGTTCCCGATTAGTAGCTCATATGGTGTCTTCTTCAATAATTGGTGAAGATACAAGCAATTGATGGCGTGGCATGCGGTGTTGATGGCTTCCACCCAAAAGCAGTCGGGGGTCTTGTATTCATCAAGTATCATCCTTGCCATCTCGATGAGCGTGCGGTTCTTCCTCTCTACAACTCCTTTTTTTAGGCGTATAGCCAGAGGAGAACTCATGCTTCACACCTTCTTTATCAAGGAACTCCTCGATGTTGGCATTCTTGAATTCGGTTCTATTGTCGCTTCTCATGTTCTTGATCTTCAACTTGAACTCTTTTTGGGCCCTTCTTGCAAACTTCTTGAAGACCTTATGTGTTTTCCCCTTGTCATGCAAGAAAAATACCCATGTGTGGTGAGAGAAATCATCAACAATTACGAATCCATAGGAGTTACCTCCGATGCTCACGTAGGTGGCGGGGCCAAATAAATCCATATAAAGAAGCTCGAGTGGCTCAATTGTTGTCATTTAATTTCTTCATTGGATATGGACTCCCGACTTGTTTTCCCACTTGACATGCGCTACACAATTGGTCTTTGTAAAAGGTCATGTCCTTAATGCCAATGATGTGCTCTCCCTTAAGCAACTTGTCCAGATTCCAGATCTCAACATGAGCCAATCTCCGATGCCAAAGCTGACCTAAAGAAGGCTTGGAGAACAAACGTCTTTGTATGCCATAATCATTAGATGAAAAATCAACCAAATAGAAATTGCATTTTCAGAAGCCACTAAAGACTAAAGAGTTGTCACTACTCTTAGTCACTAGTACACCATTCTTAGAGAATTTACAATAAGATCAAGATCACAGAGTTGCAAAACAAACAACAAGTTGTAATTCAAGGATTTAACTAGAAATTCATTGGAAATGGAGAGATCATTTGAGATTGCAATTTTACCAAGCCCCATTATCTTTCCTTTTGCATTGCCACCGAATGTGATATTCTCATGTGGTGATCCATGGCTATCAAAAGATGTAAACATTTCTTTTCCTCCGGTCATGTGATTTGTGCATCCGCTATTTAGCACCCAACATTTTCCGTCGGAGGTGTAGTCCTACAAAACAAGTTAGGTTTATTTAGGTATCCATACCTTATTGGGTCCTTGGGTGTTAGATGTAGGAGATTTGGGCACCCAAATAGCACTCCTCCTAACAAGATCACCATACCTAGGACCAACATATTTGGCAAAGGTTTTACCATCCTTGCCTTTTCTAGCCACATATGAAGCATCAAAGGTACCAACAATATTAGTATGACTTCTATTGGCCGCACGACCCTCAAACATGGCAGCTTGGTCTTGCTTCCCCTTTGCTTGCACAAACTTGATCTCGGGGTATTGTCGAGGGGTCCATGCCTTTCCATTGTCATTGAATTTGGGGTAAAGCTGAGATCTTCATGTTTGAAGTTCTCCTTTTGGTGACTCAAGATTTCCTTTAGAGTCTTGCTACCCTTGTAGCACTTGAGTAAGCCATGTTGGAATTGAGCCTTCAACCTAGAATTCTCACTCCAGATGATTGCTTCACTAGATATGGGGTTAGAAGTAGATGCAACACAGTCAAGAGCAAGTGTGGGTGCGTCCTTAGATAAATCAATGCATTTTGGACATGGCATATCTACACCCACTTGACACAAGTTGGATTGCTTGTCAATGAGATCAAGATTCTTAGCCCTGAGAATGTCATGATTGATCTTACTAGTCTCATAATCATCTTTCCAATGTTCTCAAGATTAAGACTCTCGCAAGACATCTTAAGCTCGTCAAACAGTTTCTCAAGTATTCATTGGTAAAGGATCAAGATGTCAGCCTAGAGGGGAGGGGTGAATCGACGACTTAACAATTTTAAATAATTTCTAACAATTCTTGCAATTTATGCAGAATTAGGATTAACTAGAGCAAGAATGAAATGAGCACAATGATAAGTGAGCTATTACACAAGCAAGAATAATATATAGAAATTTAAGCAAGACTTGCAAAAGTAAATACAGAAAGTAATAACCAAAGGGAGACACGAGATTTGTTTGCTTAAGTTCAGATTCTTGCGGGAATCCTACGTCTCTGTGTGGGAAGCTTGATCACACGTGATCAAGAGCTGGCTTCCTCTTAAGTCTTTATCCCTCAAAGATGCTCTTGCGTCTCCTCGACTTCTTGTTGGTAGTTCTTTCCTTGTGAGGCGAATCCCGGTCTTTCACAAACTTCTTGAGGCTCACCACAAATATGGGAGCTCTCAAGGAATCCTAACTGTTTAGGAGACCCCAATCTCTAAGAGAAATGAGCTTGATGAACACTCGGAGATAAGCTCAATGCTTTGCTTGGATTGGATCTCAAATTGCTAAAATCTTTCTCCTCACAAGGATTCTCTCTTAGTGCCTGGAGGAGTTGAGAAATGCTCTTTAGTAGGCCAGAAATGAAGTGAGCAAAGAGTTACCCTTGCTTGGAGCAAGGGGGCTTATATAGAGGCTCCCTAAAAAACTAGCTGTTTGAGGGATTCTAACCTAAATCTAGACTGTCCAGATTTGGGGCCGGACCCTCCGGATTTCAAAATCCAACAGCTAGTGGCTGAGGTGGCCGAGGAAATCTCACTGTTTGGACTTGTGAAATCTTAACCCAGATTGTCTGGATCTCACCCGAACCCTCCAGGTACCCGGACACTTTGAACAGGGGTTTGGACAGTCCAGTAGCAATCTGGACTGCCATCTAGACTGTCTGGGCCCAGGATCCGGGCAGTCCAGTACTGATCTAGACCCTCACCCAAATTGTCCAGGCTGGGTCCGGATCTCCTCTGGACTGGCCAGACCTCCTCTGGACTGGCTGGACCCCCTAGTCGAACTATCCAGGTTGGGGTCCGGATCTCCTTTGGACTAGCCAGACCCCCAAGCTAGACTGACCGGGCTAGGGTCTGGATTTCCCCAGATTGCCGAGGTTAGGGTTTTTCATTGGCTTTTGGCAAAAATGATTTTTTCTTAACATTTATCCTTCTCATGATATGTTCATCAAACCCCTTTTAATAGTACAGTGTACCTATATTCAAGGTGACTTGTGCCACTAAAAAGATGAAATCTATATTTCTTGAGATTTTACCGTCTCATTTTCTCCTTTTTCTTTTGAGGGGTCATCGATGCTTGTCTTTTTACTTTCTTGCAACTAAAATTGTTCATGCGCTCATTGACGATCATTAGTCCCTTAATAATTTGTCATTAACCGCCAAAACAACACTTAGGGGCCTAGTTGCACTTTCAGTTGGGAAACCTTAACCTCTTTATACTTGCAAGTTAAAGCCTCATTCTTCTTGTTCTCATAGCTAGGCAAGAGAAAATCCTCATGCCTCTCAAGATAGCAACAAAAGAATTATAGCTAGGCAAGTCCAATTCATCATCAAGCAAGTCATTATCACTTTCATCATATTTGGTGGGTTTAGTGGATGTGACTACCTTTGATCCTTTTACCATGAGACAATTAGGTGTCTCGTCGTCGCTTAAGTGGTCGAAGAGGGACTTGGCGGATCTTGTGTTTGCCATGGCGAGACCAGCAACTCAATCTTCATTGGAGTCAGACTTAGAGCTTGAATCATCGGAGTCCCACTCTTCTCTGATATAAGCTTGGACCTTGTACTTATTTTTCTTCATGTACTTGCCCTTTCCATGGCACTCCTTCTTCTTGTGGTCCATATTATTTTCATCGTTCTTTTCCTTCTTCAGACAATTCGTGATGAAGTGTCCCATCTTGCCACACTCGGAGCAGACCCTCTTGGTAAGACCCTCCTTGATGAACTTGTTGGCACCGCCCTTTTTCAACATCTTGGAGAATCTTCTCATGAACAAGGTGATTTCCACATCATCAAGTTATTCTTCATCATAATCAGTTGAGTCCTCAACGACATGCTTGGCCTTCAAAGCAATATTCTTCTTGTGGCTTGAGTTTGAGGCCACAAGCTCCTCCTTGTCTTACATTGCCATCTCATGGGCAATATTCTCCCGAGCACCCCGGTGGGAGTCAAGGCCTTGAAGTCACTTCTTTCACGAAGGAGCATCACCAAGTACTCATATTTGGGTGTGACCTCGAAGCATCTTCTTGACGATGAAGTGATCATTGACTTCCATGCTCGCAAGGCCCTTCATCCGATTCACAATGTGATTGAGACGTGTGAACATTTCATTCACACCCTCATTCTCTCCCATTGTGAAGTGGTCAAGCTTGCTTGTGAGGATATCAAGCTTGGACTACTTGACGGATGAAGTTCTTTCATGTATCTCCATGAGAGTGAGGAATATAGCCTTGGCATTCTCGAGGCTGCTCACTCGATTGAACTCATCCAAGCTGAACGCAGTGGATATAGCATTGATTGCTTATGCATTGAGATGGATATTCTTTTAGTAATTCTCATTTTCCTCCTCCTCATTGAGAACTATAAAACCATAAATATCAATTTACCATATCCTTGGATCGATGGCCATTAGATACATCTTCATTTTGTGTTTCCAACTAGCATAATTAGTAGCATAAATGTATGAACCTCTCCCCACATGCATCCCCTCACTAGAAGACATCCTAACTCTCTAGGTGGTGAAACCTAAGAAATAAGAGAACCTTGGCTCTAATATCAATTGAAAAGATCAAGGCTATCAACTAGAGGGGGGTGAATAGGTGATTATAAAAAACTATGACAAATTCAAATTCTATGCATACTAGTACGCAAGATGTGTAGGAACAAACATATATGTAGGAAAGAAACGTAACACAAACACAAGGAGACAAAGATGTGTTGTTGAAGTTCGAGCTTTTGGTATAATCTTGAGAAAGCTTGATCCAACAATTGAAGCCAACATCAAAATGTGCTCTTCCCTCAACAGGCTTACTGATGCAAAGCCTACCTTCTCTTATGATAGCTCTTTACCTTGTGGTAGGCGAGCTCCAAACCCTCACAAACTTGAGGAGGCGCTTCACACTTCATTTTGAAGGCTCCCAACAACTCCTAGTAGTCTAGGAGATGCTAAATCTCCGAGAATAAAATTATTTTATCAAGATTGCTGGAGATGAACTCTTAGGTGATGCTCAATCTAGGGCTCAACCTCCCTTTCTCAAAGGATTCCTTACAAAGATTAGATCTAGGGCTTGAGGAAAAAAATCTTGAGACTTGGGAGAGCAGGAGATGAAGGAATCTGAGAGTTATTTGTGGAGAAAGGCCTGGGGTATATATAGGCAACCCCTCAAAAACTAGCCGTTATGCGAAAGGCAAAAAGATCGGACCTTCTGATTTCAATCTCGAAGGTTCCGACATTTGAAACTAATGGCTATTTTGTTGTCCAGCGACAAATCTCAGAAACATCCAGAAATATCCCAGAGGTTTTGACTTCTAGCACAAAGCGGACAGAGGAACATGTAGGAGGTTCCAACATGGAACTCGGACCTTCCAGGAAAAGATGTTGCCTTAATAAGACAACTCCATAATGAACTTCCGGAGGCTCCGACATGTACTCAAAACTTCTGAGATTTAGAAATACTTAGAGAGATTTTAGAGAACATAAACTCGGACATTCCGGAAATGAACTCAGACACTCCAAGATTTCAAAGAGAAGCCCATCATAAAGACTTGGAACATCTGGGAAACTTTCAAAAGCTCTGACCTTTGAACACATTGGATTTAGACAAATACAGAACCAAACTCGGAGGGTTCGGAAACAAACTCGGATGTTCCAAGATGTCAAAGGAGAATCCAAAGTAGAGATTCAGAGCATCCTGATAGCTCTTTGTTGCTCCAACTTTGGAGCACACTTGACTTGAACACTTCAGAACCTAATCTCAAAGGTTCGGGGAAAATCTCGGAACTTTCGACTTTCAGAAATCTAGATAGACAGAGCAAGTCGGAGACTCCGAGTTCTCTGATTCTACACACAAAACTAGATCTCAGAAGCTCCGCGATCAATCTCGGAGGTTTCGACTTTTTCAGAAAAAGTGTGTAGAAGGGTTTCAAAGGCCTCTTTGGTTTTGGAAATTGATTCCTATTTGAGTATATAGCAAGATACCCTCACTAGCTACTTAATCTTAGTCCCTCTTAATAGTACAGCTTGTCCTATACTCAATGTGACTCAATGAATCACCAAAAGAACTAGAGAAATATCCTTAATCTTTGATTTCTTCAATCCTTCCATCCATTTGAACTTTTTAACGGTCACCAATGCTACCTAAAGCACTCCATGGAACTAATAACCTGAATACACTTGATGCACATATTAGTTCCTTAATCTTTTTGTCATTAATTACCAAAACTCACTTGGGGTAGATGCACTTTCATCTGGGTTTAACCCAGAGTATTTTGCCGACCACACAAGGCAAGACGGTCAGGCCGCCTAGCAGAGCCGGTCATGATGTCCACCTTGGCTAGTCAGACTACCAACATGGCCCAGTACACTAACCCCAGGTTTCCTGCCCGACTATCCAGAGTAACTTCCGCATACTCCAAGAGCACCTTGGAATAGCCTTTGTTCGGATACTCTGGAAATGAAACTCCCAGAGTCCCTGATTCTTGGCCGATCCAACCAACCACCAAGTCAATAGGACCTCTCACTCCTAGACACAAGTTCTAGAGACAACGCTCACAAGATGAACTACTACCAGAGCCTCCGAGCACTCACAGCTCAGAACCTCTGGACAAGCTAGAACACCAAGTTCTAGCACCTCCACCACAAAGGAAGCACGAAGACATGCAACACATGCAGTGGTTTGAGCACTCAACATGTGACATGATCAAGCTACTCGTCCAATAGCCCCGTTGGATAGTATGGTTATCTATCTTAAAATCTGGTCTCCCTCCAAACTCCTTGAGATCGGTAAATAGAGAAACTTAGTCTAAACATACCTTTGCCTTGGGCATTCTACCTTGAGCTCGATGACTTTCAACATCCTCGCTTCAAGCCGCAATCACCTTGATCACCATTACTTAATGAATTATTTTATTTAGCTCCCCAATAGTCCCTTATGATCCACCTTCACTTGATGGACCAAAAGCTTCAAGCATATATCTTCTCATGATTCTTATCTTGAACTTGCTTTTCTTAACCTTGATGACCATCGCCTCTTGATGGCATCTGCTCATGAGCTTTTAGGAATTGCCTTGATATGCACAACCATGAATGGTACCTAACCTACACGCACACCACTCAAGTCCACTTGCTTATACTATGACAAGTTGTACAATATTATGCTTGTACATTGACAATCTTGAATCCAAACCTCAGACTTCACATTGTTCAACCTTCACCTTTTCTTGAGCTTCATCATGGTCATATATGGCTCACACCTTGAGCTCACTATTGACTCCTAGAGGTTCACTACTTGACCTCTTTCTTTATCTCTTGAAGCCATACGATGAATTATTCTCTTGAATTCCTTGATCACTCATGAGCATCTTGAGTTACACCGTGAACTTCATCTAGGTCATCTTTTGATCTTTTGATCTATCTTGATGCATATCCTTGAATTGAAGGCATTCATCCCCGAATCCATCCAATATCCTCCATGCATCACCTATAGAACATAACTTCATGTCCAATTCAAGAAAACTGTTAGTCTAGAGGAATTTTCATTAATCACCAAAACCACACTTAGGGGCTAGTTGCACTTTCATTGTCCCCCATTTTAGTAATTGATGACAATCTCAACTAGAGGGTTTATAAAACATAATTTTTCCAAGTACACAACTCATCCAAGAATAAATTTTATACTTGAGAAGGTTTTTGTAGCTTCAAATATCACAAAGGATTTGGGATTACCAAACTGGTTTTACTAGCATGAATACTATACAAGTATCACATGCTAGTTGAACTACAATATATAGGACAAACTCCCCCACGATATATGTATGTGTGTCAACTTGAATTTCATTACATATTATGAGCATTAGAAATTTCAACAGAGTTTCCCCTATATATTTGAGCTAAGCAAGCAAGCACAGTAAGCAATATCAATATCAAATATAAATATCCATGCAAGACATACAAAAGATCCATCAAGATATAATATGGTCAAAAAAGCACATAAATAACAAATATCAGATGAAGCACATAGTTGTCCAAATTACAACATGTCACGCATAGGCATATATCCACATAGTTCAATACATAACTAGAGGAAAAGTTGTTAAGCTTACAACAAGATACTACAAGAATGAACATAATGCACACAAGAAGCTAGAGCTAGATAGAGCACACAAGAAGATAACTAGCTCCCATAACTAATTATCTACCCATAAGATAGATAAGCACAACGCTAGCAAGCACAAAGCTAAACTAAGAGACTTCTCCCTGAGAAGCCAAACCCTCTAGACATGTCAAAATGGAAGAAATCTACTAAGCACCGAAGACCACCTACTAGGAGGAAGAGGGACCAATTGGATCACCAGGAGGCCAAACAAGGTTGCGATGACAACGATGGTGAGAAAACAGTGAAACCTCAACTTGCTCCATAAGATCTATGACACAAGACTCTAGAGTGTGCCATCCCTGATGGATGTGAGTGAGGTCCTCTCTCATGCCGTGAAACATCTGGTCTCGAGCTATCTCTCTATCTGCCATACCACCCATGGTGGTGATAAACTACGGAAAGTGGCCAACCAAAGCTCCTATGAAGTGAGTGTACTGAGAGGGAGGCATTCTAAACTCATATGGAGCCTGTTCCTGAAACTACTATGGCTGCTCAGGTGATACTGGAGGAGCTGCTCCTAGCATGGGGTGAATCCCTGGGTTCCTTTCTCTAGGTGTAGATCTTGTGCTTCCCATACAGACACTCACCATAAAGGTCTGGGATAGTAGCAAGCAAAAACTTCATAATGTGAGGGGCATAGTACACGGATTTCACCTTCTTGTCTCCCTTGGACTCATGCATCTCTGATGATGCAGTCAATCCCATCAAATGATTGTCCCTCATCACATGAGCCATGATGTTCCATATAGGATATCTCACCTGATCCCTGTTCCCCATCCTAGGATAGATAGTTGACTTGATGAACCTGCGCACCACATTGGGAATGGTGTACAACCCTGTGACTAGCCCTGGCTATCAACAAAAACCTGGCTTGTAGAAAGCAAGCTTCTCCTGAGCTGATAGCTTTGGTTCTTCATGAATCTTTGCCTCTCCCATCAAGTGAGTTAGTCCTAGAGCATGAGCAAAATCTAGTGAGAGGCAAGGTAGTTCTTAGTACCTGTTCTCCACTTGATGATATGAAAATATCCATCAATGAACAGGGTGGTATAGAACTGCTTGATCAGCTCTAAGTCCTACTTCATAACCAAAAATCTACAAAGCCAGCCTAAGTGGGAAGATCATACGGCCATGGATACTCTCTCTTCATGTCCATAGTGTTCCACTGGAAACAAGTGTACAAAGAAAAGTTCTTGTTCAAATATATCCAATTGTATACATTGTCCTAAAAGCGAGTGTTGAACCTAAGATCATCAGAGTTTAGCTCCTCGGTGAACTGATCATGGAACCTTCTTCGCTTATAGGTTAAGGTTGTCATTCTGGCGAAGGGATTCACAAGAGCTTCTTCTTCCTCCTCACCATAATCCATTTGCCCACCATCAGCACCATCATACTCTTCTTCATTCTTGGACCCTTCTTCTTCTTCGTAAATTTCAGGCTCTAGATCTGAAACAACGATGTCACGGTGAGGGTTGCATCAAGGAGGCATGGTTACTATCAAGGATACATACAAGGGTTCAAGTTATATGCCAATCATATGGTGGAAGTCAAATAAACTAATATAGAGGCATTGTTGTTGTTTTCTTGTTGTTGGCTTAAGTTGTAGGAGGAAGCGGTCAGACCGGTCAGGTGGTCAAACCAGCCATCACCGCAGTTTAAACCTACAGCAGCACACCAGCTTCAGTTTTGGCCAAACCATGAATATTCAGCCCAATCCTTAGTGAAGCCACATGGCAAGCATGTAAGGATGCTCGATCTACTAGTATTACATGATTTCCACCACCGATTTGAAAGATTTGAACAAGAAATCTGTAACATCCCAATATTATAAACATTTATATATGGTCGTGTAAAAATCTGAAGAAAATAAAAACCCTAGCTTTTCTTATTGGATGCATGCACATAAGTCATTTGAAAGCCACGTAAATCCAAAACCATAAAAATTTGGCTTAAAGAAAGTTCGTATAGTTTTAATACATTCTAAATAGTCTCTGCGAACTTCTCAAGATCCAAAAACCTAATTTGGAATCTCAAACAGGATATTAGTTAAAACATGAGATTACAAATAAAATACACCGACTTTTAAAAATTGAAGCATCGCACGGAGGATCAGGATCCGTAGCTGCATCCGAATCACCAAGATAATTGAGATAGACTACCCATTTGCCGAATTTAGAGTCTGTACATGCGTTTTAGGGTTCGACCAATTGTAGGGCTGAGATTAATCAATCAGATAGATAAATACTAAATAAAATATTTTAAAAATTTTGGATAACGAGTGGGGGCCGGCCAGCCTTATCTAGCTGAGCCAACCCCATCCCCACTCACCTTATCCCCATCAGGGGGGGGGTCCTATCACTGCTCTCCTCGGGCGCCCGCCGTTGCTCTACAACTGGAGCGCCCCCCATCTCTCGCCGACGACCCCTTTTCCTCCATCGATCGGCCTTGCGCCACCACTGCGCCACCACCATCAGCTGTCCCGTCCCTGCGCTGTTAAACTCCTCTGCCCCAACGCCATGTGCAGCTGCAGCTGCGCCAGTCCTTAGTTGCCGGAGCTGTAGCCTGGGTGCAGCATCATCGTCCACCGTGGTGACTAACTGAGTACAGTCAGGAAGAAGAGATGGAGCTGGCAGTACAGAGAAAAGATGGAGACGATGCTGCATCACTATTTGGTCTGCAGCCTCATCGTCGACCACATTGAGATTTTCTTCATTTTCACGCACCAAGGGTATAACCTCCCGTTTATGGTGTATTTTTGTATATGAGCATGTAATAGATGCAACGAATCGCATGTTTTTGAGTTTTATCGAATGTAGGTTGTGATTAGAGTTTGATGAGGAGAGTATTCTCGGCGATGCGATAGTTGTATTTCCGCTATTAGGGCTGAGAGCTCCCAGACTTATTCCCATGAGTCTCCGCTGTTTTTCATGTACTAGTAAACGTGTACATGCAACACATGTTTTGGCTGATGCAAATTGTAACCACAAAATATTATATAATGCTCGTAGTGCAATTTCATCAATTATATTTTAAAAATAATAGTAATCATAGTAACCAGGCACACGTAATGCGGTCGTATTGTCTAATATATATCACACCAAATATAAGCTCCTTTCTTTATTTTAAAGTTATATCTACTCTAGTATAATCTCATCAAATTTTGGAATTATCTTCTCAGACAATTTTATTTCGTTTGAAAATAATACTCAGATAAATATTTGTAGGCACTATTGAGATAAACCTTACATAATGTGACATTTTCTCAATCGTCCCCATAATTTTCTCAAATACATAATGTGGCCAGAGTAGATAGCAATATTTTTCAAACTTGCTTGAGTCTGTTTCACATAACATCTATAAAACCTATAATGTTATCTAGATAAGCACGTGCGGCAACTAATTGCAACCATAAATAATTATAAATTATATTGACCACAGTATAATTTCATTAGAATTTTAATTGTGGTTCAGTTACATCAAAATTAATTTTTTAAATAAAATTATGAAATATTCACTGTAGTCTTCATGTTTTATTATGCAAACATAATTTAACGTAGATCACTAAGAAATGTAACATATCTAATTCTCCAAAATGCAACTCATTTTCTACTTCTCTACTTGCTCACTTCTCACCTACTTTCCCTATTCCTCTCACTCTCTCTCTTCACCACTTTCCCCATTCCTCTCACTCTCTCTAGTCACCGAAGACATCATTGGCCTCACCATCGTGCCCCCTCCTCCTCTCCCCCACCGTGCCCCCTCCTCCTCGGAGCTCCTACTCAATGACATGACCCCCTCCTCCTCCTCTTCCCCGCCGTGCCCCCTCCTCCTCCACTCCCCCGCTACGCCCCTCCTCCTCGGAGCTCCTGCTCAACACACTACTGCAGATTGACCCTCTGCTGAACCCCCTCCACTGACAGGCACACACGGACCGTCGTTGGAGGGGATCACCACTGACGGGCACCTAGCGGCTCGTCAGTAGAGGCGACTGGCAGGCCGGAAGGGAGGACCTCCACTGACAGGCCACTAAGCTGACCGTCAGTGGAGATGCAACCAGGGTGCCATAGATGACGGGTTGTCTCCACTGACGGGCAGGACTTATGAGCCCGTCAGCGGAGATGTGGTCTCCACTGATGGGCGTTGTTTCCTTCTGTCAGTGGTGATACCTCCAGGGCTGACTGGGCAGGTGGGTGAACCACTGACGGGCTCTGTTTGTGTGCCCGTCAGTGGTAACCTGGCTATATAAAACTAGAGGCGGCGCTCGCTGCTGGCCAGTGCTCGCGCGCCCACTGGCCAGCAGCGAGCGCCGCCGCCGCCGCCACCCCATATGCTGCTGCCGCCGCCACCCCCCCACGCACAAACACTCCCCTCTCCCCAACCCTCCTCTCCCTCTTTTCTTCCTCCCCAAAATCAACAAACCCACAAACACTCTCCTCTCCCCAACCCTCCTCCTCTCCCTTCTTTCTTCCTCCCCAAACTCAACAAGATCTCTCTAGATCTAAATCTCTCTTCCTCCCCAAACCCTCCCTCTTTCTCCACCTATTTCTAGATCTCTCTCTCTCTCCAACCCAACAAGATCTCTCATCTCTCCCTCCTCCTCTCACTCTCTCCATAGATCTCTCTTTCCTCCCCGGAGTTCCATTCCCTCGCCGAAAAGATCGGTAATAATGCTCTCTTTGGATGAATGAGGTACAAAAGTGTTCTTTTCATCTTGTATATGTATTTGATGTGATTGCCAGCCATCTCATGTCGTAGGGATCGATCGATGGATCACAGTTGGATGTACGAGAACCGGGCGACAGAGAGTTGGGCTATGGCTTTGAATGAGTGTCTTGATGTCGCCGAGTGAGATATGAGGAGAAAAGGTGGCACAAAGATTTGTTGTCCGTGTCGCGATTGCAAAAATTTGGTAATGTTCGATACGAGAGGGAGGGTGACGGTACACTTGGCGCTTAAGGGTTTCATGTCAGGTTATACTCGTTGGATATGTCACGGTGAGGAGGAGGAAGATCAAGTGTTACAGCAAGATGCCAAACACGGAGAGGACGAAGAAGACGAGGGGAGTTTCGAACTTGACGCCGAAGAAGAAACGGGGAACAATTTGGCCGATATGGTGCAGGACGTTCACATGGTGGAGTAGGTGGTGATAGATCCTGGGGATGAAAGAGAGGCTACTAAGTTCACGAGACTAGTTGAAGACTCGCAAACCCCGTTGTATACCGGTTCCGATCCAGAGCACACGCGTCTGTCGGTCACGCTGGAACTTCTAAGGATCAAGGTAGCCCATAATTGTCCAGATGAAGGCTTCGATGAGACATTGGCTTATCTTGTAAATTTTTTTCTGAAAAACAACTTGTTGCCTACGAGCACCGATGAAGCTAAGAAGGTTGTCTGCCCTCTTGGATTGGATGTGCAGAGGTTCCATGCGTGTCCGAATGACTGCTTTATTTACCGCAAGGAGCACGAGAAGCTGTACAAGTGTCCTACGTGCAACACATTTAGATTCAAGCGGGGTAGAAACCAAGCCGATGATGAGGACCCAGTGACGAGTGGCGCTCCGGCAAAGGTTGTATGGTATCTTCCAGTCCTTCCCCGTTTGAAGCATTTATTCGCTAACAAGAAGGAGGCAAAGCTGATACGTTGGCACGCCGAGGGGTGAAAAACTGATGATGGCATGATGAGACACCCTGCCGATGCTTCACAGTGGCGGGCAATCGACGCCCAGTACGATGATTTCAGAAAAGATCCGAGGAATATCAGGTTCGGTATGAGTACGGACGGAATCAATCCGTTCAGCAACATGAGTAGCAGACATAGCACTTGGCCCGTGGTTCTATGGATGTACAACCTTCCTCCATGGCTGTGCATGAAGCGAAAGTATATACACCTCTCTATTCTCATTCAAGGGCAGAAGCAACCTGGGAACGATCTAAATGTGTATCAACAGCTGTTGTTCGAAGAACTAGCTACACTATGGGAACCAGGGGCCCAGGTCTGGGACGCTGACCAAGAAGAATATTTCAATCTGAAAGCGCTGTTGTTCACGACGGTCCAAGACTATCCCGCGTACGGATATCAATCCTGCCAGTGTGTTCAGGGATACAAAGGATGTGTTAAGTGTTTGAAGTTTACAACAAGTTTACACTTAAAGGGCTCTAAAAAAATCGTGTTCATGGGCCACCGAAAGGTGGCTGAAAACAGAATGACCCATGGAGGCAAGAGAAGGAATTGTTTGATAATACTGTGAGATCTGTTCGGCGCCCCGGGAGAAGACAGTGTGTAGAAATCTATGACATCGTGAACACAATGCCCTCCTGTTACGCCGGGTAAGACACAACCGCATGTTCCCATGCAGGACGGCGTCTGGAAAAGGAAATCCGTATTTTGGGATTTGCCTTACTGGAGATTCCTAAGCACACGTCATAGCATAGATGTCATGCATGTTGAAAAAAATGTGTGCGACAGCTTGCTTGGTATCCTGCTCAACATGTTAGACAAGACAAAAGATGGACCAAAGGCACGAGCTGACATGGAATTCTTGGGTATAAGAAAGAAGCTGTGGGCAACCAAGCAAACGACCAAGTTGGGCACGGGTGCAGTCAGAATCAAGACGGACTGTCCTGCTGCTTGTTACACCCTGAGCAAAAAAGAGATCGTTAGCTTTTTGGAGTGCCTCCAAGGTGTCAAAGTTTCTTCCGGTTACTCGACAAACATCGGGAGAATAGTTGACATGAAGACTCGCCGACTAATTGGTATGAAGTCTCATGATTGTCATGTGATGATCACGCAGATACTTCCTGTTGCAATTAGAGGTCTCATGGAGCCAGAGGTCCGCAAGACAATCTTGAACCTTTGTAACTTTTTCAACACGATCTCTCAGAAGTCGATCTCAGTTACGCGTTGCCATAAACTGTAGGAGGAGATCATTGTCGTACTATACGAACTTGAGATGTACTTCCCTCTAGCATTTTTCGATATCATGGTACATCTCATGATCCATGTCGTCCCGGAGATACTGGACCTAGGTCCCGTGTTCCTACACAACATGTACCCCTTGGAAAGATACAATGGGGTTGTGAAGCGCTACGTTCGGAACAGGTCACAACCGGAAGGTAGCATCATCCAAGGCTATGTTGCCGAAGAGTGTGTCGAGTTCTGCACGGACTACTTGGCTGATTCAAAAGTCTATCGGTGTTCTTGTTTCGCGCCACACGGGTAGGCTCGATGGTGAAGGCCATGCATGCGGACAAAAGCCTTTACATGTCTATAGTTCAGTACCGAAAAGATCAGATGACTACGACAGAGCACATCTCGTGGTGTTGCAACACCTGACTGTGGTGCATCCCTATCTTTGAATGCACATGGTAAAGGTAAAAAAAAGAAAACCTGAAAAAGGGAGAAGCTTGGCTCTCGAAAGAGCACAATGCAAAGTTTCGCAAACTGGCTAAAGAACTACTGTTATGAAAGGCCTCCGACAAATGATGAAGAAGAGACGGTCAAAATGTTGTCACAAGAACCTGCGAGCAAGGTCCTGACATTTCAAGCATATGATATCAACGGATACACATTCTATACGGAGGCTCAAGACAGAAAAAGTATGTATCAGAACAGTGGGGTGATGATAGAGGCTAAAACCGGTAACCGTAAGGACATATACTACGGCGTTATCGAAGAGATTTGGGAACTGGACTACACCGTCACAAAGATCCCCATGTTTCGTGTTAGATGGGCAAAAAATGTCCATATCGACGATGACAAATTCACTACCGTGACTTTACCTCCCCCAACATCTATTGACTCAACACAAGTCAAAGCAATCAGTGCCAAAGATGAGCCATGGGTATTAGCTAAACAGATCTCGCAAGTCTTCTACATAAAAGACCCGAAGGAAAAGAAGCGCCATGTCGTCAGAAAAGGGAAAAGGAGTATTGTCGGAGTCGATGGTGTAGTTGACGAAGAGGACTATGACCAATTCGACGACCCGGACTCGAGCCAGAAGCTGTTGATCAACGCCCTACAAAAGGAGCAAAGCTACTAAGGATGCTGAGCCCTACATAAGACGCAGTCACGCCGAAGGACTAACGTATACCACCAAGAAGATCACTATTCATGAGAAGATTGTCGAAGATGACGAAACCTAGCGAGCTATGTGTGTATGTATAATAATGTCTTGGTTTGGATGATTTCATATTGTGTGTACCGTATGTGTGTACGTGTGTATGTGTAATATTGTTGACTCGCGCTAAACGACAAACCCTAACCCTAACAAACAGATGACAAACCCTAAAACCCGCAAACCAAAACATAACCCAAAAACCCAAAACTAAAGAAAATCCCAAAACCCTAACCAACAAATCCAAATACCCTAAAAACCTACCCAAAACTAAACACAAAACCCACACTGCACTGACGAGCCAATACAGGGAGCCCATCAGTAGTAATGTCTCCACTGACGGGCGCATTTAGGTGCCCGTCAGTGGAGATACTCTCCACTGACGGGAGTAGACAAGAGGACCGTCAGTGGTAACCCTAACCCTAACCCCTCGAATCCCCTTCCACTGACGGGCGAAGTTAGGTGCCCGTCAGTGGAGATACTCTCCACTGCCGGCTGCATTTGCACTGATGGGCCATATATGGGTCTCCCGTCAGTGGTAACCCACATCGCATATAAGCCACGCACGGGACTTGGCGAAATTTTTGCCAAGTCCCGCACGTTCATTCGAAACAGCAGCGAGACGGTTCCCCTCTCTGACACCGCTAGGCTGCTCCGCCGCCCCCCGCCGCCGGCCCCGATGCCCCCGCCACCCCCTCCGGCCCCCACCGTCCACCTTCGCCGCCCCCTCCGCGCCCCTTCCGGTCCCCCTCCGCGCCCCCTCCGGTCCCCCTCTGATTCCCCTCCCCGACACCCTCGCCGCCCCCTTCGCCGCCCCCACCGCGCCCCCTCCACGCCCCCCTCCAGTCTCGACGCCCCCGCCGGCCCCCCGCCACCGGCCCCGATGCCCCCGAGCGCCAGCCGCCGCCTCCTCCTCGACGAGCGGCGCCCTCGTCGAGCGTAGCCCTCCCCCGGCCTCCTCCACGCCGCGCTGCCGATCCGCCAACTCTAGCCGATCCGCCAACTCTAATCGCTCCAAGCCTCCAACTCCAAGCCGGCAAGCCCGAGGTCGAACTGCTCCAATGCCATGCCATGAAATTTGCTTTGTGAAAAATTTCCTTTGTGAACCGATATGTACATTGTGAAAATTTTGAACCTTTTTTAGACCAGTGAGTTTATTTGCTCTAGAGGCTGCTCATTGGAAGTTGTGTGCATCATATATATTATTGGTGCTATGGTTATTTTCATGTAGTTGGCTGAGTACAAAAAAAATAAAGTAAATAGAACAAAATAAAGAAGAAGAAGAGGTAAAGTAAAAGGTGTTCATATACTATAAATTTTTGTTTGAAGCTAAATTCATATTGTTGCTGTTGTACATGCACGTAGTTATTTTGAGCAATCTTGTGCACTACTATATTATTTTGAGCTGTTGCTAGCGATTCTCCTTGAACCATTACAATACGAGCTTTAGTATTGTCTCTAAATTTTTAATCTCTCATCCTTTGATAACATCAGTCCAATCATCATTATGTGTGCACTGCTGCTTACTCCCCATTTATATCATACGATTAGCGAATACGGCATTGTGTTTCTAGGTTGTATTGGTACCTAGATAAAAAATCTAGGATTTCAGAGATGTGATGGGTAAACACTTAAACTTCCAAGCTCCACAATACACCCGTATCATGAATTTGCTTCACTCTTGGAATAGACTTACACATCATCCGCTACTTGTTGCGTGAATGTTTGTTCACCCTATTAAAAGGTACAATGGGGTTGTATTGTGAACTCAAGCTTGTAGTCTAATCTATGTGTGCAATTCTATCTGTAGTGCTTGTGGTACATAATGGTTCCATGTTTGATGATCATCGCCATTTCTTGTTGTGTTTTGCTGTAACAAAGATAAAATAAATGATCATGCTTAACACAGGATCATTGCCATTTAGATCCTAATATTGCTTCCTATTGCTTCCTATTGTTGATAAGTTGCCTTGTAGGGTTGTTAATTTAGATTACAGTAATGGTGGTTTTGGAAGATGTATATTGGTCTTTAGATTCCGTTTACATGCCCTCTTGGTTTTTTTAGGAATTAACGAATCCCGGTTCTAAAATGGCCGCCAGTACTACTCCCGTTGGGTCGCCGACCCGAGAACTAGAGCCCGTTTATGACAGGATGGCCCCCCTCGACGATGGGCAGCACCGATCGACACCCTGACCCTGGAGGCACCCAAGCAAGCTGTCTCCGAGCCGGCCAAGGAGCCTACTTCCGAGCCGGCCAGGGAGCCTGCTTTCCAGCCGGCCAAGGAGCCTGCTTCCGAGGCGACCGTCACAGCTGGCCAAGAGCAACCTGCCTCGGACTCCAGCTCCTCCAACGATGACTCTGGCTCTGAGTCAGGTTCTGAAGAGGATGAGGCGCCTGAGGAGGAAGTAGCGCCTACGGCCCCGACTAGGTCTCAGAAAAGGAGAAAAGGCAACCAGTTGCCAGACAAGACGTATATCATCACTCGAGTCGATGACGTCAAAGATGTTCCAGCGAGTCCACATAAGGCCGCCCAGACCTTTAGCAACGCCTGCGGGTGCATAGTCCGCGAACAAGTTAAGATCACATGCAAAGAGTTCAACCATTTGTCTAAGTCGACCAGAGATGCTCTCTTGAGGAAACTATGGGACAAGTACCAGATTCCTGCCGTCGACAAGGACAGAGTCGAAGCGCAAGCCCTTCGCATCATGGCTAGGGCTTTGAAGACTTGGCGATACGACGCACAGAAAGTCGTGGACGAGGATTGGGATACTAATATTAGTAAAAGATGGTCGAACATACAAAAGGAAGACTGGGAGCAATTCGTTGCTCAAATAAGGAGTCCAGAATTTCAGGAGAGGAGTCGTTGGGGGAAGGAGCTACGCTCCAAGAACACGTTAGACCACAAGCTCAGGAGCTGTGGATACCTAGGGAAGAGACCAAAGTGGGCCAGATAGGACGCCAAACTAGTCGCGGCTGGGAAAGCACCTCCTTTCGCCCATCTCCGGGAGCCACGCGCCAGGGAGTACATGAGGGCGCACACAAGCTCTGACCCTGTGACGGGGTCACCAATTATAGAGTTCGAGGAACCCCAGGAGGTGGCCAACCGGCTGGTAACGTCTCAATTCAGTTTCTATTCTTACGAAATTATGTTGCATCCAAATACGCTATCTTCTCATCAAGTAATATAACTTGCAGACAGAACTGAGCCAGCAGCCTGGAAACTCACAGGACTCCGTCACGAGCTTCCCGAGGTGGAACGATGATCTTGCAAAGGCTCGATAGAAACCGGAGCATCGGGGCCATGTAGTAGGCGTCGGGGATGGCGTTAAATGGGACAAAGTATTTCCCCGAAACCCCAATTGTTGCCGCTACCCAAGGAGATATAGTCAGGAGTACATGGAAAATTTGTGGGAGCAAATGCGGGAGATTGCCGAGCAGACGTGGGTACGTATGCAAGTGCTCACAGCGCAAGGCGGTCTGACCATGCTTCCCGTGAACCAGCCGTCTGGATGGAGTAGCTGCGCATCCGCCTCGGACGACGGCCCCGACTCACATAATCCCGTCGACAGCATCACCATAAGTTTCGTCCGCTAAATGAGTCATTATAGTAAATCATGATTCTATTATCCTGACTCCAATGAGGATGGCACATCTATCCTCTGTTTCGCAGGAAGCCACTAGATGCACACTCACGGTGCAAATTCCTGGCATGAAGGTCAAGGTTGCGCACGGTCAGGTTTTCCCAACGCCGGAGGGGGCAATCATGCACTGTGTTCCTATGCGGGAGCACCATGCGAAGGTGCAGGTGGACGTCGTCCTCAACGACTACAATGATGTGTTAGTCCCAGTCCCTCCTGAAGCGGAACTGACGAAGCTAGGGCAGTGCAAGAACTACTTCATCCAGTGGCCAAAGAGCCAAATTATTTTATCTGTGGTGGGCTCTCCTCGCATGGCCCCCTCTCCTCGCACGACCCCCTCTCCATCAGTCGGATGATCTCCGCTGAGACTCAGCCAAATGTCTCCGTCGTTTAAAGACCTAGAAGACCATCTTGTCGGGGGACCAGTGCATGGAGCCGGTTTTCCAGTCCTCGGAGGCGCCGGAGGAACTCAATAACGATCCACCGGAAAGGCGCTCCGAGGCTCAAGGCAACCGGCTGGATCAACCCAGAGGGAAGATTATCTCTCCTGCCACACTAGCCGAAACACTGGAAGCAGCGGATGGCGGCAGGCAAGAGTCCTGAGCCGCTACACAGGAGGAAGAAAGGAAAAAAGGGATGGGCCGGCACCGGCGAGAAGGAAAGGAAGGAGCAAAAGCAGACGAAGAAATCCTTATCCTTCTCAACATCGTCATCCAAATTATCTACACGGAGCATGGGTCTCTGGCGAGATGTTTTCTATCCAGGTCAAGACTTGCTCCCGCAGGATGAGTCAGACAATCTTTTGGAGGACATGAAGCCACTGCATGAAGATTATCTAAAGATGTCCAGAGATCCGCAAACATTTTGCCAATATTGGAAGGTCAAGGTGCCAAGAGATTACAACTTCTTCATGGAGAACGACCAGGACACCTTCGACATCAACTTTGAGGACCTCTTCAACATGTACAACCTCCATAGGCTCGACACCATGATGGTCAGGCTATGGGCTCTCTATAAAGCCCAAGAGTGCAGACACCTACATGAGTCCAATATTGGAATAATCGATCCGATATGCATGAACGAAGGCTATGCTGCGACCCCGGACGGTTGAGTCTTTCTGGAAGAATACCTTACGCGTGCGTTCGTCGTTCATAAGGACAAGGACTACCTACTAGCCCCCTACAACCCTCTGTAAGTCCTTAACTTAGCACCGTGGGAATTTTTTGTTTTTTACATACGTATCTCCGCCTGCTTACGTTCATTTGTTCACATTGACGCAGCGACCACTGGGTCCTCATTGTGATTATTCCAAGCTGGCCCAAGGCATTTTACTTTGACTCCGACGAGAAAAAGAGATCGGACTTCGGCAATATCACTAATATTTTGGATACAGCTTTTCCTAGGTACTTTTTTTTAGTCCGAATTGAGCTCTAATTTGAGATCCGAATCAAAACTGATTCAAACTTTGAGTCCTGGTCCAAATCTACATGGATATGATGTCCAGGGGCCTCCTTAAGGTCATGGACGAGTCCTTGTGGTTGGCCAACTCCTTGCCCAAGAGATAGAGACCGAATCAAACAAGCCAAGACTTTATCTTTCAATTTGAACTTCAAGCAACTTCACTTTCCTTTTTCCCTTGGACTCATGCCTCTTCTTTCTCAGATCCAATCTACTAGAACTAGCACCAAGATGCAACCAGCACTAGTTCTTCTCCTCGGCCCATGGCAGCAAGGAGCTTGATGGTGGCGATGAACCTTGTCACAGCAGCAAGATGGTGCCGCGGTAGCAGAACCTTGATGTGGCAAGTGGTGGCAGCGGGCGTGGCAGCGTGGGGTGGTGCGTGGCAGTGTACAGCGACGCAAGGTGTTGGATGAGCGGTAGTGGTGGGTGGTGGCGCGGGTTGTCGCGGCTGAAATTGGCTGCAAAAACCTTGCCACGGCGGCACCTCTTTTCTGCAGGAAGAACTAGAAGTAACACAACGAGGTTTGATCTAGTAGAAAATTTTTGAATACGAACCAATCTAACACCAACAACTTGACATGATCAATGCAGCAAAAGTTCAACAATGCAAGAACTACAATGAAAATTGTAAGGCTCAGATTGGTTTGGAAAATGGGTAAACTAATCTACTATTTTTTTGTAGGCTTTTCTAAACGATTGGTAGAAACAGATCTAACTATGAAAATGGTAAATTTCTCACCGAGCAACTTGAGCTCTGATACCACTTGATGAGATGGTGGCCCGATCTTTCGGTGAGACGAAGGTAGCTAACGGTTTGGTGGAGTTTGACCTTGATGATCCGACTATACCGTATGCGACGGTACGACTTAGCAATCGCTAAACCAACCTCCGATGGTTATTAACCTTATCGTAGGCATAATCAACCTGAACAATAAAGTTTGAGTTCCTGCAAGCAACCAAAGAACCAGCCAAAACTATGATAAATTGCAATCTGAAATTGTGAGTATTAAATTGGCACAAGAGATAGAATAAAGTATATTGGGATTCCACTAGCGATCCAAACAAGGCGGTAGTCCTACACGACTTGTAGATGAGATAATGTAGCAGTAGCTAAACAACTCAATGAAACTGCAAAAACTAATGAGAGAATCCTAGGGGGTATATAAAGACAAGAGGTGATCTGTTACAAAGGCAGCCTCGGATTGTTTTGGCTGTTGTGATCGGCTTATAAGGAATTTGGATATGGGGTTGGACAGCTTGGAAAGAGCAGGAGATAAGCTTTCCAAAGAGTCCAAGATCACTCAAATCAGAGTCCGTATACTCGAGATAAAGACGTTTGAAGTCAGGGCTGTCTCAGCAATCTGAATCAGAGTCCAGATATTGTGGGACTCTATCCCTAACTCTTCTTGGACCAAAAGTGACGTGGAAAGACTCCTTGTACAGCACCAATTCATGTGGGACATCTTCATTGACACATGAAATTCATTCCTTCCTCTTCCCGAGAGTTTGAACTTGAATCCTCACTAGTTCTTCATGATCTTGACGAACCTCCGTTTGTTCTTTATAGCTCGAGCAGCAGATGTAGTTAAAGGAATGGAAGTAGAGGTGGCAGCGGGTATATCCATGGAGGCCATATCCTCATCATGCCCCCTCGTCCTCCTCTCCCCCACCGGGCCCACCTCCTCCTCCTCTCCCTCGCCACGCACCCCTCCGTCCTCCCACGAGCCGTCACCGCCATGGGCTCCGTCACTGGCAACAACGTCGCCCGTCTCTCCTACCCATCTGCCCGCTGTGACAACTCGGTCGTCGACACCTACCACGGCGTCCAAATCCCTGACCACTACCGCTGGTGAGCAAGTGCCTTGGTTCACAAAGTTAGTTAGCACCATATGGTGATTTATTTTTATATGAAATGCTTGCCCAAACTTGGAGGCTAGGAACCCATGAACAAATTATGACTCAGAATTTTTTGCAAGACTATGTTACAATATTTGTTATTGATATATTTCATTTTCCTGTTCAAGTGTCTAGTCGTGAATGTAACATTTATTGCATTCGGATGCAGCAAATTGTCCAACTAGATCTTTCATCTACTTGGTCATTTGGTGTAAGGTGGTCACCGAGTGGAAAAACGTGGCATATGCAGGTTTTCCATCCTACTACTTTCCTATTCCTAAGACTGCCATTAATTTGCATTATTTTTCACCAGCCATTTGGCATCCATAATAACTTTTACTGACTCACACTGTTTCTTTGCCGAGGGTTTTCATCTTCTTCTTCTGTTAATATATTTTTCCATTTTACTGATAACCTGACCCCCTTTTGGCGTAGTAGTTGAACTTCTAATATTTTTTTAGACATCTCCATAGATCAGCTTTTCGCCTCAATCATTTAGCCCTGTTGAGATTATGAGTGGCATCTCCAAGTTTTATTTTTCCGTTCTTCCTTCCAACTGGATTTGGTTCCCTAATGAGACTACCGGCCCTTTGATATATCCACGCATGGTCTCTAAAAATTTGCAGATTCCATGCGAACTTTTATAGACATTGAATTGATTTTTATTGTGATATAGCTAGGGCACAGTTCCATGATTTGTTTCATTGATGATGTTGAAGGATCTCCTGCTGCACAAAATTTGGCCTTGTGTTTCTCATCATTCTATTGGGTAGGATTTTTCATTATGAAAGGATCATAGGTGCCGACTAGAGGGGGGTGAATAGGAGGCTAACCAATTTTAAACAATTACTTCATTTATCAAGATTAAGGCTTAACAGGTTGAAGGGTTCAGCTAGCTGTGTGACAGGTCAGATACTCAGGCAGTATTTGATATGTAAATTAACACACAGCTGTCACACAGGTGCCTAACACAGGTATATTAGCAATCCTAAGCAAATGTGAAAGATAGATAGCTGTGTAACAGATAACTTGCACAGATATGGGACAAGTAATAAGGCAACTGTGACACAGCTAAACTAACACAGGCGAAGAGTAAAGTTCACAGCTAGATTATGTATATCAGTGAATCATACAAGCATGCAACCAGATGAGCAAGTAAATGCAGAATGAAAAATACTTAGAGAGACAAGGGATTTTTCACCGAAGTTCCCACTCTTTTCAGAGAAGTACTGTTGGAGTATTATTCCGACAATACTGAATATAGGGTGGCGTGAGCACAGCGAATCCAGATGGGTGCACACGGGAGACAATGTTTAGACAGGTTCAGGCCCTCGAGGAGAGGTAATACCCCACGTCCTATGTTTGGTGGCTGGTATTGCTTGAATCCCAAGTGCCGCTAGCCCTCAAGAACGGATCTCAAAGTTGCTAGAGCTATATGTATGAGAAAATATGAAAGACGATAAAGAGATCTCCCGATCGGGAGGTCCCTAGCTGGCCTTATATAGATGACCGGGGTAGGGTTACAAGAATCCGGATCGTGTAAGCACCCGAAACCTGTAAAGTCAATTAGCATGATATTCTCCAGTCGGAATTAAAACTTTTCGAGTTATTGCATCATTTCATGCATTGCATCTTAAAAATCGAATTTGGTTCCGGACATGCAAACAAAACCCTGAAATGAATTGCTGCATCATGTCATATAAAGCCAATTGGGATAACAACCTTCGGGTTGGAACTTTAAAACCCTTGAATTACCTTATCATTTCATGGAACGCATTTAAATAAAAATTGTTCTCGGTTTCGGATTTAGAAACGAAAACCTAAACTGGACTTCTAAAATCTAAGTGTCGAATGGATGATCCGACTCCGTAGCTGCGTCCGTCTCGTCGAGATTGTCGAAACGGACTATTCATTTCCTGAAATCCGATTTCAGGATTACCCGTTCCCATCTTCTCGAAATGGAGGGCCATGATAATTCGGGAAATACATGAATTCCAGCAAATAAGAAATAAGTAAATAAATATAAAAAAATGAAACCCTAGCTATTTAAGGGACCAGGGGGCAACCTGGCCTAACCCTAGCCCCCAACCTAACCCGACCTGCCCCCAATTCCCCTGCCCCTGTCCCACGCGCCCCACCCCCTTGGGGTTTTCCGCCGCCACCTTGCCTCCAGGGCGCGCTGCCACTCCCCTCGGCAGGCGCCGCCGCCGCAGCCCCATCTCCGGCCGGCCGCCGAGCGCCCCCGCCGGTTGCTCCTTCCCGTGCGCCGCTCCCCCTCCTTCATCCCGCATGCCGCCCCGCCGGTTGCCCCTCCCCGTCGCGTGCCACCGCAGCTCGCGGCAGTGGCCGGTGAGCCACTGCCCCGGCTGCCCCATGACCGTGCCGCTTCTTCGACGCCAGCCCTGAGTCCGCCGCCCCCGCTCGCCTTCCTCACCGGATTCCTCACCGCCGGGTGCTGGCCCCGCTACTCCGGTTCTTCTCCCCCGTCCTCAGCTCGCCTCTTCGCCGTGTCGCCTCCGAGTTTGCTCTAGAGCCTAGCCGATCTTGCCGCGCAGTCCTAGGTCACCGCCGCCGCCAAGCCGGTGAGTTCCAGCAGGTCCCCGCAACGGCCGACGGGCTGCTTTCTCGCCTCGGTCCTCCCCGCCTTGCTCCTGCGCAGCCTCCGGTAGGAAGATCAGCCGGCACCCTTGGTAGGCGTGCCACCAACAGGGCTGCCGGACCAGCGAACCCGCTCATCTGCTCGTGCGGAACTCCATCGTCACCGCTTGCCGTCCTCGACCATTTTGTCGCCTCGTTTCATTGCTGGTATAACATGGAAACCTTTGTATTTGTATATGCTGTGAAGGTTTCAAACATGCAATGATGTGCATGATTGCGGGTAGTTGCGTATTTCAAATGACATCACGTTTTTGGTTAGGGCTGTTTTGTTGCAGGAACAACTAGGCCTAAGACAGATAAAACGAGCTCATGTGTCCACAATACATTTTAACAGTGATGAGTATAATTGATATACTATCCTGTTCACCGATTAATCTAATTGAATGATTAGTTGTCTGATCCCTAACACAAGTAATGATGACTGAGCTGTAGTTACTGGATGACTAGCATGCTGGTCATTGCAAGTTTAGCTAGTTGCTTAGTTGTATTAATAATAGTTAGTTCTAATGAATACATTTAATTGCTCCAAATAATTAATGTTAGCCATGCTCAGTCCGTTAGTTCTCATAGTTGCTGCAATAAGGAATGTCGTGACCGGTTAGAGACATGATGAAAATTGATTAAATGACCATCACATGAATATTGGATTAGTTGCTACCTTATTGTAACGAGCACATGTAACATTTGAATAATGACTTATGAGTGGAGCCAATACCACTTAATAAACTAATTAGTTAATTTCTGGCAATCAGTCCAGTCCTAAACTAAAGGTGGTTAGACCGGTACTTGCCCAGTTTATCGATTAAGCCAGTTGCATCTAGTCGATACTTGTAGGCATATATATGGCAGTCGGCTCCATCCTTTAATCATTCAACCAAGTATATGTTTAGGCACAAATCTTGAATGAAAACCCACTGGTCCCACTCTGAAAACAACAATAGATTAAGTAATCTGTAAAACAGTTGGTCAGGTTGGGTTAGCTGCCCACCTTGTCATTGGTTAATTAAGCTAAGAATTGAATTCATGAGCCCTAATCCTAATTATAGGTTTAAAGCCCTTCTCCTTAGGTGCATATCACATCCCATGCATGCATCCATCCCCTAGGTTCGTCCAAGAATTAAAATGATAGTACAACTAAAACTAGGCTAGAATCTGGAATAAAGACCAACCTGCCTATGTATTTGTACACTTTATTTTAATCCACTATAGTTGCATCCATGTCAATTGCATCCATACATTTTCGTCATTTTCAAACCGGTTTCTTAGATTTGCTTTTCCTCTGTTGGGGGTCATTTGCTTCTTACCAGCGTTTCGAGTGTTCTGGAGTTTTCACGCAGAATCCTCTTACTTCCCCAGGCAACCAGGCAAGCTCCATTGCTTGTTGATTAATCATTACACTGTGTGTTACTCCCTGTTTGGCTTGAATTAACTAAAGTAACTTGGTGCTTGTGTGAATGATTGCTTGACCTGTGCTGGATGCTTCATTAGTATGTGTAGGCCTTGTTATTATGCAGTAGCTAAGGCTGATACTTTAACCTGATGCCCTTTCAACTTGAACCTAATAAAAGTGAGATGTGAGCGCCGAGGGGACATGTATGTGGGATACGACTGGTGGATAGTGAGATTATTGAGATTATTGAGATTGTGCTTGTGCGCCCCAGTCTGAGGTTATTCCCACATACACTACCCTTATCACACGTAGATGAGAACCGAAAGTGCACCGAGGCCAACACTACGGTATAATGGGGATAAGTCTCAGAGACTGGTGGGAGCCTTGTGAACTCCACCAGGGTTGCACTCCTTACACCCGAGGTGGTTGAGTCGGCGGTGAAGATGAGAACCGAGGGTGTTACCGAGACCAGCACTACGGTATATTGGGGATAAGTCTCAGAGACTGCGTGGAGCCTCACAACCTCCAGCAGGGTTGCACTCCTCATACCCGAGGTGGCTGAGTCGGCGGTGAAGACCTGAGGGAAAGCGTGTATGTCACCAACGAAACGAAACTACGATATAGTTGAGGTAAGTCTCAGAGACTGGGGGGGAGTAGTGTGAACTCCACCAGGGTTGCACTCTTTATATCCGAGGTTGTCGGCTCGTTGGTGACGGTTAGGCATGTGTGGCCATGAGAGTGAGTTTAAAGGCATGTGTTGCCATGAATTGGAGTTTGAGGCATGTGTTTCCGTGAGAAAGATTGAGATTTTTAAATGGGTGTGGGCTACCCAAATAAATTGGAAATGATGGCATTCGTATTGTTATATTTGTGTGTATGCTCGTAAGTTACTTTTATCGTCATGTGTTTATCATTGCTATGCTCTTGCTACCATATGAGATTAAATTGTGTAGTTTATGTTCATTTCATCTCTAGTATGTAACTTGAACTTGTTATAAAATGCGAACCTTTATCACTTGTCAAACTTGAGTAATACCATGTTTTAATTAATCAATAAGTAATGTCTTGCGAGTACGGTGGTTGTACTCACCTAGGTTTATCCTAGGCAGGTTCTTGGAGCAATTGAAGTTGACATCGCTGCTTGGATTTACCACTCTCGGTTTCGATTTCCTCGAGAACTTTGTTGCGAGCTGTTTTGAGGTGGTTTCCCCACCATCTCGAGCATTTTCCGTTTTTCTTCCGCTGCTGTTTGTAATAATGTATATTATGATCGACTTCTGAGTCGTGGTGTATATATATATGTATTTTATAAGTCTTTCTCTAGTAGAGTTTGTGCTGTGGTAGTCCAAGTTGTTACTTGCGGTTGTCCATGTACAATGCGTGTATGTGATGAAGTATGTGGACAACTGTGCAGCGGTATTATTGCGTGCTAGGATTGCGTTTCGTGATGGCAGAGGTGAGCGAACCACTAGTCCTGTGTAGCTTTGGTTGAGTCGATCCAGGGGATTCGTCCCATACTCGCTAAGCCTCCTACGATGGTCACGCCTCGCGCTGACGGCAGAGCAGAGCTGGATCCTCCCAGAGTCGCACCTCGTGGCTAGGTTAGGTTGAGGGGATGCATATCCCGGGCTCTAGTCCTCCTATGACTATTGCGGAGCGTAGACTTATAACGCGGTCTTACCCCTTCACCGGTATCTGGGATTTATATGTGGTTTGGGGAAGATTGGTCGCTTCCGGCTGGCCCGCACGTGGCGGGTGTCGGATCGTTCCGCCTTGGTGCGTACGGCGCAGGTACCGTGCCACCGGGCTGACAAGTCCTTCGGCCCTTGGTGACTTCGCGTTCCTCTAATCATATGTGGATTCCGGGTCCGTGACAGATCGGCTTACAAATTGGTTTCCTAATTAGATGCAACAGAATCCAGGATTGCCGGACTTGTGCTTATCCCTGTCTTGTACTCCAAGTTGATGAGGCGCCCCCGTATAGAAGTCGGACTCCAAGTAGTTGGCCCGGCCCACCCTATGGCCAGAGGGCCTAATTCGTCCTCCTTGATGATACCCGGGTGTCATGTCATCATCAGTAGCCCCCGAGTCCTTCACGATCTAACTGCTGCTGACCAGCTCCCCTGGATAAGTTTCCCAAGTGGCCTCCGTTTGACCATGCCTTCTGATTGCTTGCAGGAAGATTGTGAGGGACTGATAGAACTCCTGCGGAAAAGACTATAACAAGCCAAGTAATATTCACCCGTAAGGCAGGAATATCATGGCAGATGAGCGAGTAGCGAGTAAACTCTGGTGGTATCTAGTCTATCCTAATGGACAGAGATCGGCTAGTAGCCCAGTAGGGGACATACCATGAATCCTAACTGAATTTCCGAGTAACACCTGGTTTCCCGAGTGGCTTGAGTCCAGCAGGTGTCCACTGAAGGAATACCTCCGAAATTTGTGTCAAAACTAGAGGAACAAGCCATGGCGCATAGGTTTCCGAGTGACGAAGCCTTACACCGGGTCATTCCACTGAATCTGGAAATTCCAGATCCTGAAGCCTTCAGAGCGACGTTCTCGGAAGGTCCAGGTGGAGAATCCGGTAGCTCCGAGTTGCTCGGCATCTGACTTGTGGCCTGCAGAAGGCGCACCATTACTGCCCTTCACTCGGGTGTCTTCAAGTGATTGCGTTCCTACTTGAGGCCAATATTTGAAACCCTTCAAAACTGATAACGCCCGATCCCGAATTGGTCGGTAACCGGCTAGTGGCTTGCAGGAAGCACGCTGTAGTTGCTATTTACCGGGGTATATTCCGAACGGGTATTTAACCCCGGAAGGCCAACCGTCGGACCCCTCCTGTTAGAGGGCGCAAACCACGGCGAAAACGGTGCCGAGGGCGCTAACGGGCCGCGACGTGGGCCGTTATCATGCGTAATGGAAGCCAAAAAAGGTGCTTCTTGGGCGTGGGAAGATCGCGCGTTCGTGGAAGCGGAAGGGTCGCGTCGCTCGAAAATATTCCCCTTTATAAGACCGAGCGAACGGCGGGGTCCATTTACGCCTTCCAGTGCACGCCTCATTCCTTCTGTGCCCAAATCCCTTCGTCTTCCTCAAGCACTGTCGATTCGGGGAACCGCCGCCGCACACCAAAAAATGCTAAATCCACCCCGCCGCCACCGAGTGCAAACCCCTGAGTAGGTGGCAGATTCGATCGACGCTGAGGAGGACGACTTGGTGTGGAAGCTTTTAAGCGAGAAGACCTCCATCGCTGACCCGATGGCTCCATGGATGACGTCCACGGTGATTGAATCGCGGCTGGAGCACATGGTGCAATCTGGAGTGTTGCCGCCGAAGGAACTGGTTGAGTGGCGTGTCGCCGCCGGGGAGGCATTTCCCACCCCAAACACGGGTGAGGTAGTGGTCCTTGGATCTTTCTTCGAGCGGGGCTTCTCGGTACCTGCCCACCCCTTCTTGCGGGGCCTCCTCTACTACTACAGCCTGGCGCTGCATAACCTCAACCCCAACAGCCTGCTTCACGTTGCATGCTTCATCACTCTATGCAAGTGCTTCCTCGACATTGAGGCGCACTTCGCCCTATGGAAGCACCTCTTCATGGTGAAGCCGCAGCCCAGCAAGGGCCAGCCGGCAGTGGTCGGCGGCGCCAGGTTCCAGCTGAGGTCTGGGCGGCGAAGCAGTACCTGAGTTTAGCGATGCAGACCTCCACAAGGGGTGGCATTCAGTCTGGTTCTACTGCGCAAACCCCGCGCCGTCACTTCCAGCATTCACGGGTGAAAGGACCGAAGGTGCCGACTAGAGGGGGGGTGAATAGGAGGCTAACAAAAATTACTTCTTTTAATTTGATTGAACAGGTTAAGCCTTAAACAGGAACCAGAGTTAGCTAGCTGTGTGACAGGTGAGTGACACAGGCAACAGATACTGTGTAAATTAGCATGCAGCTGTCACACAGGTGCCTAACACAGGTGTTCTAAGGACTTAGTAAATGATGAGCAATCAATGTGCCTGTGTAACAGGTAACTGACTCAGGTGTGAGATAAGATATATAGCAACTAAGACACAGCTAATGAAACACAGGTATAAAGGAGATCTATAGCAGATGAACAAAATAAGTCTAAGATCTCACAAGCAAGCAAGCAGCTAAAGACAATACAGTAAAGTACTCAAGGAGATAGTGTGTTTTTCACCGATGTTCCCAGCTCTTCACAGAGTGGTACGTCTCCGTTGGAGAGGCTACTCCGAAGAGATCGCCAGCACCAAATCGTGCTTGTTCTCCGAGTACCTGACGTTCAGGCCTCTTCCTTTGCTTGTGGAAGTCCTTTTGCTTGCAGCAGGTAGACTTCGATTCACCTTCACAAACGCCTGGTTCAGCCCACACAAGCTTGGGTGATACCAGCGACTCCTACACCCGTCTAGGAGTAGACACTCCAAGAGTAACAGATTCAGCAGCAACAACTCTTGGAGGAACCAATGCTCTTTGCTCAAGAACCCTAACTCACCCGAACTGATACTTAGCAAACTTTGGCTTTTGTTCAGTGGGAAGAGGCTTTGCAACGGTTGAATATGATTTACTGGCAAAGGTTGATTGGTTGAGGTCGAAGACCTCCCCTGGTCCCCTATATATAGGGTTCACAGGAACTCGACCGTTACACTGTTGTCACGTAGGATTAAGTGAGCCACCGGTGACAGACACCGGTGACACAGCTGCACACTACGCCCAACCTATAACCGGCTCAGGCAGACCGACACCTGTGTCACCGGAGGCTGACACAGGTGAACCCTTAGCTGACGTAGTAGCACTACTCAGCCTGGTCCTAGCACATGACAAGCCCTCAGCATACAACACTCTCTGAAACCTAATGAGGAGAGAACCTCCGACAGCCCTCCAACTCAGCAGACAAGCTATCGCAGCGCAGGTCCCTTAGTGTTTACAAGCTCTCCCCTGGTACAGAGATGTACCTGAGTCACAGAGTGCTAGACCACCTGTGACACAGCTGTGTCACACCGGTGAGTCTAACCCCTAGGGTTTTCTACTGCTAGCACTACAGAGTACAAGCACAAAACCAGTTTCACACTTGTGCAAAACTGTTGACACAGGGCCACTAACCTCAAAGCATTAGTGCCACTGTCCAACATCCTGAACATTGAGCAACTAGAACCTCCACAGATCATTACTGCATCATCCCTCTTGATAGTACGGGTTTTTCCTATGGACTCAAAGAAACTAGCAAATCTAGGCTTTACCTGCCCACCAACTGTAGTCACGGCCCTTGACGCATCAAGCCACCATCACCTTGCTTGCAACTCCTTGCACAGCACCGGCTTCTTCACAGCTGTGGCACAGCTGCCTAGCACAGCCATTCCTTAGTCCTGGAAACTACCCTTGTAACCTTTTTGGTGGTCATCCTTTCCCTGATGACCCTTCTTCCTGGAACCTACTAAACTACCTACACTCAATGTAAACGTTAGATCCCAGTTTGAGTTGCCATTAACCATCAAAACCAACTTAGGGCCTAGATGCTCTTTCAATCTCCCCCTTTTTGGTGGTTAGTGACAACCCATTCAACAAATTCACATAATGATTTGAATAGAAGATACATGTGCAGGTTGTTAGAGAAAACTCCCCCTGAGGCTGTGCATAATAGATTTGCTTCAATCAGGCTAGAGCACAAATTATGATTTTGGATATGGGCAATATTTTTCTTACGACTTACACTTTTATCAGTTCAGAGAATGTGTATCAGAGCATAAGTCATTCTAGAGAGTATGTATCAGATCATATGACATAAAGGATATATCTGAACTGATATGTGTCACTTCTGATGCAGTTGTAATGACCAGAGTATATGAGTATGAGTCAAAGCATGTGAGAATATCAGAGTATAGATTCGCAATGGTCATATGTATCAAAGTATAAATAGCAAAGATTCATACTGGATATGTGTATCAGAGTATACATCACTGGTCATGTGTATAAGAGTGCCAATAGGCATATGTATCAGAGCATGAGCCAGTAGACATATGTATCAGAGCATAATTCTTGACATGATTGTATGAATCAGAACATAAGTAGATACAAAGCTTCATTCAAAAAGATATATGCATCATAGCAACACAATTTAGCATGAACTACTTCATCAGAGCATTACTGAAATATTACTGCATCAGAGCAAAATAGATGACTTAGTAATAACTTGCTAAATCAGATCAAAAGATTAGTTAATTGTAAATAAAACAAGTCTTGACTACACCAGAAAATATAATTTTCTCTCCCACTGTATCCAAAATACTCTCCCCCTATCTCTGTAAACTCTCCCCCTTACACACATCTCTCCCCCTTTGACACTAAAACAGCAAAAATGGTTGAGGAGGAGAAACATTTAGAGCTTGGTCTTCAACAGCTGGAGAACTTCGGAGAGCTGAGCCTGCAGCAGATCAACTTTGGAGTGCAGACTGTTGACTTCTGTTCGAAGCTGAAGGTTCTCTCGGCGTAGAGCTGCAAATTGCGTTAGCATCACTTTGTTCTGATAAGCTCTGGCTGCTGCTGGAGACAGAAGAGAGGACGAGAGAGTGCCATCTTCAGCCACCTGTGTCACAGATACTAACTCAGCTGGGTCAGTTGCAGGAGTATCAACGGTGACACCGGTAGGCACTTGGGCCTGAGGCACAGGCACTTGGGGAGCAGGCGCTTGAGGAGCTGTGGGAGCAGCGGTGTCACCGGGAGCTGACACAGCTAGTTCTGGAGAATCTCCAAACAGGGCTGAAACAGCAACCTCATCAGGATGATCATCAACCTGAGGCCTGAGCTGGGTCTTAATGGTCTTCACTGAGATGTCGAAGGTTGATTCTAGAAGACCTGTTCTCTGAAGGATCATAAACATAATATAGGACCCATATCTGAGCTTGGCTTTCTAGTCCTTCTGAATAGCATCAATTTCATGGAAAATATATCTGGCCACATCAAAATGTACATTCTTAGCTATGTGCACTAGTACTTGCCAAACTGAGTTGTAAACAGCATCTGTATTGCCTCCCTTGGGCTGAAGAGTGACATTGAGAATTTTAACCAGATGCTTAGTTGTGATTGTAATGCCTTTGAAGTACAAATGATTTGATGGGGCATTTGTAGGGAATATAAAGTTGCTTGGATAGAATCTTCTTCTGTCAGCATTGGAGACAGGCTCAAGCTTGAACAGATTTGGCATCCCAGGCTCCAATGGTGCATGAAACAGACTGTTGAATTCTGGAGCTGTGATGGAAAGCAGCTGGCCTCTTGTCTTCCATAACATGACATCTTGATTCTCTTGTTCTATCCAAACTGTGGCATAAAATTCCTTAATGGCCTCTGGGTCATAATCTTGTTGAAGATTGCATATGAACTCCAAACCTGAGGCTTGGATGAGAGATTGAAGACTCTGCAGTCTGGTGTCAGTCAGGGCAGACCAATCGATGGCCTTGCAATCAACAAATCCCTTGGAAGCAAGGATTTCATGGTAGACACCCCTTTGAAGATTAGTGTGAAATCTGGGGTCTGAGCAAGATGCATCCTGAAACTCCTTGTCTTCACTGAAATATGGGCAAGTTGACCTCATCCTTATGAAAGCACTTGTGCTCATGGAGGCAACTTTGCTTCTTGATTTCTGGGGATCACTTTTGGGTAGCTTCTTGGCCACAGCTCGGGAGATGAACTGCATTTGATTTGCCTTAGTCCTCAAGGCATGGGAGAAGATGTAATAATACTTAGTTTCCAGGTCTTCTTCTTCGACTGAGAGACTGGGAGAGCTATCTGCTTGTTCAGCCTCTTCTTCCACTTCCTCTGCGGCTGCTTCAGCACTGGGAGATGAGCTTTCTACTTAGTAATCTTCATCAGAATCAGCTCTAGGTTCTCTTGGCCTTGGTGGAGTTACAGACACTCCTCTACCATCATCTGATGAGCTCTCGGAGCTTTCTTCTTGCTCAGCTGACTGACTTGCCTGTGCCACAGGTGAGGACACAGGTGCTTGAACTGAAGGAGCTGGGTCAACTGGCGGTGGCACAGGTAATGGAGACCGGTGCTGTTCTGGAGCTTGAACTTCTTGTGCCTGAGACACAGCTGGCTGAGGCAGCTGTGGACATGAAGGTTTGGCAGCTTCAGAACACTTTGCTGATGCAGACTTGGAAGATGAAGGCTCTTGGGCCTCTTTGACAGCTTGTTCTTCTGCCTCTGACACCAAGAATTGAGAAGGAGACATCTGCTTTTGAACGTCCAACGAGGAGAGAGATTCTACACTTGTAGAGCTTTGAGTTCTTCTACACCTCCTTTGATAAGTCTGAAGATCTGACTTGGCTGGGCTAGTGACCTGTGACACAGGTGGGAGCATCTCCTTCTTAAGCTCTTTAATGGCAGACGTTTGTTGTTCAAACTAAACCTTTAGGGATGGCTTGGAGCTCTGAGTTGTCTCTGAAATAATTTCAACATCTGCCTCAGACTGCCTCTTGGCTTGAGGTTCATCACTAATCACAACAGTTTTTGATCTTTTCCTTTTAGGAGCTTGAGCAGGTGCAGCAGTAGTAGGACTTGCTTCAGGAATCTGGGAGGTTTCTACAGGCTGCTCGACATGAGCTTCAGTCTTTTCTTGCACTGGGGCTTTAGGTTCTCTGACTACGATGCCAATAGGCTGAGAGGCTTTAGCGAGTCTTGCTGCTTTCTCTTGTCTGAACTTAGCAGCCTCTGACAAGGCTTTCTGCTTTCTTATACCAGCAAGAGTGGCAGTTCGGGCTAGAGCCTTGCCACGTTCTTCTTCGAAAGCTTGTACTGCTATGAGAGTTTTATTTCTTTGAAAACTGTCTTTGCTTTTGCCTCGAGCAGCTTTCAGTTTCTTTAATTCTGCTTCTCGCATTTCCTTTTGTTTGTGAAATTCTTTAAGCTTTGCTTGGTTCTTTCTTGCTTCTTCATAAATTTCTAGCCTCTTTAGGGGCTAAGGTATCATGTTTGGCCAATTCTTCTGAAGAAAAGATGGTCAATGGACCAGCTGAAGTGTCTTTTTCAGCGTGCTCTTTTGCATCTAGCTGTTTGCCAAGCTTTTGAGCTTTGATAGCTTCCCAGTGTTCTTCAGCCTTTTTCATCCTTAGAGTGGTCCTGAGCCCTATTGGGATGTCATCCCCAATATCTGAATCTGAAAGGGTTGCTTGAGTGACTGGTGGCTTCGAACCTCTATTGGCTGGTTGCTTCTGCTTCTTAGCTGCTTCTTTTCCCAAAGATGTGTGCTCAACAGTAGCTGAGGATCTTGTCCTCTTGGGTGGAGCATGCTAAGCTGTGCTGGATTTACTAGCTTGAGAAGCTGATTTCTTTGCAACTGCTTTCCTCTGCCTGTAAGCCCATTGGCTTGCCTTTCTCCTCTCAGCAACCTCTGCTTTCTGTCTTAGCCTTTCTCTTTATTGGTCTGAATCTGAAATATTGATTTCAAATCTGGACTGCTCCGGATCCGACCACTTGACCTCACTGTCAGCTCTATCAGAATCTGAAGATATCTGTAGAAACAAGATAGATAAGACAGAATATAGGTAAGTGGTGTTCCTGAGATGCAAAAGATAGTAGCTGTGTGAGATACCTGTGTGAGAATGAGGAGACACAGGTGGGGATTTGGTAACAAACCGAGGTCTCAGCCTTTTGAATAGACTTGCCTGTGTGACAGGTGAGACCCTAGCGGTGACATAGCTACGTGCGGAGGCGGACGGCAGATTTTAGAAATCTAGAGATTTACTGGTTTTCGGTGGTTAATTTTGAGCAAGATAGGTTCTGAAGGATTATCAGGAGCTAAACTAACCCTAACATCTAACAATGCGCTAATAGATTAGGCTTTAGAGCAAAAACATAAGCCCTAAGCAAGAACAGGTGCAAAGTAGGGCTGGCGGAAGCTTACTTTGAGCAAAGATTGATAATGCACGGATGAATTGATGCTGGAGCTCTTCAGAAAGCTTTCTCCGATGCTTCGAAAGATTTCGAGGGGCAGAAACATCGATTTCATCGAGAATTTGGAATTTTGGCACACAGCGGAAGTTTGGGGTTTTAACGTAGAACGTGGGTTCTGTGGAAAACGTATCGACGTCTTATATAGGCCGAAGGGGTATAAGGTGGCTGTGTCACAGCTGACAGAAGGACCTGTGACACAGGTGAGTAGATAAGTTACCCTAGGACCTACTGAAATCAACAGCATTCACCTGAGACACAGATGGATGGCTCAGGTGACAAGTATTTCATCCATAGAACACCAAGACAGAGAGAATTTGATAAGAGAGCAAGCATATGGGCACTATCAGGAGATCCTTATACAATCTTTCCAATGTCAGTTTGCCAGAAAATCGATCAAGCAAAGCTAAAACTGACATGAGTCGATTTTGAAAATCGGTACACAATAATGTGCACACGCAGCTGAAAAAAGAAATCTCTACTCTATGCATAAAACACATACACCTGTGACACAGGTGATCAACACAGATGAGCATGTAAGGCATATAGATGGCAGAACATATGAGCTAGACACCAAGCCAAACCTTTTTATTGAAGATTAGAGACATCAATGATATTTAATTCACTCCTCAGAGCACAGAACCTAGTCTTATCTTAGGGCTTGGTGAAAATATCAGCTAATTGTTTTTCAGTCCTTACATGGCACAGTTGTATATCTCCCTTCTCAACATGATCTCTCAGGAAGTGGTGTCTCACTTCAATGTGTTTGGATCTTTGGTGGTGTACTGGGTTGTTGGCTAAGTTAATTGCACTTTCATTATCACAGAAGAGGGGTACTTGATTAAAAGATATGCTGAAATCTTTCAAGGTCTGCCTCATCCATAATAACTAAGCACAACAACTACCAGCAGCTATATACTCAGCTTCTGCAGTGGAAAGGGCTACTGAGTTTTGTTTCTTGGATGACCAGGACACTAAGGAATGCCCTAGAAATTGACAAGTACCTGAGGTGCTCTTTCGGTCAACCTTACACCCTGCATAGTCACTATCAGAATAGCCGACTAGCTCAAAATTTGCACCTTTAGGATACCAAAGATCAAAGCCTGAGGTTTGAATCAAATATCTCAGTATTCTTCTTACTGCCACTCTGTGACAGTCCTTAGGATTAGCTTGGAATCTTGCACACATGCATACACTCAACATTATATCTGGCCTAGATGCACACAAATAAAGCAAGGATCCTATCATAGATCTAAATTCTTTCTGATCAGCAGACTTACCTTCGATGTTTAAGTCCAGATGGCCATTAGTTTGCATGGGAGTATGAATAGGCTTTGCATCCTTCATGCCAAACTTGGTGATGATGTCCTTGGTGAACTTTTCTTATGAAATAAATGTACCTTCCTTGAGTTGTTTGATCTGAAGTCCTAAGTACTTCCATCCAAAGACATCTCAAACCTTTTGGTCATCATCTGACTAAACTCATCACTCATGGAGCGGTTAGTACTGCCAAATATTATGTCATCGACATATATTTGGCACACAAATAAATCCTTTTCATTTTTCTTAGTGAATAGAGTTGTGTCTACTAAGCCCATTTTAAATCCATTCTTGATCAGAAATTCTTTCAATGTATCATACCATGCTCTAGGTACTTGTTTTAAGCCATAGAGTGCTTTGTGTAGTTTATAGATATGGTGTGGTTTCTTATCATCTTCAAAACCAGGTGGTTGTTCAACATAAACAAGTTCAGAGAGTTTACCATTCAGGAAGGCTGATTTTACATCCATTTGATAAAGCTTGATATTGTGATGGACAGCATAAGCAAGGAGAATCCTGATGGCTTCAAGTCTTGTAATTGGAGCAAAAGTTTCTCCAAAGTCCAGACCCTCCACTAGTGTAAACCCTTGAGCCACAAGTCTGGCTTTGTTCCTTACTACTTGTCCATTTGTATCTTGTTTGTTCTTGAAGAACCATTTTGTTCCAATCACATTATGATCATTGGGTCTTTCCACCAGGGACCACACTTGATTTCTCTCAAATTGATTCAGCTCTTCATGCATAGCATTTATCGAGTCAGCATCCATAAGAGCTTCCTTAATGTTCCTGGGTTCAACACTGGAAACAAAAGAGTAATGTTCACATAAATTAGCTATTCGAGAACGAGTAGTCACTCCCCTATTAATGGCACCGATGATTTGTTCTACAGGGTGATCCTTCTGCAGCCTGCTGATCACAAGGGGTTAGGGGTCAACCACCGGTGTCATAGCTGATGGTGTTGCCTGTGACACAGCTGGTTCTTCCTGCGACACAGTTGGCTGAGACAGGTACTCTGTATCCAGGAGATCATTGGCTGGGTTGTACTCGAGCTTGATGTCTTCATCTCCAGTGTCTTCATCCAGTGATGGAGGGAGTGGTTCTTGATCTTTTAGTGTGGTAGATTCCTCTTTGATGGTGGGTCTAATCTCACCAGTAGATTTCTTTTGAATGTCCTTACTCCCTACATCATAAGCAACTTGCTCTCCCTGGGAGCCATAAGACTCATCAAAGTCCACATCTATAGATTCTTCAACAACCTTTGTGGAGGTGTTAAAAACCAAGGAATATATCAACATCAGATTTAGTTTCAAACTTAGTGAGGCATTTGCCCTTCCTAAGAATGTAGCACTTACAACTGAATACTCTGAAGTATGAGACATTTGGCTTGGTGTTGGTGAGCAGCTCGTAAGGAGTCTTCTTGAGTAGTGGATGTAGATATATCCTGTTGATGGAGTGGCAGGCAGTGTTGATAGCTTCAGCCCAAAATCTTGGTGAAGTCTTGTACTCATCTAGCAGTGTCCTAGCCATCTCTATCAGGGTTCTGTTCTTCCTTTCCACTACTCCATTTTGCTGTGGAGTATATGGACTTGATAGTTCATGCTTGATTCCGTGCTTGTCCAGGAATGCTTCCACCTTGGAGTTCTTGAACTCAGTCCCATTGTCACTCCTGACCTTGACAAGGTTTACCTTCCATTCATTTTGTACTCTTACAATGAGATGCTTGAACTTCTTGTAAACCTGTGTCTTCTCCTTCAAAAAGAACACCCAAGTATATCGAGAAAAATCATCTACAATGACAAATCCATATTTGTTACCTCCCAAGCTCTCATATGTAGTAGGACTGATACGGAGGGCTCCCGATCTTCACAATTTGGACTAGGGTAACTAGAAGGGTCTAGATGAAATCCCAAACCAACAACAAAACCCCAACGGGTTAGCCTTTGGAACTAGGACTCAAATCAACTCCTCCTCTCAATGAATGCCTCGATTACCATTCGGGGGCACACGCCGATCCTTACAATCCAAGGAAGATTACAAGGTCTAAGATGGAACCCTAATCTAGAGGGGTGAAACCCTAGATTAGGAGCAAAGCTCTATATTAGTCTTAACAACAAGTCTAATCTTGATTAGGGTTTGGGTACGGGTATTTATAGTCCTAACCTCGTAACCCTTGGAGGCTAAGGCAAAACCTTACATGGGCCTCGCCCATTACTGTGCGCAGACAGTGCACCCGGACATTCCGGGGTACCTTGTCCAGAATGTCTGGCCATAGGGCCCGGACATTCTGGGGTAAGTTTTCCGGAATGTCCGGACGTCTTGATCAGTGGACGTCCGGAGGGTCAGAGTCGGCACTCTGGGCAGGGGTCATCCGGAGCTTCCGGGACTAGGTTCCGGAGTGTCCGGACGAGGAGCTAGAGGAAGGTGTTCTCGGCCACCCATCCGGAGTATCCGGGCTTGGGGCCGGAATGTCCGGATACCCTCCCGAGAGGAGCACATCCCTGGAGGAGGACGTCCGGAGACTCCGGGTTTGCCCGGAATGTCCGGGTGTGTTGTGAGATCTCGGTGCTTCCGGGATTGGGCCATCCGGAGTGTCCGAGCTCCCTTGTCCGGAATGTCTGGACATGTCTTCCAGGCATTAGTGTCCGAGCTCCCCTTGGCTTTGCTCCACTTGGTTGATCCTTCACACCTGAGCAAGCATAGAGTCGAAGCATTAGGTAGCACACCATTCAAGCTCAAGTCAATTGGAGATGTATCAAGGAATAGATTCACCTCATGTTGTAAAGCCTTAGCTCGAGCTCTTGTCATTGGGACACTAGGTTTTGGAGGTGGACTTGAGTGACTTGAGTGAGTTGCAAAGTCTTCACCCTTGGTGCAGGTGATGTCCACATCAAGGACCGAACAGGTCAATGTGTATGAGCTCAAAAGGTTTGGTGGTGGTCATGACATTCTTGGGACAATGGGCAGTTTCAACTTGTTTGCCGGCTTGACATGAACTGCAGGGCTTGTCCTTCTCAAACTTTACCTTTTCTAAGCCAATGACATAGTCATGTTTGCTCAGTTTGTTGAGAAGCTTCATCCCAGCATGTCCTAGCCGCCTATGCCACAGCCAGCCAACACTAGTCTTGGCCATTAGACACCATGGAGCTGCTGCAGGCTGTTCATTGAAGTTTATTGTGTATAGTTTTCCAGAACTGCATCCTCTGAACACTTGACAATCATCAGATAGTTTGGAAGCTATAATCTCATCAGGATAGAATGTGACTTTCATACCTATGTCACACAACTATGACACAGACATAAGGCTATAGCCTATCTGATCTACAAGCATTACATTGGATAAAGAGTGATGTTCAGATATGGCAACTTTACCAATGCCATTTACCTTTCCCTTGGAGTTATCTGCATAGATCACATGTTTACTTGGAAGATTTTCATGTGTGATCTCTACAAACTCCTCTCTGCCTCCTGTCATATGTTGTGTACATCCACTGTCCACAACCCAGTCAGTTCCACTAGAGGCAGTATCCTGCAAGATTAGTTATGGGGTTTAGGGACTCAAAGTTGTTTGGTTACCTTAGCAGTTTTACCATATGCAGAAATAGCTGTTAATGATTTAGAAGATTTATTTCTATAGTTGATGGCCTGAGCAATAGATGATATGACATGGATTCTCTTAGGCTTACTATCACCTGCAACCTTAAATAGAGAGGTTAGTTGGCTGCGTGTGTTACCGGTGACACTGGTGGGTACACAGCTGTGTAAGACACCGGTGGCACAGGTGACTGTCACCTTTGGAACCCAGATGGCCGGCAACCACTTTGTCAAGTTCCTGCGACCTATATACTTAGCCACAATCTTTCCTTTTCTGTCCTTCTGCAAGACATAGGATGGATTGGATGGAATATTTACCATCTTCCTATCTCTCTGTATGTGACCAACAGGTTTGTTGTCATCTGTTCTTGCCTGTCTCACAAATTTTTCTACAAGATTAAAATTAGTCACGGCAGGCAGTTTATCCTTATTAGCAGAGGGATTGTAACCCAGGCCTTTTTGGCCATCATTCTTTCTGAGCATTTCAGCTCTGATGAGCTGATAATTTTGCATGCCAATATTGGCAGTGCATAGGCCTTTTCTCATCAGTCTTTTAAGCTCTTCCAGCTCTTCCTTGAGCTTGCTGTGCTCATCTGCATCCACAGAGTTAGTAATAACAGAGGTTGAAGCCTCTTTTGAGTCATCAACTACACAACCTGTGGAAGTTAGAATATTTATGCGACTAGCACAGTTTAAGCATGATTCAATAGCAGCATGAGTAGGCAAAGATGCATCAGTAGATGTAGAAGAAATATCAGTGGAGTGCTTTGCCTTGAGCTCCTCATTCTCCTTAATCAGAAGCTCATGAGCTGCCTTGAGCTTCTCATGAGCTATCTCTAGGTTTTCCTGGTCTAGCCTGAGGTTTTCTCTGTCATATGTAACATCATCATATGATTCACTTAGCTCCCTGAGTTTATCTCTTAAAGAGATGTTTTCCTTCCTTTTCTTGCCATAGGCTTTATCTGTTCTTTCAAGAATGCCCATTAGTTCAGCATAATCAGGAAAGTCATCCTCAGTAAGTACCTTTGAACCTTTGACCATGAAGCACAAAGGGGCAGAAGTGGATGGCAGTTGATCAGCTTCAACACTGAACTCGGAGCTGTGTGACCTGGCTGTGTCACAGCTGGGTATATCAGCCATGCTGATGGCGATCCCAGCAACTTGATCTTCATCCTCTGACTCTTCTTCTGAGCCTGAGTCCTCAGATACCCAAGCCTGTCCAACATAAGCTCTGGCAGTGGCTTTGTTTTTGGAGTAGGTTGGATGCTTGTTGTTGAAGGTCTTCTTCTTCCCATGGAAGTCCTTCTTCTTTCTGTACTGGCTGTTGTCCTTTCTCTTGGTTGGACAATTAGCAGCAAAGTGGCCTTCCTTGCCACACTCGAAGCACTTGTTATCTTTTGACAACTTCTTCCCTCTGAATCTATCACCTGATCCAAGTTGCTTCTTTTTTTTGTAAAACTTTCTGAAGTTCCTTGTGAGGAGAATGAGTTCACTCTCTTCTCCACTGGACATCTCCTCATCAAGTTCTTCACTGCTATCACTCTTAATCTGTGATGTTGAAGCAGTAGTCTTCAAGGCAATATTTTTCTTGACAGCTGGAGAGGAGCTTTGCTTGCCTTCTTGCTTAAGCTCCATCTCATGTGTTAGGATACTTCCTAACACTTCTGTGGGCTTCATTTTCTCAAACCCATCTTTTTACTTCAGCATGAGAACAAGTGTTCTGTAGGCTTTTGGAAGCACTGACAAGAACTTCTTGATCATGTCTTCATCTTCCACTCGGTTGGAGCCTAGGGCCTTCAGCTGGTTTGTGATAATGGTGAGTCTTGAAAACAGAGAATTGATGTCTTCACCATGCTCGAGATCAAACCTTTCTAGCTTTGATTCCAGAAGGCTCCTCTTTGACTTCTTTAGAGTGTCACTGCCTTCATGGATCTGCTCCAAGGTGTCCTAGATATCCTTAGCAGAATCCATAGTGCTGACCCTGTTGAAGTCATGCTCTTGCAAACCCATAAATATAGCAGTGGCAGCCTTAGCATTGTTCTGAATGTTTCTCTTGTCGTTTACGCTAAGAGCGGCTGGGTCTTTCAACTCGTAGCCTGTACAAACAACTTCCCACACATCTGGATCAATTAAGATAAGATGCATTTGCATCTTTTTTTTCCAGAAGGCATAATTAGTTCCATTAAAAATAGGTATTTTACCCTCATAGCCCGACATCCTTTACTCTGGCTGTTAGGCCAAATCAAAGAGCAACCTGCTCTGATACCAATTGAAAGGACCGAAGGTGCCGACTAGAGGGGGGTGAATAGGAGGCTAACAAAAATTACTTCTTTTAATTTGATTGAACAGGTTAAGCCTTAAACAGGAACCAGGGTTAGCTAGCTGTGTGACAGGTGAGTGACACAGGCAACAGATAGTGTGTAAATTAGCATGCAGCTGTCACACAGGTGCCTAACACAGGTGTTCTAAGGACTTAGTAAATGATGAGCAATCAATGTGCCTGTGTAACAGGTAACTAACTCAGGTGTGAGATAAGATATATAGGAACTGAGACACAGCTAATGAAACATAGGAATAAAGGAGATCTATAGCAGATGAACAAAATAAGTCTAAGATCTCACAAGCAAGCAAGCAGCTAAAGACAATACAGTAAAGTACTCAAGGAGACAGTGTGTTTTCACCGATGTTCCCAGCTCTTCACAGAGTGGTACGTCTCCGTTGGAGAGGCTACTCCGAAGAGATCACCAGCACCAAATCGTGCTTGTTCTCCGAGTACCTGACATTCAGGCCTCTTCCTTTGCTTGTGGAAGTCCTTTTGCTTGCAGCAGGTAGACTTTGATTCACCTACACAAATGTCTGGTTCAGCCCACACAAGCTTGGGTGATACCAGTGACTCCTACACCCGTCTAGGAGTAGACGCTCCAAGAGTAACAGATTTAGCAGTAACAACTCTTGGAGGAACCAATGTTCTTTGCTCAAGAACTCTAACTCACCCGAACTGACACTTAGCAAACTTTGGCTTTTGTTCGGTGGGAAGAGGCTTTGCAACGGTTGAATATGATTCACTGGCAAAGGTTGATTGGTTGAGGTCGAAGACCTCCCCTGGTCTCCTATATATAGGGTTCGCAGGAACCCGACCGTTACACTGTTGCCACGTAGGATTAAGTGAGCCACCGGTGACAGACACCAGTGACACAGCTGCACACTACGCCCAACCTATAACCGGCTCAGGCAGACCGACACCTATGTCACTAGAGGCTGAAACAGGTGAACCCTTAACTGACTTAGCAGCACTACTCAGCCTGGTCCTGGCACATGACAAGCCCTCAGCATACAACACTCTCTGAAACCTAATGAGGAGAGAACCTCCGACAGCCCTCTGACTCAGCAGACAAGCTATCGCAGCGCAGGTCCCTTAGCGCTTACAAGCTCTCCCCTGGTACAGAGATGTACCTAAGTCACAGAGCGCTAGACCACCTGTGACATAGCTGTGTCACACCGGTGACTCTAACCCCTAGGATTTTCTACTGCTAGCACTACAGAGTGCAAGCACAAAACCAGTTTCACACTTGTGCAAAACTGTTGACACAGGGCCACTAACCTCAAAGCATTAGTGCCACTATCCAACATCCTGAGCATTGAGCAACTAGAACCTCCACAGATCATTATTGCATCATCCCTCTTGATAGTACGGGTTTTTCCTATGGACTCAAAGAAACTAGCAAATCTAGGCTTTACCTGCCCCAACTGTAGTCACGGCCCTTGACGCATCAAGCCACCATCACCTTGCTTGCAACTCCTTGCACAGCACCGGCTTCTTCACAGCTGTGGCACAGCTGCCTAGCACAGCCATTCCTTAGTCCTGGAAACTACCCTTGTACCCTTTTTGGTGGTCATCCTTTCCCTGATGATCCTTCTTCCTGGAACCTACTAACCTGCCTACACTCAATGTAAACGTTAGATTCCAGTTTGAGTTGCCATTAACCATCAAAACCAACTTGGGGCCTAGATGCTCTTTCAACGGGTCGTGGAATCAATCACTTGGTCGATGCGAGGAAGAGTGAAGGGATCTTTAGGACATGCCTTGTTAAAGCTAGTGTAATCAACGCACATCCTCCACTTTCCATTCTTTTTGCGAACAAGAACTGGGTTCGCAAGCCAGTCGGGATGATACACTTCTTTAATAAAGCCAGCTGCTAAAAGCTTGGCTAATTCTTCTCCTATTGCTTGACGTATATCCTCGGCGAAGCGGCGTAAGCGCTGTTTGACCGGCTTAGCGTCCGGTCGAACGTTCAAAGAGTGCTCGGCAGCCTCCCTCGGAACTCCGGGCATGTCGGAGGATGTCCATGCGAAGATGTCCCGGTTATTATGGAGGAAGCGCGCCTTCCTATTTGTCACTGAGTGCAGTCCCGATCTGCGTCGTCTTAGAGGAGTCTTCCGGGTCGAGTTGGATCGACGTGGTGTCCCGTGCCGACTGGAAGGATGTCGATGCTGATGCTTTTTTGGTCGGGGGTGCTTCCTCAACTGCGGCCGACTTGAGGTTGTCAAGCTCAGCTACGACGATTTGAGTCGCGGCGAGGTTGCAGTTCTCCAAGTCACATGTGTAAGCAAGCTGAAAACTGCTTCGTACCGTTATTACCCCGTGGGGCCCGACATGTTGAGCTTCAGGTAGACATAGCTGGGAACAGCGATGAATTTAGCGTAGCAGGGACGCCTCAGGATGGCGTGATACGACCCTGGGAAGTTGACGACCTCAAAGGTGAGGGTCTCGGTCCGGAAGTTGTCAGGGGTACCGAAAGTGACGGGCAGGCTGACCTGCCCGAGTGGACTCGCCATCTTCCCCGGCATGACCCCATGAAAAGGTGCGCCAGTGGGTTTGATCTCCGAGCGGGAGATTTTCATATCATCAAGAGTCTTGACGTAGAGAATATTCAGACCACTCCCACCATCCATGAGGACCTTGGTGAGGTGGACGCCGTAGATGATTGGGTCCACCACCAGGGGAAACCTTCCCGGGTGAGGTATGTAGTCGGGGTGATCCGAGCGGCCGAAGAAAACTACGGACTCGGACCATCGCAGGTACTGGGGCACAGCCAGTTCCGCTGCATTGACTTCTCGATCCGTGATCTTCTGGCGGTGCTTGGACTCATAGCCATTAGGTCCGCCAAAAATCATCAGACAAGCAGTCTCTTTTGGGAATTCGTCACCTTCGTCCTGAGGAGGCTCTTTTTTGTTCTGATTGGGGACGTAAGGTTTGTTCAAATTCTTCAAAAGGTTGCAGTCACGAGTCACGTGATTGGACTTGGGTCTGTGAAAGTGACACGGCTGACTCATCATCTCCTCAAAAGTCGCGTTGGTGCGCTGAGGACGGCGTGGTGGGGCGCGCTCGGCAGCAGCAATGAGATCTCCGTCCTTTCGCTTCCGATGCCTCTTTCTGGACGACTCGGGGTGAGCATCCCGACTGGGGGACTCAGACGCCTTACCCTTGCTCCTGTCCTTGTCGTCTTTGGTAGCGCTGCGGACGGCCTCTTCACCGGTGGTGAAGTTATTGGCGATATCAAAGAGTTCATGCGTAGTCTAAGGGTTCTTGCACGCTATCTTGTGGATGAGGTCAGTGCTCTAGACACCTTTGGAGAAGGCGGTGATGACATCACCTTCTCGGACCTCTGGTAGAGAATTCTTCTTCTTGGAGAAGCACTGAATATACTCCCGGAGAGTTCCGTCTGCCTCTTGAGTACAACTGTGGAGATCCCACGCATTCCCGGGTCTGTTGTAAGTGCCCTGAAAGTTGTTCATGAAGAGGGCCCTGAAAGTTGTTGCCATGACTGGATGCAACCCGGAGGTAAGCTTGTGAGCTAAGCTCGAGCTGAGTCGGCTAGAAACAGTGGCAGGTAATGGATCGCAACATAGTCGTTGCCACCATTAGTTTTGCACGCCGTGTGATAGTCAGCCAGTCAGATGTCTGGCCGAGTTTCGCCCGTGTATTTGTCGATGCCGGTGACTCGGAATTGCGACGAGAAGATGACGCTGCGGATGCGGGCGCCAAATGCTTTTGGGCCCGCATATCCCATGCCAGAGGAGGTCGGAGAACGGCCACGGTTAGTGGCGCTACTGTCGTCGTGGTGGTTGCCACGGTTATCCCTCTCGGGACCTCGATGAACATTCCGTCCAGCAAGGTTCCGTGCATCATGATCCGATCCGAGTTGGCTATGGACCGACCCAGGTCGGTGAGCATTTTTGTCCGTGTCCTGACGGGCACGGCTCCGTGCGGCTATGGTGCCCCGTGCGTCACGATTGGGCCCGAATCGATTGCGAACCGCTCCGGCCGGCTGGTGACGGTCAAGGTTTGCACGGTGGCCCTCTACAGCAGGTGGACTTCTTGGAGGTGGAGTGTGCCGACTCCTAGCACTTGCTGAAGAGCCCGCGCGGTCCCCAGAGACTTCGGCCTCTTGAAGAGCTGTTTCCTCCAACAGGATGCGGAGTCGCCGGAGTTCGTCATGTCCCGGGGTGCCCTCAGGGACATTAGTGGCGCGCGCCACCATCGTGGCAGCGACGATGTTGTGACTAGGAAGCGGGAATATTGGAACCCCGTCCCTTTCATGCATACGGAATTCGTTGTGGACTTGGCGTCCTCGAGCCCTCATGTCATCGTTGCGCAGTTGCTCGTCGCGTTGACGAGCAAGCCTGGTTTGCTGCTCAACCAGCTCTTCCTCCTTAGCGAGAAGGTGGATCCGAGTGGCCTCAAACTCGGTAGGCGTTTGCTCCATGATGGGAACTGATCGGTCGCCACCGTCATCCGACGAGTCGGGGTTAGCCATAAAGACCTCCTGGGACGGGTGGTGACTACCCGAGCTCTCGTAATCGTCCGAATTATACTCGAGGACGGGAAGGAGAGAATCGAGAGCACCAACTAGTCGGGACCTCTGTTCGACGGGTGAGAACCCGTGCACGAACAGCAGATCCGATTTCGGCGTAGCCTCGTCCCTGGGGAGAGGAGCCGAAGGCGTAGACTCGGGGGTGAATCCGAGCAAAGAAGTTGGTGAAGCCTCCGCCGATCGACGGGTTGCCGAGTAGCAGAGGTGAAGCTTGCCGACCTTGTCAACGATGAAATTCAGTTTGCCGAATTGGAAAAGCTGTCCAGGATCCGGAACAACGTCCAGGGAAGCGAATCTCATGACACTTCCTGGGACGAAAACGCCGTTGTTGTTGACGAAACTCATCCGGACTTGTGTAGATGGATCTATGCGCACCTCCCCTACCTGGCGCGCCAACTGTCAGAGTATTATTCCGGCAATACTGAATATGGGGCAGCGTGAGCACAACGAATCCAGATGGGTGCACACAGGAGACAATGTTTAGAGAGGTTCAGGCCCTCGAGGAGAGGTAATACCCCACGTCCTGTGTTTGGTGGCTGGTATTGCTTGAATCCCGAGTGCCGCTAGCCCTCAAGAACGGATCTCAAAGTTGCTAGAGCTATACGTATGAGAAAATATGAAAGACGATAAAGAGATCTCCCGATCAGGAGGTCCCTACCTGGCCTTATATAGATGACCGAGGTAGGGTTACAAGAATCCGGATCAGCTTACAGATTGGTTTCCTAATTAGATGCAACAGAATCCGAGATTGCCGAACTTGTGCTTACCCCTGTCTTGTACTCCAAGTTGATGAGGTGCCCCCGTATAGAAGTCGGACTCCAAGTAGTCGGCCCGGCCCACCCTATGGCCAGAGGGCCGGATTCGTCCTCCTTGATGATACTCGGGTACCATGTCATCATCAAGTACGTCCCAAACAAGCTTCACAAACTACTAGGCCAACCCACACAAGCTTGGGAGGTCACCAGCAACTCCTAGACCCGTCTAGGAGTAGACACTCCAAGAAAGAATCTGCAACGCAAACTCTTAGAGGAAGCAGTGCTCTTTGCTCAAAGCTCTAACTCTCTCTTGAACTAAGACTTAGGAAGATTGGCTTCTGTTTAGGAGAAGAGAGGTTTGCAACGACCGAAAGTGATTCACAAGGGTTGGCAAAGATTGCAAAGATTGAGGTCCAAGACCTCCCCTGGTCCCCTATATATAGGGTCCATAGGTACTGACCGTTACACTCATGCCACGTAGGATTAAGTGGGTCACCGGTGATAGGCACTGGTGGCACAGCTAATCACAACGCACAACGGTAACCGGCTCAGGCAGACCGACACCTGTGTCACCGGAGGCTGACACAGGTGAAACCCTAACTAACGTAGCATCACTACTCAGTCCGGCCTTGGCACATTACATGCCCTCAGCGCACACAATTAACTCTGATGCCTACTCAGGAGAGAACCTCCAACAGTTTTCTGACTCGGCAGACAAACTATTGCAGTGCAGTTCCCTTAGCTTTTTCAAGCTCTCCCCTGGCACAGAGATGTACCTGAGTCATAGAGCGGTTGGTCACCTGTGACACAGCCGTGTCACATAGGTGACTTTGGCTCTAGGGTTTTAGGGAGCTAGCACAGCAGTGTGCTAGCATAACCTAGTTTCACACTTGTGCAAAACTGTTGTTACAGGGCCACTGACCTCAAGGCATCAGTGTCACTGTCCAACACTCTGAGCTTTGAGCAAAAGAACCTCCAAAATTCATTGCTACTTCATCCCTCTTCATAGTACAGGTGTTTCCTAAGGACTCAAGAAAACTAGCAAATTTAGGCTTCAGCTTCCACCAACTGTAGTCACGGCTCTTGACGCATCAAGCAACCTTCACCTTGCTTGCAACTTCTTGCACAACACCGGCTTCTTCACAGTTGTGGCACAGCTGCCCAGCACCGCTATCTTCTTGTCCTGGGAAATCACCTTTGTACTTTTGGGTGGTCATCCTTTCCTGGATGACTCTTCTTCCTGGAACCTAATCATCCTGCTTACACTCATTGTAAACATTAGATTCCAGTTTGGATTGCCATTAACCATCAAAACCATTTAGGGGCCTAGATTCTCTTTCACATTTGTCTTGTGAAATGTGGGTAATAGTATAATCTACTAAAGTTGCACTTTACTCAATGAAAGCATATTGTAGTACTATTGTATGTGGTTGAAAGATGATATTAGCCTTCTACTACACTAAAGGTACATTTGGTTGAAGGGCAAGGATCGATGGGCTAGGGTCATCCAGTTTTTCGTGGATGGAACGAGCCATTTTATTTGTTTGGTTGTATGGATAGAATGAGTCAATCTTTTGTTTGGTTGGAGGGATGAAAGTTGGATGGGATGAACCAATTTAACTTAATTATACTACTTATTTTTTATTAATAATGATTAATTATATACTAATGAACACACTAAATACCTATGAATACTAAACTAGCTATAATATTGACTAATTAACAATAAAACATGTTAATTGTCCATAATCATACACTAATCATATATTAATCAACAGACTAGCACTAATCTTACCATTGCAAATACTAATTAATAATAAAATATGCTAATTATCACTAATAATTGTTAATTATCACTAATCATTTGATAATTATCATGATTAAGTGAGGATAGCAACTCTATCCGGTCGTTTTCACCGGCTCTTGCCATCCAGCATATTTAGAGAATATTCTCTCAGCTTGGCCACCCCATCTACTTCATCCAGCCAACCAAACACATGGATATCCCTCAAAACCAAGGATGACCCCAACCCATCTAGGGATATCCCTCCAACCAAACGCACCCTAATCTAGGCTACTATTTAGTCCGTTCAGTGGATTAGCTTGAGATGATAGTTTAAATATATAAATGATGATTATCAACGCATGGCCTAGCAATCTGCATGGGATAACAGCAAGCTATCAACTTCCTAATTAGCACCAATAAAGTGTGGATGCCTCAAAGCAAGATCCTAGGCTGGTTAGTAAGCGTGCATCTGTAACAAACGTCTCAACCAATGCATGTAGAATTTACGTAAGTACAAATTAGAGTATAGTAATATGACAACTTAACATTTATTTGAATCCAAAAAACAGCTATTAAGAAATAAATCACAGCTAATTATCTCTTTCTAAAGCATCTATTTTCTTAGGCGCTTAAGAAAATCTCGTTCCACGTGAGTGATATTGTCTTCAGATTCATTCCCATTGTACTTCAATAAATATATTAAAAACTGCTTCGTCAATTCGTAACCATCCTACATGTGCATTATATGTCAGTATCATGAAGTGTTCAGGTGCAAAGAGTGTAGAGATGTGCACTCAAGAATGCTCAACT